>VWZX01006105.1:1326093-1926093 GCA_013399015.1 Galbula dea | reverse complement strand
TAAAGTTTCTCTCCCTTCCTCCTTTCAGACAAGCTTCACAGCCAGACAGATGCCGTGATTCTGTGATGTGAACATCCCTGTTTGTGGTTTCCCAGCACTCAGCTGCACGCGCCATAGAGACAGCCCCACTCCTGCACGAGGAAGCACAAGGCTAAGTGTTGCCACTGAGAAGCTTCAAACCACGACTGCAGTATGGTGAATCCAGTAGGATAACATATATTCATGTTTTCCATTCCTTTTAAGGTGGTTTACTCCTCAGTGAACAAAGGAATCTGGATGTGACTCCTAAAAAAGTAACTGAAGGATGAGGAAAGGCATTTGCTTTGTATCTACATGCCTATATTGTTTCCATCAGACTACTTAAGTACAAGGACTAGAGATAATCTAATTGATTTCTAAGAAATTTTTTGGCTAAAGAACATTTGAATATGAACATGCATAGCAGTTCCATTTATGCTTCAACTTGTGTCTATCCTTTCATCTCAGCTAAGGCTGCCTGCCATTTCTTTTTGTATAACCATGTTTTCATTTGAAGCATGGAGAAAATTTCTGAGCTTTCACACTTGTCATCTCTCATGCTATCTTATTTTTTTAAAATTGCTGACACCTTTTCAAAAACAAGAAGCAGAAGAAAAAAGCAAAACAACTGCTAAACGATGTTTTAAAAAGTGTAGCTGCAAAGCTTTGGAACTCTGTGGTTTTTAGGAACAGTGTGTGGAGGAAAAGCACAGCTTTTCCTAAGGATAAACTGTATTTATTCATTTTTATTCCCTGTGAAATACATACACATCCTAAAAATGTAGAAGTCTCTGATAAATAGTAGTTTATACATACTTCATAAAGACTTTGCTAGAGTTTAGTAGCTGAAAACCACAGGCAGTCTGTCTTCACTGAGCATGTCCCAGCTCCTTAGAAGCTCTTCACGTAGCTGAGTCTTGTGCTTCACTGGAAAAAGAAAGATTTAAAAAATTATGTTGCAGCATAAAGCTGTAGGAATTAAATCAGTTTTCCTCTGTAATGGCTTCTCCCATGTGTTCTGAGCTGAAGCAATCCTAGGCACTGGATGTTGCACCAGGGAGCTGCTCTTTCTTGAAACCTCAGTCCATTCTCTGCTGAAATAAAGCATCATAGAGAAAGGAGATACCTACCTCCTGTTGGACAAGGACAAGAGGTAGAACAAAGGCTATCAGGTAAAAGAAATATGTTGAAAAAGGTGTTTTCCTCTGAAGGACAACACTAGGTCTAGATGGTATCAAGGAAGAGAGACTGAGACTGAACCAGGAGAATCATAGAATCAGAAAGGTTTGTGTTGGAAGGGACCTTTAAAAGTCTAGTTGAACCCTCCTGTAATAAATAGTGACATCTTCAACTAGATCACGTTGCTCAGAACCCAGTCCACCCTGACTGTAAATGTTACCAGGGGTGGGACATCTACAACCTCTGTAATCAACCTGTTCCAGTGGTTCACCATCCTCATAGTTAAACATTTCTTCCTCATAACCAGGCTGAATCTACCTTATTTTAGTTTAAAACCATTATCCTTTGTCCTACTACTACAAGCCCTATTAAAAGTCTGTCTCCAAGTCTGTCAGGGAAGGACCAAGCAAACTGAGAAACCTGGAAGAGCAATAAGGAATAAAGCCTGGGAAGAGCAAGGTGTGCCATAGGTTCAAGCAGTGGGTATGGACATGCTGAGGGAAGAGGTGTGCATGCAGAGAAACTGTGCTCTGGAATACACAAGGAATGGGTTGAGGACCCCAAGGGCAGAGACTGAGTGATAATGCAGAGGAAAAATGCTGAGAGAAAGATGTTTGAGGGCTGACCAATACTGACTAAATATTTGGTGAGACAAAAGGAGTTTTGGTAAAGGAAAAGAGTAAGACTGGGATAAGAATCTTTAAATGGGGCATACCTGGACTTTCAGAATTTCTGTGGTGGTTAGTGAAGACCTAGGCATGGGACTAGGGTAGGACTGGAATAGGACTGGAAGGAAAACAGGCAGCCCAGGCTTCAGGGGCAGAAAAGCTGAACACAGCCCTCCTCAGAGCTGCAAACTAAGCCCAAAATCTTTCAGCTCAGTTCTTTCTCTGACTATGTGTCCCATGCCTTGCCAGGTGATGCAAAATCTGCATTATCCCCATTACATCAAGCAGCCAAACTCTGCCAGATGCAGTACTCCTGATGAACAGCAGGTATCTTCATGGAACAACACAAGGGGAATTGCTGAGAAGAGGAGGTCATCTCCAAACTCTTTGGTGTGAAAAAAATCTATTATTTAGTTCTCAAAACTGAGGAAAAGCTCAGAAGACTGGCAAGCTAGGTGGTCCTCTATTGGCTGTAGTGCACAGTCTGAACTCCCAACTCTTCTAGGATGTTTCTGTTCTGTCTAGAGTTATTTTCAGCTTTGGAGGTGCCACAGACCCTGTGAGATAATCGCCAAGGTCCTGACATGGTGCCTACAGGGTGAGGGCACTCAGCTCCCTGGCATTCTCACCAGACCAAGGACAAAACAAGAAGGCCAGAAAATGCTTGACTGTAACAAAGGGAACGATGAAGGAATTGAAATCTATATCTGGCCAGTAGGAAGATTGGAGTGTAATTTCCACCTGTTCATGACTGAAAATAATAACCTTGGTTTAAATAATTTGCACAGCTCCTCATATGATCTTTGTGTCAAAGGCAGGGATGAAATCCAGTTCTAGTAAGTGACATCCATTTACCTCAGCCACCAGCCAGCCCATTTTCTGTCCCCTGCTGTCCCCCACCTCATTCATTTCACATCTTCCAACCTGTGCAACAAATGAGTCCAGAGACTTAACAGAAAGCAGATGCCTTCACAGCACAATTCTGATTCATCCTCTTGGCAGAGTGGAAAAAATTATATGTGACTATTTAATTCAAGACTGTAACCAAAGAAACTGAATGAAAAAACACAGACAACATTAATTCTGGTGTATTGTTGAGTTTTAAATCATTACATCTGCAACCCTAGAAATGTTCTTTTAAGAGTTGTTAGATATTGGGTGTGGGATTATGTTTTATTTTGTTTTCTGGTACAACCTAGCTTAGACTATACTGCAGAGAATTGGCTTTATAATCCCAGGGCAAAAAGAGCACAGAGATTTATTTACTTAGATTTATCTTTTTTAATTCACTATAGTAAAAAATCACAAACTGCTAGTTTTCTGTAGTCCTATCCAAAAAGGCAGTCATAGCCAAACAAAAAGATCTGCCAAAAGCCCTGATTCATTTATACTTCTATATGCACTTGATCTGCTTATACTGGTTTTGTGTATAGAAATGTATCTTTTTTTCTGAAGTATGCTTTTACTGGGATCCTAATCCTTGAGGACTTTGGAGATCTGCAGTCTGGCCTGGTAGCAAATGTGATGCACAACCCATGGAACAGTTCTGATACTACATATGTGCAAAACAGGGTAGGTTTGTTATGCAAAACATACACACACATACACTGGTTAAAATGGTCCAAATAAGTCACATGTTTTCATTATCCATTCCACTGGGCTGCAAACATTTTGTCATGGAAGATAATAAATAATGCAGTAGATTCCTAGTAAAAAGGTTCTCTGTAATGAAAGAAAAACAAAGTTCTCTGCAGAGTACATCACACCAAAGCTGTCAGCCGTGCAAGAGTTCATAGAACTGGCACATTCAGATCAGATGAGTGTTCATTTCATACATCTCTAATCCTTTTTTGTTCCCATGAGTTATTATTTGGCAGGGAATCTGCATTCTCATTATTGTCTCTTCCACACTCACAACACACTCCAGAGAAATGCAGAGGGTCTGGATAGCAATAAAAAGTAACTTCAGCAGATATTTCCTTCCTGACTACAGATACAGTCACTTGATTTGATGAGCTGCAAAGATTTTTCAAGTATCAGTGACAAGGTAATTTCCAAGAAAATCCTTAAAATTACTCTAATTTAGACTGTGCCCATACTACTACTGATTCTTCAAGTACTTGGGTATAGAAAATTCTCCATAAAACAAAGATGAAGGACTTTGAAATATTGTGCCCCACCTGAAATGGCTACAGTTCTTGAAGCTTCTTGAACTGTTAGTTGCTGAAGAATTAGAGAAAGGGAAAAGACTATCTTGACAAGATCAGCCTCAGTTTTAACTACTGACTCCCACCTTGTGCCCAATCAACTGAGACAAGGGCTGGTTTGGAACCAGAGTCCCATCAGACAGTTCATAAAGAGAGATCATAACACAACAAGATCATAACATGACAAGATCATAACACAACAGGCAGGTGAGTTTTCTCAGACCGTATGTTTTTGTTCACTCTTTGATTATGAAGGGGACAGAGAAGTTACTCCTACCACTATTCATCCTAATTTAACTTGCCAGTTTTATGTGTTCCTAGTAGTGTTTACTATAAGGAAAGGAAAGGGCATTCATCTAGAAGACCATTCAAAGTAGAAAGCTGACTTACATACTCTAAGATAAGATCTGTATCACTGCTCATAGCAATGTTTAAGACCCAAGTGTCTGATGCAGTAGGCTCAGAGCCTGGAGAAAGCTTATGAACTCTCCTGACTGAGTTTCCCTGCCTGGAGAACCTGCCAGCTGTCCCCAAACAAACCAACATAGAGGCTTGTGCAAACTGGGCTCAGGTGTCACATCACACCCTGAGGTTATTTGATAATCTTAAAGCTGGCTTGTGAGCATCTGAGTCAGGCTTTACCTTTGAATCACCTTTTGGAAAGTTTTCCTTACCACTGAGAAGAAAGAGAGATTGAGAGGTTGAGACACTTCCCAAGTAAATCACACTTGACCCTGTGACTAGTGCCTCCCTTCCACTCCCTCTTATTTACAAGTCAGGCATGCTTTCAACGCAGAATCTAAGCCAGGGAAGTTCAGATCCAGATACCCCTGTGGCTTCTAAATAACTGCTTGAACTTCAACATCTTCTTAAATATCAGTTGATGGGTCTTCAAACTCAAACAGATTTCTTGTCCTATCATACAGTGTTTTATTAACTCCAGCAAACTTCTCTATTTTCTTAGTTGTTTAGTTCTGCTGGAAATACACATACATTGCCATAAATATGATGCAGTTACAAAAGGGCCATCTTCTCGTACATATCCTCCTTATTATAGAGAATGAAAAAACAAGGAAACACCAAGTCAAGAACAGAAAGAGATTATGATACAATTTCTGTCAAATCTTCAGCATGCCTTTCACCAACATATATTTTCACTTTGTAAGCACAAGGTGTTTAGTACACTAAGTGGAAACGTCATTGATCTGCTGCTTACAGTCTTTCTAACCTGAATGGCTAATAAGTTTAACACATTCATTTTTCAATACAAATTAATCTTGTCAGAATGACTCACACTTCTATATAAAGGAAGTTCTGAACATATTTAAGGGGAAATTTATCTGTCAAAATCAGTTAGTATTCTTAAGTGAGAGAAAGTCCATGTTTCTTGTAACCTTTCAGAAAACATGGTATTTGGTAGATGCAGACCTGTGCTGAATAAATGAGTTTTAAACTTGTTTGTGTATGTATTTATGTGTGAATAGAATAATTACAGACTCTGGAGAACAATTCTGGAGAAGTTGAAGACATACCTCTTTGTCATTACTAGCTAGGGCCTTTCTGTAGATTACAGTAGTGAGGTCTGAGGAAAGTGAGGTCTGAGGTGTTTGCATGCCCGTTTTTTTCCTCCAATTATATAATCTGATAAAATGAAAGTCATTACTGACCCAGCAAATCTTGCCTTATTGGTTAGAACACTATTGCTTGTTGCACTTCACCTTTCATTGCTATTTTCTGAAATGTCTTACATAAATATTGGTGCTCAAAATGATCTTTTCCTGAAAAAAGATCTAGCAAAGCAACGACCTTGTAAGCTAAACATGGCTGAAAGCCAAACAATTCTACTTTATATTTTTTCATACTAAAAGGGGGGAAAGTAGAACAGTGTAGAAGTTCTCTTCATTTTCATTGACCAGCTAGCTAAGAACATGATTTTCTATTCAGGCATTGTTTCAGTGGAAAAATTCTGAGCAACTCTTAATGAGTGCCCTCCTCTCATTGTCAGTGAAAAGAAACCTTAGAAAGATGAGGTAATGTGCCAAGAATGCAGAACAAGTTTGTTGCTTCTCTTGCCTTTAGTACACCCCACATCATACAAAGAGCCATGGGGATACTTCCCATGTCTCTTTGAGCTCCTTATGTCACATGCAGTCCCTAGTTTCCCTATTCAGATCTGGAAGTCCACACACTGGATGAATTGTTGCCTAAATAGCACACCAGAAAGTGCTAATATTTCTTTATCCAAAGCACAGACCTCTGTGCAAGACCAAAATTCACAGCTTGACTTCCTGTTAGAAAGTAAGGACATCATTTGAACCATAAGTGCAGAAGAGCTACAAAGGCCATGGTTCAAAAGGAAAAAGGAGCAAAAGAAAGTTTGTCTGAAGAATGGTGGTGAAAGCACTCAAGTAGGAGGAGGAGGAGGATGGTATGGGAAGGATGACATTATTGGAGAGGAAAGTGAAAAGAGTCTAGTATCCTTGCTGATTTACAAAGGGCAGTGCTGCTTTTTAGAGGGGTTGACAAAGAGGTTAACCTTCCCCAAAACTCCACTCCTGGACTATAACCTATATCCCTGAACTGAGGTTATTTAAAAAAAAAATAAAAATCTGAGAAATACAGGAAGTCTGAGATATCTCTGAAGAAGTTTGATCTACTTTCTAAATTCAAGGGGCAGTTCTCTCTTTTATAAAAGCTGTCCTTGCAGACAGGTAAAATACAGAAGCTTCTTCAATCTATTGCCCTTAGGAAGCCCAGGCATGCCCCTGAGGCAAGCTGGATCACACAAAACTGTTGGAGCCTTTCCTTAGATACCTAGAAATCTTAACCAGTGAAGGCATAGCTCATGATGAGTATAGGCCTTGGAATTTACATTCTTGGTCTTTAAATATCAATAAGCCCTTTGAGTCCTTCCTTAGCAGCCTGTGACCTTTTGGGGATTTCAGCCCTTGTTTAACCATGAGAGCAACATGTCCCAGCATGCAGCTGGAGCTGCAGAGGGATGTCACTCTTTAACTTTTCCTTCTTTGCAGCATTTCTTTCAAAGAAAAGGAAATTTTCAACAAAATATCTATTCACTTCAGGATCATGAGAAGGTCACCTTTTAATCCAAAAGAAGGTTAAGATAAAAGGCATGTTAACAAGACAAATTAACTAAGTTGCTATGAATCAAACAAAGCTTGAACATGCCACTGTCCACTTTATCTGTGGGCAGGTAACGCTGAATTCACTCATTTCTGGAATTCTTGCATTTTTAATGGTACATTGGGACTCTGCACTTCCATTCAGAAGATGCTAAATTAGATGGTGTCATGAGATGGGTGGGCACAACACCCTTTTACAGGGATAATTTTCAGTTAAAATTGGACCCCATTTTCAAGCCTACTTTTCTTTAAACTCTCTGTTTCTTCTAACTGAGAGTGTTAATAAGCCAATGTGACATCAACAAAGGGAACAGAGAGATTGCTGTTACCTAATCAAAAGGATTGCTTTTCTGAGAGATTATATTTAGTTCCTTTTTTGGGGAAGGGAAAGGAAGCTCAGCATCAGCTGAACTGTTTCAGGTCAAGCCAGTCACCATGGCAACAATTTTTTCTGATATTAGAAAGTATCACTTGGGAAGTATGGTTAGTATAATAGCATCATGGATCATTTTCATATATTTTTAGGCTTAGGACTTAATGAACCTATATGCTTCTTTTCTGAAAAGACTGCAACATAATATGCTACATACAAATCATAGGTGCAAAAAATAGCACATATTAAAGAAACTAAGCAATATCAGTCAAATATAGGCCTTGAAAATTTTGGCTGGCAGACACACAGATTTAGCTACCTGGTAACCTGATTGACACACATAGTTATTCTAGTCCCTTTTTTCTCCATTGACTACAGTCTGGCTGTATTTGTGTGCTATTTAGCTATAATTAGATGCACAGGTGAAGAATATTTATGAGCAGCAGAATATTACCTTGAATAGTAACTATATTTCATTGTTTCATTTCTTGTCACATTAGATTGAGCTGTATTTAAAATATGCTGGGTTTGCTTTTAACAGTAAGGATAAATATGTGATTTTACTACACTGAGATTTTAAGTCTGTAATGTCATTCTTTTTACTGCATTTTTCTATGGAGGTAGGCATGTCACTTCTGAAAGTGCTTGAAAGAGCTGCTTGACTTTGGAAGATTTACTCTGATGACATGAGAAGTGCTGGATTCAGTGCAGATATTACCAATGTAATCTGATATCTACAATATAGAAGGTCAGACACACCTACAAACTGCAATGAAAGTAATGAAGAGTCTTCCTTGTCAGCTAAACATGTCCAAAATTCATTTCTGGACCAAAGAGGAGAGTTACCTCAACTTCACCAATTCAACCTAAACATTACACATCAGGATAAAGCAATGTACAACAAATACATATATATGTATTTTACACTTTTATAAAGAGAAGATTTAAAAAAAAATGCCACTGGATACCATATTGTGAGGAAGGGTGAGCCAAAGTCTGATTTCTCTTTCATCCCTGTAAGCCCTGAGCTGCCAAGTGAAACTCCTCAGGATTTAGTAGCTGGTAAGATGATCTCAGGATACAGCCCAGTGTACTGCATGAGGTAATGCTCACCCATATAGCTGGCTGGAGAGTTTCCTTATAGACCAGGGAAGAGCTGCTTAGTCTGTGCAGGAATCACTGTGTGAAGACTCATGGCCTTCACCCCTCAAAAGGTCAAGCTAGACAATCAGAGTGCTCCCTTTTGGCCTTGAAATCTCTGAATTCACTAAATGAAAACAAATCTTGTAATCAATCAAGCTGCTTTTCCTTTGCTCTAACCCACAGGGTTCATCACAAAAAACCTGGTCTCTCAAGACAGTTCTTTATGGCTATTTGGACTGTTGTTTGGTGCAACACTGCCATCAATTAAAGGTACAGGAGGTGTCAACCATTTGGCTTCATTTTTGCATTAGTTACCTGCCATAACTGAAATCCTGAAATCCCTACTCAATTCTGGCTTAGATGAAGCTTGAATCGAGTTAGACCCTTAGAAGGTCTGAATAACTAATCTCAGGGGCTGGATGCAGTAAGTGTTGTTAGACTGGTAACATACAGCTCTAGTGGAGACACAAATATCTGTCAGATGCAGCCTGCAACAGCAGGATGCTGAATAATAACAAAAGTCATGCATCACACATGTGAGCAGAGTTTAACCTTGTAAAATGGAAATCCTGTTGCATCATTCTTGTGTAAGGGATTGAATCATTATAATTGTGTATGTGTAAACAGGATACATGTTATATATTTTCACTTGGATCCTGCAATCATTATGTATTTGACATGCACATAAGCCATGTTCAATGTATGCTATAAAACCTGAGACCCATCTGTGGGAACACAAAGCACTCAGGAATAGAGTTGCTTCCATTTCACAGTAAAAATCTGACATCTTAACAATCCTACCTAGTGATTAAATGATCCTGAAAATAACTATTCTTAGTCATATTGGTTGCTCAGTTTAATAATTCAAATTCCTTCTGTGAATACAAAAAAAAAATTGCTAAATCTGTCTGTCTTAGAAGTAGAAGAATTTGCCAACAGTTGAAAACCAAACAAAACATGCAAGCTGCAAGATAGATACACTTTGGTTACAAAATGTGATCTTCATTATCACATAAAACCTTGGAAAATGAGATTTATGAAGCTGAAGTTTTGCTGTATGTAATGTAGGTTGTTTATTGTGCTTGATATAATGATTTAAGTAAAGATCTTTGCAATTAAGATAATCTTTTCAAAGACATTTTCAGAGCTTATTTTCCAGACAAGATATGAAGTGAAATTACATTCTTTCTCCTTTTTCCCCTTATATTTTAAGTCTGTACTATTTTTAATCACAATAATGGAGTAAGAGAACAGAAACTTTCAATTATTCTGAGAAAAAATAAAAAATAGCAGTCATAAAGTTGGTTGAATATAAGAAAAATCTGCATTATTTCATGTGTAAATATATTGCAGTCAACTTTTTCTGTCATTATTTGGGCTTAGGCATGTGATTACCAAACATGATGGCAGAATATGACCTGACAATTCACTGGAGTGAATATGAAATGGCAGCATCTCCTGTGATTATCAAAACTAGGAATGACTGATACAGGTTTTCCTACCAGATTAAATAAAACCTTCTAATATGACTACCATCAAAATGAACATAGCATTATATGAACTATTTAGAGAATTTTAGCATTAAATGACTTCATGTATTGCATCCTATGATCTGTGACAAAAGACAATGCTTTGGTGCCCATATGTAGCCATCTTGCAATTTTTTTAGGTGTCATAGGAAGTCTGAGGCATCTACATTGGGCTGGCAGAGATGCCCTGCCTCTTCTGAAGACAAAGCTGGAGACCAGCCAGGATACTCTAGAGCATCTACCATGGCACTAGATATCAAAGTTTAGTCAGCTGAATTTAGCCCGAGGCATCAGAGATCCCATTGTATTAACAGAGATCTGCTCAATACAGTCACCAGAGTCTGGAGGGTGACTCAGCTTGTCTGACTGTAGACAGAGAGAGGCCAAGCAGCCAAATAACTCACAGGGTTTCAGTGACTGCATTAAGCAGATCTCCACTGACTATGATAGAAATCTAGATACCTAGCTTACGTGTAGATTGGCATGTGGAGTCTTAATCTCAAATGGATTCCCAACCATAGAGCTCAGTATAGTTATCCAAAACATTTAGTGTCATTTCAGATACTCAGGGCATCACTCATGGTGTTATTTCAGGAAAGGCAAAGGTCTACTATATGCCCTGTGTTCCACCTGCTGTCTTTATGGGGATGTTTCAGGCACATTCTGGCATATTAGCTGACACTAAGAGCATAAATTCAGGCAGCTGGCCTAAGTCTATTACACTTTGCCTGCCTTCCTTCCCCAACAACTTCAGCAACTGCCAATGCATTCCAGATTGTACAAATTACAGTGCCTAGTAAAGACTAAGCATGCAGAATTGGGCAATCAATTAACCAACTGCTCATCCAATCTTGGTTTTGGGAAAAACTAAACTCACTACAGCCTTTAGCCCTTGGCAATCACTGTCTTTCCTGTCATCTGTCACCACACTCCTTTAGTGGTATTTTAAATTTTTCCTGTCCATGTTGCATTGACAAAATAGATTATTGGGGGCAACAAACCTCAGACAGCCCAGAAGATGGTCAAATTAATAACTAGAAGGGGGTACTCTGAAATTGTCAGAGGCAATCACAATTAATTCTTGAGAGGAACTAAAACCAAGCAGATGAAACCCAAGGAACTGGAACTTCCCTGAGGGATGACGAAAACTCTTTAAAATAATGGCTCAATTATTTCATTCTGAATTTCAGTGAAAATCCTATAAAAGTACTTAAAACACCCCCATTAGCACTAAATGAGCTCATCTTGATTAATGTTATTAAAACAATTGCCAAAGGATTAGTAATGATTAAGTCTTTTATGTCAGGTGATAAATTCTTAACATTCTAGCTACATTAAGATAAAGTATAAAAATAAAAGTTTATTTTCCTTTTAATTTTTCTGATTTGTTACTTACTTTCTTCAGTTCTCAACCAGACCCAGCAACATGTGCACATTTCCACCTTGATCTTAGTTAAGTGTTGCACAGGAAAATTACACAATAATATCGCCACTGGTTCATTTGGGTACTTAGATGCTTCAGCCTGTTCTTCACATTAGGTTTGGGCAGTAGTCAAGGCACTGAATTAGACAATTAATCTCTTTAATGACTCTTAAGAGTTAACAGCATGGGATGGTCTCAGGCAGGTAGTCTGACCCACTGTCTGACTGCATCTACCTCTTTGTACTGACCTACCTTAGACATCTTCATCAAATACCTATATTTAAGTGGATGAATCCCAGTCTTCAAACCCTCCATAGGCATGCAATTAGAGTAAGAATCCAAGCCCAGCTGAAGCCATTAAAAAGATCCCTGTTGGCTTCAATGCTAAATTTGCTTAGACTTACTCTTCTTGCAATTGGGAATCATGCTTGACAGTTTTTACCTCCATCCCACAATGCCCTGGTTTTCACTCTCAGGGGGCTCAGAAGAGCAAAAGTGAAACAAAGCATGGGTTCTGTCTGTAGCACACACGTGAAGGAGCCAGAACATAGGAGTCCTGAAGCACTGAGGAGCAAGGTGTCTCATGTGTGGAGAAGATTTGTTCTTGCCCATCTCGGTCACCACTGAAACAGCAGAAAAAGAAGGTGAGGACACAGCCATGGTGCAGCCTTCTTCTGCCAGCTCCAGTCATGGCAGAGAAAGGCATGCTGTCTTTCCAAGGTAGCTCTTCTGCCACTGTGGATCATGACAGCCAGGGAAACTCCAGCTGCACTATCTACAGAAGCTGATATGTCACTCCCATGTAACTCAAAGTTCTCAGAACGTTAGGATGTTAAGTGCCATTTGCAGAGGACAAAATATGCAGGAAGGTTTTATTTCCACAGATTGAACCCCAGAGTGCACAGCAAATCACCTTTTTTTAAGAACTTCAGAGGTTCTAATTCTTTTTCCTCATATGTGTGTGTGCATGTGCTAAATCTCTTCCTTCCATCCATCCATCCATCCCATGGTGAGTACATATATTTGTGTCACTCTACTGATGTTTGGTAACAGTTTTACTGTTCTTCAGGTTCAAATGGTGTAGTGTACATGTCAGAATACCTTGACAAGATCCTTAGAGTCCTCACTTTTCTCAAGTTCCTTTGACATGTCATCAGGCATTTTCCTTCAGTCAGGGTTGAGAGCAAACTGTGACTCATGGGTATTCAAGCTGTGTTGCACTGAGAATGCTAAGAGGCTGCTTTTCCTTATCTTCTCTGTTACAAGCTCTCCTGACTGCATCAGGGCATGGTGGGGTTTGCTACTGGACACACATAAAAGGGATATTTGGGAGACTTTCTTCTCCTGCGAGGTCAGATGAGATGTAGTCCTTACCACTGAGCAACTATACAAATAACTCTGAGAGCCATTGGAGACAGGTGCAGACAGCACCATTGCCCTTCTGTTTTTTGTATATATGCCATCTCCTCCTCAGGTACTGGGAGTATGGTGCCTGTGTAGCAAAGAGATCTGAGGATGTCCTGTCCTCAGGTAGTCATAAAGGGGATAGCTATTTGCAACCCATGAAATACAGATATAGTGGACTTACAGCGACCAACTGTGAACTCAGCATACTGCACAAGCATGTATAGCCTCTGGTGAAGTCTGCATGGCCACAGCTACAGTGGCACTTCTACGTGGACCCCTGTCACACCTCTGCAACATGCTGCAGACCTATCTTCACACCATACTGTCTCATCATTTCATCCAAAACCCTATAGACATCAATACTTCATCATCTTTTCCACAGCTGACACACAGGGTAACCCACTGTGGTTGGACACAGCAATATATAGGATAAGGGTGATGCTAGCAATTCCCTTTAACGATACCAAGAAATGCTGAAGTGGAAAGAAAAAGATGACATCAATCCTGCCAGCTTTCTTCACCAACCAGCTTCCATATAGTGTTATCAAGTTGTTAGAAATGCTGACAAACATCTCACTTGATCTGAAGTGACCTTTGCTTAAAACAGGGTTTTAATGCTGTTTGTGTGCCTGTGCATGGAATACCTCTTGGTCTGTACAAAGGGAAGTGACAAATCTGTGCCTGCAAATGCAGGGAGATAATAACACCAACGGGCTTCATAAAATAAAAATAAACCCAAACAAGTTTTAATTACTTTCTCTAACTTGAGTACTTTTTAAAGGAGTTACTCATAAGTTGTGCAAAACCTCTGGCTTTCCACTTACTGACATTTCTTCAACAACTTGAAAGAGAAGAAGAATTCTCTGGAAATGTATAAAGTGTGAAATGTCCTCAAGTTTCACAGATCTTTTCCTTCATCCCACATTTTGCAACATGTAACCATTATTGGAAAGCTGATTGCAATTTTCTTGTTTTCACCAAAGCTTTTGCAAATTGTCCTTAGTTGTTGCTGCTGGAAAACCTCCTTGAAGTTTCAGTGTTTTTTCCCTACTCACTAATGACCTGAAAGGAGCATTCTTAAAGTTTTTTGGATAACGTATCCTACTCTAGTTCACAAATTTTGACTCCTAAGGACTCATTTGGCCTCTGAACTTATTTCTCTCTGGCTTTACTTAAGGACCATTTCTGACCTGGGCCAGGCAACATCCCCTAACCAGTTCCTAAGCACAGCTATAGAGGTCACGCAGTGTAGGGACTGGATTAAACCAGGGACTACTGACTAGCCAAGTTAGATGCAGCCACCCTGTTTTGAAGGCATATTTGCCTTAACAATATGGACATTGCCAAATAGTTTTAGGGGCAGAGAGTGAGATGCCTACAGATGTACTCTCTGAATCCTTCTTAGAACCTCTGTCCTGCTGCACTTAGGAAAAAAAAAGCAGGCATCCTGGAGGCTGGTAACCTGTCCTGACCATTGAATGTGTCTCCATCCTTTGGAAGGGTGTGCACCCACATGACCCTGTGAACAGGCCCATGAACACTGTTTGCAAATTCTGGTGTTCCTCATTTGATTTCACTCTGTCATGGGTTTTCCTGAACCATCCAGACTCTCCCCATGCCAACAAAATACCCTTCAGGGGGGCTGGGTGGCTGGATTATGCCAAGTGACTACTACTACTCAGGTGCTGGTAAATTCCCATTGAGAAGTGATGCTGAATTTGGCTGTAGGTGTTTTTAACCAGTTAAAACTAGCAGGTCTGTGCTTTCTGTTTGGGGGAAGGGAATGTGGAAAAAATAGAAGAGTTCCCTTCACCTGCACAACCTTCATGAGCAATTAGTAACTCAGAAGGAAAAGAAATTATGAACAGAATTATAGGAAATGGCAATGGAGCTGCAAAGATGACATCATACTTTATTGGAATTATTTAAACATCTTAGACATATGTGCAAAGCTCAGTGGAGAACAGTGTTACATGCCAGTGAAAATCATCTTTTCATTCAGCATCAAGTCAAATATCCTTCTGAGTTCATATGGAGTGCTTTACCCATCTTTTTATACATAGCATCTAAATAAAGCCTCTGTCACAATTAGCTGCACTGAAACAACCTTGGGTATCACATGATGATGCATATGCTTTAGCTGATGTGCATCCGGAGAGAAAGCTAACCAGAACCACAGGATATTTCAGACCTCAGAGGGAGGGAAGTGAGCAACTCTGCTGTGGAAAGTGGCTGGACGTTATCCAGCTTCCCCAGGCCAGTCAGTCATGAATATCCTGCTTTGGCCACAGAGGGGTTGTGGAGGAAGCAGGCTCACAACAATTGGGAAAGGTTTGTAACCACAGGAGTCAAATGAATGAAGCCAAGAGGCTGCCAAGTGATGCAATTCATGGATTAAAAAAAAAAAAGAAGAAGAAGAAACCAGCCTCCTCAGCTCCTACACAGGAGCATTCATCATTGACTGTGACCTTCCAGGAATGTGCTGACAGACACAAAGCGTTTTGTGTGACATTGTGCCAGTGAACTGGAATGACTGCTGCTCGCAGCATTGTTTCCTAACAGCAGGGCACCATCTTCTGGAGGCTGCACAGACTGTCCCTGCCGCTCCTGGAGCAGCTAGGGGTGGGCTGGGGAGGGGCAGAATGATGCCCCAATCCTTTGAAAGCAATTTAGGGTCTAAAAAATAAAACAACAAAACAGTATTCATAGCTCATATTAAAACCAGCTGCTGCTTCAATTAGGCAGAGGCGCCTGAGTGCCCGACGGGGGTGTTGGAAGGTAGGGGGGTGATGCTGTGCTGGGGCGGGATGGAGCTGGGGGAGACCTCTCAAGAGCACGGTATCTGCAAGGGTGGCCGGTAGATATCAGCACAGCATAGCCACCGCTGGACATATGAAGAAAAAAGAGTGTATTACAAAAAGAACAAAGTATATTTCTTGCTTCATCAGGCTTTCTTGTATTTTCCAAGGATGAAGACACGTCTGTGTATTTGTTGGTCCTAAGGAGGATTGATTCAATCTACCAACTCAAGATTTGCTGCCTTTGCTGATTCTATGGTGCTCACAGTGCTGGCAGCAGTAAACTGGTATGTCCTTGAGCCACCATGACCTGATATCAATTACTTCTTTCTAGAAAATTTCAGAGTAAAATACAATTTAATTTTAGATGCATGTTATAAAGAGAAAAAAATGTAAAAGAGAGGTTTGTATAATAGATACAGACATATCTGGTGACTTACACTGAAATTCATAAGATAATTTAGAGGCATTAGGACGTCATTTCCCATTGTCATGTCCATTAGGCTTTTTAGGCTGATTTGGCAATGTCATGCTCTATTTCTGCCTCCAGAGCTGTGCAGTGCTGTAGCATCACCTGAAAAAACCTCAGTCCCCACAAGCCTGCAGACATGTCCTGCCCCTGCTCATGGTTACTTCTTGGGAAAGGAGGAAACTCACAGCTTTGACATCCCGCAGGAATGTTGACCAAAGGCAGCAAAAGGCAGAGGAGCATCCAGCCAAGACAAGCAGCCACTTCACCAGCTTTCCACAGGGATAGAAAAGACTGCTTAAGGCACAAGGAAGGGGAAGGTAGGGTGACTGAAATTTCCCTGAATTTTTATTGTGTGAAAGCTCCTAGGGTGGCCCTGACACACCCCTACACCATAAAGACACAAGAGGCATTGTACACAGCACTGAGAGATACAGGCACTCATGTAAAACCAGTAGCCAAGCAAACAGGAAAACATCTTTTGTGAGTCTCAGTCCACTCCATGCAGTTTACCTCCCAGAGCTGTGTTGGCTGAGAACAGGAAAATTCAGAAATGCTACCAAAATCACTCTACCAGCAGAAGATGCAGGAGGGAACACAGCTGGGATGGCAGGAATTTTCCAGCTGTGCTGCTGCTGAGGACTTTGCTGCTCTGGGTGCTGTCAGTGGGGCTGTAGCAGTATGGTGTTCACAGACACCACACTGCCAGGGCAGACTCTGCTTGCTTCTGAGTAGAAGATATTGCCTTAGAGGTTTAGAGGTCACATCAGTCCATGCTTAGTACAGATGATAGTGTGTCATTCTTCAAAAACACCTCCAGGGACCTGTTAATTTCCTTATAAGTGGGGTACACTTTATTCCCTGGTGATGAGCCAGGCAACAGATTGCTGGTTTTGTTATGCCTCCAATGTCATCTCTCAGACCCTCTTTGTAGAGTCCATTGCCTTCTCTTTTCTACAGTCTGGACACTAACTCAGCACAATGTACATTCATCTGGCTACATAGGGTTGATTTTATTCTCCCATGTGCAATGCTGTTGTCCAAACTGACTCACAAAAAGAAAATAAAAATTATCTGCTCCATTTTATACCTGCAAAACTCACAGGTCCCAAACCCTTTGATGCCTGACATATGTCTTGCTATTCTGCTCTTATTAAAAGAGAAGTCACATATTTTATCTAAGGACAATGTAACAGGTATCACAAACAGAAGTGTCTAGGAGCACAAGCTTCTCACTATCAGCTGAAGGGTGGCTGGGCAGGCAGAAAGTTTCTCCACTCTCCTTTTCTATTACCTCTCAAGCACATCACATCATACAAAGGGAGAGGGAGAAGAAGGAGTAATGCAGAGGCATGTGGTGTTAGGCTTCCCTTGGCAATGTGGTGTCTGCCTTGCTAAGGATTTCAGCTGCCAGGCTGGTAATTCAGAGGATGCAGGACAGCAGAAAAGAGGCTGTCAGGCTGTAGCTACAAATGGTGCAGAACTCACTATGCAATGAGTCTGGCTGGTCTTAGCCAGACTTTGTGCCAGAGTGGACCTGGGGCTCAGTGGCCTCACAGTCAGGAAAGCAGTGCAGCCTGCCTAGCAGGAGGAATGGACATAAGTTGTGAGGTCCTAGAGATCCAGGCCATGGCTGGGGTTGCACACTGGGGGATTCCCATGTGTCTTGTGGAATTTCAACACTGTAGACCGGAATAGGCTCATCTGAACAAGAAAAAAAATAAATAAACAATTACAATAAAAGATACAAGGAGCTGTTGATTTCACTGTGCCCTCTACAGAAATGGTGGACCACCAGGTCAAAGCCAGGGAGAGGACATGGTCAGGTAGTATGAAGATAGACTGGGAAGGTAGGGAACCAGCACAGGAGTGAGTGTAGGACTACAGTCCAGGTAAAGAGAGGTAGGACTTGGGGAAACAGTTGGAGGAAATAATAGAGGCTACAATCCTTTCATAAAAAAAAGAGCAAAAGATGCCAAGATAAACTTACTCTTCTGGAGTAAAATTTTCAAGGCTATCCAGGTGATTAAATGATCAGTCAGGCAGACATAAAGGATTCACAACACCTCTGTATAGCACTATCACTGTAAAACTGGGTATCGGTGATGTCCAATGTGCTTTAGACAAGCATTTGAGTTTCTTACTTCAAAACCGAACACACTAACTAATTTCTCACAGTCCAGCTGCAGCCCTCAAACTCCCATTGTTGCCACTGGCTGTGGTCAAAAGACTGTTCCCATGCCCCTTGCTAGCTTGCGTCTTGGCACCCACTCCTGGGAACAGCCATCCATGTGCCCTGTGCATCTGGGAGCATGTGATCCTGGGCAAGTGCCTTCTGCCCTGCATGCCACGGATCAGACTTGCTGTGAACAGTTCCCAGGGACTTCCTCAGTAATTGCCTAGTGGTGTCTTACAATGTTTATTGGAAAATGGGGAGATAATCAAAGCAAACCTGTAGGGAAGCATAAAAAGATCAGATCTAGTCTAAGCTGTGGGTAACAGCCTGGCTAGACAGAGTAAAAGCTTCCAGTTACAATTCATTTAAGAGACTAACTTCCTCCTATTCTGTGCCTGATGCAATAGCTGATTTTTATGAGATAATCAGCCAGAGCTCTCCAGTTATCTAAGGAAAGGTTTCATCTCCCAGTGAGCAATGAAGTACTAAACCCACCTCGTGTCAGATGGCATAATTTAATTGATGGTACTTTGCACCAGTGGATATCAAAGAAAGATCTGACTTGGTGTCTGCAAAGGCAATGTTAGTGAAAGGTAGTATCTGTCCACTACATAACTGTGGGTTGTGGCAGTACAAGCACCAGAAAGTCTATGAAATAAAAAGTATTGTCAGCTTGGATGGGTCTTTCGTCTCCAGGTACCCCAAGCCTTTTGTGCATGCTAAGCCCTGTGAACCATTCCTCCCTACATAAAGACAAGAGAATTGTGCCTACCCTTGCAAAACCAAGGCTGAATTCCCACAACCACTTCACTAACCCATGCTGAAGATCTAGAAAATTAACACATTGCTCCTTGAAAACAAGGTTATGGGTATTAGGATTTATCAGAAAAGCAGGCCTACCACACTATAGTAAGGAAATGAACATAATGTTTTCTTTATCATAAAATCAAAGCATACTGCATTCAATAATTGCCAGTTTCTTTTTTAATAATTCCACACATGTTGGAACATGGAAAATTGGGTAAGGGAGGCTTTTGAGGAGGAAATTGCATCTTAAATTTTTTAATATATTTCCATAACTTCTAAGCTTTTCAATAGTTCCTGATGAACTAGAGGATCTCAGTCCTGAGAGCTGAATTTAAACGACCATAAAAGGACTTAAATTTCAGATGATGGGTGCTGAGCCATTCTGAAATTCAGGCATTATTACAATGTTTCCAGTTAGGCACCCAAAGTCATTAGTCACTTATGAAAACCTTGGCACAGAGTGAAAGAGAAAATCTCCAACTGAGCTAACATCCTTCACGTACAGTCTCATAAAACAAAAACTAGAAAAAAATGTCATAAAGCCCACGAGTGAGTCAGTCTCATTCATTGTGACTGTGGTAAGATGTAAGTTATTTCTGTTTAATAATAGCTAATACCTGGCTTTTATACAACTTTTTTCTTTTTTATCAGTGGACTATAAATGTATTATAATCTTTACATGCATCATTGTGGAGCCATTAGCACAAGAATTTAGTCAGTGTAGACAGACTATAATAGCAAAAGAATCCAGCTAAACAAAATACACACCAAAATATGTGCTTCTTAGAAGACAATGGGAAATTTTAAGCAGGCAGAAATTCTGATGCCTTTCCCACATACTACTCTCGAGAATGCATTTCTCAGTCAGATCAGACTGTTATTATTTCTTTACCTTATTTATTTCTCTTTTCTTTTGGTTCCTTCTATCAAGCTAAAGGGAAGGAGGTTGTAACACAGATCCCAGTATCAGGTTTTCTATCATGTTGTCCAGTGCAAAAAGTCAGGTGTTTGCACCATGGTTCTATGGTGTCTCCCAGGACTGCTTGTAGAGCACTTGTTTAGCTATTTACCCAAGGCTGTAGCTGAAACAATTCCCAGGCTTCTAAGATACAGGAATTGACTCAACAGTCAAGGGGCTGAAATCATCCTCAGCAGTACTCTCAGCTTGAGGTATTTAAATATCCTGGGGTACTTACTGGGGTAGCAGTAATTTGGTTGCAGAAGCAGACTCATTAAGGATGAGCCAGCACCAAGTTCCTGCTGTCCAGGCTTCTTTTAGCATGGAGCACTGCTAGCCAAGCTACCACATGCCTGCAAGGACTCCATCAAGCAGAGGAACCACTTTGCAGATGGATCTGGCTTTTTCAAATTCAAAAGTTTTAACCTTGCATGGCCAGCAGGCACCAGCACTGGGCTGCAAAGGAGAGAAGCCAATGTGGTGGTTGTTGCCTAAGCAAGACCACATTTCATGCAGTGGAACATGTCCGTGCTAGATCCATCACCCTGCAGCTTAGATAAGGTCCAACTGAGCATAAGTTGTTCTGAGGCCTATTTCTCTCACCACAACAGTTTTGCTGCCTGGGTCAAAGTTTCCTGAACAGTCTTACACAGGTTTGAAAATATGCACAAAGCCAGGCTAGAGCTGCAAATGGAGACAGTTACCTGGCTCCTGTGTGCCTTATAAAAGTCACTTCATAAGTACTTTTGTAAGTGATGCTATAGGGGTTTTCTGCCCAAACCCATTTTATCATTACTCCTAGCTAAACCTGGTTGCTGGACTGGGCAGGCTGACCATTGATTTAAGTGCGGCAGCTCCAGCAGTTTTCAAGAGATTATTGAATAAAATAAGTTCTTGTGAAATCTTTGCTGACAGCCTTGGTGCTATGAGCAGCTATCATTTCGTTCCTGCCACAACCCTACAGCTCAGCATCCTGACAACAGAGAAAGAGATGAGCATATAGGCAGGATCAGGCCTGATGCAACCTCATCTCACAGTCCATCTGAAATAGAAACAGAACGTGACACCAGCAGGCAAACCAGGAGGCTCTTAAGGAAAGTAAGACCAGAACAACTAGGAAGAGAGCACAATTGGAAAAGCAAGCACAAATCTCAAGGAAAGGAGGGAGAGGTTGATGTAAAAGAAGACAGAAGTATGTAATAGGCAATAATCCATCCAAAACAACAAAGCAAATGTCCTAGATAGATGCAGTCAGTACAATTTTATGAGCATTTTCTTTGTAGCCCCATCTTAAAGTTCTGTGTTATGTGTTAGTTTTATATATTCATTTAACAGTCAAACCAACTCTCTGTCTCATTTGTACCTAGTTTTAGAAACTGGAGTTTCATTTGCTTTGCAAATAAGATTTTCTTTTAATGTAAAATGATTCCAGATAAAAAAAAACAAGCCCACACCTGACAAATTGTCATAAAAAACCTTCTAAAAGCATTTTAAAGAGTTAAGGACTACCATATATTTGTATATCCCATCATTAAAATAAACATTACTTTGTCATCCATAAAGTACAAAATATGAAATAGTCACATATGAAAAAATATCTTGAAAAAAAGCCCACATACAAATGATTATTCCACTCATGAAAACAGCCAATAGTTCTACTTGATTTATGTGCTTACACCTCTTGAATTTAATAAGTGTTTGCTTACCATTGTGGAAGGTCATGCATGTGGTTATTACTAATACATATCAATCAGTCTCCCAGGTAAATCAGTAGGTAGTTAATTTGACCAGACAGCTGAAATTTGCAGTGTTTTTTAATTTAGAATTGCAATCAGAGCATTCTTTTGAGGAATTGCTTTTAGCTGCAGTATTCCCTATGGAATCCTCTCACTTCAAAGGCAATCTTTAGAAATTTACATTAACAAAAACTTTACCTCCATGTTTGTCACCAGTGCATTTTGGAAATGTTATCCCTGGGTCAACTCTCATCTTTCTACATTTCAATGAATGGTGTGAGCCCTTCTGATTTGCACAGTAGCTGATGTTTTCAAATCCAGATGGAGCTAACACCATATTATCTCCTTTTACAACAGTACCTGGATAGCAGTGACCTGGCCACCTCACCGTCACCATTATTCAGTGGATGTCATATGTGCTCAGAGCTTCTGAAAAACAACCTATGTTTAATAGGTAGCTAAAAATACATGGGCACAGGCTTGCTTTTGAGCCAGAGCCCTTTAGCCTCCCCACTCTGCCTACACACCAGTGCCCCCAGCTATTTAATTTTCTTCTCGGCGGTAGGGGTTTTGGAGCAGTCTGATATAGAACTGCCTCACTGTCACTTAGCAACCTTTGCTGTGCTCCCTAAATGAAGTGGTTTATTGAGAAATTGATTTAAGTTCAGCATTTATAACCAAATCAAAAGCTTTTCTCTCTGTCACCAGATACTCAAAGTATAATAATTAAAGTTTAAAATAAACCTGAGGGCTGTTTCTCACTGATAAAAGCAGAAACTAAGAAAAACTGATCTCAAGTTCTGCTGGTGGTTACTGAGATTGTGTTTACCTTATTTTTAACCTCTTTCCTGTTTGTTGTGAAAAGACACTGCTGAGCTGAGGGGCTCACCAGGAATGACTACCTATGAGTACAGGCTGAGAGAGTTGGGATTGTTCAGCTTGGAGAAGAGAAGGCTTCAGGGGGACCATATAGAGGTGTTCTAATACCTAAAGGGGGCCTACAGAATGGGAGGAGAGAGACTCTTTATCCAGGTAGAAAGCAATAGAACAAAGGTGAACAGTTTCAAACTGAAGGAGGGGAGATTTAGATTGGATGTTAGGAAGAAATTCTTTACTCAGAGGGTAGTGAGACACAGGAAGAGGTTGCCAGAGAGGTTGTGGCTGCCCCATCCCTGGCAGTGTTCAAGGTCAGGTTGGATGTGGCCCTGGGCAACGTGGTCTAGAGGGGTGGCATGCCTGCCCATGGTGGATGGGTTGGAGCTAGATGATCTTTAAGGTCCCTTCAAACCCAGGCCATTCTATGAATCTATGAAATTGACTCCTGCCATAGCCTCCACCAAGTCTCAGCTATGCTTATAGTTTAGAACAGTAAGAACAACTTTAGTGGGAGATGTGATTGCTCCCTGACTTATTTAAGTTGCATCAGTTTCAGCATTATGGTTTATTCCTCTTTTTAATGTAAATAAGAATAATAAAGTATTGTCAAATATACATAAGAAAATTTGAAGCAGTATAACTGCATGAGAAGCTCATTCAGATTTAACAATACACATATGGCTACTCCACTGGTAATTTTTGCATACACCAAGCCAGTGGCTATTTTAAAATACAGCCCAGTAACCCTGAACAGCTAAAAATGTCTTTAAGTGCATGCTCCTCTTCTGAGCAGATTGTGGGTGATGTCATCTCTCTGCACCTCTTGAGATTCTCCACCAGCAACCAGTTCCCCCTTGGCTCCCAGTCCCTTGGCTGGTGGAGACAGTTTAGAGTGGAGAGGGAAACTGAGGCAGAGCTGCACGTGTTGCTGGAGACACCTTGTAGTATGGGGTCGAGCAGCAAGAAAAGCCTCAAGGGACCCTGGATGATGGGTGTATGAACCAGGACTTTTCTGCTCAAGTGCATCAGCAAGAGCCAGGATGCAGCTGGGATCGAATGCCAAGAGCTGGGTAAGCTGACTGAGTGGGTACAAGCCCTGCTCAGTCCTCCTCATAGGAGCAGGTACCTATTTCTAGTCGAGAACTTCCCTCCAAGCAGCCCTGGGAGGCACTAAGCAGGAGTCACAGGTGTGTCAGGCTCTTCAAGTGACTTTTTTTCCCACAAGACAGCACTAAAAAAGGAAATGAGAAGCAGCTTCCTTCATAGCTGAGATTGGCTCTGGAGGGCTGCTTCTTGCCTGCCGCTCTCCTCCTATGTTGCAACACAGGAAATTTGCTTTTGCTAACACCTGGTGTTGTTTCAAACAGCCAGATGGTGCTAACCTCAGCCTCCTGTAATTGATGGCCTACTTGTCTAACCCTGTAACTATCTCTCACTTTAGATACAGATGCTGCAACTCTCTAAATACTGTTCCACATTAAAACATCCTACCTTCCTGTTTCACATATCAATCAATGCAACAGTCCTTACAGAAACCAGCAATAGCCTATGTAAACCAGGACACAGTGGGTGTAAGCAAGCAGAGATAAAATTGTGCAGGCTTAAATTACAAGCTGGATGTGTGGTTGAAGGATTTAGACTCGCATTGCACAATTAGCTGGGACACAACCAGCAAGGAAGTAAACATTATGCAGTGACCCCAAGAGCAGATCTCATAGCTGTTTGGACTTAGCCCACAGAAGCCAGGATGTCCTCTTCTATATTACTTTCTAACACAATGACTAATGCTAATTTGGTGTTTCTACACACCTCCTAACTCTCTGCCCATCTATCAAATCCAAATAGCCTTATACTTGCTATATCAATTACATCAATTTTCACATGATAAATGGGCCCCTACAGGAAAGTGACGGTATTGAGTCTTCCCCTTTCTTTCCTCTCGGTGCTTTCCCAATAAAGCTGCTTTAATTTCTGAGCCACACAATTTTTCCTTCCAATTGTTGTCTCTGCCACCTTGAACTTGACAGTTGAGATGGGTAACCGAAAGGTCACATTTTTAACATGATTTGTTGAATTCCTCCTTTCCCTATTTATTTGCTCCCAGGTATGATTTTCTATACATCCCATCCACACTTTGTCTCTAAGAAGCTTGTGCTAGCAGAGTTTTTAGATTTTTCTGGCCTTTTTTTGCAGAACTACAAGGATAATCTCAGCCTCCCTAACATGCTTTAGTATTGCAGAGGCTTGCACTGGAAGGGAGGTGGAAGCAAGTCAGGACCAGACAGTGCTTCCTCTTGAGATCAAACTGAACTACAGAGAAAGCAAGGCAACTCCTCAAGCCCATAGGAAGAGCCCAGCTCACACCAAAGCCTCTAGAAGAAAAGGTCCCAGTCTCTTATTATCGAGTCAACCAGGACACACATGGTGGAAGGAGCTACATCCCAGTCCCAAGACCCAGACCCAGCTCTTCTCATATACAGCATGGACATATCAGCACACTGGCAGGGCACAAGCCCTGGCTCTGGTGCACAAGCACCTATCCGGTATGCTGCTAGCATGGTCCCTGGCATGACGTCAGCCAGGTCAGCCAGTGCTCTTCTAAGCAATGCCTGGGCACAGCCTGAGGGTCAGAAGAGGACAGTGACTACCCCGATTTGGCAGGCAGGCAGCTGGACACTTTCCAAAGTGTGCCAGGTGGCTAGGGCACCAAAGAACAGTCCCTGCCCTTTACTGGGAAGTGATTTATCTGTACAGGCATAGTCACTGAGCCTGAAATACAAATAGTTGTATCTAGCAATGGGGAATGGAAACTGTCCTGGTCATTGGGTTTGATGTATTTATGGCTGCTTTTAACGTAAATCTAAGTTTTCAGTGCTAATGGTCCAAGCTTGCAGAGGATTCTCCCCTTCCGCCACTGTATTTTTGGCAAAAGTTAAAAACAAATACATCCACATCTCCTGCCTCTTTACCCCCAGTATCTTAAAGGGATAAGAGGGATTGGGAATTGGATGGAAATCTGTAGCACTCACTATTGACATTTCAGACTGCAGTCATAGCTGTGCTTATCTGTGCAGCCATCCAGTTCTAATGGAGCTGCTCCTGTGCCAGTAAGATCAGAGAAGGGCCTCCACCATTTAATTTTTGGATATTTATTAGCTATAAATCAAAGGACCAACATACATTGACATATCAGAGAAAATGTCTTTTTTGCCTGTGTTAACAGCAATGTTCTAAGATAAAGCTGTTGTTTTAAAACATGACCTATTTTCACTTTGCACTAGTCTTTTTAACTGTCCCAAAAAGAAGGATGTTTATACAGTATTGCAAGGAAATCTGAACTGTTCTACTCCTTTTCCATTTCATGTTCCAAGTTGTATTCCTCTTGTTGAGATTCCAGAAGACAAAGAAAGCAGACACAGCAGTTACTTTCCAATGTGAAACTTAAAACCACAATCTCCCGCTCAGAAAACACAGAATGAGTCACAGGAAGGGGCCACTTGCTTGCAAAACTCATTAAAAGCCAGGCAAGGCAAAATGGATTTCCTGTATCAATAAATAGATTGCTGGCAGCAGGCAGAACACCTGACAGTGCTGGAGGCTAAAAACTGGTCCAAGGGTAACCATTAGAAAACCCAGATCAATTCTTCAGCTCAGAAGCCGTATCTCCCCAGTACACAGTTTTGGCATTAGTTGGCTTAATCCAGCAAAGTGCTTAAGAATGTGCATGCTTAAATATGTTGATAAATTATGTCTGCATTTATTTTCTGAGGCTAGTCTTATTAAAAAGCTGCATGCATTAAACTACAGAGGTGTATATAGTCCCTAGTTCATGAAAATATAAAGTAGCTCTAGTTCTTACCTAAGCTTAAAATTTCGCTGTAATTGCAACTTTGTTTTGCTGTTAGTACTCCTTGGACACTTCAGCATAGATTTTTTTCTGGTCAATGTTATTCTCTCCTATTTGGCAAATGAAGCCAAAACGGCCTTCTCACCTCTTCTGTGCAATGCAGAAACTTGGATTTCAGGCAAGAGGCTTAAGAGGCCAAAGGTAGAGCTCAGCGCCGGGATGAAAATGAGAAGCTGGTTTCTGGCCATTTGCTCTGTTTTGCTCCCTTTCTTTAGTTCCTCCTAGAAGAAAACTCATTTTGCCTTTTTCTCCCTCACATCCCAATGGCTGGAAAGGTCTTGACGAGGATCTATTCCCCAAAGCATCCTGCAGCTGTAATTCTGTTTCCTTTAGAGCCAGCTGCTCCTCTCTCCTTTAGAACCAGCCCTGTCCTTGCAGATCTCCAACATACTACAGAATAAAATGAGGGTCTGGATTTTCCTGCAAGATGTGGGAGTACCTGAGGTTGTGGCATTGTGAGTGTACTCCCTTCATGACCATACTTCACTGGACTTTTATGAAAAGAAAAATAAAAATGTCAAGCAAATCCCCTCCAAAACTGCCCACCAAGAACAGCCTCAATGTTTCACTTCTTTATGCATTTACAAAGAGTTGAAAGTTATATTACTTTTAATTTTAGGTACTAGCTCTTAGCACCAATGATCTTCTGGCTCTTGCAATGAACTATCCTGGTGGCAGCTGCAGTATATATTGAATTAAGACTATTTATTTATAAGGAAAAAATGTAGTATACTGGGAATATTCCCTAAATATGGCAGAAAAAAACCAATAACTTTGTCTTTGCTCCTCAGGAGGCTTGCTCCCTCAGCCTCTTCTGCCTCTAGTGTTAAGGGGGTATTCCAGGAGCAATGAATATGTGAAAATTTGGGTTGCTGATCCAAAAGCACCACTTTTCTGAGTTTTAATTAGAAAGGCACCTTCATTTCAAAGCCTGTCTCCAGAGCTCCAGTGTAAATGTTTACACAAGCCAGAGACACACAGAAAACAGAGAAGACTGGAGAAGCAGTGACTGCAGGCTGCCGAAATACAGCAGCTCCTGTATTTTTAACACAGAACATGAGCTGCCACAGAGCCTTATCAACCCCAAACATCTTTGTTTTCATACCAACTAATATAAGCCTGGCAGTATCACTGTGCTGCAGTTAGTTTGCTCAGCAAACCAGGCAGAAGGAGCAAAAGGCATCACTGTTCTCACTGACAGGAGGAAAGGGTGTTTGCTTCTCACCAGCAGAGTGGCCAATGTCAAAGACAAGAAGAAAGAAAGAAAGGACAGAAATGAAGAAAAGGGTATTTGATCTCCTTGCCATGAATGACAACATGCCTGTTCGAAACAGGCCAGTTTTTCCTTAGGAGACACTAGGAATTAGACAAAAGGAAGATTCAAAAAAATTCTGGGGTGGGGTAGCTTTCTGACTGGTCCAATTTGCTTCAGTTCCAGGCCCCACCTCCCTCAAAAATTTTTTTCCATTGTAAAAGCTCTGGGTGAAACACTGTAGCTGAACAGCAAAAATGTTGCAAGTACTCTTCCTTGCACCAGATAGCCCCAGTAAGAGACAGGCAATTGAGACTGGAGCTACAAAACTTTAGTTTCAGCAGTTTTGCAAAAACTCTCTGCCATTAACAAAGCAAACAGAAAAATAGAAAAGTCACCAAAAATTATATTTGCCTTTATTACAATATATATTCCTACCCTTGATGCATTCAGCTGATCAAAATGAGGTGTTAAAATGATTTTCAACATTGCAGTAGCACACATATACAGAGTAAATATTGTATATAAATACACTTTGAAATAATAATCCATATCTACAAATAAAAAATACCCAATATGGACTTTCTCTTCCCCCCAAATTACAGCAGCAGTATTTTATCTTCAACACAATGAATGCAAAAAGTACAGTATTTTTCCCCTCACACGACACAGCTGGAGCAGGATGGTCATCAGCTTCAAGAAAATGGTTTATGTGTTTTGTATAAATAGAATATACTCGGATTTAATGTGTTTGCATATTTATGTTAGCCAAATAATCTTTCTGTAACAGAAACCAGCATTACACTGCATGCAAAGTTGATCTTTTTTCTTTCACAGAAAGAGTAGGAATTGGCTAAACAATCCCTTTTTCTGCTACATGAATTAACAAAGCGGTTTAAATATTATGCATAAAATTGCTCAGTTACCAAATCAAAATGTCTCAGACTCTGAAAAAGTATGGTGATGTTTCTAGCAGGTCAAAGCTTTGATTTTCATAACAGTCTTTTCCACAAGCAAATTTGAGAAACATTAGTTACAGAAACACAGATTTGTTTCAGTGTTCATGTATATTTCAACTTTCAGATACAAAGGGGTACAGAGTATGTCAGAAGTAAGGCATTTAACATCACAGAAAAGCAGAAATATTGGTCAGAAGGGACCCCTGGAGGTCATTCAGTCCAATTTCATGCTTGAAGCAGATGACTGACAACACTCGATCAACTCAGCCATAACTGTTTAACCAAGCCTTGAGAAACTCCAGGACAGAGACTCTGCAACATCTCAGGGTTACCTGCACTAGTGCTGCACTATGCTTACAAATCTGACAATTAAAATGACAACTCATTCACACTATCATTTGGTTTGAAACACTAATGGCAACAGAAAACCTTGGTTTAAGCTGTAGTAAGGACATAAAAAAGTTATAAACAAATACATCAGAGGCTTCAATTGTAGAGAACTTCCAGGGACCATCTTTTCTGGTTGAAGCTACTCTGTGTGGTACCTTAGGAAAACAGATCTTAACTATTGTAAAGGATAAAACCCACAAAACTGACAGCCTATTACCGAAGAGAACGGTTAGTTTGGTTTTATTTTGCATAATGAATGGACTAAAACAGGCCTTTACCAAAACTGAATGGTTTGCATAGGATGCAGTTAGTATATTCATCCACTCATTCAACCATTAATGACAAGTACTAGCAGATACTTAAAGGAAAGCGTAGCTATATTTAGAGATGCAAACATCTCAGTTTGGCAACCAGCAATCCCTGCAGATTGTCTTTCAGAAATTCCATACCACATTTCTTACTACTTTAAGTAAAAAAATACTTGCATTTTTTTTATACTTTCAAGGAAGCATCATCAGTCTAGGTCACTAAACATGCATTTCTTCCTCTTTGTCCAATTAGTTACCTCCAAAGTGGGCTTGCAACTTGCCCAAAGCTGCAACATTCACATGAAAAAAGGGAGACTTAGGGAGAGCTCACCACTGCACACAGCAGCTGTATAAAGGATTGCACTATATTCATTGCTCCTGAAGGCACAGAGAAATCATTTATTGGCCCCCTGACATCACAGATAAAGTCTGCAGCACTAAAAGTTAGAAAACCCCTACTACAGAATTACGATCCTAACTATGTGGCTACCACTCTTGACATGCAAAACCAGAATCTGTTGAAACAGAACAAATGTGATACAGAGCAGCTGTCCTCAAACTTTTGTGTGCTAACCAACCACAATTATATCTTAAAACCTGGACGACTCTGCCTTCCTATTATTAAACTCTTAACTGAAAACACTACAAAGCGCCTGTAAAACACGTACCACAGCCTGGCAGATCACAAGGAGGCAGAGAGCACAGCTTGTGAATCCCTGCTTTAGACATATTGAAATACAATGTACATGGAATCCCATGATGCCATTTTCAGTGTTTCAGAGAACAATTAGATCTTTAAACAAATTTTAAAAGGGAAAAACAAAGTTTCTTTCCTATTTATAAGCACATTTGACAATCATTTCACATGTGGTCACCTGATGTCTACACTTGAAGTACTACAAGTACTACAAGTACTTTAAGTACTACAAGTAAAGGCAGACCATTTGGAAAGCATTATCAACTGATCTGCAGTATTGCTTTTAGCATACACAGTTAAGTCTTAAGGCTGTCAAAAGCAGGTAGCAAAACCAGTATCTACAGCTTGTGTCTGGACAAATAAGGAAAAAAACAAGATGAAAGAGGAGATTTCATTGTTTTGGAAGAGCATAAATTGCACTAAAAGTATCTGTTCTTTTTGATACAAAAGAACAAAAAAATTCACACAGTAAAAACCTGAGATGCATCATTCACCAGCAAAGCTCACATTTTAGCCAAAATAATCTTTCAAAGAAAACTATCCCATTTTGACAAAATCCTCACAGCTCTTGGCTCAGTAACAATCTTGAAACTCAGCACATTCTGTGGGTAAGTTATCTTTACAGAAAAATCAGTGACTTCAGTAAGATGAGCACTATGCACTTTCCACTTGCACACTTACCTTAGTCCAAGTAGCTATTCTTGAAGCACAGTACTTCTCAGATTGAGAAAAGATGGCCAGATTTTGGCCATCTTATTTCATTTGCTTTCTACTTAGGTGACACATCAGTTATTTCCTCAGAAATGTGTTACCGTGTCAAAACAACAGGCTGGAATAAATCAATACAGCTTTGATAAATTAATTGGCTTTGATAGCTACACTGATTTACAACATCTGAGGATCTAGACTAGTAATTAACTCTCAGACAAACAGTTGGTGGTGAATTAAGGAAAAAGAGGAAGAATCACTTGCTTCTACAGAGACAGAAATTTTGACATACGAATTGCAATCCCTGTTTGTGTCACCAGACAGCGTCAGGAATGGTGAGCACCTTCTGCTCCCTTACTTGCAGGGGGCTCTGATGAGATGAAAGATGATTTCAGTGATGCAGAAAAGATACAGAACCACTGAATGGCCTTATGGCATGTTCAACTGCAACTCTGACATCACTTTTATTTGACCTTAAATAGTGATAGTGTATGGCACAATTTGAGGAGCTGAGTGAAAAGCTAGAAACACAACTCCTATTCCTAGTAAGATTCCTTCCTGTCACCTGGAAATGTGACTGGGTATGAATATACATTTCTAAATTTGCTCATAGCAAAAGAATACAATGCTCACAACATCACAGATTCCAGCTGAACTGTCAACAGCAAAAGCCAAATGGTGTCCTTTCAATACAAGCTAACTCAGTCTTTGAGTTGAGGGCAATAGTTTGGAAATGGAGTTAGGATGATGCTGGATGTGCATCCTGAGTTTCAAAAGGTGGCAGAGGTTCTCTCCAGAAGGTGAACTGACTGTAGGTGTCAGAACAAGGGAAGTCTGAAGAATGGCTTCTTTTCAGCAAAGGGAAAATGTGATCTACCACCTCACACAGTCTGACATAGCTGGAAAACAAACAAAAAGAATGCTGAACCATTTCACATTTCAGATCTGCTTAACTTTGAATTTTTATAAGTCTCCCCACTAAGGCATGGCTGCACTTACATAGGCAGGTCATGCTCCCCAGATAAATAAAACTAAACTCTACTTTGGTGCGTAGCTTCCAGAGAGGATTCACAGTTCAGATAAGAAATCTGTTAATTCTAAATAATGATACTTAACCAGTAACAAACAAATGCCATTTTCCACCCAGATCACCTGTCAAATATTCAAGCCCTATGTTTTGCTTCTTCATTTCTGTTCAGCTTAGATCAAGCAGCTCCATGCTCAGTCAATTATTTGTATTTTATACACATATTGCTCTCCTTCAAGTAAGGACACCCTTAACATTACTAAAGGCCATTTCCATTCCATGTAAGGCTCTACGGGGCCTAAGCATCTTGCTGGAAGCCCTCAGACTTACTTTCAGGTTTTGTTTTCTGGCTCTTCTAGATAGGAATTCTGGGAAAAGGAAATTTTGTAAAGACCATGAAAAGGCAGGTGGCTTCAGGAAACTAGCTAGTCTTATCTCTATGCAGACTAAATCATACACTGATAATCTGTTTACATTATTAAAGTAGATTAAATATATTAAACTAAATAATAAATTTATTATTCTCAGAGGGTTTTTTGTCAGTTAAACTGAAGGAAAGAGGAGAGTCTGTATTACACTTCCTTATGTTTTGTTTGAAATATTCTAAGGAATCTTTCATTAGTAAAACAAAATGCATCTTTGGGCAACTTGAGTCATAAATTAGAAGAGCAAATTAGTCTATAAGAAGACAGGGATAAGAGATCACTTACGATGAGATATTTGTCTTTGCATGCTCTTGTATAAGTTCTCCTTTGGGGTTAACTGTAAATATCCTGTTTAAAGAAACCCCCACTTGCTTGTATGAATAAACATCCTAAAGAGAAGAGGGGAGGAAATAATTATTCTGACCTTGCACAATGATTTTTATTCTTGCTTGACTATATTACACAGAAGAACATATTTGCACAGTATTGGTACTAAGTTGTATGATACTAAGTGTATCTAAAATTCTCCATCTTGTTACCAGCAAGGTTAGTCTAACAAAATGCTCATGAAACAATTTGCAGCTAGCTAAGAAGTTTGCCACTTCAGTTTAAACTTTTGATCCAAATAGTGTTCATTTTTTCAGTAACTTCCCATGACACAAAAATAAGATTAAAAAAACCCCATAAACCTAATGATATTTGGTGTAAAAGCATTTGCACATTCATTTTTCTTTCAGAGAATATTTAAAATGCTGAGTGTGTTGTGCTGAGTGTCTTGCAACAGCGTACAGAGGTTAAAACATAACTGACAGGTAAAATAGTGACTAGTTTGTAAGGACAAGGTCACAAAATGAAGTAATAACAACTGTGTCTACTCTTATCTCACTGACACTGTATCAGTGTGGAGTAAAACACAACCAGTGTTTTTACACCAGCTTAAGGACTCTTTACATAATTAGAATTTTGACCAGTATTTACTGTTATGGTAATTTACACAGCTATAACAGTTATTTTGCTGCTTTTCCATCTCTGCTTGCATCCTACATTGAGAGATCTTTGAGGAAGAACCTCTACATCTCCCCTTGTACAGGGTCTAATAAAATATTCTTAACTCCCATTTGAGGTTTCTAGGTTTAAAGGCAAGAAGTCTACAAAATAACAGTAATCTTTCAATTCTCTGCAAAAGAAATAAATTCAGCTACTACTTACAGCAGGTCTGTTTCCAAAAGCAGCATAAAAGGGTTCTGTATTAGGATAAAATAAATTTTTGATGTCTGTCAAGCACTGAACTTTAAATTTTTCTGGCTTCTTTTCTATGACCTCCCTGAAACAAAAAAAAAAAAGGCAGGTTGAATAAGTACACATTAATTAGAGCACAAACCATTTTCTCTATTCAACATTTTTCACCTAACTGGATGAGCAGAGCCCCCACCCTTGACCATTATGTATTCATCTGGATATCATAGTGCCCATGAAGACAAAATAGCATTTGCAAGCTTACATAATGGGCATAATAAATAAATCCCCTGAAACAGAGGAACTTCTATTGAGTGCTCTGTTGTGAGGATGGCTCCTGAAGGATAGCTGATTACAAGGAGTAGCTGCTAAATAAAGACTTATGAAACATACATTGTCATCCAGTAAGCTGCTTCCTGAGAACTGCAGAAGGATTCCTGAATTATACAAGCCTTCACTGTGTATGTTGTTTTTTTGTTGGTGGGGTTTTTTTTAAAGGATTGCAATTACCATATGTTCTAGAAGCATCTCAGCCTGTTAAAATACTTCAACTGTTATCATACTTCTACTGCTTAAATACTTCTTAACTACTTTTTTAAATAGTCAGGGTCCTCCATCACTGCTAGTTAGCAAAAGTTAAGGAACAAAGGAATCTTCTATTTCTCTTCAGTTGTTCCTTACAGAATATAGAATTCATTAATGAACAGAGGAGTTCTCATCTCTGGGCAAAAGTCCTTTCGCAACAGCTTCTCTTGGCAAGGAAACTGAACAGGTGGCAGAGTCTGGAGTTCCCATAACATAGGAAGATGCCAGCATGACACAAAAACACTTAAGAAGCTCAGAATCCCACATCCTAGAACCAACACATATGTCAAGGAAGATGGGAGTAGTACAGAAGCTTCATAGGAGTAATACAGCCCTTTGGAACAGCAGCTGCATGTAAAAATCAAATTTTGAGAATGTGTAGAAGAGGAATAAAATAATTTTTCCTTAGTGTCACATACACCTGATCTCAGAGCCCTCAAAACCACAACAGTTACATCTACAGATAACAATTAAATCATTTATTGCCCACACATCACAGCAGTTACAACGGTGTACAGTGAAAGGTGGGCATTCTTTAGTCCAAACAAGATACCAAAGAGTATCATTTTAAATATATTTCCATATATGAGTATAAGAGAACAGTAACTAACCTTTCACTGCATTTATTATTTAATCAGTCTAAGAAGTGCACTGTAGTTTCTCCAGTCTCTTATATTTAGAACACAACTGCTACGACAACCTGCAGTATGTCACTCAATCAGGAGAACATCTCAACAACATTCCATTAACAATTCTAATGAATATATCCTGCCACAGAAGCTTTTAACAGCTTAAAATATTTTCAGTAATCACTTCATATGCTTCATTGAACTTGGAAGAAGGTATGATATTCATAATCTGTGCCACTACTATTCACTTATTACAGTTCATCACCTAGAAAGAACATGTCCACCCAGAATATCACAGTGCAGCCAGGAGTATAAAAAGTTCATTTCATTTTCACATGAATTTCTTCCAAACCCAGCAAGTAATATTCTTCCACAAAAATAAAATATTTATGTCAACTGGAACATCTTACAAGTCAAGACAAGAGTGATTGTTAGTAATACATGAATATTTTTCCCGTAGCTATATATTAACACATCATGTTAAACACACGAAGTCAGCAGGTCCCTACTGGTAAACAGTGAACACAGATGTACAGTGATGCATCTCTAAAAGATCAGCTAATCAACATAAGTATCTACACAATTTTACTCTAACAAAATGTTTTCTTAATTAAATTCTGCACCAAAATGTAAGAAAAACCCATTATGAATGATTTCAAGCACTCATAAAAAAAAAGCTGAGAATTCAGCCTCCACCAACCTCCAAGCTTTTTTTCTGCATAGAAGTGAAATTGCATTACCTGTGAAAAGCTGAGAACAAGCTGCTTGGACTCAGCAGCACTGGCCCTTGAGGCAGCACAGTCCCTCGTTCATTGACCCAGTGCAAATATCCCCTGGTCATGTCTGCCATCCCAATAGCACGTGCTGAGCAATACAAAAATTTATATCCATTTCTATGAACAGAGATAAAAGAAGAAACTATTGTAAAAACAACACAGGTATTCTGACAAATAATTGTGATTTTAGTTTTACATGAATCAAATCACTACTGATAAACAGACTAGACTTACTTAAAAGGAATAAAACCTTTATGCCAGAAACTTGTGTAATTAAAATCCATCTAGCTCCATTGCCATTAGTGACTTACACCTAAAGAGAGCTCATTTATCTCTGGTTTTCCTCTGACTTACAGCTTCTTATGGTTTTCTATTCACCCCTGCATAGTGGAACCCTACTCCTCAGAATTAGATGTAATTTCAGTTAAGAGGAAAACACTTAGCATAAAGTAGACAATGGTGTATTATTAGCCTTTGGTTTATTATGTGCTTCTTGGGCCACAGCAAAATAGCCTAGTCTGTGTGCAGCAGTCACATTCCTTCAAGCTGTAGTAAATCTGAACTTCAAAACACAGTATGAGAAGTAATCTTTGACTCGACACTGAAATGAAAGTATCAGCAGAAGTCACAGCTTCTCCTCGGTGCTGTTCACGGCAGAAGAGGATCCAATGATGTTAGTTCAACTGAAGAGCAATTTACTTTGCAAGTCCTACAAAGAATTGCTCATAAAATACTGCATTCAGTGCACACATGGCCAATAAATCTGTTGAACCTTATACGGTGTACGGCCATAATATCCAGCTACTACATAATTAACTCAGCAATTTGAAAAACAACATGACTCAGATCTATTTTTCCCCTAATGTTTATCATCACCAAAGCCCTAAAAACTGACAATGCTGCAGGCATAGAAATAACAACTGCCATTAAAAAAATTAATGAACATTTTCACCAAATGCAATGCATAAGTTATAGACAGAACTAAATACTGCTCAGCATGTGAATTCCCAGGCTGCCTTGTCTTTTCTGTGACCACATATGTCTATACATAATAAAAGCACAGACAAGTGTCTCCAGCATAATTTAGATTCCATCATCCATAATTTATAATTCATCATTTATGTAAAACAAAAAGCAATAAAAGAACCTTAGCCTAACTCTAGTACACAGAACAAATCAGATTATCTGAGAGGATTGTTGTGATGTGTACCAGGGGCTCTTCAAACATTTCTGGTAATTTGCATATATAAGAACAGCTGAATTTAATATAATAAAAGAAAAACAATCCTATTTTCTGTGTAAAACACAAATATCCAACTTGAATATACATCATTAAGTAATCCTCCTTGTAAAAGTTAAAAATCAAATACTTTATCTGATCCCATTCAGACAATTTTTCTCCTCATTTCCTGTCTTCTCTCAACTGCTCATCACAAAACTCATCATAATCTGTCTTTGATCCTCCAAAGCAGACAATGGCTTGACTACATTGCAAAATGTTCCTAGGGAACTAACAGTACGTTTGTACTGTTGCATAAGCCTTGCTCACCTAGGGGTGTTCCCACACAGAACCCCAAGCAAGCTGGTACAATCTGATTATTTTTCTCCAGTTCATATTCATCAGAGGAAACATCCCCAGGTTTTTGAAATATATTGTTCTAGGTCGTACCAGGAGACTTTCTCTGTTAATGATATTAACTGGCCTATACCACATTTATCTACCATTGCCAATATTTCTTCAATAGCTAATAGAAAAAAAACAGGTTTTTCAAAACATCATTAGATCAGAGGTATATTGAGCTATTTTTTGAAGATACTTTTCTTTCTCCATAGTACAGAGCATGTAAGTCACAAGTAAACATGAGAAATCCAAGTCATTCCACTCACAGTGGCACAGAAGGCATTTACTACTGTGTACCAACAGGTACTAGTGCAGGTCAACACAGAATCTCACGTGCCATTGCCAGGGAAGTTTGTTCCTCAGGCTCTTCACAGCCTATGTCTTATTGACATTCAATGCCTTTGAATTGCACTTTAAGCAATGTTTACTTAACACCTACTCTCAAAGTTAACCATAGACAAAAAAATGCTTTCAGATTGATCCTTTCTAATTTTGCAATTTAACAATGGAATAACAAAATATATTTATATACTGAAATAATAAAATAAAATGTATAATCATCAGTAGTAAAGATCATCATGACTGTCTTTGAAGCTTATTATATAATAACAAATGAAAATCCAAGAATTTTAGTGAAGATTGTCTGAAATGGGTCCATTTCTGCTCAAGGTAAGATGTGGTGCTGTTCTTCAAGGGTGAGATTTATCTCGCTTGACTAGAAGCCTAATGTTTAGGTAGTTCAAGTTTAAGCTGTTTCACTAACTTTTACTCACTGGAAAGTGAGGGAACTCCTCCAGACAGATTCATCCTATGTTTTCTGGATTCCCTGCATGACTCCAGGCAAGCTAAATTTAGCAAGAAAAATTCCACCTACAGTGACCACTGTAGGCTAAATAGCCCCTCCACATTTCGCAATCTCCTCAACAAGAAAAGAAGATGGATTAGTACCTTATGAATTAATGCTGCTGGCAACTTCCAGTTTGCAAAAATGTTCCACTTGCTGTAACTGCACAACTCATTCAAATCACCAACAGTTTCTGGAACTAACTGTAGCTTTCTATTTAGGATGGCTGAAAGAGCAATCACTGCCCATTGATAGTGGGCTTTTGTTTTAGATACCATAAAGCAGGCTTTGCTCTGGATCACAGACTATCAGGGGTTGGAAGGGACCTCGTAAGATCATCTAGTCCAACCTCCCTGCCGCAGCAGGATTCCCTAGACCAGGTCACACAGAAGCGCGTCCAGATGGGGTTTGAACATCTTCAGAGAAGGAGACCCCACAACCTCTCTGGGCAGTCTGTTCCAGTGCTCTGGAACCTGAACTGGGAAAAATTTTATTCAATTTCTCCCTGCCCATCTCTCCAGCCTGTCTAAGTCATGCTGAATGGCAGCACAACCCTCCGGTGTGTCAGCCACTCCACCCAGTTTAGTGTCAGCAGCAAACTTGCTGACAGTGCACTCTGTTCCCTCATCCAGGTCATTAATGAATATTTTGAGTAGTACTGGTCCCAGTACCGACCCCTGAGGGATTCCACTAGACACAGGCCTCCAACTAGACTCCATCCCATTGACCACGACTCTCTGACTTCTGTCCTTCAACCAGTTCACAACCCAAACGGATATCATACAGCAGCTGTTTACACTGTGTAAGCATCACTGAAATGATGAGACATTGCTGAAATTGTCACCGTTATAGGTTAAGAGAAGCCTAGAGCAATTTTAATTTTTATGTGCAAATGAATAAACACAAACAAGCCACAAATGCACAAACAGATTCACTGAATACTCACTGGCTCACTTTATGGTACAATTTTGCAATTCCTTGGTGTGTCCAGTCTTTGCCAAGAGTCGGCAAAATATGACCTAAAGTATCTGATCTGAAGAAAGAAAAAACAATGTAACAGAACTGAAAAAAACCCCAAATACATATAACAACAGTTGAGGCCAACACAAATCCTACTAACTTATTTGGCTATCAGCAAAGGAAAATAAGGTTTTCTGTAAAGTACGATTTTGTTCCCCTTTCTTTTGAGATAGACTAACGTGCCCATCCTTGGCCACACTGTTTTAACTGCTCTTGTGCCTCAGGACTTGCCTTCACGGATAAGCTCATGACCCATAAGATAACCTGGAAGTCACAGCATATAGGCAATCAAATCAAACCTGTGTAGTAGTCTAGCCAGTACTAATCATAATTTTGAGATTCGCATTAAATGTTTTCTAAATAAAACAGATCTACCCATAAGAAAAGTTTATGGGAAATTACAAGTGTGAGATAATTCACATTCTAGATTATTTCAAAAATAACTTCTCCCCATAAAGCTGGAAGTTGGTCACATACAAAGTATTATGAAATAGTAACACTGTTTTCAATGCATTTCCTGCTTTACATGAGAGAAAGTTATTTACACTATCATAACATCAAACAAGTACCTCACTTGACTAAGCAGTATGCAGATACATAGCAAGAAATCTACACCATGAATAACTTGCATCTCAAGGGAGAAAAACATTGGGCAGTGGCTTAGGATGGATTTGCAATGGTATTGTAAGGTGAAGTGATTCGGTAACTCTGGTCAGCTCAACAGCAGAGAGAAGAATAGATCCCATTCACTATAATGAAGCTTAAGAAAAAGCAGGGGGGATATCAATATTGGCTCAATAAAAATGTAGAATTGTTACTTTATGCTTGCCCTACAATGGATAATTTACAAGGAAGATGAGTTTCAGTTTAAATCAAGTACTTTAATTCACTTCAGACTGCTCTTGGAAATTATTTTTCCTTGTTCTTTTTCCTAATTAGATATAGCTAAGTTTGATTTTGAAAGAAATTGATTTTGAAAGAAATCTAAGACAATCTAAGCCCTCATTTCAAAAGGTCAGAAGACAATACTTATGTTTTTATTGTGTTTCCCTGTTTCACACACAATTGTTTTGCCACTGTTAAGTGAATGAATAAATAAATCAGCAAGTGAATTGTTTTGGTCACTCCAAAATTGAGGGTTTTACTCAAAGTACTGATCTGAAACTTTCCATCTAATTCTAGTTCTGACATTCATTTTGGAGTTTTGTCTTCTAAACAATAATGCCTCTTACTGGAATGGCCCATTAATGTTTTCTAGAACAGAATTCACTTCTTTCTTCTTTTTAACACAGCCAATGTCCTTTGTAAGTGTGATGCAGCAAAGAAGTTATGATTTTGTGGAAGTTACTCCAATACTACTGTTAATACGATCATGAAACATCAACAGGTGACAAATAATGGGCACGAATTACAACTTCATTAAAAATAAAACACCATTAAAAATACCCCACAAAACACCTAACACACACCCTCCAAATACTAGAATATGATCATTCTGTGACTCAAAACTCTGCATCACTTTTCCTTTAGTCCATAGGACAGCTTGTCCATGCAGATAAAGCCTCTCCCTGTTCATGAACTCACCGTGTGATTGTTCCATCAATGTCAGAAATAACAACTTTATCATCCCAATTCCACAGGTAAATGGTGCCTTCGCATCGGCAAGTGCCTTGATACTGTGTTGTAACACTAAAGGTCACATCATTGGGGCCATTCTTGAGCTTTAAGTTTTTCTGCAAGACATTATCAGCAAGGTAATCGACAACCTGAGCACGTGAGACTGACACAGTGCAAACAAAAAGCCACAGATGATCATTGTCTTGGTCACACTGAATCTTACTGCTTTCAGCAGAGCTATTGTCTAAATAATGATAGCAGAGGTTTGCCTTCTGTGGTGTACCTCAGGTATTGATTTATAGAGCAGAACAAAACAAACAAAAAAGAAAATTTTTTCAGTCAGAGATAAGAAGGAAAAAAGTTCACATAGATAATAAGAAAGAATAGACTAGAGACTATCTATGGAGGTTTTCCATTCTGAGATACAGATGCACGTACAGAGAGAGATGTGAATAACAAGGAGTTCCATGAACTCTAATTAGAGTGTTTATATGGGGATTTTTGTTCTATGGTATTACATCACTTCCCTGTAATAATGCACCTCCCACAGCGTATGACCTATGACCCTTCAGTCTCCACCAAATTTCCTTAACTCTCCCAGTTCCCTGCCATTTCCTCTCTAGTCTCCTGTGTCACTTAGTAACATGCTTGGCAAGAGACTAATGATTTGATTCTGTTTGTGGACCTAACTATCCATTTTCACAAAACTTGCAGGAGTTTAATACTTTAAGCATCTCTTATTTGTATTTCACTGCAAGTTTTTAGTTAGTTAGAAAGTGAAAAGGAGGTGAGAATGCAGAACAGCCGATGGGTAACTGATGAGTCTCACCCACTGTTTCATCAAGAAGCCAATCTAAAAGTAGTTTTAGCTTCAGGTCATTTCTGCAAGGTTTCTGAATCTTAAAATTGTTTGCATAACCTTTGCTTTCTGTTTGCTACAGAAAATTACCAACACATCCCATCTGCCTCCTGGGCAAAATTCTACATTTCTTAGAAACTCCTGAGACAGTGAGTGATGGGCTGTTCCATGATGGACGCCTTGCGTGGTTTTCCTTCAGAACATTAACCGGCTGCAGATAAGACGAAAAGTATTTCCCTAAAGTAGCCCATTTTTCGAGATCAAACCAGAATGTGTGCAACACAAGATTGTAACAGTTTAGTCACCATTAGTCAAAACACCTCTGTCACAGAGGAGGAGAACTGGCTCCAAAGAAAATAATAGCCTGGCCTCATAGGAAATTCACAAGCAGCTCTTTCAGAAGTTACTAACAGAAAACTATTTATGTAAAATGTGACTGGCTGCTTATGAGTGAGGGGAAAGGAAAAGAGATGAGGAAGGGCAAAAAAAAAAAAAAAGAAAAAGAGAAGCCTGTGGCTTAACATATACACATTATACATAATACAAAAAGCACACAGTTCTAATACACTTATTCAGGCAACAAATACATACTTTGGAATTTAATTTTGCTATTTTTCTAAATGGGAACCCTTGTCTCCTAACCTCTGAACCCCAGCAGTTGCTGCAAGGTATAGCATTCATGGTTAGTACTGAAATGAGAAAGGAAAAGTATAACAAGAGAGAGAATTAAACACAAGATGTAAGAGCTAATGAAGATTTAGAAGCCTGAAGAACAGTATTGTTCATGTTGTATTAGAAATGACTTCTCAGAATAAGACTGAAAAACCAACTCACAAGCTGGTCAGAAGTGAGTCGAAGTGTTTTCTTGTAACTGATTCCAGACAGTAACGAGAGATGACTCGAGTTGGTTTGCAATGACCCGAGGTTCTGCTTGGCAGCTCTAGGGTCTTCATCGCTTGAAGAAGATTCATCTTTTATTCTGGAACATTGCACACACAGAAAATGATGTTATCATGTCAGTAAATGCACCTCAGTATCCATTAAAAATGCATTAATGGTGACTCACCAAGTAAGTCATTGATTCTCTGCTCCTATGTATTGCCTCACAGGAGATCATTCACATCAGAGCTTTAAATACATCAATGAAGTGCTGAATTTTCATTCACACACTTTCCCCATTATTCATACTTGGATGGTTCTAGCTATTCACTTGTCTACAAGCTAGTTTTCATTACTTGAATTTAATGGATGTGACATACTGACTCAAAAATCACACAGTGGTAAAAGTATAATACCCATTAGATACTGCAACTACAAAAATTCCTCAGTTTTCAGAAGAAAGAACTGGCTTTTTCTTCGTCTCCTTTTCTCCTCTCCCAAAGAATCTAATAATTAATAAAAAAAAACCCAGGTGATAAAAATTTTATTATAGACAGTAACAGCTCCTTCTCTTCAATGAGAAACTTCAGATCACTAGATTATTCTTCTCCAGGATTTTCAGAATTATCCCATTCAGGATATGATGATAAAAAGTCATAAAACCTGATCTCCTTGACACAATTCTGTTTAAATACACAAGCAGATTTTTTTTTCTGCTACAACAATTTTTTCAGAAATTTATTAAGGATATTTGTGTTCAGAAAGTTCTCCAACAATAAATAAATCTTACCACCTTAGGCGGAAGGTAAAATATTCTTTCAGACCCTACAAATCTCATCTTTGAAACAGTCAGCATTTGGCCTCTTATTTTGATCACATTTGGATATTTTCTGATATTAGGAACTCTTGACCCACTACCGAAGTACTGCATGTCATGACTAGCAACATTTAAAAGCCTATCTTATCCTGTCTAACATTGGATTTCAAAAGCTTTACCCAACATCTCTCTCACTGCATTTTGCTTGCAAGCAATACATTCTTAAAGACAGGTCTCCAAGGTCAGTTAAAATTTAAACAAAGAGCACCAATTACAAAATCTATTCTGCTCGAGGTCTTAATCCCACTTCAAAACTTATCTTTAAACAACCAGACCTAAATGTCACTCATCCTTAAGAAGAAAATCAGCCTTTCTGATTTATTCTGTGGCTTTCAAACTCAGAGAGGCAACTGATATAACAGGTAGTCTCCTACAGAATGAGGAATCCTCCTTCCAGCACATTTGCCTGGACTGCAGCTGCTGACCTCCAGAAAGAATGGCAGCTAATGCCTTTGTATTTCATAAAGGTGATCCTTGAGCTTAACTTATGAGCATAAAGCATATTTGAATCTGGCCCTTTTCATCTCCAAGTACAGAGAGCACACAGACAGGCTGTCTTTACAGAAAGATGTACATGTACAGAAAATGGCAAGGTAGGAGAGCTGTCCCTAGCTAATTCATGCCTCTAAAGTCTCTGAAACACGTTTAAAGCTCATCTTATAAAACTCTCCTGAAAGAGAGGTTCTGGCCACAAGTATTTCTGCAGTACTTCCAAGAAGTTATAGAAAACTATGACTACTGCCTGTGAAAACAAACTCTGGAAAGTCTTAGGCCCCTGAACTTCTCAAAATATGCAGGAACAAATTAAGTTGTCCAGCCATAAACATAAGTAAATCAAAATTTTAGCAACTGGGATCTGACAACAGCACAGGGTCATCTGTGATGTTCCCTTGAAAGCTACAGAGAGATACATACAGCTTTGGAGAACTGCTCCAATTATTGTTTGTTTTCAAAGTGCTGGAACCTGTGTCACAGAGCTGTCACCCAAACCACAGAAATACAAGAGCACACTCACAGGGTCTGCAACCCTGTCATGGGTAGAGCCTTCCTACCTCCACTTATCTGGTGCAAAGAAAAACAAATGAAACGTATTTCACTGATGCAGTATTTCTTTGTTCAAATGTAAGAGGCAGCTTGCTTTCATTTTTAAATGGTAACTCCTGCTCATTTTAGGTAGAGATAGTTTTGTGGTACCTGTTTGCCATGCTCATCTGTGATGAGTCTTCTGTAAGCCCACTCCCGCTTACACCTTGCTCTGGCTTTGTTTCCTGCAAAAATACAAGTAAGAGAAGCTGTGTATCTCCTGTTGGGCAGAAAGGAAATGTTTTCACAAAAATTCTGTCTTGTACAGACTTGGTAAAAATCAACAGCATATTTGTTTCTTTTGCTTGTAGGCTAAGTAAAATTTCGTGGCTTTCTTCAAGAACACAGGATGCACAAAGATATAAAAATTGCGAATATAAAACTCAGAAGAAGAATTGAGATTTTGTTTTGCATTGAAGTAGTACAGAAATACCAGATTTCACATCTAGTACTGCTGAAGTTCTGGGATCAGTTCACACACTGCAAATAGCTAGATTTCACCTGAAAAAGCAAAACATGACTCTGGAGAGATAAAAACACAAAACATACAACTGTGTTTCATGGAATCATTAAAATCTTTAATGAAAAAATATTTCAAAACTGCTTGTACCTCAAGTAAATGCTAAATACTATCAATTTCGTCTCACAAGATTTTTAAACAGTAAATTATTTTATGTGACACACAAACTACTGTAACATCTCCCCTCATCCATTTATAGCCACCACAGCTCAAGAAATAACCAAATACTTCTACACAGTGATATTCTATAAATTTCAGAGTGCAAAAACTAAAATCTCACTCTCTGAAGTCCATACCCACAGATCAGTACAACGGTTAATTCATGCAAGGCTTTAAAAAGTTTAACTGAAGCACAACCATAAAAATGTACTAGATGTCATTTTCTCCCTTCAAGTACTAATGCTCCAGTAGTATAAATTAATATAAAGAGATTTCATTAGCCAACTTTAAAGATTAAATATGTCTAGACAGGAGATCAAAATTTCATCTAAAGTGTTTCCTTTTCTCTGTTCTTTAATGTTCATCCATAGCTTTGAGACTGCTACCACAAACTTTTAATGATCAAAAAAGAAATTAAAAAGACATTAAAACTATATATATAGTCAGGTTTACATCTTGGGTTTTGCCAAAATTTTACAGCTCACAGTACTCATAAATATGTCTATTCTTCAGCTATCACAAGAAACTACACAAAGGGAGGTAATCCACAGGAAAACACTGAATTAGTGGCACAGCTCTTCAATTCCCCAATTGAACTGGCTCCATTTTGGGGCCAGTCCTGCTTACTATCATTATTGATGGTCTGGACAAGCAATAAGTTTGCAGAGGACACCAAGTTGGGTGGAAGTGTTCATCTGCTTGAGGGTAGGGAGGCTGTGCAGAGGGATCTGGACAGGCTGGATCGATGGGCTGAGGTCAATTGTATGTGGCTCAATAAGGCCAAGTGCTGGGTCCTACACTTGGGTCACAACCACCCTATGCAACGCTACAGGCTTGGGGCAGAGTGGCTGAAAAGCTGCCTGGTGGAAAAGGACCTCTGGGTGCCAGTCAACAGCTGGTTGAACATGAGTCAACAGTGTGCACAGGCAGCTAACAAGGCCAACAGCATCCTGGCCTGTATCAGAAATAGTGCCGCCAGCAGGAGCAGGGAAGTGATCGTGCCCCTGTACTCGGCACTGGTGTGACCACACCTTGAGTACTGTGTTCAGTTTTGGGCCCTTTGCTACAAGAAAGACACTGAGGTGCTGGAGCATGTCCAAAGAACAGCTAAGCTGGTGAAAGGTCTAGAGCACAAGTCTTTTCAGGAGTAGCTGAGGGAACTGGGGTTGCTTAGTCTGGAGAAAAGGAGGCTAAGGGGAGATCTTACCTCTCTCTACGATGACCTGAAAGGAGGTTGCAGCAAGGTGGGGGTTAGTCTTTTCTTTCAAGTAATAAGTGATAAGAAAACAGGTAATGGCCTCAGGTTGTGCCAGGAGAGGTTCAGCTTGAATATTAGTAAAAATTTCTTCACTGAAAGAGTGGTTAAACACTGGAACGGGCTCCTCAGGGAAGTGGTGGAGTCACCACCCCCAGAGGTGTTCAAAAAACATGTAGACACTGCATTTCATAACACAGTTTAGTGGCTATGACGGTGTCGGGTTGACAGTTGGACTTCGTGTCTTGGAGGTCTTTTCCAGCCTTAAAAGATTCTGGGTTCCCAAATTCAGATTTAATCCACTAGGTAATACTGCTTCAGGTTTGTGTAATCAAAATAAATGCAGAACTAAAACACTGCAGGCAAAAGTTTCAGGTAGGGTCTGACCCAAAACTTTCTGAAGTCAAAAAAGTCAAACTTTTAAATGTCTTTTAACATGTATATCCTCAGTCAAATTGAATATTGAGTTACCCTCAGAAGCAAAGTTCCAAGGGATGAATATGGAGGTATCCACCCTTCCCACTGTAACCAGAAGGAAACTATTCTTGCTTCTTAAACTTACCTCTTTGATCGTGCTGTTCCTTCCTCGCCACGAAAACCACCATCTTCCACCTTTTTTGGGCATCTTGTCCCTCATTATAGATTCCACAGTAGCCTGTGATAAATGGATGGTAACATAAAAAAGAACCAAAACAAAGGACAACCTGATATATGCAAATGAAAGAAAGTGCCAAACACACAACTGTAACTGATAAAATAGAATAAAAGTAAACATACTGTCTGTGGACCATAAATTCTACTAAAGCAAAACCTAATGGTATCCAGAACCACTCTGAAGTAACTTAAGCATGAATACTTATGGTATTTTTAAAAGGAAAATGAAAAAGAGATAAAATCAAAGAAGAAAGAAAAACATAAATAGGTATTAGTATAATGTCTAGAATGGAGAACCTACTGTTTGCAAATTGAAGTTACTCAGTGCAAATTGTATTTTTAAAAAAAGAAAAATGTCACTTCCTGAAGGAGCTCTCATGCAAAGCAGTAACAAACACACATGCAAGATTTTTAGTCTCATTTTAAAAAATTACAAAGTTCATACTTAATCACCAGTTTGGAAAAAAGAAAAGATGTTACTAGCTTTTAGGAGTTCAGTATGATGCTATGAATTTGACAGACAATACTAGAATGGGTTTGGGTTTGTTTTTTTTTAATCTCTGGCTACTTCTCATTGGTTGTATATACTAGATCTCAGTAGAGAAAAGTTCCTTCCAATACCCATAAAAAGTTTCTTTCAATACTGGAGTCTTACTTTATGTGAGAGATGAATTATTTCACTCAAAGAGCAAGTGGAAGACAAAAGGGGTTACAGTAAAGGCAGCTACAGGGTTTGGTAGACTCTAGAATAACTCAGCCACTGGCTTTCTGAGATTATAGCCTCCACTTCAAGTAAAGTCACCAAAACAAAAATGTCATGTTGACTAGTAATTTAAAAACAAAATCACACACACACAAAAAAAAAAGATTCAAGAACTCTTAACAGTTAGGTAGGCTTGAGTTCGGCTAATGCATGGGACAGTGCATCCCTTTTCTCAGTTTTCCACGTGTTCTCTTCCCTATACTATCTAAAGTATATGAGGAAAGAAAGAAATGACAAAGGAATGAAGTTAAGCAAGTAAGTTGAAAATTTTTTTAACAAAAGTTAGAAAAGCAAGGAATAGATGGAGTTACTGAGAATGGCTACAATTTAAGAAGGTTCTCAAACATATGGACAACTTCAAGCAGATATCCTATTGACTCTTAGTTAGGTAATTCTCATGCTTGCAGTGAGAATTGAGTTTAAGTGTATTTTGCAGAACATGAGTGATTTTTTTTCAAAAACTCCAGTTTTGAATTCTTTCATAAAGCCTATTTTGATAAACTATCTTAGCATTTCAATTCCTTATCTCCATTATTATAGCACATCAAAACACACCAAAAGTCATTACGAAAACTAGTAGGGTGACTGGTAGCATAAATGAGCAATTTTCATTTCAGAGGTACAGTTCAGAGAAGTAACGCTTTCCAATCATACAGACTGTTCCAATTATATACACTGGCTTCTCCACTAGACTAAAACGGCACTGTCTAGAAGGTGCATTCAGAATGCAAATTAACCACTGAAAAAAAACACAGCAAATTTCACACTCATAAAAGACCTTTCTTAACTGATAACCCAAATGAATAATGTTGTAACCATAATGCTGTTGAAAGAATTATCATTTTCCTTAACTTAATGGCAAAAATATTTCACAGGAATTCTTTCCATTTACCCATCCTAGGGAAAACCTAAAATCTCTGTCTCAGGCATCTAAGTGTTTAATTAAAAATGCAGTTACCTTGCATTATCTTTATTGCCCGTGAAGACCCAATAGGCACCTATCAAGGTCTGAATCACTCTGTGGAAGTACCCAGCAAATACAAAGTAGGTTAACTATACACCTTCTGTAGGCATTTGAGTGCCATGAGACAAATCTCAACTTTGATGATTACTAGAGTATTTGCAGAAAAGCACAAAACATTTGGCTCTGTGACATCCTTGAAATTCAAGCCAGGTTTACCAGAAGCTTGGGACTTTTAGGATCAGTTTACTTTACAACAGGATGCTACATTGCAGCTTTGCAGGACTGCATACATAGGTAACGTGGCAGTAAGAAAGAAAGTAGTAGAGAGTACTCTGCACTTCGGAGAAAATTTTATTCCACATGATGGCAATAGATATAGTATTTGAATACATATACATTAAACCCTAAGGCAGGTGAAGTGCTGCAAATGGCAGAAGTTTAGGTTCCAAAATTTAAAAAATCCAGGGCTAACTAGGATACAAAAGTTCCAGTGATGATACTTTCTTTCTATACTTTTACAGTAGTGTGTATTTCTGTCCTGAGCATATCTGTGTGTCACCAGGTCATGTGGAATTGGACTACTTTCATCAACTCATTTAATACAAGCCAACATACCTAACAGTCACATTGTCACAGCTATCTGCCACTACCTACCTGGGCAGGTTATGAACAACCAACCGAGAAAGAGAAAACTAGCAAGCTACAGGCCTTCCTTATTTAGAAGTTAAAGCTTATTCACTGAGGTTAAAATTCCTGGCCTCTATTTTTATTTGATAATATATGCTGTATGAAGATAAAATGGAAAGCAGCCACCAAGTATTCAGCCAGAGGAAACACAAGCATAAGTCAATATCACTTGTGTTTACAATACATATTAACCGAGGAAGACAGGAAGCTTTCTTCCTTCAAAACAAATAAACACTATTCACAGACTAAACTTAGTTCTGCTTATTTAGCCCTAAGCATAAGCTAGATGAATGGCTATGTGTGGATAGATACTACTATGTTCAGACTCTTTTGTGTAACAGCCCTCTTCCCTGCCTTAATATATGGCAGAATGTCCTAATTCTTCCTCTGACCATCCTTCATGTTCAATCTCACCTTTGGCAAAGGTTTCTGGAATGCCTGCATTGCCAGCAGAAGGGGACCAGCTGTCGTCCAGTTGTAGTACCTGGGCACACAAGAGAGACGATTACTGTATTTTGCAGTCCCAAGATTCCAGTTAACATCTACCTAGTATTTAGGCAGGCTAAACCCATGAAGCCTCTTTAGCAGAGGTCAAGATCTGGCCTACACTGTGAATAGCAGACCCACCTTATTCCACAGTATGTTCACAGGTATTCACGGTATATACTTGTCAAGGTATGTAAGAGGAGCTATGTCCTTAAGTAGAAAGGATATTTGTTGCACATTCCTCACATCCTTAATATACTTCATTCTCACAGCATGGGCTACAGTTTTTACAAGCTGTTTTCACTGTTTTTTCTATCAAGGAGCTACATTAAATTTAGTGGCCATAGTCTGTAGGATGACAAGTTGTTGCTATTATGTGCTGAACATAGGTCAACTCTTGCTACAGACAGTAGGACAAATGCAGCATTACTGTCCACCTGACTAGGGAAGCTGAAGCTCACATGACATCCAGAGGATATGACAGTAAGATCCTCACACTAAGTGCTCTCTTCCCAACATATCAGTAGGCAGGTATATGTTACCATCAAATTCAGATAACTACAGCAGGGAAGCAATAAGTGACACACTTCAGACCACAGAGGGTCAGGTATGAGGCTGTAGCACATGCAATACAAACAAATCACATAAGGGTACACCAGGCATGTCAGATTTGTACAAGTAATGTCTACAACTAAGGGTAGCCTAACCTAAGTGCAGCACAATGCCGTGATCTCTTCTCTACTCTGTAACATCAAATGCAAGTAGCTCTAAAGTAAAAATATCTTCCAAAAATCTGCATCTGTCATAGACCATATATTGCTGGGAGCAGTGCAGCACTAAACATATGAAATAATGTCCTGGCCTTGCAGAAACACAAGTCTCCTACTCAGTGGGTGAAGTTTGACAAGTCTTAAAAAGCAATGCCTCTGTAGAGGTGTATTAGCAAAACACTCAGTACATACAAACTGCTGGGCACAGAGTGCTTGTTAGCAGACTGCAATAACCCTGTAAATATTAATTATGCAAAGGGGCTCAGGGCAAGCCTTAACAAGTTCACAATCTATTTCATTTTCACTCTGACAACTGAGTGTGAACACTATTAGCATTTAATACTGGCTTCTTGAAATTCAAATTGAGTAACTTAGCTATTACAGGCCACCTGCAATCACTATTTTTCACTTAAAGGAGAAAAGGTAACTAGAAGAGCCTGAATTCACTGGAGAGTTGACTCCGCATGAATCTAAGCTATGAACATTCAAAACCTACTTTCAACTCCAGTTAAACTGATGTAACTCACTGAAGTGCCAGAGAAATGGTTTTGTTACAACTATAAACATTTTTTTCCTAAAATATACTTACTTATTTCCAATCTTAACCACAAGGTTAGGGTCATCAATAATAGCAGGATTGTCCACAAACTGTTGATATGTTACTGCATGTTCTAAGAATTCTTCTGTGGGGGGAAAAAGATTACATATGTAAAGCATGCATTTAGAGATGCCTATTATGGGACAACCTAAACCACTTAGCATTTCCCATGCACATAGGTTTCACATTCAGTCAGCTCTTCAGTACTAGTGTGCTAAGATTAGCAGTAACTCTAAAACAAGATGTTCAGAGAATTTCAGTCTCAGAAGATGGTGAGAGCTTCTTTGTCAGCTGCCAGGGGTCTTTGTCAAAATAGAAGTTGATACCTCAGGGATAGAACTGTGAAGGAGAAAAATCAGGCTTCTAAGCAAGGCAAGGAAGTACTTTGTCATGCCTTTCACTGATCCTCTGTGCAAGTAAGGAGTGGGAATTGATTGGCTCAATGTAAACGTAAAAACCATAGCCAAAAACTTAATGACTACTTGTAAGGCCTACAGCAGAGTGAAAACATCTATGCATATATACACCTTCCACTGCCTGTGACTCCCTTCACAAAATCAATGTGATTTGCAAGTGGTCTACATAATAACACAACTCCAGTGAATCACAGTACCTTTGAAATGTTTTAATAACTAGCTTCTCAACAGCAATCACTGTAGCATCAGGCTCATACGATTTTATGACGTTATCCTGCTGCAAAAGTGCAAGTCTTAATGCATTTACCATGCATCACACAGCTGGAAGTTTAAGGCACAGCATTGTAAATTATTTATCTAAAAGTTTATCTACAATTGGAAGTAGAGCAGGAACTTAGGTTAAAGTTTCCAACTCCCCCCTGCCTAGTGTCCACATTTTCACACCACCTTTTCCACGTCTGACACTGACAGCTGTGAATTTCCTGGCTATATACTCTACCAAGTGGCAAAAATACCATCAACACTATTGTCCTATAAAATGTAATACTATCAGGAAATAAAAATACCAATAAAATACTTTCAAACAATTTAGTATATAGTGGAATATTAAAATGTGTTAGAAATTCCAAGCCCCATATCAATCGACTATTTTAAACTAGAAAACTTAAGCCGCAGCATTTCCTTCCCAACACATTCTCGAGTACAACCACAGGAGGGCACTGCTTACTCACGCTAGGATGCTAAATCCTGGCTGACAGTACACGCCTGACATTCCGAAGGTAATTTTGTACCTTTGGTTATTTCTTTATTGTCAGTAAGGCCTCCGCAGAGAGAAATGGCAATGGAAGGCAAATCTCGAATTCCATCCGAGGTGCTTTCAACTCCACTGTCCACACCCGAGCTCCCGACAGTCTGCGGAGACTGGCTGGCAGACTGCAGCCCTGTGTCGTTCATGTGCTTGCTTTGGACATTATCCCCACTGGAAAAGAAAAATCAGGAATTCAGTCTTCATGTATTCATTGTCACTGTCTCTCCCTCCAATAAGCACTGTTTACATCTGACACACACTTTGGGGGAAAAAAAAAAAAGGATAAAAACAATAAAACTTTGCCTGGTTTTACCATAAAGTTTAAACAAAGTGGTATTGGCCTCATGCACCTTCAAATATTAGATTACTTCTACTTATTTGTCTGAAGTAGGCATATAATTACAGCTTCACTTATTTAGAAGAGATAAGAAAAATAATGCAATAAACTTTACAATCTTAGTAGACAAAATAATGCCACTACAGCACAGTTTATACTAATCACAGAATCACACAGAATCACAGAATATTAGGAGTTGGAAGGGACCTCAAAAGATCATCTAGTCCAACCCCCCTGCTGCAGCAGGATTCCCTAATAGAACTATTCCCACCACAGGAACAAGAGTAAATATATTACTTTATTATTTAATTTATATTCATTATATATATATTGATAGCTAAATGCAAAACAAAGGATGTCTATGTTTGCATATTTATATGTCATGCATATATAAATATATAAACTAACAGGATTAAAATTTTAAGAAACAAATCATAGTACACACTTAAAATCTGTGTATAGGTGAGAGTATTACTACCAAGTGGAAGTTCATCAAACTCTGCTTTCCATTCCAGATTTATATGAATGCTTTTGAGAAAGGAATTTTCAATCCAACTTTTTTCACCATAATACTAATCCTTCTCGGTTTTATTGAAATGGTAATACTACAACAGCTGGGTTTAAGCAAGTAAGAAGGAATAATAAAGTATGCATCCACTGTAGTTGTTGCTCAGTGACCTTAGTCAAATGACTAGAGTATGATGTGAAAAAGAGGACTATAAATGTTGTAAAAGGCTCCAATAAAGAGAAAAAGTTTGACATTTTATGCTCAGGGTGAAATATTTTCATAAACAAATCTGTCATGTGTCTTCCAAGAATTATTTTCTAGCATTTATATTTACAGGTGACCACCCACAGTAGAACACCATTAAAGCAACAATTTTGTGCTAATACTGTTAACAGTAAGATATGTTCTTCATGGTAATAAGCAAGGACATGGGAATAAATATATCCCAGAGCATGTGAGTAACAGCCACAAACATCAGTGTAGATTACATAACAATCCACAATCGATATAGAATGCTTAACTGACAAAACCAGAAAAATCAAGCACACTTCTCAGGCCCAAAAATGCAGAGCCTTCCAACAGTTCTAATAACATTCCTCTCTACAGTTTTATTTTCCTTCTGCATTCACCTCTGCTTGGACTCTGAAAAAGAGGTCTCATCTGGTTGGCAATCAGGAGTTTGATCTAAATCTGGAAGGTGACAAGAGCTCTTTAAACAGTAAAAATATAAGCAAAGGACTTATACTTCTTGGGGAAATAAAGTGCAGCAACTTCTGGATCCATGTCAGTGAGGTCATCTAAATAGACACCATCAGTACCAAGATGCCGGCTTCGTTTGTCTGTAAAGGACGGCACAAATAAGCCTATTAATGAGCATTTTCTGAGTAGCAAGCCAGACTGCTTTTTGTTTATTCATTTTAAGATTGAGAAACCAGACAAGTTCTAACAGTTTGTGAACTGTATTTGTACAAAAGGTACTGCCAAAACTTTCAAAACAAGTTGCTTACACACATATACACAAATGGGACAGCAGAAGACTAGTTTTGAGATATGCTGAAGCCTCCCTATTCCAGACAAAACCACTGGGATCTAGAAGTCAGTGGTCACTGTCAGAAAAGCACAAAAGGAAAAATAAGTATTTGCACAGGCCTACAACCACAGTAAGGCAATTAGAGCTTTTAATCTTCAAGAATTAACCTTCATTTCCCCCTTGGAAAATCAAGTAACACAACAGACTACACTATAGTCACTAATACACTATAACTGGCTTGTTAGGGAGACAGCTCACTTATACACATACAACTGATGCGTTGTGCACCCACATGCACCATTGCAGGGGACAAGACAACCCTTCTAGGGCTTTCACTAGTACTAACACAGAGATATTGCTGTCCCATCATTGCTGGTATATCTAGACAAACAACCACTGTAAGGCAAAAACCAATCTGGAATTCATTCTAAAACCTGCAACTTCTCATTGTCCCAATTTCCAGCATCAAACATCAGAACAGCAGTTAAAAAAGAAGTTATGTAAAGACTGAATACTAAGCAGAGTGACACTTTTGTCTTCAGAGACAGTGGGATGCCTGGGGAAGTGGCTAAGAAACGTGCACATTTACTGATTAAAAAGCAGCTGCACAAACTAGGCTTATACAGGGCTTGCATAATTATAGAATAATCAGAACTCTAAGCATAGTATTCACAAGCAAATAAATTTCACGTGAGGATTGTAACACTTACTGTGCCACGGATACAGAGTCCAGAAATTAATTAGTAGAAAAGTAGAGGGAGTTATATTTCACAAATTCAGGACAGGATATATACACACAGAAATGAAACTGCTCACATGAAACAAAAGCACTCTATTTTATGGCAAATCTGTTGTTTGTGCAAAGGATGTACTACAACTTTGTACTAGAGCAGAGAGGTTCCGGAATTACCAGCAACACAAAACAACTCAGAAACCAACCAGACCAGCTGAACAGAGCACACAAAGGCATGTGCTTGTACCAAAACCTGAAATTTCCAAATCTGTCAAGAACGGATGAGTTTGGAGAAAGCATTGCAGTCTTGCTCATAAGCACAGAGATGCTAAAAATCCCAGACCAAGAAGAATCTTCTGTCCTACTACATGGCCCCTGTGAACAGCCTGCTGAACAGCTCAGGTTTAGAAGGTTCTTTCCAAAGCTTATTCCCTTCCACACCTGGAAGCATCTTCAGGGCACAGATTAATTTATATACCAATGAGGTGGTTTACTATCATGAAATTTAAATACAAAATCATACATAGAAAAGTGCAGCATCAACAGTTTTACCTTTCTTTCTGGAAGGGGAATCTGTCTTGCTAGCTAGTTGGGCTGAGCAAGCTGCAGCTTGTTTTATTTCTTCATTGGCAGCCAACAGTGGTACAGCTGCTCCTGAAGACTCTATCAGCTTATTTGTCACAGCTGGTAAGGGCTCACTTTCATCAGCAGTTGCTGCATCTGCTTGTCCAAGGGCAGGTAGAGGAGACACTGTGTTAAACTCCTCCACAGGAGAACTCTGGATGACCCTAAAGTGAGTGCTCTCAGAATGATTTACATCCACCACGCTGGGTTCCTTTACTTTGAGTGGAGAACTGGCCTGTGAGGAAAAACAAAGAAAAGCTCTTAAAAAATTCAACAGCCAGAGCTTAGCCTGTCCTGTTAACTTCAGTGAGATCAGATTCTTGAGGCAACCAACATGCACACAGCATGGGAGACAATGCTACTGGTAAACTACAGATCCTGCCATCTAACTGGGCCAAATGGTTTCAAGCAGGAGACAGGCATCAAGCCAGCTGCCTCAGCCAAGACAGCAGCACATCTAAACATGCAGAGATACAAAACTGCAGATGTATCTGGATGCTTTGTATTCAAGCAACTGATTTTATTTTTTGTGAATCACACTGCTGACACCAAGCACCTCATTTCCATCTAAGACAATTTATAAATTTCAGTGATTCACCAAAGGACATTGAGTTTGATTTTACATGTTATTTAAGCTTCTAACTTTTACAAGACCAGGTCTCAGGTACTTCTTCATTTTCTACAGTTGTCACATTAATAGGCAACACCCCGACCCGGCAGCCTGCCTGTCCCAGTGTTTCAGGCCTTTACTGAAACTCATTAGACAAAACTGCCTAATGGTGCCCAATATGGATTTTTTTTTCCTCTCTGAAACAGTCTGGACGAGTTAAAATTAATGATCAGTTTGATTTATTGTAGTGACAGATAACAGATTCGGAATTGACAGTTATAAGCTGAATAACTGCCAGGAATTTGAGTTCAAAGTAATAATCATACTCCCAGGGCAACAAAATCAGGAAAGTAAAAAGCTTTAAAACAACACTAAAATATAATAAAGATAAATGGTAGCAAAGATGTTAGGCTGTACATTGAATGTGCAATTCTTATGGAGAAAGCTTCCCTGCCTGGTGATCAGAGGAGAAGGAGCCCCCAGTCGGTTGTCCTCTGTGACAGCTAAATCCTAAGTTCTTCACTCTGCCCCCCACCGATCAAGGAAATATTCCTCTCATGGGTTTTTATATCCTAATTCCAACTGTCCCTACCTTCTGGGTGATGTTTAGCATGATTTGGGTGGAGAGTTGAGTAACATAGTCATAAAGGTACTGAGGAGTGTCAACTTCAATATTAAAATCATCATTACTTAGGCAAAGGACTAAATTTGCTTGCCTTCAGAATCTGGTTTGAAGCTGTGTGTTTTGTTCTTTTGGCCTTGCTTCATTAGGTTTAGCTGAAACAGGGCCATCCTATCTTCACAGGACTGCTTCCTACAGCCACCTGTCAGGCCAGCTTTGCAGATTCCATTCACAGAGATAACCCAAACATCATCTTAGTGGTAAGCACCTCAACCTTTCTCATGGGGCACGCTGAATAGGCCTGCATTTCTTTCACACAGACAACTAGGCCTTAATGCCACAACTGTATATCATCAGTGTTTAGAACATCCATGGTACAAGGTTTGTTCCTGTACCTCTTAAGGAGCAAGACACAATTCTCTTACACAAAACATTGCAATTTTATGTAAAAACAGGATCCATTCCCTTTTCAGCAGTCTGCAATAGAACAGGCACATGTACCTCATTAAAGCACAAACAGATACTAGCAGGAATTAAACAAATTATGTTGGATACCTTTGCAGCCTGGGGTAGCTCTCCCCATGCCCAGTGCATGTGGGGATTATTCTTCAGGCTACTTCTGTCCACAGGTTTACTGACTAATTCAGAGTCACTTTTAGGAGTAGGAGGGCGTGAATCTGATGGGCTGAAGAAAAACAAAAAAATATTACAAAACCAAAAGTAATGACAATGTACTAAGCACTTCCCACTAATCCAAAGCATTGAAAAACTAAATAGTCATTAGCCACCTGAAAGCACTGAAAAAAAAAGTTTAAACAGTTCAGGATCCTCTTAAACTGGCACTGAGAGGTCTCATCCATTTTTTATCAAGTGCTGTCACAGAAATAAGATTTGAGAAGCTAGAAAAGATAGAATGAGTACTGGACCTGAATATTTCAGGAGAATTTCTGTTTTTCTGTGTGATAAAATGAATGGGGATGGTTCTAGCAGCAGCAGAATGATAGATGTTAGTATTCTTATAATGGGATGTGAAATGCAGAAACTTGTTCAGTTCTACCCTTGGACACACGTTTATAGAGAAACTAGCAGAAGAGCTGTACAAGAAAAATTGAGCCCTTCCTGCTCAAAGTGTGAACCTGTTAGGCTGACTACTCGATTTTTAATAATTAATTAGCAAATTATCATTTTGTAGCATATTTTTAATGTGGTGAAGTCAATAATGTGAAGTCAAGTCAGCCTTTAATAAATAATGATTCACTGATTTCAAGGACTAAAATGCAAAATTCTGATTCTGGCTCTGCCCTTCTGCATAATGCAAATCACAGAGTTTCACCTACAAGCCCCTGAACACAAACCATTATTCTTGTCTATGATATACTCATGGAGACAAAGGGCCTGGCTGCAGAATCTTGAGAAATCTCGAATTTAAAACATCATTAAAAGTGTCTATAGTCACTTTTAGATCTGTAGAATAGATTCCACAGTCACAGGAATCCAACACTAAAGCAAAGGCTTAAGTCTGGGTCTCCTAAACCTCAGACAAGATGCCTCTACTGGGCCACCTTTACTCTATAAAATGCTCCCCCACTGCAACCCAACATACAGAAAGTCTTCCTCTCCCCCAAACCCAGGAACAAAGGAAGGTATGTTCTCTTTTGATATTGGGTTCCTCCCATTAAAAGTTTTGCTCCTTACTGCTCACTTAATCTCTGAGGCCTTTGTTTTTGCTTTTACTTCTGCAACTTACGCACAAACAAACTCAGGAAAATTATGGAATAAAAATGTAATTAAAGATAAACTGTAAAAAGCCACATGTAAATGTCAGTCTTCAAAGGAATGCAAGTTCCTATCTAAGTTCTTCCTTTTTTTTAATCATCTTATTCAACTTCAGTTTTAACCCTGGTATCCTAGTTTTTTATTAGCCACCCTCATTCAACAGATGATTCGTCAAGGTAACTTATCTGAAGTCAATGCCCACAAAGAAGCAAGACAGGAAGTGGTTTTCAGCATCACTTTCTTTCAAAGTGTCCAAGTTAGCAATAAATGCAGTTAGTTATAAATTCAACAAGTTGATGTACTGTTAATGTGTTAAAAAGTGTATTAATGTGTTAAAAGGATTAAAGAGCAGTCCAGAAAAGAGGGACAACTATTCTACCTGTCTGGTGGAGAAAAATGAGAAGACTGTTGAGGACAAGAGTTAGATAGGCCTCCATCTGCTGGAACAGTGAGAAGAGAGGATTGCCCTTTGCAATCTATAGGCTTACTGGAAAGCACAGCATATTGGTAGAAAGAAAAACAGGGTGTCATTATTCACAAGTGCTGATTAACATAAGCTCTTTGTGTATTAGCTACATGAATGCTGAATTTACATCTAGAGTTTTCAAAATGCAGAATACTGCAATCGAGAAACAAACAGAACATACAGTTCCAAAAGCCATCGAGAGGGCAGGGTATTGACACATGCTGTCACCAGACTGGTGAGGCTAACCACCTTAAGCTTTACAGTTAGTGGATAGAGTTTATTCTAGAATGCAACTCAAAACATTTGAACTAAGCCCTTGCTCTGAAATAATCTCCTTGCTCTCCCTTCCTCTGCTCCTCCATTATAGAAGCAGTATCTTGACATTAGATTTCTAAGAACAAGGCCTCGTGAATACTGCCCCACATTCTTCCACATTCTTAAAAGGATTATATGAACAGTACTACAGATCTATATACCTGCATTCACTGGAATCCTTATAAGGATAGTGCATCAAGATTCAGATTTCACAAAATGTTCATCCTCTCTGCAGTATTTCTAGCCAAACACTGACATTAACAGGTATATTCTTCAGAATTTGTGGACCTGCATTTGTATGCATGCACTTGTTTCAGACAAAACAAGGACAAAGCTAACCTGATATTTTTGTACACTGTCTGATTACAAATACAGAAAGCATTCATCTAGTAGTTGACAGTGACCAGGTCTGATACCAAAATTTTTAGTAAGACTTCATATAGTGATAGCATATAATACAGTAATGGAAAGAAGATCATTCAGAATTGTACTATCAGAAAATGTACCTTTGAAGAGATGACCATTCTCCATCTGAATGTGGGTAAGATGCAGACTGAGGAAACGTAGAAACTGCAGGAGCCTTTATGTCAGATATGTCATCAACACACACATCTGGAACAGGGATCCTAGGCATAGCAAAGATGTGACATTTAAAAACCACACTCTATTACTGAATTGCCATATACTTCAGTTAACAAAAATCCTTACTTTAGAAAAGTACTAGTATAACCTGAAGTAAGAAAAATAGAGAACTGTTATATGATTCACACCTTTCAGTTCACAGCATTGGAGGACTGTTCTAATGTTTTCAATGTCATTTTCATAATTTTTGTTACTAACATTCCCAATAGCTTTCTAGCCTAAAACTTCTGTAGAAAGAAACATGTTCATCAGCCATGTGTACTGACTTAGATAGAAATTACTGTTAGAAGGTAAGGAATGGTACATTAACCATTATATATATTAATTTGTGATACCTTGAACTGTCCACCAGTTCTTTTTCTTCCTCTGAGCTAATCTCTATAGGAAACATATCTTCATCTTCTGATGTGTCTCCAATGTCCTCTCTTTTTAAGCTGTCTATTTTATGGGTAGACTTTCTCCTCTTTTTCCTTCTTTTTTTCACAGAGCTACAGACTGGAGATGTTTCAGCAGAAGGCTGGGATCCGTGGGCTTGGGGTGGTACTTGTGAGGATGCACTGCTGTCCAGGTTTCTTATCCTGTCTATGGAGTTCCTCTTCAGCTGAGCTTCCATTAAAGCAGTTCCCTCAGACAGAATGGGAGATGTGCAGAGATGATAAGGAATTACTTCCTAAGAAAGAAAAAATTCAAACCATGCAAAGTATTAATTCCTCCACCAGTCATAAATCTGGTTCTAAGATCTATGCACAAGTGCCAAAATCTAAGTTATTTATTCCTCAGAAAAGTAACGAAGATTAGACCTCTGGATGCTCAGTATGATCCTATAGCATATGGAAGTTGTTCCATAGCTGAATCTCCTTAGACAAGCTAGGAACACTAGTCTTCATAACAGAGGATGCTCTGAGCATCTAATATGGGCCAGGTTATGGCACGAGTCTCTAACTACCTCGTGACAGATACACAGCAGAAACAAAATTTTAGCTTACAATCTGAATATTCTGTAAAATCCAATTCTCCTTCACAACTCAGATGACAGGTAGTAGTCAGACAGGTCAGCAGTTTATAACTAAGTCATACAAATACTTTCTTATTCAAGCATATATATACACATCTCTAGGCACTCATGGAAGTATTTCTAGCAATCTTCTGTCACCAAGTAACTGTTACCACACAGAAGACTTTATATACAAAGACCAGAAGATTTAAACAAAAAGATATAGAAATCAGTACTGCACATGCACATAACTCTCAACTGATATTAGTTGTATAATACTCTATATACATAAAAATGTGAAAACTCATCCCACACTGGATGGTGGCAGTTACAAAAAATATTGGGGATATCTGAAGAGAAACCCCTCTAAAAAGATTTTCTTACATTACATTACACATTAACTATTCACAGAATCACAGAATATTAGGAGTTGAAAGGGACCTTGAAAGATCATCTAGTCCAACCCCCCTGCCACAGCAAGATTCCCTAGACTAGGGATTAGTGTGACCATAACTTACACAGGCTAGCATTTAATCACACTGCTCAAAAGCAGGCATCCTCATTTAAATATAACTCCACATGAATAACAGTTGCAAGATCACATCTTTGATGAATACCAGAATTCCTGTGTGCACGGATGTTTACAGAGCACATGCATTTTTACTGGCAGTCTGCTGAGTGCATATGTTCAAAGCAAAACTTTCTGCAAAGAAACAAGTCCACGGACATAAAGCTCTGTCATACACATCTTCAGAGCGTGTGAACTCTGTACATGTTACTTCTGATCACACAGTGGCATGCACATAAATGATGATTTTTTTTTTCAGTTATGTGATTGTCATCTTTAGATTTTCCCAAACCTCGGCAACTCAAAACCCAAAGTAACTGCATAGTAATGAATTTCCACAGGAGAAAATCGCCCCAAAACTTTCAAAACTATAAAGTGGGTACAGGAATGCTTTTCAACAAAGTTCTTGAACTTGAAATTGACTCTGAAGAGCAGGCACTGAATTTTTAACAAACTAAAATTATTTTTGACTCTTACCTGATCATTAGCCAACTCCTGCACAAAAAAGGCCTCTCCATTGTCTCCTAGTTTCATGTGTAAATCTACAGCCTCTCCATTAATTTCTATGTCAACCTGGAAGAAAACACATATGATTTTATATGAAAAGAAAGTTACTTTAGGTACACAGTTCCTGTTCTGCTACCCCACCACTGTCACAGGGCAAATGCTTCTCAGGGAAGTGTAGGAAACCTTGTCACAATGATTTTAACTGAACCTTGCCTCAATTTGAGTACTTTATGAAGTGGCTAAATAAAACTTTGACTAGCATATCACAGATCATTATGTAGCTTCACTGCCATTAGAATTAACCCAACAGACAGAACACATGAGACTTGTCAATTCTCTTACCACTTTCTCCCTCGAACGCAGAACTCCCATTTTCCCAAAGCGCACATGGAAAGGGGAACACTGAAGGTTTCCATCTGGCTGCCGTACAACAATGATATCGATACATCCCGACAAGGTAGCTGGGTTTAATCCCTTATAGAGCTCCTTCACAGTTACAAACACCTGCCCTGCTAACTGTCCAACGTAATTCATGGTTTGAACCTGAAAGGCAAAAGAACAAATAAGATTTTGATCCCTGCTTTATTTACTAGAGACATTTGAGAGAGGAGATCCTGGCAGTGGGGTATTGTCCTGTTTCACAAATTAACAACTTCACATAGAAGCAGAATTTCCCATCTAATTTATTTACAGCAGACACATGTTTGTAGGAAACTATTAAAAGACAAACACAAAAGACACCTTGAAAATCAGAGAACTGTAACAACTTCCAAAAGTTCACAAAACCAATTCAAAAGCACTGTCAGAGTTTTAGACTCTGTGGCTCATGTCTCCAATTTACCTCTGAAGAGAAAAGCGTTACTTCCAAATAACAATCTCCTCCTATTATTTATGATGCCCTCAACACCAAATATACTTTCCTTATCTATTTCTACAGGTTTTTAATGGCAGGATAAGTGAATGATTTTAAGCAGATATAATTCTCCACTGCACAGAAGACAAGACTATTTTCCCACTTTACATGGACCTCTTCCATTAAAAAGTATTAAAATGCATACACACAATAATATGCATTAAGATTTGACAAGTAACCTTCAATCCAGAGCACCTGAGCTTCAGAGTGCTTCTTAATGCAACTTTACTGTTCTTGCTTTAAAACAGCCTTTTAGTATTAGCAGGTTTATTAAAAATTAGGCATATGTTGATGGTTCAAGTGATTGGCTTCAGTCCCCTTGCTCCTGAATTTATTTAGTACTTAGTATTTAGTTTCCTGCTTTTACTCAGTTAATGCACATCCAATTTGTGATCTGTTAATACACTTAAGTCTCCTAGATGGGACAGCATGCACACTTAGACACACTTAAAAGTTCAAAAAGTCTTTCAAGGGCTCTCAAAATATGAGTTAACTTGAACAGCTACCCTCCTGAACAGTACAGATTTTAAGGACTTGCACTGTCTACTGTTTCCATTATTTTACCAACATCTCCTGCAGATTCTAAGATACTGATCTCAGAAAAGTCCCTGTGCACTCAGTCTAAAGCACATGCCTCATAGAAGTTCTTTGCTGGGCTGTACTGTATCACCTGGACATCAATAGAAGAGGCACTTGCAGGGTAGGCAATGCTAAAACTCGCATTGATGGTGATGAGAACAGAACTGAGCTCAGTGCCTGAGAAACAGTCACTGCACTGAGCTGCATGGCATGTGTTAACCAGCATCATCTGCCACAACAGAGACTCTCTTTCAGTTGTGTTCTTTCATAAACAAGAAAAAGACCTAAGTGTGAAATGCAGCAAAAATAGCTCAAATTTTTAACTGTAACTCATACTTAGAAACAAAAAAATATTAAAAGAATAAAAATATCACAGTAAAAAATTAGCAAGTCAGGAAATACTATAATTAAGGCTGGTCTCTTCATGCATAACTTTTCTAATTGATTAATGATTATTTGTGGGGAGTTTTTCCAAAAGTGCCTCCACATAGGATGGACTGAAGCTTTACTTTCTCCATTGTTTCTATTGCAATAGTTGGGTATCAGGGCACAAACAATGCTCTGAAGGAATAATTATTTATGTCCTTTTGGGCTTTATGATAGTCATGATTACATTGCCCCAGTAGAGTGAGGATGGTCTCCCCATCTGACAACTCAGGAGCAGAATCAAACAGATTAAGGTTAAAACTAGGCACCAACTTTGGAAATGAGACAGACTTTTTTGAAGTATTTAGTATACAAGCTGTTACCTAATGAAAGAACAAAAATACTAGAATGCTAAAATCCCTAACTACTGCCTGGAGAAGCATTTCCACACAGCCCTCAATTCAGGCATCTAGAAAGTGCCACCCACTGAAAAGTCAATACACAAAAACTTCATGGCAGAAAGAGCAATTATATTCAGTTCTCCAGCATTCAACCGGTATTAGCACTTCTGGGCTCCTATTATACATTAGAAACATGCATTCCAGTTCTAGTGGTAAGCTGTTTAATAGGGAACTGCATTTGAATCTGATGCTGCACCCTATGCTGTGTGATAGAACAACATGTTGGAATAGACCTCTAGAGGTGACCTGGTCCAGAAGTCTGCACAAAGAAGGGCCAACTTGGACTAGGCTGCCCACAACCTTGGTCCCACTGAGTTCTCAATGTCTTCAGGGATGGAGATTTATGAGTGTCCCTGCTCTCCTGGTTCCTATATTTGCCTGTCCTCCTAGTGAAAATTTTCTTCCTGATACCTAATCCAAATGTTCCTTGTTGCAACTTGTGCTTGTTGCCTCTTGTGCTACCACCGTGCACCTCTAAGACTCCAGTTCCATTCCCACTACAGCACCCAAGAGGTAACCAAATACCCGAAGAGTGAACCGAACTAGCTCTCCAAGCCTCTCCTTTTAAGTCACAAGCTCTTAGCCCCTTAATTATCTTGGTGGCCACCATCTGAACTCTTCAAAAAGATGTCACAATATAGCCACAGACCTAAGTTCAGAAGCCAGCCTCCAGGGTGACAGATGTAAGCAAACTTTTAAAATTATCCCTTTGCTTTGGAAAAATACTTTAGTTTCTACTGGGGATTTTTCTAACCTAAAGCACAGTAAGAAACACCTCTCTTATTAAGCTAAGATTAAAGATGGCTACAATTAGACTCAAAATTATATGGTGTTAATGCTGGTCTACTGAAATAGCAAAATTTTTGGGTGCAAAATTGTCACAGCCTCCTTGGTGGCAAAGGAGTTGCTGGGACAGTACATACACCTCACTGTTTGAGGGAGCTATGGGCAGACAACCCAAACAGGAAGACTCTCACATCTTCTTAACAAGTTACACCAGCAAGTCTTATTAACTCCTAAGCAGAGAATTTTACAACTATTCTGGTTCACAACAAATCTTAGCTGCACCATCTGCCCTGTCTTAGGACACAGCGATTATTTTTATACTCATGAATTAAACAGTTACACATCATCATCAAGCTCTGATGCCAAGTGGCACAGCACAGCTTGCTTCCACACAGTGAAAATTTTTTATCCCTTAAAAAGAAAGTGTCACATTCAAAGTGTCAGCTGGTGATGGACACGCCTTTCAAGCTGGGCTGAACCCTGCCTATGCAACAAAATCACTGTGGAATTAGAAGACAGACTGAGAGACTAATCACATAAACCCACATGCTCAAGCAATCAGATAAAAATGGGTTTATATTTCCAATGTACAGAACAAAAGATGCTGTAGTTAAAATGGAGGAGAGTTCAGAAATTGGACTCTGATGCATGTAGGTCTTTTATCCTAACTTTTATACGTGCCAACCAAAGCTGAGATTGTTTGGAGTCTGAGGTTTGCAAGTTTATATTCCAAACCTGAAGTCAGTCTATACTATGTCAGTACTCCAGGAAAACAACATTCCTCAAGCCCCAAAGAGGCTGGATGTGGTTTTGGAGCAACTTTTTACTCTGGCTACTCCAGGAAGTCTTTCACTTACTAACCAGGGAGCAGCAACTTCAGTAGTAAACATGAGGTTACATCACGGGTTAAACCCCTAGTGCCTACATGTTATTTATACTGAATTTAGTAAAACGTTTGTTCTCATACAGTGCTAGTGGATATGGCATAGAATATTTTTTGCTGCTGGGAAATTCAGAATCCTTTTGATCTAAGCTTGTAGCAAGTGAGAACATTCTGTACTTCTTCTGTCAGGATTTTGAAATGGCTTGAGTTTTGTTCTCTCCCAGGAGACAAGTCCACAGCTTTACATTATGCATCTATTATGAAACTAAAAGTATTTTCTAGAATAATTTTTCATGTCACTTTAACTTGGATCACCTGCCAGGAGGTTCACAAAATTTCCAACTTTTCTGATTGCTAAAGACAGCAGTTATTTTTCAGAATTTATCATTTAGTGGGAGAAAAACCTGAAAAATAGCTACATGTTCCCTTGCTGCTTAACTGATTTATTAACTTAGCAAAGACTGACCTAACCGAGTTAATTCTTTAAAGTCCTGCTCTACTGGATGCCACAGTAAGACAAAAAAATGCACTGCATCTAGATAATCCACTTTTTCCATAGAGGTACACCAGGCTATGTCCTAATTCCACTGAAAAACCTAGCAATTGTACTCTTCATGGCCAGTTCTTTACAGCCCAGCACTTCCTCATAACATTTCACCTTTTTTTAACATATTTTGTAAAATCAAATATTGGAAGTCATAGGAACTAAAGGCCTTTTTTCCTTTCGCAAAGCCCAGTGTCTCCTCAGGTGCCACAGCACAACAAATAACAGGTTAGATATTCACATATGTCCAAATTACTTAGGAATACAAGTACTATTTAACATGCTTTAAAGATGGAGAGGTTTGGGGGAAAAAACCCTCATGACTTAGGTAGCATAGTACAAAGAAAATTAAAAACTGGAATACAAATACTCTGGAAGATGTGAAATTTCCAGTACAAAAAATTCTGAAGAGCAGGATAAACATCTGTTGGGACTGGTTAGGCAATCGTAATCTTTGTGACTGAGACTGTCACTGTGCCTGTGTCCAAGCCACACTACATCACAGGTCATCTCTACTGAATCTAATTAAATTAGAAAATCTGCTTCTGGTACATTTTTGGCACAGGACAAGAAGCACTCTCCCAAAAAATTCCCAGGCACAGCTATTGAGATAAAATGGACTGGAGACTACTCCCATGGTCAGTTTAGAAGCAGCTACCTTATTTGCAAGATTGAGAGCTCTTTATAGAATAGATGTGAACAGATGGTTCTAGCTGGTCTGGCCACCAAGAATGGACTTTGGCAGGGTTTTATTCACTAGCACAATTGTAACATTAGGGTCCTTTTCAGTCTCTTTTATCTGGTTCCACAGTTATGAGTATGTGTTGGTCTTGCAGGCCACAAGAAGATTTGCAGCAATGGTAGACCTAACACAAACCTGAACCATCTGGTCCCCTGATCTGCCCTTGGCTTCTGTTTCGAAGATGTAAAGCTTGAGAGATTGCACTATATTTGGGAATCAGACTGTGGCCCTTCCAAGAGAATTATTCCTCATTTACAATAAAGTAAATGACAATATTTCAGACTGCTAGGTCTTTCAACAGGTATCAAATACTTATTTTCTTATCTCTGAAGCCATTCTGTTTTGTTTGCAGTACTGAAGGCTGACTTCTTCTACAGCAATTAATGGGATTTTATTATTGACATATTCTTTACTATGAAAAACAGTACCAGAAGTTACATTCTAAAAAGATTTACGATAAAAATGATGAGAAGAGGAGGAAATATTTTGGATGAAGATTCCCCATATGGACTTTTTTCAAATTAAGCTTAGCCTTTCATGTCTACCACAACCAAAATAATCATGACTACTTAACTACAAAACCTCATAATAACTATTTTCCTAATATTTTTTAAAAAGGTACTTCTGCTTATTAGTAAATGGTCAACACATGATAAAGTCATTAATGCTCTGTGACCGTCACATTCAAACCTCATAATATTTTGACTCATTTAAGGTTGGAAACTGAAAATCATTAAGAAAAACACTTTTCAAAGTTCTTAACTATTTGTTAGCTCATACATCAATCCAACCCAAGGTCACTGTCATGAATTTCCATCCCTCTTTTTTGAGTAAATTCCCAGACAGAACCCCAAGGTTGTGCATTTCTCAGAGCAAAATCAGAGCCTGGATTGACTTTCTCTAGAGGAGCAGTGAAGGCACTGCACAGGACTTTAGGAGATCTTAGTTTAGGTCCTACTATCACTGAAGCTGTATCTCAACTGCAGCATGCCAAGCTCATCAGAGTGAGACATAGACAAGCACTCTCCTTGCATATTCTTTTTTTCCTTGGAAAGGAAACCTGGACACAGGACCTTGAAGGGAGCCATAAGCAGCCGTGATCCTGATTTGAACAAGCTGTGGACAGAGAACTCTAGAGCACTCTGCTGAGCAGCGTGACTCTGGTTGTTCTGTAAATAGGAGGGCAAACTCTGTCCAAACATGATTATGTGCTTATTTTATCCAGACTTCCCCACCAGCACAGCAGAATGGGACAAATCACATTCCTGCAGGTGATTTGATACATGCCTGGTCAACCAGGAGGCAGGTGCAATTCACCTGTACATCCCAAATCAGAAGGCAACCTGCAGCATGTTGCTGGCTCTACACCAGAGTAAGAGCATTTTGCTTCCTGCCAGCCAAATTTCTGGAAATATTTTAGGATTAGGATTATTCTGGACTTAATCCTACTCAGAACTATTTGACACCTATTACAAGTTAGCCAAGGCCAGTGCCAAAACTCATGACTTCTTATAACAGCCAGAGACAAATGAATCAAATGTCAAACTTATTTTCCACGCTGCCAGTCCCTCCCAGAACACATACACACATTCACACTCACAGATATGTACTTTGACTATATGACTAGTCACTCGATTCTAGTATAGCTGAAACATTACTCAATCCAATAGTACACAAAGTCTCCATAAAGGACAGAATATTTTCTTGAGAACAGCTGAAATCAAAAATTCAAACTGAAGACTCAAAATTTGCCTGTAATGCATCCTCCTGTTCAAATGAAGGGAGGACTGGTCTACAGTCCCACAGTCAGGGTATCTGACTGGCAATAAAGAGCCCAAAAGAATTATTTCATGGCCAGCTGAAGTGTACAACCACACCAACCTCTCAACCATACATTTGCAGCTCTCCCAGCTCTTGCCCTTGTGTCAGCATTGAAACTAAAAAGCTAACACCACTTAAAGCCATACACAAATAACTTCCAGGTGGATCAAGAGAATGACCTGACTCACCACACAGCCACACGATTGCTACTATCAACTAAAGAGAGAAGCTGAGAAAGAGCTAGTGGTGGGTAGTACCAGGGATACCTCTTTTGGCATTTCAGGAAATCCTGAAACCATATCTCAAGACACATCTCCTTTCCAGAGATCTGCATTTCTCTTCATCTCTTTGTGCCCCAGCATTGTGCTTCCCTCCGCACGGAGAGGCTTTGAGGGAACATACATAAGGGCTCCTTTGGACTGATGCTGCATAAATAGGATCAAACTTCACAACAAATAGAAAAGTACAAACTGAGATCATGTACTGTGTTGCCCTGTGCTACTGTTCTGATGTCAGGGGAGGAACACAAATCACAGTGGAAGCACAGCAGTAGCTCTACTTTATGCTGATATGTCATGTGACTTGGCATCCTTTCTTTTAGTGGGACTGGAAAACAAATTTATTTGTTAAGTTTTAACTTTGCATCTTCCACATTCTCAGACTTTAAAGTAAACTGACTGCCCATCAGCTGGTTTTGATGAATGCTGTGTGTTCATAGATAAACAAATGTGTTAACCTGCACATCCTCAGGTATGGAAAAGCACCAAAAAATAAAACTTGCCAAACTCTCTTACACACAGACCACACTGAGTCAGGTGAGTAGATATTCTGCATTAGTGAACTGGAGCTATAAGAAAAGCAGAAAGTATCTAAAACCATTAGAAGCTATTTTCATGGCTCTGTGCCTGAAATCATAACATAATTTTGTTGTCTTTCCCATCTTATCTCTTTGACTGTCTCCCCATTTTTTCTGCAGTTTTTCTCATAGAATTAGGCTCATTTTACTGTACTAAGAGTACATCCATCTGACTTCTAAGTGGGTGCGCTGACAACAGCAAAACTTTATCTGTGTACACTAAATATTTTCCAGTATGTTTCCTAAGACAGTAGAGTTACAGATAAAGCCAAACAGAAAATAAAATATACAAAAGACTGCAAAACACCCTCCAGACTGTGAAACAAACCAGAGGTCAATAGTTCTATCGAGGTCAATGACTTTACTTGCAAAAGAAAAAAAAATTGTTAGTTAGTCTGCAAAATCAATGCTGAGATCCTGTTATGAGTACCGACCTCTACACAATTCCTCTTTTTGACAGGGATCACAAAAATATTGCACAGTTTTTTCTTCTCACTCTCCACAAGATACCCTCTCTTTTACTTTCTCTTCTTGAAGGTAGAGGAGATACACTAATCAACAGAAAAACTAATACCTGTTTGGGGGGCGGTGGGGTTCACATATAAGAAACCCAAAATACCTGAAAGTTTAGTTCCATATGTGGCAATCACAACACTGCCAGCCATGCCTTGCTGTGCCATTAAACCCCTCTGGCCTGTTACCTCTTTCATTATTCCATCTCAGCGAAAGTACTTGCGAAGCAGTGGCGAATTGCTGCATTAGTGCATTAGCAGTTGCCAGCCCAAAGGAGGCAAAATACCTTCTCCAGCGCAAAAGAGGAAGTAGCGCATAAAGGGGCACTTCACAAGCTCACGCAGCTCAGCAGGAGCTGGGACCCCAAACCGACACCTCCCCGCAGCTATCCTGATGAAGATAAACCAGGAAGGCATCAGATTTCCCCTCTCCCTATAACCCTGAGCACAAAGCACTGCTAACCCCAGATGAACCCGACAGCCTCGCTGCTTCATGTCGCTCCCAAAAGCCAGACTCCTCGCCAAGGAGCTCCGCCAGGACCAGCGGGACGCCCAGGCCGGAGAGACCTTATGGCTTCAGCGGCTCCAGCGCTCGGCGAGGTAGGGCTGGCCTTCGTCGCCCAGCACAGCGCCGGAGAGCAGTGCTTCCCCCCCTCCTCCTCCTTCACGCCGCACAGCGGTCGCCCCGAGCCCCGGCACCCACCTCTTCGCCCGCCGCTTCCCGCAGGCTCCTCTCGCCGTCGCCTTTGTGCTCACCGCCCGCCGCGGTGACGGGGACGCTCTCGACCGCCCGCAGCTGCCGCTGCGGAGGAGGGACCGCAGCGCCCAGGGAAGGCGCGGCGGGGCGGGGCTGGGGGCAGGGAGCAGGCGGGGAGAGGAGAGTGGCCCGGGCCCCGCCTGCCTGACCCGCCTCCAGCCCGGGTCCAGCGGCGGTGACCGGCATCGCGGGCAGGCCTGCCCTCGCCAGCCGACCGCCGAGGGAGGGCGAGCAGCGCCACCGCCCCTGCGCATCACCGGGGGCGATAGCATGGTGACCGCATAGCGGGTGTCGGGCCAGGCCCTGGGGGCGGAGCGGCGCAGAGGAGATCCTGTGGCCTGGGAGCGGAGCGGGGAAGCGCGTTGCCCGCTTGTGTGACTCTGCCTGCGCGGAGCTTCGGCAGCTTGGGGTAGTAGTTTTTGTTTGTTTATTGAAATCGTTACTCAAGTTTGAAATGGTAGCCGCAGAAATACTTTCTTTTTTTTTAACCAACTCGTATCAATCGATATCAAAAATGTTTAATAACTGGGGCATCCTTATGCAGGTTAGTCAGTGGGAAAAACAGACAGTGGAAAAGGGAATCGTTCAGCCGAGGCTGATGGGCAGGTCCTTGAATAGGAATGACTGAAGCTCGGGTTCCCAGGGCACAACGCTCACGGCCTCGGGAAGCATTTCTTTCAGCATCATATGCTTGATTGCTGTAAATAAATGCAGTTAAATAAGGTTTTTCCACCAGATCGTGGTTCCCTATAAGCCATGTTGTAACCTCCTTTTACACTGAGTGCCTTAACGCAGCAAAATAGAGAAGTGGACGCCCGTGATAAAAATTAACTGACAGGGAAATCTTACAGGTTGTTTCAAGTCTCTGTAGAAGGCAGAAGAGGGCGGTGCTAAGTACAAAACAAATGACTAGGAAACGGAGTAACAAGGAAAAAAGAGGACAAAGGAGATGCACAAAAGAATGATCGAAGTTCATTAGTTGAAGAAGAGACTGCTGTTTTTAGGCTTCAAAACAAGTTTTTGAGAGCTGGATTTCGTCCATCTACATGTTCTAGTCCCCAAAATGGACATGCAGAAAGAGTTCCTTTTTGAGTAATTAGCATTTTCTGTTAACTTCCTAGTTATACTGTAAAACAATTTCAGTGTGATCTCTGGGGCATCACCTAATTGTTATACTTCCTCCTGTACTTCTGTTATCTGTCTTCAAGTTTGTCTGTGTTTGTACAGTGCACAGCTACGACAGAACAGTTAGGTGACACTCTCACAGACTCGAACCTCTGCCTCTTGTTCTCCTCCATTCACAGTTACACGGCTACACTAATGAGTTCACCTCTGGTTTAGAAGAATAAACTCAGTGAAGACAGTTTCTACTCAGTCACAACAAACATGGGTGTTGGCTTAATCCCAAAGAGAAAACAATATGCAACAGAGCCCAGAAATATTTGTATTTTTGTTTCCCAGGCACATCGTATCTGATCCCTCATCAGTGGGCAGTCAGTAGGCAATGAGTTGTGCTGGCAAACAATCCCATCTCTGATGTAAATACCAGAAGCTATGCCTATGCTGGCTGTTGCTCACCAGTGCTCTGCCCACCACATTCCTATGGAATACGATCCCATATTGTCTTCCCTCTGAGTGGGTGGTATCCTCCAGCCATCACACTGTGCAGGACTGCTCTAACATATTGTTCCAGTACAGTCTTTCACTACTAAAATAAAAGCATGGTAACACACTGAATCAAAATCACCATCTTTCCACAGCCTCAACATCACACACCCTCCTCTGCTTCTTTCAAAAATACAGAAGCTTGAGCCTCTGCTGATACACTTAGCTGATACACTTCTGACATCACTTCCTATCTTCTTCCTTTAGCCTCACTGTTAAGAGGTGAGATAATTACATCTTCAGGAGGACTGTGATGTCATCAGAAGTACTATAAACTTGAAGTCATCAGTGAGGCAGAGGAGTGACAGGTAAAAATGGAAACTGAGAGAATTATTTTGTCAAATGATCAAATGTGGGAATGTAATATTCCTGGAACTATTTCAGCTGGAATAAGAGGCAAGGCAGAAGGCACTGGTCATGTACTGAGATGTTAGTTTGTAATGCTAATACAATTATCAGCTCTCATGATGTCAGGGCTTGCATTACATAACCAAACTGGATTTTGAAACAAGTACTTTTGCATTTGGTTTTGTGACAGATACACTGTTTCCCCTTTCCACCCCATGCTCCTCTCTCACTCGTGCCCCTGAAAATCTAATCCCAAAAAGTGGATTTGTAGCTGATAAACTACCAGACAAGGGGTTTTTTTTCCTTTTCAGAATATGAGAAATCTTGATGAAGGTTCTCTAAAGAGCCTTTCTTTTTCCTTTTGATCCACATCTAGCCTTGCAAAACCATGAACACCTCAATGCTTCCTTTATATCCTAGCAGCTCTTTCCCCAGCCAAAACTCAGTTCTGTGTTGCAGAATGGCTACTGAGAAACAGAGACATCTATTGACTCCTGTCATCCAAATATGGACAAAGTGAAAGAGTGTAGGAAGATTTAAATTATGAACCAGAGAATCTAAATAGATCAACCCTGCTGGAGGTCCACTTATAGCTGTCCAATCTCATCAGAATGTTATTTAGCTCCAGATCTCTAAATTACCAAGCTTAAGCTCTCTAAATGTGATCTTAGAAAGTTTAGAGAATCTTGAGCCCTGATAAAACAAAGCAATCACAGTGTATGAGAATAAGAATGTAACAGTGAAATTACCAACATGTTCTTTCTTGAGCCCAAGCCCAGAATTCCTGCATAGGCATGTTCAAACATAGAATTGTACCCTGCTCAGGCAAAATACATATTGATGTTTAAATGTACATACATATGAGAAATGAGAGGTCATGCACAACTCCTTGGAAAACTCCTCTGTCCTCTTTCATACTAAAATGCTTGTGAGGCCAAAATCTAGCTTTTCATCAGTCCAGTAAATCTGTGCATGACTAGCAAGGCTGTTGTTGCCCAGAGTACTGTTTTAATAGCATAGCAGATTAAAGCAAAATCATCAGTATTATTTGTTTAGATCAAACTAATACAAAGCATGCTTTGAGAACTTCAGATAAAGCTGCTCAAATTCCCAGGGTATAATCTTTTCTTTACTATTCCTTCAACTCTTGCAAATTAAAATAGCAATCTTAATCCTGAAGAAGATATTTGGAAATATCCTTCTGTTGAGAAGATTGTTGCTTTCCTCTCAGCCTCACATCTGCAATTTCTACAGCAGACTGCTACCAGTATTGAATTATGCTTGCAAAGAGGTCTGAAAGTTATTGTTCAGGGACTGCAAAGTAGCACATCTTGATTGGTTCACTGTATTGTTACCTTCTTACTATGCAAACTAGTCCCTCATTCTTGCAGTTAGCAAAGATCTAACAACTACAGCCAACTTAAGATAATAGGAAGACAAACAGGTATTTTGTGTAAAGCTTTTTCTCACAGTAGGCTGAGCACGGAGTGGCAATAGAGCTCAGCTTGAAGTTCACTCTTCACTGAGGGAGTGAAGTCAGTGAACTCTATTGCACAAGCAAAGGGTCTTGCTCATTGTTTCAAACAGGCAGAATGTTTTTCAAAAAGCAAGACCAGCAACAGACAAGAAGATAGTGCTTTGTGCCAAGCTCTGCCATAGTACAAGAAGAGACAAAGGCCTGGTTAGAAAATACAAAAAACATAATTCTATTTAATATAATAAAAAACAAAGTCATACCCACAGGCAGCTTAGAGTCATGTCAAGGTACATGTCTGCTTCTGATCCAAACTGTTTGGACACCTGTTTTTCCCCATACCCACCCCCACACTGGGCACAAACACAAAAGCCTCCCTGTGCAGTCATCCCAGTGATATCATATGCCCCTCCTCTGCAGCACTAGGTGACAGTCCAGCTCATTCACCCTGCATGTTTTGCATATTTGCATGGGGTTGTGATCATGCTTATTGCTCATCTACCTTGGCCAGGTCAGATGTAATTTATCCTGGGTAATTCTGCTTCATGTGGCAGATTTAGTTTGATATGCTTTTATCACTTTCTGTTTCGTTCTACTAACTTCTGTACAGACATACACACAGCTTAGTGAGAGCACATTTTTTGTCTGCAACATCTATGAGATTTTGATCATTAGTGGTTTACTCATTTCCCATCATCTCCTTTCTGTGTAGCACATTTTAAATATAGCACATCCATGTTACAAAATTCTTCCTCCTCCTCTTCTTCATGTATTTCTGTACTACATTATGAGAAATCTGGGACAAACAGTGTAATAATGATATATAAAAATGAATTCAAAATTTGGCCAGAATAAAACATAAGCTGATTTTTCTTAACATATAGTTTTGCTGCAAGCATTCATTATCCTCACTTCTTTCAAAGCTACAGTACAGGTTCATGTGACATGTTTTGATTACCCAGGAGAGTTTCTGGTAGAGTTCAGAATCTCACCTGAATTCTGATCTGAATGTTCCCAAAGTTTGGAAAGGAAAGATCACATCTGTAGAATTGCTTTACATGTGTTCAGTTTTCAGATTTTATGCCAACCTTTGCTAATTGGAGTTTCTTCCCTGTTTATTTTATTGGCATTTTGAATTCCTAGCTGCCTTTCTGCCTGCATAGGTCAGCTACTGAATAGGATGTTGAAACCCAGCCCCTGCTGTCAGCAACCAACCTCACCATCATTTCAGACTGCCTGTTTGACTTACCCACCTGTCCAGTTTACAGGACATTGCTAACATCAAACTCACCATAAAGGTTAGATCCTCAATTTGTAAAAGCTGACATACCTTCATGGAAATCTTGATCTATGTCTGCCAGACCCAAACTGAAAAGCTGCCAGGCTCTACCAACCAGCTAGCACACGAAGGAGCTCCATGCAAGTCGCCATGCTCCTGGCTTAGGAAGGTTCCTCCCTAAACCAGATAGTAGAGCCTACACTGCAGTGTGTAGGTTGTATGGAAACAACTTAGTGGGATCTGTGTGAGATAGCAGTATAGCTATGCTAGCACTATACTCCACCCAGGCTAATATGTCTCCTGTGAAACCTGCGCAGAGCTGTATGGTGACTCCATTAGTTCAGCTATGTGGATGTGTCTACATAGCTCTGCTGGGTGCTGGGTAGAAAGGCTATGGTCCTACCTGTGATTTCAAACACATCAGCCTCTAAATATTCTGCTTCACCATCACCAGAAGAGCGGGTCACTCTGAAGAATACAATCCAGATTCACAGGAAATCATCAGGTTGGTTCTTGGATCTGCCTCTTTTCTCTCCTTCACCAATCATTCAGCAGTGACAGTTCTGTAACTGGGGTGGAAAGTGCTGTTCTCGCTTTCTCATTACTTCTCCTGAGTGGTCCTTCTGTCCAGTTCATGGCTGTGTCCCAAGACCCCATGCAGATGTGCTCTCTGCCTTCTAGGAAAGCAGCAGCAGGAATATGTGGACAAGATTTCCCTGGTTTGGGACATGTCTCAGCGTCTCACTTTTGCTGCAGGTTTGATGATTTTATGGTTATTGCCCAGGTTAAGTGCCAAATTCCCAAATTTTTGTGCAGTTTCCATCCTTATCCTGCTAGTACCAGACACATGTGAGGGCCACCAGTTTTACAGAACCACTCAATCTTTCACAGCAATAATAATATCACAGTGAACTTATAGTAGCACAATGTCCAAAGGGCATTGGACATGCTGAGCTGAGTACCAGAAGGTGGACAAGAGTTAACTACTGCCTTTTCCCAAAGACCCACCAGGCTTCAAGTTAGACCTGCCCTAAGGCAATAGAGTTAAAGAGCAAATAACAACTAAATTCCTACATTTAGGTTGCGAGTCCAGACATTTCGGATCCAGCCAGGATCTTTCATCAGTGGAATCTGAAAGAAACAAAGAATAATGAAGAATAATACAGTTAGTTAACTATGCACAAGTTAATGTATCCAAGCCTCAGTTAGAGTCCTTGAAACCCAGCTGTGATGAATACCTCTCCTGGGATTCTTTTGTAAGCTACATCACCCTTGTGTCATTCTCACTTTTTACCTGTACTTAAAGGTGTCTCACTTTCCACCATCTCAGTGTTCAGGGGGTTGCAGAAGGATTTACTCCTCTGCTAGTAGAATCTGTATGATCAGCCAGAGAGAGCTTGGAAGCAGGGGATCCCTGTGAGCTCTGAAAAAGCATGGACCACAACAAGCTTTGTTTATTCTTTTGCAGGATGAGGATGCCCAGCAGAACAGACAGAGGCAGAGCTGTAATCCCACTCTGCTACCTAGGGAAAAGATCTTTTCCTATGGCAGCATACCTAGATCTGTTTGTGGTACAGGAAGACTCTAATACAGTCAGAGAGGAAAAGCAATTCTGTAGGATGAGAAGAGCCATTTCTCCCCCTTTGAAGCAACCTGGATTTCAGGGTCTGCAGAGCACAGCCAGGACTTTATTCCCTACTGGAAGGCAGCACAGGAGCCTCAAGAGTCAGAACTCCAAAGCTGAGGTGGCACACAATTACTGTGCCAAGCTCTTTCTGAATACACAAGAGCAGAAGTGAATGGTTGCTTCATTTTTAAAGAAAACACAGCTACCAACACACGCTGAAATAAATTAATACCTATTAAAAAGGGAGAGCTTCCGTTGTTGCTGAAGAGGATGAGATTCACATTTAAAATACAACTTATTAAAAAGAAATTCTGTACTGCATGTTGTACCATTTTGTACTCCTCAGTGAAATTTTATACTGAAAGGACTAATTCTGCAGGGTTGATATGAGCAAATCATTTGAAAGATTTCTCTTTGGTGATTAGAAAACATAACATTCAAATATTGCCAGGTTTGCTGGTGGTGTGCATTCTGAAACAGTCATACTCCCTCATACTCAAATCCCAAAATCTTTCAAGAACAAATGTTCACCAGAACAAAAACAAAACAAAATCCAAACAAGCAGCCCCTCATTCCACACTTTATCACTCTCAATTACGTGACATCGAGAATACTCTGTGGAATCTTACTGAGCAAATAGAAAAGGCATTAAATGATCCCTTTTCTGAACTTTCATTTAAGTATAGCTAATGAAACAATAACAGATAAGGAGGAATCAGAAAAACAAGCATTACAGAAATAAATTCAGTGGAAGGTACAGTTTTTAAAGAGTTACATTAATGTTCATTACACTCACAATCTGTTTCATGTATAATTGGACTAACATTTCATGTGGGTGCAGTGAAAATTAAGGTTGGGGTGGCAGCATCAGGAGAAGACAATAGAGGTCTGGCATATAACCTTTCTCTATTCACAATAATACCTTGCATTTGAACATTCCATTAAGAATTGCACCACACTATTCAAACACAATTTACTAAGTCTCTCAACAACCTTATGGGCTGGGAGTTATTATCAATTCAATTTTTCAAATGAAGAAACTGAGATACACCCTGATTAAATGACTTACAAAGGAAGTCTAGCATCATAATTAGAAACAGATCTCCTTCCATATGGCTCATTGTTTCAATAACAAGTCTGTCCTTTCTATTCTCAGAAGCAGAACAAAAATACTGGCATTATTGCACCAATAATTAAATTAACAGAAATACTCTTTCAGGCTATATTATTAATTGAAATACAGATGTGTGTTGCCTGCAACTTTTGGGTTTAATATAATCACGTTTTCTGTTGCATGTGCCTGTTTGGGTTTGAGAGGTATCTTGCTGCTTTGTTGACCAAGATGGTGGGTTGAAGATATCATAGCAGTTGACTGCTCAGTGAAAACACTGAATATTTCAGAACCTGAAATATCACAGTTTCATGGCATTTTACACAGTCTGCGGTGTGGGTCTTAGTCTATGTCTTTAGTCTTTGTCACTTCTTTTACTCTAGAAGCACTTCCATCTCCCTGGGAAAGGTGCCAGCCCTGTCCATGTTTTGACCATTTAAGAAGGAAACCCAGATGTGCCAGCTGGATGCAGTGTTTGGGGAAAAAAATGGGTTTGTTCCCTGGAAAATGCTCACCCTGCAGTTCAGCTGCAGGTTCCAGATTTCCCAAAGCAAATTAGCTACACAAAGCAAGAACCAGTTAGGGTGTCAAACTGCCACCTGTGTACACTGCTAGGTCCAGAATAGTTGCTTTGAGGATGGGCTGAAAGAAGGAGCTGTGAGGGCAGGCAGTACAATTTCTAGTGCCATCTTCTTAGTCCCAACATCAAGAACATGTTCGCAGAGTGAACTGAGGGTGTTTTGCAATAATTCATCCCTTTTTCCCCAGCCTTTGCAGTCTGGTCTGGAGTCCACACAACTAGAAAATATCTCAGATGCTTAGATTTATTTTCAAACACCTATTGATGAAAGGACTTGAATGACCCTCCTTCCTTCCTTCCTTTCTTTCTTCCTTCCTTTCTTCCTTCCTTCCTCCTTTCCTTCTTTCTTTCCTTCCTTCCTTATTTCTATGCTTCCTTCCTTTTTTCTCTCTGTTTTGTTCTTTCTCTTTCTTTCCCTCACTTGTGCTCCCTCTTTCCTTCCATGTCTCTCCATTTTTTTCTCTCTTAAAAACAATCAAAGTTCAATGACTAAAAAATAAATCTTAGAAACAGAATAATAGGAGCTGCCACATGAAAACAGTGTATTTCATTAGCAGAGAAGTCAACATGGTATTGCAACAGAGTTGGTAATTGTACAATAGTGCTGCTGCCTATGCATTCAGTTGCTCTGAAAAACAGTAATCAGAGACAGTCCTTTAAAACATTCTTTGTGTACTAGTCTAGCAACCACGCGACTCTCCAGGATCCCTGCCAGCAGTTGGAAAGTACAGTTAATATTGTAGTTAACTATTTGCTCTGTAGAATTGTCCAATCTCTGCTCCTGCTTGTCTTTGAAAACCAACCCTAAGGAGCTTTCTTTCAGTTCTGTAATTAGTGGGAGAATGTAGTATTTATTGAAAGATATTTTGTCCATTTTTGAAGGTGACTGTCATAAATCAACTGGCTGCCTTTCTTATTTAATAGGTTTGCAAATGCAAGCTGACATGAGTAAAAACTATTTTAATGCAGACACAATGCATCAAGTCTCTTCTTTGGCCGTGCCTGTCTCTGTAGTCATCCTGCTAACCTTAGAGAGCAAAGCTAACATAGAGAAAACGTGACCTTGCATTTAAGCTAGTGAAATAAGATACGAGGGCTATTCCTGTACAAGAAAACTAAAACAGAGTCAAGGCATAAGTGGATGCACTGGGACACTCTGGTCTGTGTCCTGACATGGAAGATCAGTGCTTAGTCCCAGCCAGCTACCAGCTTCCAGTTTGGGAATGAGCACAAAGCATTTCCAACAGGCATCTGAATGGAGCCAACTGCTTTTGAGGGTTGATGGAACTTAAAAGCATGGAGGTGACTAGGTTATGACAGGTAGTATCAAAGCCAGAGGATGGTCACTGCCACTGCTTAGTTCTCTAGCACCAGTGTAGCCAAGAGATCCAGATCTCCTCTGAAGATACCTGAGCTTTCTTCCTTCCAGAAGTGTGGACATATCACAAACCCTGCTGCTCAATTCTCCTGACTTCTAACAGGAATAATATCCTCCCAGGCTGTCATGGTAAATTCATTAATATTCATAAGAAAACTGTAACTTGTGATGCAAAGCAAATTTTGCCTTTTGAGCCCTAAAGAGAAGCTTTGTCACCCTATCTTGGCCAGTCTGGCAGCATTAAGCCAAGCTGTACTTTTCCTAGATAAATAAGAAACATTTAAGAATTAAGAGATTTCTTACAGCTGATAGAGGATGGAGTAAAACAAGAGAAGATGCAAAGATAACAGATATTAGGGTATGATACCTGCAGGAGAACAAATTAGTCTGTATTTCATATTCTCACTAGCGTGAAAAATATATTAAAATATTGCAAGGAAAATAATGAAAATGTGGTACCCCTAAAGATATGGAGATGCAAGAAATGCAACAGGAAATATTCAGGCATTAGGAAAACTTTATAATAGCAGGTGTAGGCAAGCTCTGGTATGGCTTGCCGGAAGAGGCTGAGATCTTTCAGAGCAGCCTGAACATGCATTTGTCAGAAATGTTTTAATTACAGTTGAATTTGCCTGTAGGCATAGAAATGGACCGGATGATCTCTGAGTCTCTTCCAGCCTTGTATTCTATTGCTCAGTGATAAAGTGACACAGCAGGATGAGGCTGCATTTTCAGAAGCTATTTCCTAGCAATGAAATCTCACAGTGGAAAAAAATTCAGAAACTGTTGGCAAAACCCTGTTACATGAAATGGTTTGAATCTGACTATGAAAATAGTGCAGAAATGAGCTGTAGAGAAGCATGGCAGAGTAGCCAAGGGATGATCTGGGTGACCAAGAAGCTCTTCTGTCTCAAACTCTCAACTTAGTCTCACAACATCACCTGACTGGTGCTTAACTCATCACACTGATGCAACAGATGTTGTAAACAACATTACTCATTTGTGGATTACTCAGGTAATTTAAATCTGGGTGCTACGGTAATCACACCTCTTAAAGTGGTTAAGTACACTCTGTATATGTGCTTCATTGCTGTTAATACCAGGTAGAAACATCCTATTTCTTCCCTTGAAGACTTTACAAAACAATTATAAGAACCACCTCTGACACCCAGAGGTGACTAACATTTTATCTATAGTGTTGGTGCCTAGTGCAGAGCAGCTGATCTGTTCCATCACAGAGACCCAAAGCCCATAGCTTTGATGAGGGAATGCTAGCTCTGCTACAGATTGTCTTTTAATCAACAAAGAGGAAGGAGGGCTGCCTTCTTTTAAGATAAGATGACAATCCTAAATTCAGCACATGACCAAATTGCCTTTCTAAATGACCTAAAGGAAGAAAACCATTTCCTACTATCTGGAAAAGTCAGATTTAACTGGTAACATTAAGTTTTCCTGCAAAGGTGTAGCTACTCAGGTGAAGCTTGGGATATCGGTAAATAATGTCAAAGAAATGTACCTACAGAGAGGTCTGTCAGAAATCACAATAGTGAATTCCTAGTCAAATGGCCTGACACCTTAAATCACCAAACCAAATAATTGCTTTCTACATTTACTTTCTGCAAGATGGTTATCAAAATATAGCCACTGGTCCGTAGGAGGCCACATGAGGAGCTGCAGCACATGGAGATCAGCAGAGTACAGTTTAAGTACTTCATAGCATGAAAACCACACTCAGGCTTTATCCTACAAAGTGAAGGATGCCTAACAAGAAACCAGTTCTGCTTTATTACCTTACTCAAACCTGGCCTGCGTCATTGCTTTCAAGTCAAAGGAGCTGTTATGCTCAAGAATTTTGTTAGGTCTTGGGTTGCAAGGCATTATATGGAAAGAAAGGCACAGGTGTAAGGTGAGAAGGTCCCAAGCAGCTTAGAGCCTCCTTACGTGCCAGCCCTTACAGGTTGCATTGCTCCAGAGAAAACATAGGAGCCAGGGCAGCTCCTGCAGTGCAAGCACAGTGTTATCCCTGCTCAGTCACTGCTGATTAGCAGTGAATATTATGAATAGCTTCATTTTGCACTACCTCAAGTTCCTAAATGATTTTAAAATCTAGACATATGCTGAATGCTTTGTAATAATCCAACCTCTGAATTGAAAATGTGAGAATATCTGTGGCATTTCTATCCCTGAGCTCCAACCCTCTTTTCTAAGCATCAGTGGGAGAACAGGAGCTGTTGGACTGCTGCGATCTGCAGCAGAGCACAGGCCTGGTGGTTTGCTAACTACATTTGAAAGTGAGTGTGAGTAAAGGTAAAACTGAGGACTGGAGGTGAAATGCTACGTGGCAGTTAAATTGTTCAGCCAGGCACCTACACCCCAGCACTGGGCTAACACACAAGACTCCAGTGCCAGTTTTTGAAGTACACCTGTCCCGCCCAGTGCCTTATACCAGGTCTGAATTCTTTCTGTCAAGCTCCTCCCATTTCTTAACCCCATGTTACTCACTCACAGTGAGAATTGTCAGCTGCTTATGTACAATCTCATGACACATCTACTGACCGCTGATGAAGGCTATTTCCTCATCTCCAAACCATTCAGCTCAAGGAGCATGTTTGACTGCTGCCTCCATTGGCTGGTGTGGTGGTGGCCCCACTGCCACGCCTGCTGCTTGCTTTTGGTGGATGTTTTAATGACTGCAGTTCACACCGCACCTGGGAATGTTCCTCTTAGGAGCTACCTCAGGCTACCAAAAGGTGTTTCATGAGGTGACGTTTCCACATCACCCTATCATCACACCCTCCCTCGTGGCATTGTCCTTTCCAGATCTAGAGGGCTCCCAGCCCTCTCCTTCATAGGGCAGCTTCACCGTCAGGCCTAGAAATAGGGTTGCCAGGTGCAGCTCCCCACTGGAACACCAGAGAAGGCCATGTGTGCCTTTCACCAGAGGAGGGTTAAAATAACTGCCTTCTCCTCATAGGTCCAGAAAGCTGGCAATTAATGGAGCTGCATGACTAGTATTTGCACCATGCATGCCCTTGCATGTTGGGTTTAGCCTTGTAGGAAGCTTTGGGTTGTCCAGACCCCCACTGTTAAATACAAGGCAGAAGATTTCAGAACTAGATCTGGCAGAACATGCGTTTTGCATCCACGAAAAATCTGGAAACTTTTTTTTTCATTGTAAATAGAGGACAGACAAAGCTGATGTCTACATTGATATTCATTCTAAAACACCATGTACATGCTTAGTCATGTACACAGAGGACCCTCAAGAAGAAGAAAACCAGGAGCTATTAAGAAGCTCTTGGCTTAGTTCAGACATATTCTGGTCAAACAGGTACAACAGCAGAGCTAAACCTGGAACAGTCTTGTTTACATCTTGAGAAACTGGGTTTGTGACACATGCTGGATCCTCAGGCTCTGCAGTACCCAGAACTACAAAGGAAAAAAACCTGCTGTAACTGCTGTGCTGCTGCCTGCTCTTTAAATAACATTGGGCACAGTTTATGTGTGTTTTCATTTGCTAGTAAATTTTGCTATAGGTTACATAGAAATATTATAGAAGCCTGTGGGGAGCTTTTGGAAAGGAGTTATTTCCCTGATCCTGTTTGTTTTCTGTGTAAATCTGGGCATGAGTTTCAGGAATGGGGATGGGGTTAGGAGGATGACAGCCACAAAACTGGGTGCTGTAAACTGAAGAGCTGTACAAGCCTTTTGTGCTGTGAATTGAAGTCTTTGTCTAAGGCAGCTGCTTCTGTAGCGTGGCATAAATGTGGCAGCAAGTGGGAGGTAATGGTCGTATCTGGGGCTGACCTTTAAAAATCAGATAGGCTTTTTATTCTCTCTTTACTTACTCCCTTTGTCTGCTTGTAGGCTTTTACTCAGAAGTGTTCCCTGTGGTTGTCATAGGTATTTTAGACTGCAGGTAATTCTTCCCAACCCCCTGCCCACTGATTTGTGGTAAGTCTCCCACAAGAAAGCAATTAATTAGGAGCAGATGAAATTTTGCCACAGAAGTTGTTTTGGGTCAGTACTGATATCTAAGTACTTACATTTAAGTTACTGCCCAGAGTTAGCAAGTATGCCAACAGAATAATGTGCATGCTAGGTTTTAAGATATGACTTCATGACAGGTTTGAAAGAGTGATGACAAGCCTGCAATAAAGTGCAAGTGAATTAAAATACTTCTTTTTTTCCACTTTTCTCCGTCCATCTGGAGAAAAAATATACAAACAGGTTTGCTATGATTCTTTCAAACCTTTCATGCAGTCAAATCTTAAACCCCACACGTATATTATTAACCACATTAAAAATGTATTGTTGTCTTATATGTAGTCTTTATAGTTTTTTAAAGGGATTTGCTAGCCACAGCCTTTTGGGGGGTAAGTTTAGGTCATTTTGTGGAACACAGGTGTGCTTGTAACGTGGAGAGGGCAGACCTTGTGTCCCAAGATCAAATTTTTGAACTGGAAACAACAGGACAGGAAAAACAATCCTACATCTTACAGGCAGGTCAGAAAGTTTGGAAACTTCTATTGTGGCTGGCACTATCACAGGCTTTCTGTGCTCTGCTGCACAGCAGAATTGAGAAAACAGTACCAGCCTCAGACTAACATTATGAAACTGAATTTCTTAATGTTCACAGAGGTTCTCAGTTTGTCAGGTCAGTACACAAGGCTCACATGTAGCAAAAGACTACGTGTATGTAAAAGTAAACATAGGTTCATAAATAGACTTTGGAGGCAGCTCCATACTGGATTTTAGCCAGCAGATCAGAAAATAAGGAGGAGGGGAAAGCTAACTGTGCCTTTCGTTGCACGTGGTTTGTTTTTCTCACTAACACTACATACTGTTCAGGACTGTTTCTAGGAAGAAGGAGGCAGTCATAAAAACCAATCAAAACACACTACATTTTTGCTGACTAGAAGATAAACAGCACATTCAGATCAAGAATAATTTTTTTTTACTCAATTACTTGGCTGAAGTAATTCTTGGCAGAATGCAATGGAACAGGAGCCTATTATTCCTGTAGTGCAAGTTTAGTATTTGTTCATAAAAATGTTTTAAAACATGTTCATAATCCTTTAGACTTAACTGGACTTTAATTAATAGTAAAAGAATTAGATAAGCTTTGAAAATCTTCCATTATGTAACAATATCACATTTTTTGAGGTTCTCTGTTTCTGCTCTTACTTCCCTCAGTATTTTACCTCTGACAGACTTAGTGCCTGGCATGTGTCACTTTCTTTTGTTAAATGTCATATATTTTCTCTCCAGGCAGTGCAAAGCTATAGGTGAAGCTTTACAGATCCCTGGCTGTAGAGAATGCACCAGCTGGCTGACCACATGAAAAGAGCAACAGGTCCTGATATATGACAAGTGTTTATTTTCACCTACTGAGGATGCCTTTGCTGCTGGACTGGTGATGAAGCAGTGCCAGCTTGATATAGCAACAACCAGCTGACCTCAGGAATGCCTTGAGGTTATCTGTTTGCTGGATTTGTAGCTTAAGAACAATACAGAGAGATGGGTCTCAAGAACTGCACCACAAACCTCCCCCAGGATCCAGTGACAGTTTTGAAAACATCAGAGATCCATCTCAGTCAGTGGAGCATCCTGGCTCATGTTTCTGTTACCTACACAGGGCTAGGTTTCTCCAGAAGTTAAATCAAAGAAACATTCAAAGTAACATTTTGTGAATAATCTTTTCTTGAGTACATTGGACTTTAAGGGTACTCCTGCATTCAGATGGTTGAATGATGTTTAACTGTTATGTGTAAAATTAACACCTCCTGATGCTCCAGTCTGGCAGAATCTGCTTTTAAACTAACTTCACAGATAAGGAAGTCAGCAAAAAGTGAAGTAGTGACAAGAGATAATCTGTTCACCATGGCAGGCTTCAGCATATTTACTACATGTTTTCTCTTCATTATGCAATGCCCATCATGTATTTTTATCTATGTTAAGGGATTCCTGCAGATAACAAGAACATAGGTCAACCTCTTCTTGTTTTGCTTGACATGGTAACACAGGACTATACCTTTTTGGATCCTTTCTCACCCAGGTCACAGTTTTCATTCTGTGGCATGAGTTGAGTAGAAGGATGTCCTGTCTCTGGGTTAGTGTGCTAGAGGGTGTTAGATTTGGAGTCTCCATGGTATACAATGCAAAGGTGTTTAACGTAAGAACCCTCCTATATTCAGCCCAGATGTACCTATCTGACTTTAAGGACAGAGAACAGTCTCCCTGACTTCAAGGCCACCTTTCTTAAGTAGTGTCAGATCCTGGGACTGCCCCTCTTACCTTAGACATCCACAACAGTGGTGGTTATGTCTGAATTCCCTTTCCAACCAACAGGAAGCATAGCATTGCTACAGTATGGTCTGTCTGAGCTACCTTAAGAAGGCACAGCATAGAGCATTGTAACGCAACCTGTTTTCTGTAAATGGGCCTGTGGTCTGTCTTGGGAAGATCACTTCCATAACCTCATGCTATTCTTTTCCTTCACTGGTGTTACCAAGCAAATAAGGCCATGTTTTTTTTCAGTAGCTGTGAACTGACACTAGCCAGTTAAAGTGAAGAATTACCTCTCTTATGTGTAGATGTGCAGATACTCAGTGGGTAGCCTCTTCCCTAAACTCAGGTGAAGACTAAGTGAGCTCACAGTTCCCTCTGTAGGCAGTGGAGAGGTAGGGACGATTTCAGGGACTGATTTATTGCAATGGAATTGCTGTCTTTAGACTGCAGAAACAAATCCTTCTGCGGGTTTGAACAAACCTTCTCATTCCACTGAATATAAATGTGGTTAAAGAATATGCAGCATCCTATTTTGCTCCCTGTGACATGAGCGAAGAGGAAATAAGTCTGTGGGAAAACAGGAGGTGGGAGCCCCAGGGAACCTCTGGGAATCCCTGGAGCAGCTGAGGTTGAGGGTCCTTCCCCAGACATCACAAAAGGAAGGGCTAAAGGAAGATGCTTTGGGCTTTTGGCAGCCCTTCTCAGTGGAGGATGAAAGCTCCCTTCAGTTCCTGCCAAAAGTTAAGGGAAAGCATTGCTGGGCTGGATGCAGCCCAGCTCTTGTCTAGACCTTATATAGGTGCTATGCGGAAGGGAAACCTTCTCCCCACCAGCCAGTTCCCCCAGCCCTAGGCTTTCTTTCAAACCTGGCTCCATCATCACAAGCTGTCCCACTAATAGTCATCTCCTGCTTACAGGAAAAGTGCCCAGACCCTGCAAAAGCTGAATATCTGGGTCCTGCAGCAAGCACTGTGTTACTACTTAGTCCAGAACATATTCATAGTGCCTCATCCATCACAGAAACCTCCCTCTGCTATGCAGCTGCAGCTGAGAAAACTGAGTCAGGAAACTTGACCATTGCCTCTCCTGCTGCACTAACCTGTCATCCATTAGATACATACTGCCTGCAGGAAATTAGAAACCTGTTTTGGTCTTCTTGCAGTCATCAAGTGTTAGTGTAGTATGTCTGCCAAACTCCTATTAATAAACCACCTTTTTGCTCATCACAGAGTTATGCCAAGATAAAATGCCATTCCCCTTTTACCACCCATCGTCTTTGTGTTTCACAGGTCCTAACAGAGCTTTCTTTTCTGTACCATTTCCTGATCTACTGTGATTTGTGCAGCTCTTACAAGAGGAGGAAGAGTAGAAAAATCAGTGAACTAGCCACATAAATAAGAGTTACAGGGACCTACTTGTTCTTACCTGTAGCATTACGGCCTGCCTATATACAACCTACTACCCTAAGGGGAAAAGAGAGCAAGAGAAACAAAAGTATATGAATTTTGCACAAAATATAAGCTTTATGGCACAGTTTATAGCCCAATCTGTTGCTGCAGAAATGTTCTGTGGCCATTTTCATGGTTCCTACTTTACAAGTCTAAAATACCTGCTGGAGAAGAGCAGAATGGACAGATGAAATGAAAAATAAAGCAAACTCCCTTCTTCTATCATTTAAGCTCCCTTCACTTAATGTTATTTTTTTATATAGAAAGGGGGGAGAAATATTACTGTGTTTATAATCTGCTTGTTAAATGCATTACCCCTCTCTTATATACAGCACATCTTCCATGAATCTCAAAGTATATTACAATATATGTTATTAGCATAATCCCCTCTCAGCAGATGGAACAACTGAGAAGGTTGCAGTGGGTTATTGAAACTTATGCAGCAGCACAAGGGAAAATAGCTTTGTCATCCTGTCTCAGGCTAGCATTGCACTGACCAAGCCAAAAGCTACAGCTAATTTCTCCATTTTAGCTGAGAGTCAACTCTTGCTTGACTTACAGTCAAGAATTAGCTCAAGTGCAATAACTGTTGCATTTCCACTGACCCTTACAAAATATGCCAGGACCAAGTTGGTGATTCCAATTTAAATAAGGTTATAAAGATGAACGACATTTACATATCTATGAGAAAACTCTCCCTCAAGCTTAACCTAGTTTTATTTTAAATTAGGCTAATACCAGTTAAGGAAACTGGGGTTCTTTCCAGAGAGTTTTCATACAAATATTTGTTGCAATTTATTTATTAAATACTATATTTCTATGGAATTTCCTAAGAGTGCCTATGAAGCAAAGACCCCCTGCAGATGTCTTTGACTCATAAAAACCTCTAAGCAAAAGCTGTCAGGCTGCAGGTGCTCAGACATTTATGATGAAAGGAGATGTCTGAACTCTAGAGACTTCTCAGAGTTAGTTATGGGAATGGAAATCTCACCAAGCCCATACTTATATCTCTGCCTGATGTTTCTCTGCCTTCAAGCATCCAAGAAGTGGTGAGTCCCTGGCATCATAAAATCCCACAGAAAAGATAGGACAATCCATCATGATTTCCAGATTTTAAAGGAAAATTAATGATCTTATTAGCAAAACTATGCAGAACTCCTGATTGCTTATATGAGTAAAAAATAACCTTGAGATGCCTGATAATCTATTTGCTTTTTAAAAGGTCACCTCCACCCTGTAGCAAATTGCTGTATGGAGGATGTTAACATTGAAGCTGTTCTATGTGCAGTGGGTGAGCAAAGAGAATGATGCAAATAAACCCCACCCTGAGGTGTAAAATACTGATGTAAAGGTAAATAGATTAAAAACTTTCATACTGTCTAACAGGTATACAAAATATCTTCTGGATCTAAGGATGCATCTAAATTAACTGGCCTTCTGATCTTTTCAAAGGATACATCCAATTTAATTGATCTTGCTTGCTGCAGGCTGTTAATTGTCATATTGCTTCAGTTCTAACCAGAGGAATACCAGAAATCAGACATAAATAATGTGTGTGACCACTGGAGGTCACTTTTGGTTTAGAAGTCCTCCACTGTAGAGGCGTTTTGGCATATATATAATCTCTTTAAAAGGCTCCAAATTTCCAACATTTGCTGCTGAAGAATTAAAGAAGGAGAAAAGTAGCAATAATCTGTGTACTGGATTAATTTCTAAGCTAATCCTGTAAAATCTGACTCCTCTCAGGGTCTTCCTTAGACTGACTTCAGAGGAAGAATCTGTCTATATAAAAAAGATTTTTGCTCCTGTTTAACCTCTTTCTTTTTGCATTTTTTTCTTGTTTGCTGAGGCCCTTGTGAAAGGAGGCTGCTTGCTGGCCTCTCTTGCTTGGGAGCAGCCATACCATCCCTTGGCCCCTTGTGTTCCTCATCTCTGTTGGACAGAGGACAACCTGCTCATCCTTTGCAGCAGGGCATTTCAGGAGCAATGCCACAAAAACAGCATTACACCAAGATCAGACCAAGTCTTCTGTGAAATTCAGATGACAGAAGGGAAAAAAGGAAGAGGGGGCAAGAGAAAATAGAAACCCTATATAACTCCCCATCATGTGTTTTCTTCTTGTCCATTCTGAAGGAAGGTTGGAGAATGCATCGTGAATGGACACATGTCCATTGCCTGGTAACAGTACCTGTAATACAGTGCCTGCAGTGTTCAAATAAATGATGGCTCTTTTGTGCTGTGGTCTGTGGTTTTGATGATGAACTTCCTGAGAGATTGTAAAGATGAAAATCACAGCTTGCCACTTGTTGAAGATTTAAAGAGCTATATCTTCTAAGTGGTACTACTGAGGGATAAACAGGCCCCTGACTCCTGCCCCCGAGCACAGCGGCAGTAATGCAGAATTTCATTTGCTGAAGCCTAAACATAACTCATATGCAAGTATTTAAATTTCTTGCCCATGAGGGAAGTCTCAGGTGCCTACAGGACACAGTGGAAAGAGGCTCTGCAAAGCTGACTAGAGGCTCTCCTTTGCTATCAGCTCCACATTCATATGCATGATATTATACTGGTAATTTCTCATAAAAATAACAGCTGATTTTCCTGTGAGAGTGGCTACAGGTAGCAAAAGAAGGAAAATTCATTCAGATGAGGTCGTTTTCCCTCCTTATTTCATGAACTGCAATCCCAGGTGAGACATGTCCTTGTTCTAATACATGGTGCATATAAACTAGGAGCATGGGAGTCAACTTCAGCTGTTTTGTTTCTGCTGTTTCTCAGAAAGCTTTTTCTTACCTCTCAGAGACAGAGGACTTTAAATAGAAAAAAGTTTTAATCTTTGCCATTCCTGGTCAAAGCCTGGTAAATTTTTGAATGCAGATGTCTGAAAGTAGGTAGCAGGAAACAAATACATATCACTGTTTTCAAAAATCTCAAATTTTTAAGGCTGCCCTGCTTCTTGGAGATGTTTCTGCTTTTGGCCTGTTTGGACTAGGTTTTTCTTATGTGCTGCACCTTTAGGGGTGTTTTGCACTTGCAGCCCAGATCTCAGTGTAGGTTTGTTTAGCTGCTCACTCAGGGCTGCTGAGGCTCAACATCGGGCTGATCAGCCCTTAGGCCCTAGCCTTGATGTGATGCAAACTGCTGCTCCAGGTGAGATTTAACTGTCACAGACCACTACAAGGAGTAAGAGAGTCAGCAACAAAGAGGTTAAGGCTCTGTTTTTATTACAGCAGCATAAAATGGATAAGTGTTTAAAGCATTACTAATGATGCAAAGAAAGGCTATCATGCAAAGGCAGTGTAGGCGACAGGAGCTGGGGGGGTGAAGCAGCTGACACGAAGCGTTGATACTATTTGCCTACCACTGTTTGCCCTCACAGCCTTTCATCCCCATCAACCAAGCTGAAATTTCAAACCTATATTAAGACAGAGCAGGCTCTCTCAGACATGATCTCCAGATATAGAAAGAGTGCTGACCTCCTGCAACCTGTTCTAAATAAAATGCAAAAGGACTTGTTCTCCAATAAGCTCCCCAGGGAGGTATCATTTAGAAACTATTTCAAACATTGATAATTCCCTAAACCAGTAGAATTGTATGCCTATAACAGATATGGAATTTTAAGGTTATGAAATTAAAACAAATACTGCTTTCAAGACATAAAGGGGTTTTTTGATAACTGCAATGCTTTTTTGTTTTGGTTTTAAGTAATAGAAAGCCTTGGTTGTAACCCCCACCTTTTATTCCAGAATCCTAGCAAATCTCCAGACTATTCAGTAGACCTGTTTCTATTTCCACTCAAAGTCCTTCTGGAGTGACTGCATCCTCCATCAGACAATGGTGCTGACCCACATTCTCCTTAGCAGCATTAAGCATCAAGCCCAGACCTTAAAACACAGGACCATAAAGACACTGTTAGTGGACCATCAGTGCAGACTGTCTTTTATTAAGGCAGCTTCTATATTACTAACAAAATCCTGGCAAGAGATTTCTGTATTTATAATAGGAGTCTCACTGGCTCTCTTCTTAATGCAGAAGTTCATAAGAAACACACTACTGTTGACATAATTGTCCCCTCATTACACCTAAAAGGTATTTGTCAATATGCTGCTGTACAAAGCCAGTGAGACAGTGAAGCAAACAGTACAGAATCAGTCACATTTTCTTGTAGCATCAGACATACACAATAGAAGCAAATGGGGTTTTTTAAATGTCCACAGGTAGAACTAGAAGAGAAAATCTAATCATTAAGGAAACACAAACTTCAGCAGAAGACTAAAAAAGCTCATGATACTCAGTTCTAGGTAGGTTCACACATCACAGCCTTTTCCCTTTTTCTAGAGCTTTTAAATGACATTTATGCAACCTTAGGGCATAAGCTCTTACCCAAGACCAAGGTGAGCCAGTTGGAGTCTCTGACTGGTTGTCCTCTTCAGATGACATCTTGAGCTGATCATTTTCCCCCATTCTTTGCATATGTTACTAAAACCACTCTTGGTTTTGGCCACATACAAAAATGCTGCCTTCAAGTTTTAGCTGTTGACAACAAAGCTGCAGAGAATATAGTTTACCAGTGATGGTGTTTGCTTGCTAATTTTACCTGCTGAAGTTCTTGGAAGCACAGTTGGAGCAAGAAACCTGAGCTTAGTAAACCAGAGCACACTTTCCTTCTAAATGACTCCTCAAGCATTCTAATTAAGATGTAAGGCTCAGGGAAAAATTAAAGCCTGACAAACACAAATCCATTTCCAAACAGTCAGTGTCCTTACTGTCACACAAGATTTTTATGGTAAATTTCCTGGGTTATAAATTCTGTGAACAGAATATAAGGCATTTTCACTGCCAACATTTTGTTACCATCATGAATCATATTTTGTATGGATTTTAATGATTTCATTTTGTTTTCAAGAGAGGTTCTTAATGTCAAAAATTGAATTGTGCCTTTGCATAGTTGCACAACTCCACAACTAGAGCTGTATGCATATGAAGGCAGCACAGCTGTTTTGTTCTGTGCAATCAAGTTTAGAGAGAGTCATTTTATTCTGCATGTGTTCCTTTTGGTCTTCTGTTTCATTGCAGTTTGGTACCAGACTGCAGAATCCAACTATTGCAGGTCTCACCCTGTGTAACTTCAGCCAAACTTGCCCTGGTACCTGTAAGACTTCTTGAGGGGACTGCTGAGTCCAGCATCTTGAAATCAATTCTGGCAGCTGACAGGAATAGCAGCTTTGTCAGCAAGGTCAAGTCTAGAGGAGGCTTTGTGCCTAACTGACCTCTAATTCACAGCTATGATATGTTTTCAAATTCACAATCTTTAGCTTGAATTTTGTTATTTCTTATATACTTATAAGACATCTGGCTACAGTAGCTGGTGAAATAAAATTGGTATCAAACCCCCTGAACCCTTCTGATACACCTCTGACTTTGGGAAAAGGCTTCCAAATCTTTCCACTGAGTTATATAACAAAATGGGCTATTTATAGTGCACCACTGCAGGAGAGTCCTAGCATTAGCTATGAGCTGATAATGATTACCAAATGAATAAATATGCTCAACTATGCTTGATTTTTAACCTTAAGTGATATATGTGCAAATTCAGTAAGTAGAAAAGCAAATAAGTGATGGAAAAAATAAAACTTTAGAAATTGAGGAGAGAAATTGTCTGTTGCCAGTGCATGGTTTCTCATCCTTGTGAGAGTAACTAAGCTGGGAAGCATGTAAAAATAGAGAGGACTAAAAAGTAGCAGCCTTCTTTGATAGCTGGCAGCCCACCAGGCATTGTCAGCTTGGGGATTAGGGTGTCACAGCCTCACAGGTGTGTGGTTTTCAACAGCAAGATCAGCATCAGCTGTACTTGCATCTGCCATTTACCTTATCCCAAACTATAGCATGCAGGGCTTTTTAAAGTCTGAAACTGTTTCCTAAACAAATTTATTCTCTGGTCTCAAGAAGAGCTGTAACATGCGAACTGAGAGGGAAGCTGACTGCTGCATGGAGTTGCCTTTAAGTTTTGGGACTATAGGGAACGAGGTGTTTTTTATTCCTGTGCATCAACCCAAAATAACACAGCTTCCAAACTGCTGCAAATGTCTGACATGGCAAAGGAAATGCCAATTTGCATCACGGGACAGGAAACAAGTGCAAACAACAGACTCTTGGCTCACTCCAGTTACTCTGTGGGCCTATGGGAACCCACTGGACTTTCTTCAGCACCCCTCCTGTGCTGGCAGGCATCCTCAAACTACCAGCTCTGACCTGCTCCTGCCCCTGAAACTCTGCCACTCTGGCCTACTGCTTTGAGTGCCTTACAGACATCCCTCCTGTTAGGTTGCTAAGGATCACAGGACACTGACTTGGAAGACATCTGGAAGAGACCTAATTTTCAGAAAAGTTGATGCTTACTTAGAGTACTCCACATTTCATATTTGAAACTCAGAAACTCAAGTGGCCAACAGCCAAGTCATTCCCAAGTTGAGGGGTAGTGCTTCCAAGAGAAAACAGCACAGCTTTTAAGTTACCAGTATGCCCAAGTTACTCATTTCTATTGCACACCAAATGTTAAAACTGTAAGCACAGAAACAGATTTATTAGCTATCTGACAGATCACATTTTCTTTCTGGAACAGTATTGGGAAAGGAAATTCAACATAATTCTTCTCATGTCAGCTAAATAGGGAAATGCCACACCTAATGAATTTCAATGGCATTCCTGCTTCTGCTGAAAGGTCTATTCAATAAACTTTAAAAGATAAGAACCACTGTTTGTCAGAGTAATTTTCCACTGTCCCACCCATTTATTCTGTTCAATTTGCTTTGAAGCTGTGATGGGTAAGTATAACAATCTATCAACAATAGTGAAATCATTGTAGTAGGTTGCATGATGTTTATTTACAAAATTCTTTAAGAAGTGGCTGTGCATCTTTCCCAGCACTCTGTATTTCTGAAGCCTTTGTCATGTTCTGCACTGCCCAACTTCAGGACCTTTCTGATTTCACCAGGAAGCACTAACAAGCTTTAGCATTTCTTCCATGCATCATCCATGAACCCAGCGACTGCAGGTCCTAGGTCAATGCGTCTGATAGTCCGGTATCCTATGGTCAAGGGTGACTGTCATCAAACACTTCTGACTGAGATATCTGGAAGTGGAATAAGAATCAGATGTAAGAAGTACTTCCTCCATAATTTTCAGAAATTACAACAGTGGTTCCCAGTCTTTTCCCAGGGTTGCCATTCCCACCACCTGCCCTCCTTTCCACCTTCTCTGCTGCCATACCCACACAGCCAGGTCACTGCCTCTTTGCCTCCTTCCAAGTGCCACCCACCCAAATTCCCCTGCCAGTGGTAATCCTGATTCAATTGCACTGCACACAGCCTCTACCCAGGGTCTTTGTGCTCTTGCAGACACTGCATCTAGGAGCCTGATTTGCCCTCTAGCTTCAAGCATGCTGCTGCCTCCATTCATAGCCCCACTTGTCTTGCTCTCCATTTTCCACCCTGTAAATCTCTCCCCTAACCCCTTCTTTGGGTTGTTTGCCTATTACTTGTACTTTATTTTTGTGGGGCTGACACATTTCACCACAGAGTATCACAGAAACAGCCTTTGAAAAGCAGCCCCCTCTCAAGCAATATTAAGCAGCCACTTTTAGATGCAGAGTGGGAGTCAAGATTTGTACATTCCCTATCACCACAAGGGAGGCAGTTGCCAGGGAGGGATGAAATGCCTTACATCCTTTAGTGTTCAAATCCTCTGTAATGCCCAGATGATTAGATATCAGACATTAGTGCTTAAGTGCTTGTGAAGAGTGCTTTGATAGTGGAGAGAGAATGGTAAGAAGGAAAATAATGTCACCTCCCCAGTAACCTGCTCTATATTTGGACTCTGTACTTCGCATAAGCTGAATCATAAAATACTTCACTTTCTGACACACAATACAGAACATGCTAACAGTACTATCTGCAGGTGATAATGGTGGATGACTTAAACCAGCAAGCATGGAAGGCACTAGAGAAGAAGGTAGAGGCTGTAAAAAGTCTGAAAAAGCATGCAGGCAATGGCTTTTAATTTGTTTGCTACTATATTATCAAGTCAATCCACATGCTGGAGAGCCCTATCTTCTTGCCTCGTCCAAAGTCAGAAAGGAATACTTAAAATATTTATGTACATAATGGGCATGAGCCAAGTTTTTTTCACAAAGATCACTGGGACTGAAAGCCAGTAATCCCCTCCCACAAAAGGCAGGACAAGAAAAGGGTGGACCTGGGACCTGGGTGCCCAGCCCTACAGATGCACCTATGGTAAAAACTACAACGCAAAGAATTTGCACTTTAGGATGCCAGTCCTACCCAAACAGATTTTCTTTTCTTTATCATTATTGTTTCTTTACATTACTATATCACCTCAGGGACCCAGCTGGACACAGATACTACACTACACTGTCATTTTCCCTGAAAGTTTACACTCTAAGGGAGCCTAGCTTGTAAACTTGGTCAGGAATGAAGACACTTTCGTATGGAGCTCTGGAGAGTGGCTCCCTCTGAGTCATCCACCATTACTTTTTTGACATCCTGTGAATAGAATGACATATTTTTGTACTACATTGGGTGTATAGCTGGTTGTATGATGGGGAAGTAACTGCATTTGGGTTACAGAATAGGTGCCTATACGGTCTCATAACAGGATGTGCTCCATCAGATAATGGGGCTGTGCAAGCAAGTTTCACCATATATGATTGCTTATATATATATTCCATGATGGAGAATGATTGCATTTGGTCACATGATAGACATACATCTGGTGAGGCCAGGTCTTCAAACCCCTATCATATAGACAGAGCATAGTAGGTGGGTAACTCATGGAGCAGAAGGTTAATAGTGAAACAACACCCAGGATTATGATGGTTTCAGCCAACTAGCACCTGCATTTTGTTAAGGTTTTGAAACCTTTGCAGCAAAAGAGAATATTAAGAAAGGATGTGATTCTTATTTATGTATTTATTTATCACTATATACTTTAGGCCTTTTTTCAGTTTCTTGGAGAAAATTGATATCTAAAGACTTGCAAAGCAAATCTCAGATCAAAAATACTGGGAAAGTGTGTACAAGCTGGTATAAGTTCTTTCAGTATTTGGTTACAGGAAAGGAGATTTCAACCCCCTATCTTTAGTTCTGAGTTCTTGTAAAAACTCCTATCCTCTTGAGGATGCATTATGTTTTAGGCTATTAAGCAGTATTGAATTTTCTCTTGATCTGTTCAGGGCATTCCTTATTATATTAACCCCTTTCAGCCAACCCTTTAATTTTTATTTTCCCCCTGCAGAAGTGTATTTGATGGTCCTGTACATCACCAAGACAGATGTCCATGCAGCACAAACTTTATTTATAAAGGATGGACTAGGCATGAATGTCACAATTCTTTAAAAAAGTTTAAATTAACTGATCAACTATGGAAACTGAACAGGTAATACTATTTACATAGGACAATGCTTGTCTTTCTTCCAAAACTTCAAGTGAATTCTCACTCTGAAACAAGGACAGTGGAATATAAAACCACACTGATTTCTAGCAGTTCCCTTGTAAATAGCAATCTAAATCTCTCAAGCTTACAGAACTTATCTTTTCCCTGTAAATGAAACTAAATTAGCTCTTTGGCATAGTCATACTGATGTCTGTATTTCAAGGCCATTTCAAGTACTGCAAACAGCTCAGCCACCTAATGGTATTTCATCAGTATAAAAACAAGGATTCTCCCATTGGTGTATCCAGCAAGAAAAGACTGCCCAAACATTAGATGTCTTCTGACAGTATCTATGCTCATCCCTCCCACACTTGGACTGAGTGAAGTTAACACTGTCTCTATAAAGACAAACAGAAAGTTTGCAACTCAGAGTACTTCAAAAAACCTAGACAAAGAACATGATCACTGACTTCACGTTTAGAGCATACAAAATATTGTTGATGCCTGGTGCCATTCTAGAAAGTGTTCAGATTCTGACCTGAATTTCTCAGATATACGGTCCCCATTTTCTCACTCTTTTGAAGCACCTTGGCATGAAAATATCCCCAGAAAAAAGTATTGGCAGTGTTTCAGAACTGTCTCATTTGCTGTTTTAATTGCACCAGGCCCAGCTTGAAGTCTGTAGCCAGTGCAACAGTTTAGTGAGAAACCAGAAAACACCACTGTTCTAGCTGTGGTAAGTCACTTGCAGGTCAGTCTCACTGGTTGATATACAGTGACTGAAGGTAATTTCAGTTTCAGGTTTAAATGTTCAGATCTCATTTTAAAATCTACTTTCTTCACTCCCTTATGCTAATAAAACCAGACATATAATTATGCTCATATGCTAAGAGTCCTGTATGGTAAAATGATCCAGTGTGGCACCTCTTCCAAAATTACGGCTCTGAGTTCCCACTATTCAAGAAGTACAGCTTACAAATTCTCATGGAAAAAGCCCACCTGGATCAATGAGTAGCAGTGTAACACAAAACTGAAACAATTCCTGTTGTCTTGTGCCAACTGCTAGATAAATAAGACTGGTAAAACAAAATCTGCTCTTAAACTTTTTTTTCCTATTTCTGGAATGTACAAAAAGTTTTCTAAAGCTCTAAAGCTTATGAACTTGCGTGTGGTCCTTTTTGTTAAAGAGGTGCACTGATTGACATCCCTTTTGATCATAAATTATTTTCAGCATGCAGAGTAGTGAGTTTCTGTGTCTCTCTGAGGTATTAGGAATGACTTCCATCAGATAACTGAATTAGAAGAGTTACTTCAAAGCTTGGAAATATGAGTGTAAATTGAGTGATAAGATATCATTCTAATAAACAGTGGAAAACAGTTCTGTTTCTGCTCAGAAAGCAGAGCCTCTTGAAAGTCATGGTGGCAGTTAGTCTTTTGTATCCTTCAGGAAATGTATCTCTTTTCAGTTAAATATGTCGCCCAGTGAGGAAGAACAGCGGCCTGTCCTCTTTCGCATTGGCAGTCTGGAACTCATCCCGCAGCCGGAACTGCCATTCATCTTCCAGCTCCAGCCGGACAACAGTCTGCCGAAGAGAGTTGCGATCCTGACAGATCACACACAGGGTGGCACCTAAGCAAGCAGGTAAAAAGAAAACCACATGAGTATCCCCTTTGTTCTCAAGCTCCCACCATACCTTAGCATGTAGAACTCCACCACTTTCACAACAGGAGTTACGAATGGGCTTGGGAGAATCTTAGACACTCATGTAGGACTGAGGAGACCTCTGTTCAACTCCTTATTTATCAGGATCTTCTTGTGTAACTCGGGGTATCTAATATTCATCTAGTAAACAGGACTAACAATATATTCCCTATTCTTTAGGGTAAGGAAGGGTAAAACTGTCAGGTCAAAGGAGGTGGTGATGGGTTCTGGCAGAAAACAAGATGAAGTCCTACATCCATTGCTATTCTAGCCTTACTGATCATTATATTGTAGAGTGAAACCCTCACACAGCAAACACACTACAAGCCAATCATGATGATGGCTGACTAAACTCATTGTGCTTTGTTGAACAGAAATGGTCTAAATATATCCTTAAAACGAATCACAAACTTTAGCACTTTTCAAATTGGTAAGCTAATGTGCTGGCAAAGAAAAATCTGTTCTGTATGTCTTGTGGACACAAGCAAATCCAGAATGACAAAATTGGAAATATCACATTTTAGTAAACAGTATCAGCTGACTTGCCTGGCACACTAATTCCATTTTAACCTGCATGATTGATTTCCTGGCTTCTGAGAAAGTGCTCAATTATGAGGAAATAAATAACTCACCAGCATTCAATAATCTGAATGAGAGATGGTGAGGTAAGTGGAAATGCCCAGGACAAAAAGAAAACTGAGAACATCATAAAAAGAAGTGAGACACAGTCATGTGGTGTGTAATGCTCATGTGGTGGGTTAGAAAATCAAGTAGACTGCCAAGGGAGATGGAAAAATCCCAAATCAAATACACTTCATGCTACATGCCATAAAAATTGTCTGGTTTATACAAAATGAAACTGACTGATAGCCTCTGGCCATTCAACAAATACAGAACAAAAGCAGTGCTTTCATTTGCAGTTTCTCTGATAGCCTTGTTAGAGAAACTACAGGCTGGTTAAAATGTGGACACTGCTCCAGAATGAGCACAGGTACAGGAACTCTCATGGCTTCAGTGGCACGTGCAGGTTAAAGCACTGCACACCCAGTTTGCATTTTGCTACACATACCTACATGAAACTGCATTAGCTGCAACAAAAAACAGCAGTTCACAACTCAGCCTGTTTCCAGAAGACATTTACTATAGAGTAATATATAGCTGTAAGTTGAAGAAATCCCAGGAGCACTAAATGCCTGAGAGAGTAGCAGAACATTTCAAAAGAATTTTGCAATGTGACTGCCCACAATATAAATGGGAGTTTCTTGTCTCCACTGCTATCCACCATCACAAGGAGAAACTGGTTATTAGGAATAAATTTTACATGATCCAGCTTCTACTTCCAAAGATGGTAAATAGATTTTGATGGAGGCTTGTTCACCACCCATTTTCTATCAAAAATTAGAAAACATAAGAGGTAAATGCTTCATAGATAAATCTTAAATACTCAGTGCTCAAACATAAAGTAAGGAGTTACACATATAACAGTAGGCATAATGATAGAGATCCAACATTCCAACTTCAGAAATCGGCAGAACTTATAGCACTGTTATACACCAGTACCACAGTGCAGAGCCAGCATGAGCAAGAGTCAAAGATGGGTGGGATGTATAAAGACAAATATGAACACATGCCTATACACGCTATGCCTCTATATTATCATATAAAATACATTTTTCCCCAGGTTCCCAGAGACCAGGTCATGTAATTCTCTGTAATAAGATTATTGCAGCTCACCTTTAAGGAAATGAAACTTCTTCAAAAAGCTAGCTACAACAAAGGAGTCACAAAGGTATAGCAGGAGACCACTGAACGTCAAACCAGAGGAACTGATGTTCAGAGAGTGTGGCCGAGAACTCATGTAGCAAACTGCAATCTGAGTGAGAGAGGGGAAAAAGGAATATTTTTCAAGCTTCTGTAAAAAGGTAAGTCTTGATACCAAGCTTTCAGTATTTGCTGAAATACTGATTCAAATTCAGACTTGCTTTCCAACTCCAAATATTGTGATCTTTACAGTTCCTTCATAAACATCCCTTTACTTCTAAAAATCTACATAAAAGTACTATTCATAACTATGTATTAGTGTTTAGGACAACTCTGGTATTGTTCTCCATGTATTTTATTTGAAGCCTCTAATAATATCTCTATGGGACTAAGAATTTGATTTTAAAACTATAGGGATCTACCACCTGACTCTTCAAAGGCTGCATAGCTCAAGAAATGCATCAACAAACTCATACGAAACACAGCCTAAACATTTGTAGAGCTGCTTGAAGATCATTAGGTTCAATACCTGTGGTCCTAAGTTAAGGTAACAGTCCACAGATAGCACTGGGTGGCTATAATTCTTCAGTGAGAGAGGGAAGAAACGATGGCTGTGATACTGGAGGTATTTTTCAAGGAGCAACTGAGCAGGTGCTGCCAAGAAGGTATGCTTGCTGTCAGGTGCACATATGTACTGAGCAGGGGAGATTGAAACTGGAGTGTCAGATACCTATGAGGAAAAAAATATTTCTGATACAGATCAACCCTGATCAATCAAGCTGCACTCATCTTAATTTTGATTTGTATAAATAACTCTCTACCCTACAAATTCAAGATTTATATAAGAAGCAAAGACATTCAGCTGAGAAAAATCTGCTACCAAAAATGTTTCAGAGTTTCTCAGAATTATATTTGTATTTATAGAGTATTTGAGGTTTCTTCTTTGAAACCAAAATACTCCTACATATAAAGTCATATGAAGATGAGCAAATCAGTAGCTATAGACAAAAAACTCATAGTGAATGGTTACTTGGACTGTAAAGAAACACTTTAGGTGTTTTTAAAAGTTTTAAAGGAAAATGATTAAGGAAAGATGCATTAATGCCAAAAATGTTATGGATTTCAGAATGAAATTTTAAAAAAGCAAAAAACCACCCAGCAGACATCTCCCACTACTAGCAGCTAGTGATGCACCAAAATACCTCAGGCCTCCTGGTTACAAGGTACAAAAAGGGAAACCAGAATTTTAGCAAGGATAAAACAGAGGTCTCAGTTCCAACCTTAGACTTAATGTGGATGGATCGCTGCCCTCCTACTGCAATTTGCTTTTTCATGACACTGAAGTGGTTGAAGCGACAGATGAGGAGGCCAGCGCTGTGAACGCGCAAGTTGAAGTCAACATCATCACATGTGAATCTGGAAAGAATAAAATCACAGCAGGTTAGAAGAATGTTTCTCAACAGACACATCATACATACAGGCACTCAAGATCTTGGATTAGCCATGTAGAAATGGCTGGTGTCAAACACACTGACCCTCCAACAGTGCCTATCAGTCAGGGAAAGTCTTTAGCTGTTTAATAATAAGCTAGGCTAGAATGAGTTCAAGATAATCAGAATGAGGGAGGGAACCACGGAGGGAGGGAAAGGACTAGAAACACAGAGGAAAGTGGAAGAAGAAAGGTAGGAAATTGCCAGGGAAAAGACCTAATGTCAAAATATATTTTTTTGCCTTTTACTACAATAATGCAGTCCTAGAAAACAGCTACATATGTTACTAGCCCAAAAAAGGCCAAGGAAACTAATTCTTTTGATTTCCAAGGAAATGGATGAAGCCTCACATTTGATTTGTCAAATGAATAGAGCTGTCTAACTACTAACTTTTCCCTTAGAGTATGAATATTCAGAAAATTTGTCACTGTTCCTCTGCAGAAAAGCTATTTTACTTTAGGGACAAAAGCAATTTGAAGACAAGGAGTCTTTTCTTAATGCACCAGAACTGCTGAGATATAGGAATAAATTAAACAGAATGAGGTCAAGCATTCACGAGCTACATTTGACCTGTTTTAAAAATGCAGTGGAATGGGATAAAAGGTTAACTTCTCAAGCTGACTACATTTAAATTCTCTGGTCTTTAGAAAATTCAGATTCAGTTGTCCACTTTGAATGTAAATGTTGCACAGCAAACAGGATGATGAACAGAACTGTTGGATTAACATTCAGGGTTTGGATTTAAAAGAGCTGAGCAATTACTGCCACAATCAACATCACTGAGAAACATGGCATTTAATTATAGACTTTAAAAATCTTGTCTTTGGTCTTAGTAATATTTACATGGATATATGGTATCCCTGACTGCCAGTGTACTCTGTGTTTCAAAACATACCTTTCTCCTTGCCAGCCCTGGCTTGAAATGTCATACAATACTTCAGACTCAACAGCACCCACAGAGAGGATTATGACGAGCCACACATAGTTTAAAGACACAGGCAGGAAATGGGTGGTGTGATCTGGCATTCCTGACATTTTAACATAGCTGCCTGTACTCATATGATTATGCTTTATTGTTGTTTTCTCCACTAGCCCTTTGTAATGCTTCATAAGGCAATACAGTTAGCCTAGAAACACAGTTCTGTACTACAAGATGCATGAGAGAAAGTTTATAATGATCTTCTGAAGTGTGTTTTTCTGATTGTCCTGATGAGCATGCATGCAGTGTCCTCCAGTGTTGTCCTAGTCAGGGCAGAAAACCCAGCTACATCTCAATTCCATGTCAGAGCAAGGCTTGGTTATGCACAATTTACACATGCACCCTTGTTTCCTTTGGAAGGGGGTGTAGGTAAGTGGGCAGGAAGGGAAGAACAATGTTGACCAAAAGGCCACTTGGACTGAGGAACCAATACTGCAGGATGCATTGCTGAGTGTGTCTACTCTACAATTCAAATATGACTGATTTCAAACTACAGAAATCAATGTCTTTCTTCAGCTTCTGACAATCTGAGAAGGATTTGAACCATCAATAAGAAAACAAAATCTGTCTGCATCCCATTTATAACCTTCTCAAAAAAGCAAGAGCTTCTGTTACACTTATTTGATTCCTTATCTCTATTGAAAGAAAGATGCTACTTATTCACCTACCTGTTCTGATTGTACTGTACATTCTGTGTCAGATCAACATTCAGCATAATGAAATCATGCACATGACAGCAGGAGAATGGTTCCTTGACCTCAGCACTGTTTGTTTTACTGGACCATTTCCTCATCCCAATTAAGGCATAGTGAGTGACATTGGGAGTTGCTTCAATATGTTGCAGAATTTGCTTCAAAGAAACATTCCTTTCAGTCCATGTATAGTCACTGCAATAATTATGAAAACAGGTAAATTTTAAAGTACATAAACAATAATCAGAATTTCAGTTTAAGAGAAGTTGTTAACAATCAAAAGGAGTTATGAGTACCAGGTAGATGATTTCAGCATTGGCTTACTTTACTGTAACTTTTTGTCTCTCACTCCAATCAAAATTTAAAATTAACTTGTGCTTATGTTGTGGGAATTGGTATGACAGGTCTGAAACTTAGTCTGGACCTTTCAAACTATTCACTCAGACATGTAAACTTTCAAAGTTACCTGAATAATCTTCAAAATGACTCTGGGAAAGTTGTTGAGATTATAACTTAAATGCAAGGCATAAGATCCTCCTAGCCCACCCCACAGAGATCATAAATCTGTTTTCACTGAGTTTAGACCTCTTTGAAGGTTTGATGTAAATCCTGCATAGTACTGTTCTGGGAATAGATAAAAATATCAAGTACAAACAAAGTTCTAAAGTAATGAAAACAAAAACACTTGCTTGAGGATTTGGGGAACTCATAAAGGAGCCATACAAGGTAGGACTGACAAAAGAGCCAGAGGAAATCAGTTGCATGATTAGCACAGAAATGTCTTTTAACTTCCTTAGAAAAATCCTGTTTAAAATGTACATCTGAAGGCTCATGTTTGCCCAATGTATCAAGGACTGCTTACAGAGTCTGAAATCTGCAGTCCAAGGAATTCTAGTTTGAACCAGAGTCAAGCCATACAGCAAAGGCTGCAGAGCACTTAAATCCTCTGGGGACAGGAATGAAAAACAGGCACTAAACTATGTGTTATGCATAGGCAGATATCTAGGGAAAATACTTCTCTCATTAGGCAAATATTCTCTGCTTGTACAGGGTAAAAGTTGTAGTATATCAAATGTAATTGATACGCAGTGAAAGGTTAAGAGATCAGCTGAAAAAGTACATATTACTGTATCAACCTTTTCCTGTCTCCTGAACAATCAACTTCTACTGCATTCCACATAACACAGGAGTCATCTGAAATGACAATGAAAGGCCAAATATCCTGGGGTTTTATCCCCAGCTCCTCCTGCCGATTTCGTTCCAGCTCCAAGTTATGATAAGACAACTCTTTTATCAGGAAATGTGCAGCACCTGAAATCAAAGACACAAACCATCAGATTAAAAGTGGGGGTAGAAATTGTTTGCTTTTAACTTGGAAGCCTTTTTAAATTAGTATTTCTGCAGACAAGGGTGTAAGTCACTCTGAAGATTTTAACATCATAACACTTCCCAAAGCCAATTTACTTTGTCCCTTGTCAAGCAAGTGGGACACACACAAAATGAAGCCTGACTCTGTGGTAAAGATTTCCTAGTGTCTTAGGGGTTTAGCAAATGATCCTTTTAAGCTGACAGATATTTGGCTCCACTACCATATCCTAGCACAAACATCTAAATACAGTGGCTGACCAGCTGAATAACATGGGAACAATCTCCTCTGACAATCTACTTTGAATATTTGTCACTGCTGCTGCTTGTAAGTTGTTCCAGTAGTAAAAGCAAGGTGCTGAATGTTTCACAGATGTTATATCAGCAGAACCTACTTAAAAGATGTACCTAACCAGTGCACCACCACCTATGCAAATAGTACTCATTTCCACAAGGCAACAGAGTAACTCACTCCATCTGATTTAACACCCCTAACTCACTCTAAAATCAATAGAGGAGAGTGAGTATTTCAGGGGTGCAATTAATCTAGTTTGTTGTAGGTGACCTGGATTAAGTGAATTCCATCTTTGACTTCAACACACTGTCTTCAAAGAGAATCCAGACCACCAAATCAGATATGCTAGCTACAAGGTATGTGTCTACATTTTACTGTTGAGTAACAACACCTCAAGAGCCCATGTCATGTGTCCCCACTTGTTAAAACTTTTTGCTGTACTTACCTACTCCTGCACTGTTGAAAATACTTGGAAGAACAAGCATGATGTGGTTGGGCCAATACTTCTTATAGATGGCCATTTCATATTCCTTGACAACTAAAACATGCAAATGACTGGCTCCATCCATTGCATGATACAAATTGAAAAGGCCGTGCTCGTGACGACCTGTGGTGGGAGTAAAAGTGGGGCTTTTGATGTAATCTTCACTCTGCATACAAAAAGAAGTAAGAGTTTCTGTGTTAAGCTGGAGGGTGTTTAAACAAAGAGAAACAGATCCTTCAGGAGAATAAATCAGATTCACTGACACTGGACAAACTGCTGTATTTTAAATCAGCTTAACTGGAAATCAAGCAAATTTTTAAGAGTTAGGAAAAAGAAAACTCTATCACTTAGCTTATTTGACTGCTGAGACTGTGGTGGACTGGATGGGACTGCTAACCTTGACCTGCCAAGTGCACAGGGACCTTGAGGCTAGATCTGGAAAAGGATTTAGGTCCATATGACATAACACAGTAAGAAACACCTTCCTCCAAAACTACAGTACCCTTCTGACTGGCTATCACCTAATCTTGAATGTATCGAAGCTCACTAGGTGCTTCCAAGTTTGACAGCACAGCTTCTGAAAGACCTGTTTCTACATACATCCAGATCTGTTTGGGCAGCTGATTTTAGCATGGTTCATACTAAGGTCATTAATGACCCAGAATGAAAGTGTACCTCTTCACTGAGACTCTCCAAAGCCCTCACAATTAAGCACTCTAGATTTAAAACTGCCAAGTCACAAAATGGTGGACTTGATACCAGTGAAGCTCATGAAAGGGAATTTAAAGTGGATCAAGAAAATATTTTAGGATGGTTTAATATAGTTTTATCTAGGTTTATAGCCCACAGAACTTTTCAAGCTTGCAGCAAGATTGCAGGCACCTTTTTACAGGAAGCAAACACAAAAGAAGCAAAGGAAGAATAAATGGTTTTGGCAAAGCCTGAAAGCACATCTACAGCAGAAGCAAGAAAAGAATCACAAGGACCCAGTGCACAGTTCTGACTGCATAGCCAAGCACAACTTCAATGTGTGAGGAAGAGCAGGAGCTTTCATCCTCTCATTGCACAGTTAGTGCTGTGCTGCTGCATGGGTTCTCCCATTTCAAAATTGAACTGAACATAAAAGCCCAGACTGGAGGGTTGTATGATTGATCATTTGGCACTGGAAGCAGTCTATTTTCTCCGGGATAGAAGTGTTGCTGCTTACTACCGTTGCACAAATTGCTTCATTACCCCAAGCACTGTGGCCTGAACAAGGCACAACTTCATCTTAGACATGGATATTAGGAGTCACTGTAAAAGCCAACATCAGAGTTTGCATAGCCTGTCAAATGGATGACCTAACAAAGTGTTTTCTACAAGCATGAAATGTGACTTTTTTGGACAACCTTGAAACCATGAAAAAGATTCTTTGAAAGCCTTATTTTTATATGAAAGCAACTGAGTGTTTATACAGAGTAAGACAAGATAATCCACTGCCTTCCTCTACAGTAAAGAATTGACTTCTCTTAGTAACTGATAAACAAAACCATGTCTCTGAGGCTCATTGCTGAAACCATTCTCAATTTAATACCATAATCCCATAAACAAAGTTCTTTTGCCCCAGATATGAGTTCTTATATCAAAGGATCAATTTTGATAATGAGCAAAGAAACAGTTTATTGGTGGCTTGACAGTTTTGCTTCATGTCTCTCTTTCTGGGAGAAAATAGAAGCTTAGAATCAGGACATCTTCATTATCTCTTGACATCAGGATCAGAAGTGCAAAGAATTCTAATTCAACAAACTTCAAAATTGGTGATGTCTGTCTCCCATATACGGCCATGAAAATAATTATCCATCTACCTTATCTGTGACTAGTGGCAGCCTCATGCTTTCCAATTGTCTTCCTGGTTGGCTAAAGACAAAATGATGCTCCTTTGACTTTGGAATGATAAAATGCAGCTGTATCTCTTCTCCCAGCATAGAATAGGAAAAGGCAAATGCATGCAGAGTGGACTCATAGAGCTGAGGATGGGAAAAATAGGATCATTCCAGTGGTTAGTGTCACACTAAAACATCTCAGTGTAGTTAATACATCTTCATAACATTAACAACCAGACTACAATCACTATATTGCATTTGTTTTTACCTCAGGATTCAATAGGTATGAAGCAATGGCCCCTAGGTTAGAGCATATACTAAAACCAAACTATACATTAAAGCATTGTTTCAGCTTCATCTTTCAGGGGCACATACACTTGCAGGCCTCTCTTGGCTTTCAGAAATACTGGAACATAAATCCCAGTATTTGCATTGCTAATACCTTCTTCCTCACATGCTAATAGGCAGGAAATAGGAGGGTTATTCTGGGTAATAACAGTCTGTATGCCACATATAGACTACTCTATGCTGGACTACTACTGTATCAGAAATAGCATTTGTTTTGCTAGTACTCAGGTGAAAATGTAAGCAAGTCCCAGGAGGAAAAGTTTACTAGGAAAGTAGTTTTAACTGGTAGAATACATGTAGAATGTAGGTTACAGCACTGAATGCAGGTTACTGGTAGTGTGAATGAGGATGAGTCCTCTGACATCCCCAAACCTGCAGTCTGGTCAAGGCAGGCAAACCACAAGAAATAATCTGTAGATCAGCTGGTTTTGACACTTACATATAACATCTAAGTCAATTCAAATACAGTGAATGTACACAAAACTGTGCTTGAGTTGTGTCTGCTTAAGTTCTCATCTGCAGAGTAATATCTGGAAATCTTTACCTGGTACCTGGGATTGAAACCCATATACTGATGGCACTGTTCACAGTGATGGTAGGTGTTATATGCTGCATACTTGGACAATCTCATCCTAGTTGTTTGACGGCGTGTGTACATATCATCCTGTCTCTTGCTCATTGATCTGGCTATTGACGTAATGAAACAACTCAGATGTTAACACATAGTCAAGGCCAGAACATTTTCCCTTGTGCCCAGCTGTTTCTGTCACTGGAATTATCTTCTAAGAACAATGGCAAGATTAAACAGATGCAAAACAAACTCTGAATTCATTCTATGCATAGTATGTTTTATAAATTGTTAAGCACAGCAAAGGGCACTACAAAGAAGTATCTGCAAATTCATTCTTGTGATAATTCCTAAACCTAAACCAAAACCTAAAAAAAATAAACCTATAAACACTTTTAAATACATAAATAACTTTACCCACATAAGTTACTTCATTGCTGCAGAGCAGGACAATGCTACTGCAGAAAAACATTCAAATACACAAACTTCTTGTAGAACCAGAGTTTTGTTAATGGAAGCATGTAATATTCCATAAAACATTTCTAAGGCTCATACTCTAGTGTTTCATCTGACAAAATTCAAATATTTTTTCACAGTTACTTGGTCAAGTGCAATTCTGAAAGCTTTAAATGTTAAACTCTAACCTTCACTGTTTATAGTCTGAAGCTTTGAACAAATCAGACTTGCTTCTTCATATTTCGGGTCATGGACAGTGTAGTCAAAAGCCATCTTCTTAAATATCTCCAAATCTGGCCACATATCTCCAGGCTGATGGTAGCATTGATCAAATTCTTCTTTTATGTCTATGATCAATGTAAAAAAAAGTAATTACAATTTTTAAAGCTCTTTATATTGCTATAGGTGGTTTTACTATGCCTGTTATTCCTGCATCATTTCTTCTTTCCTCATTTTAAGGAAGCAATATCACTATGCATCAAGAGGTGCACCTTTGAACAAACGTATCTCACACCTCAAATGCAATTCTGGCTTTTAACCTTTTGTTATCAATTTAAGACCTCTGTAATCTTACTGGAGCCATTGGTGGGATGATGATGAAAACAGTATCAAGGGTCTGGTAAGGCTGATCTACCTACATCCAGGCATTTGGAGTCTTTCCACTGACCACTGCATTTGTGAGTTCCGTTTAGGAAAGATACGTTAGCTTCACTAAAGTAAAGAAGCCCTTTTAAAGCTTCAAAAATAGCAGTATTAAGTACAGTGCAGAGGTAAAGTCAAATGCCCCCTCTAGTGGTACAACCAGAGTAATCAAAGATAATTCACCCTAGGGTAGGAGAAAAATAGTAAACAGTATTAGTGTAACGTGGAGTGAAATAACACCTTTTCCTGAAATAGGCTAACTGACATAAAACACCAAATGTACACAAGTCCTTACGAAACACTCTTCTACCTTTGTCTAGAGGATGAAAGATCTGAGCTGTAAAATGGGCAGTACTGAGGAGTTCAGTTTAATACTCAGCTATAACTTGCTGTAAAGAGCCATAACTCCATGTTTGTGAGTATAAACTAAATTATTATTTACAACAGGTGAAACTCTATCTTGGCACCCAAAGTAAGCCTAAAACTCAGGCGGAATTAGTCAGATGGTAAAATTTTCTTCGTGCCCTGGCTATGAGCTACCTCTAAAATCCTGCCTAAAATACAAAGGATTGCTTGCACAAACCTTTCCCCAGCAGACTGCTCACCTCCTTTTGCAAAGGTTTTCCCATAAACCTTGGGGCATAGCTGCCTCTTTCTCTAATACAGCTTAGTCTAGAAGAAAACCCCTGTATACTGCCCCAAGAAGCTTTCAGGAACCAGAGCTGATGTACAGTCTCACAGTGAAACAACTGAACAGGTTCTGGCCAGGGTCTGATGGAGACAGCTAGCAGGCAGGTAGCACCCACCTGAGACTCTCCACAGCTGACTGTGTATTTAGAAATATGACATTGTTCGCTATAGTATAAATCTGCCAGAATTTCACTGGCTCTTTTATATATTTTACTACAAATGTTCCTTCCAATTCTAAACTGAAAATCAATGGCTGGATATCATTTAATATACATAAGTGCTATTGATCACTTCCCAAGAGAAACAGGTGTGTGATTTTCTTATTGAGAGGAAGACTAAACTCTAAATGATGAGTAAAATGAGAAAATAGTCTTAAATATCAGTTGAAGATCACACAAAAATTTTCTTAAAATATTTCAATAATGTCAATTAAATGCAAAGGTGCATGGCACAGTATATACAGACAACTGCTTTCAATTTAACATTACAATTTTCTATAGTCTCCAGACGCAAATATTTTTATATAAACAACTTACTTATGTTGATTTCTTCCTCATCATAAACATCCACTTCTGTCAGTCTAATTAGCATTCTGGACAAAATACTGAGGAACTGCAGANGGGGGGGGGAGAAATCACAAACTTTTTATTTTTCAACATGTTACTTTCTTCACATATCTGGAAATTGCAGCTGCAGTGAAACAATATTCAGCACTTGTGTATTCCTTCATTTGTAGCATACAATCTGAAGCATAAAGCCCAATATTTGCCCATCCTCCATCTCCCAACTGCAACAAAATTGAAGATCTCCAAAGAAATTTTAAACTGGATGCATGGTTGGGCTGTTTACACATTTTAGAGAAGCCTAGTATAATGTCACGTTGAACCTAATTAGTGGCTCCAGGCTTAATCATCCACAACAATGATGAATGGTAAGTAAGTACTGTGAGCAAGGTGTTTTCCTCTATATTCTGTCTTTGCTTTGCAAGCAGAAGCTGCTAGCAGATTAAAAGAATGAAGGAATCTGGAACCAGACTGCATTTGTTACATTTTCTGAAACAAAACAAGACAAACCAAAGAAGTAAAAATCCCAAATCTTATGAAAACTTACAATAACTAAAAAAACAGTAGCTCTTCATTTATGGAGAGTGTAGTTGTAGCTGAGCAAGAGGAAGCAATATCATTTCAAATTCTTTCTGCAAAAAATTCAAGAGGTATGAAGGTCTAGTTTTTGAGTCAAAGACAAACACTACCTAAAAGGAGCTTAAATCAAATTTTTAAAAAAATAAATCTTTGGAAATCTCTCCAAAGATTTTGACCACTGAACTATGCTTGCTAGAGATATCAAGGATAAGCTGAAAAAAACCCCTGTTCATCTAAGAATGTAAGAAAGATATTCCAGTCAGAGAAATTACATGTGTGCTTCTGTGCTTATTCATGGAAGTGACATTCACAAGTGCTGTTGCAGCAGGACTAACGGCAATGAGTTCCCTTTTTGTAACTTGTTCCAGATAATGGACACCAGGACCACTAGAAGTACTTTATTTAAATATAACTTTATGTTTAATATTATTATAATTATATTTAATCATATTGTAATTACATTAATATATAATTAATAAATATACAAGTATTATTTATATTTAGTAACTTTAACAAACTGACATTATATGAAATTACATGAAACATACCTCTCGAGCAAACTATCTTTTAAAACAATTTAATGGAGAGAGACTGACAGAAAATGAACATTACTGCAGCTTTGTTTTCTTTGGACTCAGGTTAACAACAAGGAAAGGAAGATTATTTTATTAAAAGGGATTAGGAAATAAAATACAGGTAACTTACTCTGCACCAGAAGAACCCCTTCAAGTACGAACAATAATAAATCATCTGTATTTTCCCGTGATAATAGTAAACAAAATAAAACAATGATAATACCTTGTTCTTAATACACACCTGTGGTGGTCCACTCAGCAGCAGCCTTCTTGGGTGGAAGGTGTCCATTCTGCCCTCATTCCTGTTGTTGTAGTCCATATGGATTGGCTTGGGAACGGTCCATTGGCGGTAGTACAGAGACTGCTCTGTGCACGTCATCATCTTACTCATAAGAGGACGAAAAGAACTTGCCCACATAACAGAATGGTAAGGCAAGAGAGATGATGACTTGGGAAGTCCACTGCTGTCCGTAGAAGTAATTATGTCGTAAACCAATTTGGGCAGGAAAACTATAGGAGGCTGTTTGGATGCTTTGGTCATGAAACATTGAGAGGTCTGTAGGATGAAGGAGTTATGAGTAGGTGCAGAGGAGAAAGAAGAGGAAGAGAAAGGTGAGGAGGATGATGAGGTGATGGAAATTTGGGCAGTTTTGATGTTTTGTTTTGCATCCAGCTGTTCAGTTACTGGTGGCAAGTGTTTGCTGATTGTTGTTTGTGCTCCCTTGTCTACCTTCTGCTTCTGCCTTTCAGAGTTATTTGTAGTTTCTTCAGCGCTGTTGCTTAGGACTTGGTGGGGAGATTTTGCTGTATCCCCTGCTGCTATTAAAGAAGGATATGATTCACTGCAAAAGGCTGTAACTAAAGGAAAATTCATATTTCAACACAGTGCAACTCTCTCTGCTAGTCAACCACACAGTTAAACAGAACAAAACAAATAATCATTTAGACAGAATATCCATCAAATGTTGCAATCCCACTCCTGTTCTTGATTTCACCTCTCCCATACAGGAAGTTGTAATGGGACTAGTTTGGAGTATTCAGCTCAATGCAGAAAGTGGCTTTTAAAGTACTGAAATGCATAGGAAAGATGTCCATTTATTGCCTGTCTTCCACTTCCCTCATCCATTCCTTCCTCAAGGTGTTCATCAGATACTTTCATCACTCAAGACAAACTTCAGTGAACACACTCAGTCATCACAGCACTAACTGAGGATTCATTCCTCAGTGGCACTTATTAAAAGTAGTGCCTGCTTTAGGCACCCCACCCTATGATTACTTTCCAAACAGGAAAAGACCTTATTTCTTGTATTTCAGCAGTCTGATCCTTATTTTCTTAAAAGTTATCTTTAGTGATACTATTAAAATAGGTCTCACCAAAACCTTACTTATAAATAACTTTTATTATTTATCTAATAAGCTGAATAAAAGGTCTCCTTTATGTCCTAAATGTAACTTAATAGACATGATCATGAGGTCTTACTGGAAGCTTTTGAAGAGAGAGATGAAGATGCAGAATCATGGGACCGAGATCTTTCTCTTTTCATAGGACTTCTCTTTTCTGAAGTGGAACCTGTTTCATGAATGACAGTAAAGAAAAACGTAAAGCCAAAATGTAATATAAGTAAGCCTGTAAGAAGGTACATTTACATTGTGCAGGCTATCTTTACATAGATAGGCTGTTGAAGCAGGGGAAAGTTCCCAAGAGTTTGCGTGGGTTTTGTCCTCATTCTGACACTGTTTTCAGTATGGAGGGTACCAGTTCCTACCACACAATGTTGGATCTGCCTATGGTCTAATTAACTATGCTGAGCTGCAATAGCTTCACAAAATCAATGTCACAGGCAGGAGCTAGTAATTTCTGGGCATCTCAATCATGTTTTCGTTTTTCTGTTCATGTCATAATTTCCTCAGTAACCCAGTGCCAGTGCATCAAGCTCTATTTTGTCGGTATGTTACAAAAATTACCTCCAACATCATGCATTACAGCTTTATGGCTGGACTATATCTCAGCTTTTAGTGATGAAAATCTGTATTTGGACAGCCACCAAGGATATTCACTTGAGGTTCATAGCTTAGGCTTATAAATTGCTTCTTTCTTTGCAGTTTTACCATGATAAATAGACACATTAGCACCACCAGCAGAAAGCTTAGACTGTAAGTGTAACTCAAGTGTTCTGCATCGGTCTCTGGAGGAGCACACCATACTTCATGGACTAGGAAAGCAAGTTACAATTTAGACACCTAACAACATAAAGTGCCCATTTGACTCAGACCACATACAGCTTGTGCAGTTCAAGCAAATGGACAGAAGTACTCATCACATCTAAAGTAGGCCTCTATTGTAGACAGTCTGATTATTACCTCAGGCATTTCATTCCTCTACAAAAAGTACATATTTGGTTAAAATAAACATTTTTGTTCTGCTTGTTCTGCTATCCTTACTATCAATGGCTAAAAAGTGACTAGGTGAACCAGCTGCTGTCTTTTCTCATAGTATAGAAAAGGACATGAAGAAAAACTTCAAGATGTAAACAAACCTACAGGGATAAAAATACCTTGTTTTCTACAGTGATAAGGTACAATAGACACTGAAGAAAGGTGTAAAGAACTTAATGAATCCTCATCATTGGCAGTACGTAAAGCACAAGGCTGACAGCATCAGTTGGACAGTTTAGGTGGAGTTGCCCCTGCTATGAGGGAGGGGATCTGGTCATCACTTCCCAGGTGGAAAAGCACATACTTCCCTGCTACAGGGAAGGCAACACAACACAGCTCTCCCACCAGTGAACACTCAGACAGGGTGAGAAAACACAGGTTCAAGGAGATGAAGTAAATCAGAGGAGCAGAGCTCACTCAGTAAGGCTAACACCAGGAATCCTCACCAAGTATGTAACCATACCATCATGTTTTTTCTAGTACAACTCAATCATTTTACATCTTCTATTATCACTATTAATAATACCTTCTGTTGCTATTTCTTCATCTTCATTATCAGTGCTGCTTAGTTTCTCTGGGTCACTTTCTAACACATCATTCACATCTGCTTTTTCTCTGTGAATTTCTGAGCTCACGAAGTATGCTGCCAAACCAAGTTCTTGCTCCAAGGTTGTCCTTACCAAAGAAGATGAATTTATTAAACGTAGGTCACAGTATCTCAGTGATCTGGAGAGAAACAAAAGGGGCTGGTATGAAAACTCACTGTAACCTACTCCCTTATTTCTTTTACAAACACAGCAAAAAGAGAGGGGTTTTGCACTTGTTTAAACTACAGATGAGACAGAACACAGTGTGTGTTTTCTGCTTAAGTCAACCACTACCAGCTATGCAGCTTAATCTAGTGCACTGACCATTAGCATCACCATAAGAATAATAATCATTTGGGTTCTAAGCCTTACACACAGAATATGATTCAATTGAACATATAAAAGCATTTTGTTCCCTAGGGCATCCTGTCTGGCTTCCAGCTGCCATTCCAGAAGGCACTAATCCCTCCACAAATCCTGTGGCACAAACACCAGCCTCATGCAGGTGTCTCAGCTACACTAAACTATCTAAACTACCTACACTTTATTTTTCTTCCTTTCTTTTTCCCTTTAAACATACCCTTATTCTCTCTCCTGAACTAGGACAACTCTCATAATATTTTCTAAGCTATTTTTATTTGGCTGTAAACACATTATTGATAATATGACGTTTGTATTTATGACATAAAAATGCCCAAAAAATGGAAAAGAAACATCTTGAGACTGAAATCTGTTTTCTTGTCCCACAAGTAATTACACAGTTAATCATTATCCATTTGATAAGCAAATGAATAAAAAACTGCCACTGAGAAAGCACTGGATCTTACCGTGGCAAAGACTCCCCTTGTGGATCCATACCACTAAATATCAATATACAAGGCAAACCTTCCAATTCCAAATAGGTCTGTGGTCTCCAATCTACATCTTCAATCTTCTGCCAGACCTGTATAAAGTAAGAAACATTGTTGGGCTTATCTACATGGCACAAATAAAAATCCAGAAATACATACTTTTATCATCATTGCATGAATCAATTTGGACAGTGGATCTATGTATGTTCCACCAAGGGAAGCCACAAAGCGGATCCGACTTCAACACAGATAGGCTGCACAATTCCTAGAGCATTACATGTAGCAATCTGCTTGCCCTAAGTCTGAGGAGATTGGGATAGTATGTTCCAGTCTGAATAGCATCCCAGCTTCCCAGCTGCATAGCACTGAGGCCAAGCCATAGGTGGGTAGAGTGGACATGGTACAACGGACAGTAAAGCTGATTAGGAGCTTTGGGTAAGAGAAGAGCACAGAGGGTTGCGTCTTATGGTACATAATGTATGGATGCTACTCTCTGAAGTCTCCTGCTCTCCCTCAAAGCTATCGGTTTTCCTGATAACTTCATGACAAATTTGATAACTATATCTATTGTTTGACCATTTAGCATCAGACTTACAGCAGTCTTTTTTGCTGTAAGATTGATCTACAGATAAGTAGTACATGGTAGGACCAACAGTATGACAATTTGGCCTCTGGTATATGTACATGCACTACTGTGAAGTGAGAAGAAGAGGAGAAGATAACCTGGGTGATTCAGAACTTATACTGATTTTTCAGAATAAATTATGCCCTATTTATAGCAGAATGAAATCAGAATTAGGTCCTGGGTTTCAAATGACTTCATCTAATATGTGTTGAATCAGACACAGTACAGAGTGTACCATATACATACATATACATTACACTATCCTAGAATGGAAATACATTTTTGCTGGAGCAATCAGATGATGGTAATTTTATTAAAAGCAAGGGAGTACCAGAAGTTTTTGTTAAATGATGACTCTGGACCTAAAGGATATAAATTAATCTATAAACCAACACATGATCACGAAAACATAAAGTCCTGAGCTGTGAATAAATACCGGGATGCTCTAGAGGCCATACTAGCAGTACTGATTTGATGCCTTCACGCCACCTGCTGGTGATAAGAATAATAGCTCAACTGGTAGCTGATTAAAATCTTTTTGCACTCTCATGATTTTGTGAGAAAATTCTGCTAAAACTGTGGCAATTTTTTCTGGCTTTTTTCCTCACTGCTCAAAGGCCCTGTAGATAAAAGCAGTTCAGCTCTTTGGGAGGACTGTTGATGGAAGTCAAACTGTTCTCCACTGAGTACTAACCACAGGTAAGACATTAGAAGTGTTACAGACAGTATATCTAAAAGATAAAAGCCATGCTCCTTACGGTAGCTTTTAGTCTCTCTAGTAAGACCCACACTTCAATTCGTGACCGTAACTCCACCAGTAAAGTCTCCCCACCTACCCATCTCATGAAGCTTCCCAGTATATGTCATTCTGCCAGTTACCTTTAGTTGCTCCACAAAGTGCTTCCCTATTGTGATTCCAGAATTAGGATTTCCCAAGATTATTTCAAAGTTATCTTCAAGGGCTAGTCTTTCCCTTACATTATACAGACGTTCATATGCCACTGCAGCCAGCGGAGTACACGGAATTCTCAACACTACCATGAGGCCATGACCACTAGGACATTGTCTTGAAGAGTTTATTAGGTTTTGGGTGATTTCCAGAGTTTCAACTGAGGTGTAATTCTTCATCTGAGAAAGACCACACACTGCCATCATAGCTGCAGAGTAGTGTTGTATGAGGACAAATGTCCTTATCACTGCACTGTGTAATCTGGGGAACCTGAAATAAATGGTGAATTAAACACTGAAGTATCAAAGGCTAAAGTCTAAAAGCTAATTTTAACAAAATACAGTAAACTCGGGATTTTCTCCTGAAAATTAACCCTTCATATCTACTATACAACTGAATCTTACCAATTCCAGTTGGATAGTCTTTGCAAAGCATCATTTCACAATCATAACTGATGTTTGCTCTCCATTTCTTAGTACAGATCTACTAAGCAAGTCAGCAGCATCCAATGAGCACTCCAAGTTCCCAAGCTCAGGTACACCCTGTCTCAATCCCCAATCTATGGAAGGGAGAGATGTGGATATGCAATAGCTTCCTGTGCTCTGGTTTTCACAGAAATGAAACCCAGCTGCACAGTTAAAAAGAGCAGTGGCTTGCTCAGAAAAGTGCCTGATACCTGTGATTAGAGCTCCAAAGCACCCTAGAGCAAGCCCCAGCAGTTAAGTGTGGATGTGCTCAGTCTTCCAGTTAGAAATATAAATTCACAAGATTTTACTTTTCCTATCCCCTACTCCTTACAGGTCCGAAAGATTCACAGCTATATGCATGCACCTATTGTGTCACTACTCTTCTGCAGTAATTCTAGACTTGCTCCACAAGGGCCAAGGAAAACTGATGATGTATTTTCAAGCTTTGATGACACTGAAGCTTTTATTGCTGATTTAAGTATACAAACCACAGCGATATGTTTACTTCTCTTTGTGGTCCAAACACAGTATTTGCCAATTCTATACAGCAAATTAGCCAGAATCAGCAAGTGATAGCATTGAACAAAAGTAATACCACATTTTAAATTACATGACAATGTTGGATTATTATAACATGGAAGTGCCTACCAGTCACAGTAAGAAAACACTTTAAATTGGGCTAAATAATGTGGATGTTCAAAGTCAGAGGTAGCCTGGACTGATGGAAGGAGAAAATAAGACTGAGTGGAATGCCCTTGCATACACAGCTGATTCGTGGGACAGCAAGACAAAAAAAAAATCAAACCAACCAACAAACAAAAGAGGCTTCTACTTAGTAACTCAAGACACTAGAATGCACCTCCAAAATTTCCTGTGTTAAACAAAGGAGGGTACCCATACCTCTTTCCCAAAGCCATGACCATTGCTTCAAAAGAACTGTCGTATCGAAGCAGTGGAATACTATGTCCAGAGAGGGTGGACTCAATGAATTCTGACAGTCCAAAGTATTTCTTGTTTTCATGGTATAAATCTACACCCTGGAGAAAATGAAGCAATAAAAATATGAAGGTAAAGTCTATCAGTTATTAATGTACAACTGATTAACCATTGGAATCTGATCTATTTGCAATCACATTCTCTAGTAAGCACAGATCTACTCAGACACAGAAAAATAAGGAAAGAAACAGAATTCATTTTTTTGAGGGAAGAGAAGTTTGACCCAATATTTTTCTTGTTTCTTTCTATTGCTCTCTCTCTCCACATATACATATACACAGACAGAACAGATATGTATGGAATAAAAATGCACATATATGAAGAAAATCCTTGTATGTACATATATTTATGCAGTAATACACTAGGGACAGATTTTCAGATGGTTTCTATTCATGTAGCTCAAAGATCTCTAGCAGAGCTACTGCAGTTTACAGAAGATAAAAAAGAAACAAAGAAAAAAGCAAGAAATGATAGGATAAGCAAAGGGAAAAAGAACTTGCCACAGACTGAACATGAAGATGTCATGCAAACTTCACTTTTATTGACAACATTCTTGAGGCCTCCACAGTTTCATCAAGTATGTAAATGTAAAATAACTTATGAAAAGCTCACAAAAGCACCTCAAAGCATCCATCTTACATTGCTGTACGAAGAAGGCCAGTGGATCTCATTGTAAGGGCTGATATGAGTATGCTGTGTCTGCAGCGCATAAGGGAAGGAAGTCACATGGAGGGTCACAATATTTGGTGCCTCTTTCACCTCCCTGCAGTTCAACAGTCTATCAACAAGTCCTGTAGACAGTTCTGTTTGAGGATAAAGGCTATGCATAGCACTGCAAAAAAGAAACCCAAAACTCTCCAAAGTGATCAGCACAAGGGAACATTTGCGTCAATGGAATAGCTTTAACCTGGATGTGAAATTGAAGTTAAACACATGCAAGGAACTTAGGACTCTAGTCTTTGCTCTGCTTTTGTTGCAACTGAAAATTTCTGTTACTCTTATAAGCTCCCTGGCTAGCAAATTACCAGTCTCTAACAGCTAGCAGAATATGAGAGAGAAAGGATGAAAGGAAGATGATGTTTTGGCAGTTTGCAATAGACACAGAGTCCTGTAGCAACTATGGCCAGATTGTTAGTGCTGCCCTTAAGAAAACATAATTCTTACCTACAAAAATCAAGATAGAAAATGACACGCAGTAAGCCAGTGTGACAGAAAAACAGAGGGAAACTACCTGTAATAAGAGTTATCATTAAAGTGAAGAGCAGCTATTGTTAGGGCAAATGCCAGTATCACTGAACATCTACAGTCAATTCTTTGCTCTGGTGTAAAACTTCAATCTGAATTCATGCATTTAATTTGTTGCATTTACCTGCCATGACTAAGCTACCGACCTAGTCAATGCAAGCTCCTTCCATTTTCAGCAGAGATAACTCACTCCAGAAAATCAGCCCTCAGAGGTGCCCATCTCCCCATTGTGACTATGCAAGCAGTTACAGACAATTACACTCCTGTTTTAAGCACCTCATTTAACTGACTTTCTGTTAGGTGGCATGAAACCTGCTGTGCAAAATAGTCACTTAAATATTTGTCACTTGGGTATCTTTATTAGGTAAGAGGAAAAAAATATCAGAGTTAAGTGGCAATACAGGTACTTCCCTACCATTCAAGGATGTTATATGAATAAATACCTTAAAGGCTCTGACAGATGTAATAGACCATGTAAATTCCTAAGATGCAGAGGAGTTAAACAGGAAACCCTCATATGCCAAAGTACAGTTTTGATGAAAATCATCATTCTTATGCAGTGTGAAGGACTAGATCCTGCCATTTAATTCACAAGCAAGATTCCATAGTTTTTGGTTTCAGAAACACTACCATGCTCCCAACGTTGAGATGTGTTGGGAGTTTCTGGAATCCACTATGTTCTCCAAGTTGCCCAGTGGCTCAGGAGCCAGAAAGTAAAAGCAGCCCAGCTTCTCAACAGGCAAATTGTTGAGAAGCCAAGGACACAGGGCTCTGTGAGGGAAGCAATGAGTTATGCAAGTGAGCTGATGGGGAACTTGGTAAACACTGGACAGAAACCCCCCTGCTTCCCTGTGGTGTCTGCCTGACTATGTATCCACAGAAGCTTTCAATTCTTACAAATCAGTGAGGCTGGATAGAAAAAAACATTGTACTGGAAAATTTCCAATCAGTTAAAAAATAAGCAGCTATGTTGCCTCACTAGATGTCTACTCACTATGAAGGGTTTCTGCATGTTTTACAGCCCAGAGGATAATGAGCTCTATGTACTTTCACAGGAAGTTTTCCTTTGAACAAAGGACAACCAGCTAAAAAAACAAGAGCTGTGGTTGAAAGAAGGTAAGAATGGTGAGCAAGAAAAGCTGAAACATCCCACTGAGGCATAATATAATAAGCAGGATAAGAAAAAGTAATGAAGGACCTTAAAAGAAAATATGGTTATTCAATGTATGGGAAGACAGCAGAAAGATGCAAGCAAAGATGAAGGAAGAGATAAATCAGAAAGCTAATCTTGAGAGCTAATACAAACAATAATAATTTCTCTCAAACAAATTACAGTTTTCTTACCTCATTAGATCCCAATGTGCATGATCATGGATTAGGACAAATAGTGTATGTGGATTCTGCATAGAGTTTTGTAAAAAGACTTTGAATTTAATCTGGGCCTCTGCATCTAGTTTCATAACATACTGTTCCACCCTCTGCTTTGTAAGATGTTCCTTTTCTAATCCAAGCTCTAACAAGATACCTAAAGAAATGGAACAAATATCAGTATTTCCAGATAAAAATGCATTTAACAATATCCTGTAAATCTAAAATAAAGCTAAGTAATGGGCACCTGAGTGCAAGAGATGAAACAAAGTCTGCTGATAAGTCACTTCGGAGGGTGGAACACAAATCAAGAAATCAATTTTCTCAAAGGAACCCAAATCAAGATTTTGAGTGCTGGAGTCAGCAATTGAGCAAATATGAGACAGTAATTTCTGAGCCACTGCTAGCTGGAATGGACGAATCTGATGTCGTTCAATCTCATAACCTAGAAAAAGGCAAAATTTGGTTTAGATATATGCCAAAAGTCTAATCTAATGCACACTGTTAGTCTGCCAAAGAATGATCCATCTACTCTTTAAGGTATTCTGCTTCTGAACAGAATCTCCAGCTTACTAAAATCTATATGGAAATATGGATTATGCAATGAAGTCTTTCTGCATTTGGGCATTTTGGACCTATAAGTCTCTTAAATGTCTGAGAGATGAAAATAAACTTGTGCAATAGCATTCTGCTACCACAGACATAAAACTTAGAGCTTCAAAAACTACAATACCCATTGGAATGTAGCAGAATATCCATCAGGGTACATCTGAAGATCACAAGACATGAGTTGCTATTTGCCTCAGGACCTTTGTCTTCAAGAGCCAAGGACTGTGCTGAGATGAATCTAACTCCACACTCAGACACTAGCCTCAAGTACACTACTCTGTCACCACTTTGCCTCTTTAGAAAATCCTCTGTACTTACTTGTACATACAGCTGTGCCGGTTCCATTCACTGCTGTTGGTTTATTCACTGAAGCAGAAAGTGATGAAGAGATATGCCCTTGGTTTTCCTGACAAAATTTCTCCAGCAAAAGATCAATGTCACCCTCTATCAAATTGAAGGGACGGGGAATAAATATCCATGTTAATAAGAGCTGCATTTCATACTGATTTTATTTTATAAATCTTAAAGAGCTTTATATATGTTAGCTAGTTATCCTGACCTTGACTTATTGGCTATTTTATACAGGAATCCTCTTTTCTATTGCTTCTGGTTTTACAGCATATGACTAATAAAGTGTAAATCAGACCAGGGAGTGACAGACCAGCTCTGCAGACCACTGGCTAGGGCATTTATGGAGGATGGTAGAAAACTATCCTCAAGGCTCTGAGGCAAATCAGCAATAAAACATGACACTGACTTACCTTATGTTCAGTAATAAGGATTACAAGAAGCTGTTAAAAATCCTCAGTATTTAGTATTTTCTCAGAAGCTGAAAAGATGTTTGAACATGACTGCACTGAGCTCAGAAAGGCAGGCTCTGCCCCATGAAGTGCAATCCAGGGGATATACATGGCAGATAGTTTTAGGGTGCTCATTTACTTGTTCTGCTCAAACAACAGCAATAGCAATAGTGATTTTGAGAACCATGCTTAAGATATTAAGAGCAGAAGCACTAACATAACTACAAGACGGTTCAAGGAAAATGGGGTTCTTTAAGTCACCATTCAAAATGACATATTTAAAGGGTTCTTGTGATCTGAGTACAGATTTACTGTCATGATGTGAATGGCAAAGGGGACTGTAACATCCCATTAACACTGACAAATGCGCTGCATTTGTTCTCATTGTGTGATATGGTTTAACTTTCCAAGTGGCTGGATCAATTTATCCCCAGATAATCTTGCCTTCAGTAACTCTCAGTATACTTAGTTAAAAAATTTACCTAGTAAGCCTAGCTCTCTGTAATTCTCCTCTCTTCCCATGCAACATGATCAAGTTCACAGTATGGTAAATGAAAGGGCAAGTCCTACCTTTGATGAAATAACTCTGTGCTATCATGGTCTAAACAAATTCTGTGCTTAGGGCAAAAAAGATTTACATTCATACAGATATGGAATTGCATACTATATGGATATATCTGTATAGCTGAGAATAATATGCTCAGCTATTTGCTGGCATATTTTTATGAAGTTGAGGGACTTCAGAAACTGACACTTTTAGGAGGAATTTCAATTCAAATGTACTTTCACAACTTTGTCCTGCATTTTTTTTATATATTTTTAATGATGTCTTGCATCTGGAAAGGTAATAAGCACAGCTATTTTCTCTGCCTTAAAAGTTTCAGTGACACGGAAACATGCCTCTTTATAACCTGTTAGGTACCTGGGCAAAGTGTGCTAAAGAAGGACCCCAGAGTTTCCACTTTCCCTGTGACCAGCTGATAGTTAACTTCCTTTTGGTAGTCTGATGGAGTGAGCATGCTCTCAGACAGAACTCGTGCCTGATACTTTCCTGAAAGACAAAAAGTCATTTTGAAAGCACTTTAAACTAAAGTTAAAAATGTTAATAATAAAGTCATAATAAAAATACTGCTCAGCTAAATGAATCCCACAGACACAGAAATGGCAGACATGAGTCTTTTCTCTCTCCCATACATATATACAAGAGACACCTGTAAGACAGATTCATGATTTATAATTCTTTGTGCTTCTTTCCCAGTGTCCTGATTCAGTTCTGCTCCAGCCCAAACCAGGACACCCAGTTTAGGAAATATTTGTTGATACAGTATGTAAAAAGACAACTTAAAATAGTCAAGGAAATTGTCAATTATCTTACACTCATAATGAATCTTTGAATGGCTATTCAAATAATTTATTTAATTATCAGCATGGCTCGCAGAAGGCTGTTGAAGGGCATGACACTGAAAGGCCATCTTTTAGGAGCTAAGAAAGTGTTCAGTTGTCTACTTACAGTAATATTCTAGCCACACAGTGCAGGATACCTTAATACACTGTGTGTGCTGTAACTTCCTATTGTTTGTTGGTATCAGTGTTGACTGGGGTGCCTTGGTGAGAAACCAGGTAACACAGGCAGAATGTGATTTGCTGGTGAGAGACCCAACTGTGCAATATCAACCTGGGTTCAGCAAAACCCCTTAGTTGTTGGTCACAGCTCAACTTTCCAAGCCAGCTTTTTTGAAACTCCAGCCAAACTCCTGCCAGCATTAAATTACTCAGTTTTGACTTGATCTATTCCCTTGGGATCTTACCTGTTATCACAATGCAGGAATCAATGGCTCGATTTCTACCGGCACATATGATCACTACATAGTTTGTCTTCATTAACTTTCCTTCAATGAGTAGCTTAAACATTTCTGAAAGCCCTTCAGCCAAAGAGTAGCTGCACTCAATGATATGGACACTGTCATTACAGGAGCTCGCTGCAAGGCCTGCCAGCCAGGGAAGCTGGGCTGAGGTCACTGGTGTGATCTGGCTGGGCACCTGAGGAAAGGTCTGTGGAATAGCCTGCTGGTACTGACGGATTTCAGACAGGTGTGATTCCCGCCATGAACGCATGAATATTTGTTCCAAATCCTCAATCAGAGGGACCTGGTCTGAGGCTAAAACAAATGAAGAAAGTATTATAAAACAATTAAACAAAACTGTTCTATTAAAACCAACTTTTTTTCAAAATACATACTTTTTCAGAGATTATTGTGTTTCAGATTTATGCATACATGACTCTACTGCCTTTAGAAGACGTGAACCAAATCTTTCATTTTGAAGTGCCTTTGTGATACTCAAGTAAAACTGCCCTAACTGGAACCTGACTATCAGTAATTAGAAATATTTAACAGGTTGAGTGCTGCCTGTCTCAGCATACTACTACTTCTAAACCATAGACCATAGGGAAGAGCAATGAATTACAGCTCTGCTACTTTTTTAATTTTTAGTTGCTGCGGTCCCAGATTACAGGAGAAGATGACTTTATATGACTCTATTTCAATCTAATTATTTAGCTTTGTTTCATTACCACAAATGAAATTGTTCAATATCACATGTCCTAAGACTAATATTATTATTGTCCTATCCTAATATTCCCTTCCTTATTTGTCAGCATGTAATAATCTGGATGTAAAATGAACTTACCTAGTTGAACAAGGTAGTAGACAGTGAGTAAGAGTTGCATTTCCTCTGAAATAGGCTGTGTTGTGGAGGTGCCATATTGTTCATATGCTCTAGATAAAGACTGTGAATTTCTGTAACAGGTGTACAACAAAGGACTCACTATCACATCATTAATATTCCCACAAAGATATGGGAAGTTTCCATGACCTACAAAATAAACAATGTTTGTAGGTTTCATCATTTCCCATGTATGCATTAAACAGTTTTAACAGTAAACCTTTAAAAGTTGACAGCTTTTGCAGTGTTTAGTAGTAGGATGTAACTTCACATCTCTTAAAAAAAGATATAAGGCCTTGTTAGGAGGTTGGGGGGTTTACCTTTAAAAATAACTGGCTTTGCTTTACAGATTTTCAGCAGGTTGTCAGGTACTGAGACTGGTTCTCCTGAGCTCACCATCGGAGATGAGGCTGGTCCCACCAATGCAGAATGTGGTAAAGATGATAGATTTCCTCCATCTGAAATTTTAGACATGATATTGCTGGAGTCAAGTCTGATAAAGATTTCCTCAAAGAAAAGTTATTCAACATCATCTCATACCCACATTTGGTATCAGTGTTAAATGGTTTTTATGGTTACATCACACATTTCATGAGCTGTTATTACAACATGCAATATTATACTAACTTTCTTGGAGGAACAGTTATATTCCTGCAGCCTTAAATATCACACATGCATCTAAAGATTTTGAAAGAGTTCTGGGTCTGAATGCAAGAATACAGAGAGTTGTGTGATATCCATTAACAAATAGTTATTTTGTGTGCTTTGTATGATATATTTAGTTTCACTACTTCTAAAGAGATTTACTTCATATAGCAAGAAAGAAAAACTGAGATTCAATGCTCTATTGTAACTTTATGGTAAATACAATTTAAATAATAGCACATGAAAAGAAAACGTTTTGGAGAAAGCAGATTTATTTCACTGCATGCCACTCTAGGCTACATCTAGACTAAAAAATCCAAGTGCCAAGAGCACTGTGACAAGTAATTAAGGCAGTGGATGGTACCTTGACCTGAGTTATGAGATTAATTTTAATATCCCAAAAGTGTTTTGGTGTCTACAGATGAAAACTGTATTCACACCAGAGGCACCTATATTGACTTGCTAATAATGACTCTATGACTAGATCCTAAGAAGAGCTAAGCTCAGACCCTCAAAAAGAAAACAGTGGAAGCAAGCACCTAAATTTAGGTGAGTGTTTAGCTATCGAACACCTTTTTTGCATGCATCTTTAAAATACTGCCTCTTTTCCCTCAGTATTTTCTGAAATAAGGGCCATAAAAATCAACAGAAGGTTGAAGCACCTCTGCTATGAGTACAGGCAAAGAGTTAGGGTTGTTCACCCTGGAGAAGGCTCCAATCTTATTGTGTCCTTTCAGTGCTTAAAGGGAGCCTATAAGAAAAATAGGGGAGGTTTTCTTAGCAGGGCCTCTTGGACAGGACAAGTTTCTTTTAAACTGAAAGAGGGTAGAGGAAGAAAATTTTTACAATGAGAGTGGTGTAACACTGCAGAGGTTGCCCAGAGAGGCAGCAGATGCTCCATCCCTGGAAACATTACCTGTATACAGTGTTCAGTTTTGGGTGCTTCAATACAAGAAAAACATCCAGGTGCTGGGTCATGTCCGAAGAAGCAATAAGGTAGAATTGCTTTCTACCACTACCTGAAAGGAGGCTGAACCTTGCAAAGCAAAGGCTGATCTCTTCTCCCAATTGACAAGTGATAGAATGAGAGAAAACAGCCTCAAGCTGCACCAGGGGAGGTTTAGACTGGATATTAGGAAAAATTTCTTCTCTGAAAGGGTTGTCAAGCATTGGAACAAGCTGCCTAGGGAAGTGGCTGAGTCATCATGCCTGGTTTAGTGGTAGATTTGGCAGAGTTAGTTTAACAGTTGGACTCCAGGATCTTAAAGGTCTTTTCCAACCTAAATGATCCTATGATTCTAACATTATCATTACCTTGGGTACAGCTTACCATTTTTAATTCTGTTTGGAGCCTGTGGGTTGAGCTGCAAGTTCCAAGTTTCAGTAGATGATGGAGACTCTGGTGACCAACCTTTATGGCGTTTTTTTGGAGGCCCTGGATTTGTTAAAGTGCCTGAATAACAGTAATATTTCATAAACATATTAGCATAAAATATATGCAGTTTTGTGCACGATAATTCAATATATTATGGTAGATTGAATCTGTGCAATAAGTACTGTGGTAGACAGTGTCAATTCCAGTGATATAATCAGGTTTTATGGGGTTTATTTTACTTTGCTACATCTTGCTTACATTTCTGAGAACTTTCTGGCATGGAGAACTCTTAATTATCTGAGCAGACTTCACTTCACAGCAATGTTTACACTGTACTAAGAGTAACAGTAAGAATAAGATGTACTAAGAATGCTTGTAAGTGTTAATATTTTGAAGTCAACACTAGGCATTTTTCTTCTTTTATTTCTGGACACATGGCACAGTGTTTCATTTAACTTACTGCAAAATAAAATTTTGAAGGGTTTCAGGGTAATATTAATAAAGATCTGAGTTCTTTTCAACAATTTTCCCATTTACAGGATTTTTGCCACTTGTTGCTGGTTATCATCTTTGGTTTTATGTTACTCCACATTAGTTCCTAACAAATTACTTCTGCACTGTCCGTCTATCCAGCTGGAACCCCAACACCTATTTCTGTAAAAACATAATTTTCTCACAAATTTTCAAGGAGCTCATAAAGACTAATTTTTTTAATTTTCTTTCATTATTTTCTTGAATCAATTACTTCTAATTACTGAGAATAAACAGTCTTCCAGGAACTGGTCAGCATCACGCAAGATTGGGCTATTTCTATTTCTGGACATGCCTATAAAGAGGTCATAACAATATTTCACATTGCCAGGGCTGCATCTCCTGGCAGAATGGTTAATCCCACGTAAAATTCAATACAAAGTAAGGATCTTATATTAAAAATGGTGGGAAGGTAATTCTGAGAAATATAATAAAATCAAAAATAAACCTGAAGTCTTCAGATCTAGAATAATCACTTGCAGAAAAACCTTACGTACAGCTTTCCAAATATTACTTTGTCCTCTTAAAATCTACCAGGTGAGGGCAGTATTTAGCCATTTACTCATCTAGTATTTACTCATTCATTCATTCGGTTTCCTGGCATAATGTTGTGACAAGTCACAAAATAGTTGGAACAATGTAAGAAGTTTTCTTTTGAAAACGCCACATTCTTTCCTGCAGCTCCGTTGATATGTGAGAGTAATCCATCTGAAATGAATCGCTGAGAATACATTGCTGCATGGAAGAAAGACATCAAGACCCTGAATGGGCAGAGAAAAAGAATTTGGGTGCAATGCAAGCAGGGATGCTTGGGAAGATTTATTCTAAAATAGATCTGTAGTGTGTTTCTAAGCACAGTGAAGACCAACCTTCTCCCTTAATCAAGCCAGTGACACAGAACACAGCTTATGACAGAAAACAATTAACACAAATCATGAGAGTAATTGTGCAATGAGGATAGTCTCCTCAATTTGGAGTTGGTTGGCAAAGTCTTGTGCTCCACCCCAAGGTGAAGACCAACATAGGAATTATCATGTGAGTGATTACTTATAAATCTTTCTAAATTCTCTTCAGAAAACCTCTTGGTGAATTTGCAAACAAATACATTTCTTTACAAATCTGGATTCAGAATCTAGTCTCTACTTCTAGTAAATGAATGAACTGTAAATATAATAAAAAACTTCCAATTATTATTTAAACTGTAACAAAGCTATGGCTGAAAACATTGTTTATTTGTTTATTCTGAAAACTAACACAGGAAAAAGTGTTATAGTCAGAAAGGACTTGGAAGGGATTAGTAATTAGTAATTTCCGGTAATTTCATATAGAAAATTACAACCATAATATCATTTATTCAATGCTTGTATTATACCCATGGAACATAGTGTTTAGAGTTATTAAATAACAAATCCATACCAATACCTAACACCGATGGTCTTGTCAGAGTTGACAGGTTACTTTTCACTAACTGTTGTTTAGGTGATTCCTTGCCATTATAAACTGCTGAGCTGAAAGCTGCTGTTGAAGGGATGTGATCTACGGTGGCAACTGGCAAGAAAAAACCAAACTATTTACATTAAATATTTCTAGGCCAAGATTCCCAGTTGATATAATAAACTGATCACTTGATTATTTAGTTCAATAGAGCTGCATAAGAGTGAATCAGGATCTGCTCAGAACAAATACAATATTGAATAAAACAACCAACTTCTGATCTCACAGCAGATTATTATCTGACTCCCAGTAAGTGCAACTACTGTCAGATCCTTTAGCTTCTTTGCAGGTGGACCCTACTACTTACACGAAGTTTGCTCAAGAACCAGTTAAAGGAGCAAGAGAGGTTGTTTAAAATTTACTAAAAATCTCCTAAGGCCCCATCCTCATTTGACATCCTCTTTCCAAGCTTCTTTTTAACTACACTGCATTAAAAAGATTTTCTCAAGCCTGATACACTTGCAGTTGATGTAGCTTTTTTATATATGTAACTCCTGATTCTAAAACAATGCCAGTTTGTTATTATAAATAGATTAATGATTGGTTCTGGAAGGGTACCAGTATTCCTGATCACAACTATTTAAAGGCATATCTCACAGCGAATGTATAACCACCAGCAGATGTGCGTCAGTTGTCCTGTGTGAATCTCTGTAACAGTCACAAGACATTAAAGAGTTGTTTTCATTATGAAGAAGCTCAAAGAGATCACTCTAGCCTCTGTCATCCATAATCTTTCATTTATGTCAAGCTAATGGAAAAGAAAAAAAAACCTGTTACAGATATTGTTCATTGGTTGTTTTTTTAATATTAAAGCAACTTTCCTCAGCAGAAGAAAAACCTCAGAAGCTCGTAAGTTAATGCCCATACAGTGCTCGCAGTACAGAGGATCGTGGTGATAACAGACAAGCAACAGCAAGAAGAATATAATAACTATTCTCATCAAATTTAAAATTAATTGCTTTTAAAAGATTTTGTTTTCCCTTAGTTGTGAATAAGCTGCAGAACATGTATTATATTATTTGCTGACTGTTTATACATAAACCTGAGGGGAAAAAATGGACAGGGAGAAGCCTTCAAAGTGTAGTTGCTTTATTTGTAATATATCTCTAAATCTATTCAACTTGTTTTATTTTATGTGGTAGTATGCTTATTTGTCTTTCCATTCACACAAGCACACACAAATGCACATGAACAGAAGAGTGGGAGGAGGAGGAAGCCTAGCGTTCTTCCCTTCTAAGCAGTACCTGTTTGCTGAGTCCCCACTGGAGCACTTGGGTTTGCTGCTGGGAGAGGCTCACTTGAGGTGGTTCCTGAGGGACCCGAACTTTCTGGCAGTTGGAACAATGTGCTTGAGCAGGTACTGGATAAGGATTGCCGGCCTCTGAACTCTTAACAAAACAGAAACTTCTTATGTCCTGACAACAGCAGCATTTGTTTTTTCTGTGTATATTTGTTTAGATAATTTCACACGTAATTACTTAGAAGCTACCAATGTTTTCAGGCATGTCATTCTCATATTAGGTCAGTCAATTTCTTTTTACAACTGCTTTAGTAATCACCCAGCTTTAAAGAGTCTTTCCTTCAACTGATCTGTCTTAGGGTTTACACAGATGCCAGTCCCCATGATAGCTAAGGTTGGATGATGAAAACCAGAGCTTGAGAAGACAGCTTCATTATCTTACCTGCCCCTTTCCAGCAGATTACAGATCCTTTGGTCAGAGCTCCCTGTGCATTCCTGACCAGATAATACTTTAAGTGTTTCTGTTTCTTGGGTTGAGTGGTCAGTTTAAGATTAATGTGATTTGAGAATTCAGTAAAGTAGCAGAAACCCTTCTTGCCACAGCCAACACAATTGCCAGAGAAGCCTGATAAAATAAACAATATATACAATCCAATGAATGAATAGTGGGTCGCTATTAACAACATCCAAACGTGACTCTTTCCTGGAGAAAAACTATTTTTTTTCAACTAAGTGATCTTTTTATTAACATTTTCCTCTAAAAAATACTACATCATGCCCACTGTATTGCACTTTGGCCACCAGATTGCAAAAACAGAGTCCCACATTTACAGACCAATTAAAATAGGCCATATTTTTCATTTTCTCCCACCAAAAAAAGATCAATTTCCTACTTATTACCTACCTGTGAAACATTAAACCAAGAAGCTTCTGACTGAAGTGTACTGAATCACTTGCTTAACTTCAACCCTATTCAACACCACAGAACATGCATATTTCACTTGTGTTTCTACCTTCCCTGAAATTAAACATTCAACTAAGTCTCAAGATATTAAGTATATTTATTATGGTTATAGTTAATTATTTCTTATATTTAATTATTTCTAAATATATTTAAGTACTAAATTTCTACTACAGATTTTTTTTTATAGGAGAAAAACACTAAAGCCTTCTTGGGCTATTTAAAGTAGCTTTCTTAAATGATGGCTGGAGTGTGTTAGCACTTCACAGCAGTTTAAACTCTTTATGATTACGGAAACAAAGTGTCTGCAGCTTTATAGACATGACAGAGACACAGTCCTTGCACGTAAAGAAGCTTATTGTACTCAGCCTTGATGGGGCACTTCCAGTCATACTGCCATTTCCTCTCATTCTCAGATACACAGTTTGAGGCTCAAAGAGGGGCTCATGGTGGTGATGTCATTACCATTGTAAACAAAGGGCATTCCTGGCACAGCTGACTATCTGCCTTTTGATTCTTAAACAACCTCTTCGTGCATTTTCTAAAGTATTTCCTAAGAAATTTTCATCTTCTATGAGAGCAGTGCAACTGTCTGAAAATACTTATTATCTAATATGGTGTGCAATTAGAAGATAATCTGCTCCATGGAAATTTTCTCTTTATTCCCTACACGTGACCTGAAGCATGAAGTTTTCTTTTAATATCTAATATTAAATAATATTAGATAGTATTCAATTAATTTAATGATATATCTAATGGATATTTATATGTCATCACAGAAATCGAAATGGAGAGGGTGTGTTCTGTGAATTGGAAGATGGCAAAAATAAAGGAAATATATTTCACATAACATATAGACAATAGCACTGGAAATAAATCTGGAATACAGAATTAATAATATGGTAAATAATATTAAAAGCCATTACAAAAATTATTATTTCATCCATATATTTCAAACAAATCAAGTTTTCAAATCAATGGTCAATATCTTTTTCCTTCTGTACTACACAAGAACTGAAACATCATTCCTTGTAAACACCTGTTGCTTGGTTTACAACTCGAGCACTTCCATTAGTTTTCAGATGGCTTAGAAGAATTTACTAAAAGCCTAAGTTCATGTGGAAAATGGTCTGGTAGCCATGGGAACAAGTGCCTAACAACTATTGAAAGCTGCCTATTATCTCTCTGATCCTGGTCAGTAGGATGATTAAGGTCATTATGACTCATAAAATCAGGACAAGCCATGACTCTGCAGAATCCTCTGTGTTATATCAGTCAGCACAAAAGCATCTGTCTAACATCACAAAGCCTTCAGTAGCTGCAATAAAAGGAACAACAAAAGGAAACAAAATTAGAACGGATGTGGTGAAGGCTGTAGACTGCATGCATTTTATGCAGATTAAGAAATCATGAAAAATGCTTCTGCTAGTAAATGAAAGCTTCCCATGCATTTGGCAGCACACTGAGGATGACCAGCAGCACTGCAATTTTTGCCTGGTTGCCACTTACAAGCCCTTATGTGTTTCAAATAACAGGATGAAGGAACCATTTCCAAAAGTAACACTGAAATACCTGTACACTTCTAGATTTTATCATTTTACTGGGAGTGTCCAACAACTTGTCAAAGTCAGAGGTAGAAATACTTGTTCAACACAAGTTGGACAGAGGACATAAAATCTTTTCATGTGGACTTTACATCAGTCATTGTTGGTAACTTTTGTAATCATCATCTGCCTAAACCAGATTTAGCAATAACTTCTACCTGAAATAACTTTTTGCCCTGATCATCTATTTTTAACTCTGTGAGGTCTACTGGAAAATTAGTTTACACCACATGTAACATACAAGTGAGGCCTGGGGAGGATTAAACAGATCTAAATTGTCCACTTGTTTTGAATGTTCTTGGAGAACATTTTTGAAGTTTATTTTTCAACTTTCCTTTTCAGACAAACTATCAGCTTTCACCTCAAGCTTCCCCAGCTCCTCTGAGTCAGACTAAGAGTCCTTTCTTGCAAGCTCCTGCCAACACCATTTTTCATCCCATTCATTCTGACTGACACTCTTTGACAACAACCTTTGCTTCATTAATACAGCTGACATCACAGATGGAACACAGCATGATCTTATAAATCCAATGCAATAAAATGCTGTTCAATCATTACTCGTTGCAGAGCTCTGCCAACCTTGCTCATACCACTTTATGCAGCAGATTGAGTAACACAGGAGAACCAAACTTTTCATCCTCCTCCTTTCTCTGAATGCTATGTTCACATACTATGGTGGCCTCTAAGAGAGGGGACAGCTTGTTTCATAAACAAGCTGCATTAAATATTCTTCCATACATTATAGAGAGGACAAAGGTCAGTGGAGTTGGGGCAGGCATAAGGTGACTCAATATATCTCTGTCATGGGATTGATTTCACAAGAGAATTAGAAATCAATGCCTCGAGTTTAGGGGCTAAAAGCCTTTCACCTTTAGGTCATCAGTTCATACCCAACTCAGTTCAGCAGTGTCTTAGGGCTGTTACCCTGTGAAGATTGTTTAATCAGAAAGTATTTGATTGTATCTGGTATTTTATCACACACATTTGCTTGAATTTGCTCACATCACAATGATCAATTACCCATAATTTAAAAAGCTCTTCCATAGTAGAGACCTTGTGCTCAGAGGAAGGACCTTGGACTAAAAGAGCATGAAACCTGACATACCTTCTTACTAGGGAAATTGAAATGGTTCCTTTGGATCAACAGTGAGCTTGTGCTAACACTAAAGAGAGGACTTCGGGATGGAAGCATACCCATCTAATATTTCATAACCTGATATTTCATAATCTAATCTTTCAGAAATTGACAGAAAATTTTATTCCTGTTTATCTTTTAAATTAATAACAGACTTTTAATTAATAACAAACTTTTAATTAATGTGGAAAGTTGGCAACTTGCTTAAACAAAGAATAATTCTAGTTTGAACTGTTCTGAAAAAGTATTTCTTCTTTTCAGTTCCACTCACAAGAAAAAGCTCACAAACTCTGAAAATGCTCCACATTTTTCCCACCTATTCAGTACCACTCTATTTGAAGACTCAAGTCTTAAATATCAAAAAAGTGAATAAAAAACAATATGGCCAAGCTGGAGAGCTCTATTGTGTAGAAATTCACTGCTACTACAAAAGCCCAAGAGAACATGGCACATTTCAATGGAAGCAGTGACAGTATTTTATATTCTCATATTTTCACCTTGCACACAGATTACATCACAAGCTAATTAATCTTTTCCTCTATCATTCTGACCTCAGGGACCCACTGTAAAACAAAAAAGGATTTCCTATTCCCTGCTAGAAAGTGGGCAGCTCTTTGGTCTTTTAGGAAGGAAAATGATGGGTGAATAGGAAACAAAGCAGCTTGTTTGTTTACCACGAGAGACTCTCCTTAAAGCGAGAACTGGATAAAAAAAAAAGAACATAAAAGAGAAAAAAACCTTTGGAAGTAGTACACATTAGCTACTTTTATTAGAAAGCAATAGATATTGCAGAAGTGCTTCCTCCATCTGAGCATCCTTTAGGTCACATAATACCCAGGAAATAACTTCCTAATGTCAAAAAACTGAATCTGTTCTGCATGAGCAGATAAACCTGTGATCTAACTTGATTAACAGAATCATATGAGATACATGCTCAGACACAACGAACTTTTTGCTTGCCAAAAATGTAGCCTCTTCCAGAAAATGGGATTTTCTTTCTATGGAATAATACATCAGTTGTAAAAACAAAGAAACAAAGCAACCTTCAACAGAAATTGCTTTCAAATCAGAAGCACATATGCCTTGACGGTGGGACAACTTATCAGCATAATCAATAAACAGGCACATGCCCTGAAGGCATATCAACAGCCCCTAATGGGAACAAGACCATAAGTCAAAAGCTGACCCGGAAACTACTGAGACATTTCCTGTTTGTTTCTGGAATATTTGCACACTCCATAGGCATCTGCACAAGCATATCCAGGCAGACTATAAGAAATCAGGAAACTATTAGGTAATTTACTAGTATCCTTTCCCTTCAAATAAATTATTTTGGAAAAACTCTGCAGTAGTGGGTAACAGCTGCTTTACAAACAGACAGTATATTTAGAGAAAAAGCAATGGAGTTGAAGGGTTATAAATTATGCTCCTGTATCACCAATAAGCCTTACCAACAGTGTGGGATATACTCTGACTCATGGTGACAGCTCTTTCCAACTCAAAATGAAACCATCTCTGTTTTCCATTAAACTTAAAAAAACTTGGAAGGACCACTTTTCAAAAGGCCAATGTGTATGAAGGAGAACAGCCTAAACTCAGAATACCAAAAATAAGCCTTCTATCTCATCTTTAAAAGCAAAACAATAAAAAGAGCTTCCTTTCTTCATATTAAATATTTTCAACTTAAATCTTTCACAAGACAGAGGTCACTTTGTTATAGTAATAGACAGAAAATTTAAAGTAAGAGTGGCTCTGTCGTTGGACTAGATGATCCTAACGGGTCCCTTCCAACTCTGGCTATTCTGTGATTTTATCTCACTACATGTCTGAAAGCACTAGACTATTCATGTCTGCCTCTAATTTTACTTACCCTGATTTGACTTGCATCAGTGTATGAAAACCAGAATCAACCATTTCTATCTACAGTATGATCTCTTGTATGAATAATGTTATCCTCATGTCAGTCAGATACATACTGTTTCTTCATTAGATTTGGGCCCAGGAACGTTATTGTGTTTTCAGCTACCAGATGAAGACTTCTGACACTAAAGTATGTAAGTTGTTTTATATTTAAGCTTGTTATAGAATACATAAAAGTCATCCCACAGAATTACTATTTTTTTTGTAAAAGATTGTAATTCACTGGTGTTTAATTGTATAGCAGCCACCAAAAAGAAGCATTTAAATGGTTTCAGGAAACTAAAACATATTAAATAAGCATGTTGAGGATGTGAGTAGCATACAAACCTCCCAGTTATGTTCCTGTTGCCTTTTTCTGTTCTTGTTTAGCATGCAATTAACAACTACACTACTTCCTCTCTGCTAACAGCCTAAGGAGCTTAAGCTGTTAATAGGGCTAGCACTGAATGACTTGAGTGGTACAACATTCCTGTCTTTATCTTTAAAATGACAACACATGGGTAATTTACAACCCTCTTAATTCTTTTACAATCACTGGTCAAATATACTGTGAGCCATCCAACGCTGTAAGATCACATGAGGAAAGAAATTACTGTACGCAGAATTACATTATGCACCTTCACACTACACTGTCAACCCCAATGCCTTGAAGAGTTACCCAAACTAAGATAGCAACTGATTTCATGTCATATCCCTTAGTGTTTGTGAAAGAAAACTGTTCAAAGACCCAGTTTCCTTTTTGCTATTTAAAGCTCAGACTGGTACACAGATATATGATGCAGCATTTTTTGGTTAACTGACTGAGAAAATAATACATAAGAACCTGAGAGTGTCTGACTGAAGAAAGAGTTCTCCCATCAATTATATATCACTTTTCCCAACATGAAAACTATTCCATTTTAATAACATTAATAGTCAGTTCATTCATTCACATGATTGTAGTTTTCCCTGTTTTGGTTGATTCAGATAAGGCTAATGGCCTTCAGAAATTCTGTAATAAAAATAGATAGAAGGACCTAGTTTTACGTCAGAAGTTAGGCTTTTAAATAGATGAAAAGCAAGAGATGGAAGTATCCTACAAACAGTATTAATCAAACACACAGTATTTTCTGATTACACTTACAGGGAAAAAAATCAACTTATAATCATCATATTTATTTATACTGCAATAATAGCAAAAAGTCATAGGTTGGGACTTAGAACCCATTGTTCAAACACTGGAAAATACCAACCCTGTCTCAAAGAAATAAAAAGTTCATAAATTTTTTTAGTCCAAACTATCATCAAACTGTTTACATGTATATTGCAGCCTGAAAGTCCCACTTGAGTGACCTACAGTCTATCCATGACAGTATTTGGAAATCTAAAATAGAAACAGGCAGCAGTTCAACTAGTCCAGTTAACAGATCTGCAGTTCCAGCAATTAGGACATAAACTGATCAGACAACAACTTCAGCCTTGGACTAATGGATAGAAGGTGATGCAGCATTTCTAATGAACTGGCTCACTCTGTAACATTTCAAAGCAGACATAGCCAGCTCTGAGTTGTTATCTTGTGCATCACCAGTGATCATTACTGCATATGTGGAATGGAAGTAACATCTGCTGAACTCATTCTGTAAAAAAAGATTAGTTATTAATTGTAGCCCTCTGAAGAATCCACTTACTGCAGCCACAGACACTTACCCAACAGGGCGTTGCGCCCATTGTCATCTGGCAGGAATCTCTTATCCACAGCACACACTAAAAGGTGATCAGGTAAATTTGGTGACTTTGCACCAACAAGTAAAAACCCTGATGGAACCTCTATATGTTCATTGGAAATTGAAACCAGTCTCAAATCTTTACCAGCCTGGCAGAAACCTAGAAAAAATCAATTCAGAGTATTTTAAGTTGACAAAAGTTTTTAATACAATCGTTTTCATTAAAGGACTTTCTACATTTTTAATAAAAGACAAAGTTGTGTCCTCAGAGGTCAAAGGCAAACCAAGAGATAATTTTCATTTCTTGCCTTTCAGTCAGGCATAAAGAGATGTTACCAGTAAAATTAACAAACAAAAATATGAAAACATAGAGTGAAGTTTCTCTTGATGATGTTTTGCAACCTACATATTTATGGGACTATTTACTAATATCTTCATAACTTAGGTCAAATATTCAAAATTGGAGATAATACCTCTCAATCTCTGCTGAATTTCACTGGCTTTTCCTGGGTTTTCAAACCCTTTGTGCAGCAACGTTGAATGGGGTGCACTTTAAATAGAAGGGTGCAATAACAAAGCCATAAGAAATACCACATTCATTTTAGCAAATGCCATGCCTGCAAACTGAAGCTTTTAAAGGTCACGTTGCCTAAGAGAGCAGAAATGCTGTTTTCATGCCAGGCGTTCCAACAAAAATGCTTATCTGACACACTGGGTAAAGACCCTGCCAAATCTAAAAGCAACAAGAGCATTCCAGCTTTGTCTGCCAGGTAACAAACACTGACGTTTTTAGGATTCATTTTTAGGATTTCTATATCACATAGATTATCTCATTCTGATGAATTATAGGGAAAATGGCCCCAATCCTACTTTTTCAGTAAGACAAATGCTTTCTGGCAGCATGTTTAGTGCATTTCTTACCATCCGTAGTGCAACACCCTTCTGGGGGAGGCTTCATCTGGTAAGAAACAGGAGGACTATTTGATTCTGAGCCTTCTTCCTCCTCCTCTTCTTCTTCTTCCTCATTATCTGCTCTGCTGCCTCCTACAAATTATCATAGCATAAATGACTTAGACAACAGAAAATTCTGGCAACAAACCCATGAATGAACAGGGTGACCCAGTTACAGAAAGTATTACAGCAAACTGGATTCTCTCCTCTTGACAATAACTTCACTGTTGCCAACTCTAAAGATATTTGTTGTTTCATTAAAGCTCCAACTTCCAGTCATACTAACAATGGAATGTCTTTTATTAAAGAAATAAAGCTTTTAGCTCCTGGTCAAAAGCATGACCCAGCTGCACCTGAGAAAGTAAAAGAAAAAAAAAACTAAAGGACAATTAAAAAGAAGCCTCAATTTATTATTTTTTTTTAAATCTCATTAATTTTAAGCTAACCTCACAATTTTTAGAGGCCTAAGTCCTGGTGATTGAATTCTTGATGATCACAACAGCGTAACTGTATCCTTTGTTTATAATACTAACAGCCAACATAAACCCAAAGTCATTTAGAAAATCCTGGGTACCATCCAAGTGCAGACTTTATTAATTAGGTATTGACCATGTCCTTGATGTTGTACAGGAAACTGAAGAAACAGTTTCTGCTTGAAACTAGGTTCACCACAGATGATACCATGATAAGAACACCTAATTCTCAGGCCGTCTGTCTCCTACTAGAATCCAGACATCTGAGTAAAGAATTGCCGTTCCCTGTACAATGTCAAGGAAAGGCAGATGTCTAGGAAGACAATTCATAACAGCCTATGCGTGGACTGTGCTAGTCTAGGTGGCAATACTGAATGCTGGAGAGAAGAATATATGATGTAGGATCCATTTTTTAGAGCACTTTAAGTGTTTCTTCTACAGATCCTCTGCTGTAAACCACTTTTCTGGTGCGCCAGCTACCTAAATCAGCCTTTTTACCTAATAGCTTGCTTGTTAAGAAAATTCATCCACATATTATTGGTGCATGTTCCAGCCTTTCATGTAGAGACTGCTTCTTTCCTTCTCTTCCCCCATAGAACAATAATATTTTCATGCATACGGGGGTGCTGGAGCGAGTCCAGAGAAGGGCCACGAGAATGACCAGAGTACGAGGACAGACTGGAAGAGCTGGGATTGTTCAGTCTGCAGAGGAGCAGGCTCCGAGGGGACCTTATTGTTGCCTTCCAGTATCTGAAGGGGGCTTACAAGAAAGCTGGCGAGGGACTTTTTAGGAGGTCAGACAATGATAGATCCAGGGGAAATGGGTGTAAGCTAGAGGAGGGTAGATTTAGGCTGGATATTAGGAAGAAGTTCTTCACTGTGAGGGTGGTTAGGCAGTGGAACAGGTTGCCCAGAGAGGTTGTGGAAGCCTCATCCCTGGAAGCTTTTAAGGCAAGGCTTGATGGGGCCCTGGGTAACCTGATCTAGTGGATGGTGTCCCTGCCAGGCAGGGGGGTTGGAACTGGGTGATCTTTGAGGTCCCTTCCAACTCTGACAATCCTATGATCCTATAATGCAATAGCTCCAGCAAAACATACTGAGCAATGACTCCATCCCCTCTTGTGATTCAGACACACTCATGGCAAATGAGACAAAGTTGAACCCCAGAGTAGTGTATCTAAACAGTAAATGGGGAGAACACTTCCACAGACAGGACTAAGGAAAATTTCAGATCAGATCCAGACTTAGGTATGATAGAGATAGGGCACAAGAACTAAGTGAACCCAGAGGGGCTTATGTCTTAGGCTTCTAGTTGCTCATAGGCTTCTGTACGGATGTGCCTGCAGCAAACACAAAGAGCTTTCACAGACAAAATAGGGTGCTGAAGGGCTGCAGGTACTTGAGGATCAGCAGGAAGCCAAATAGCTGCTTGGATTTGGGCAAGTAAAGCAGCAGTTAGGCTTCTACATTATTCTGTTGATCAAGCTTTTAGTCTTGAAACAGAAACAATGAAGCACACTTCAGTCATTCTCCAAAGCTCAACATGAACTGGACATACTCTCTCTGCTTCAACTGACTTTGGTTCAGGCATATATCTAAGCCATCTTTAGCAAAGAACATCAGGGGAAGCAGACTCAATCAGAAGAAATGAAACACTACCCTGGGGACAGAAATGGCTAAATAATGAAATTATTAAACATAACCTTACACCAATATGTTGATGCTTTGCACATAGCAGTAAGCTCACTGAAAACCATGTAACAGCACAACAAGTCACCAATACACTGAAGTTGTATCATGAGTTTGCTTATCAGACCTACACAGTTCACTTAAATGATACTACTTCCAAGAAAAAAAAAAAAAAATTTAAAAAAAGACTGAGCAAAGGAAACTCAGGAAGAAGATTTCTCTAAACACAAAAAAATCAGCAAGAAATCCTAGGTGTCAAATGCCAACTTGTGCAGGGTTTAGAGAGAGTACATACTAATTTTTTAACTCTGCAACCATGGAATAACTAAAAATAATATGCCCAAAGTAACTATAAACCTTCTTAAAAGCTAAAAACATTTCTGCTGCATTTAGTCACAGTGAAAATCAGTCTTACCTTTTAGAAATCTATCATGTTTACCATCACTTTCTATTTATGCATAACTTTCTGGAGTGTTTGACAAACTGTAGGAGAAAATATTTATGTTCCAAATCTCTAAAGATTTCTCCACATATTTAATGGATCAATTCCTAGTACTTCAATTTGTGTATATGATAAATCTGAGTGAGCAGCTTAATTTTGTCAAAACTGGAAAAAATGTTATTTGTATTTTTAATGCAATTCTAATACATACATATATATTTGTACATATGTACATATTTTTGGTTTCCTGTATTGCAATTTGAAATGTGTGTGCTGAGCCCTGGGAGAGCACACAGCAGAGTTGTCTTTGAGCAGAAATATAAACTTTACTATTTCCTACCTTCAAGTGATGACAGTTGCTGTTCAGCTTCCAAATACAATTGAGAAAAGATTGGTCTGGGAACTAAGTTGTTGGAGCGGAGAGAGGCTTCGATTGAATTATGCAGCACTTCTTCAAACCGTGTTGTCTTGAGCTGACCAGCATAAGAATTCCCCATCTTCTCAAATAAAAAAGAGACAAGAGAAAATAAGAAAAACTAAATTTCATCACTCAGAACCTGATCACTGCACGTTGATGTCAGACTACATTTCTCATGAAAGAGAGAAGCTTCATTGTCCACAAAGAAAGGCAAAGGAAAAGAACATAGACTGCAGTTGTTGCTGAGAAGATCCTGCTGGTATATTACAGGAAGTTATCTAAAGTAACAGCTTTCTGTAATTCAGCAGAAAGGCAGCAAGCTTTGACACCTTCTTGAAGATGTGGCTAGAAATCTGATTCAAGTAACTCCCTGGCTTATAGAGCAATTGAGGAGATGCATTTTCAGTAGTCAGCAGTCTCATCTGTTAAACAGCCATTCGGTTTAGATGTTTTGAGTGGAATAAATGTTGAAGGATCTGTGGAATACCACAGTTTCAGGTATTTATCTTTGCATGGCCCATCAGGCTGAAAACTCAAGGCTAAAGCAGTTCAACATATTTTTAGAGATGCTGTCTCATCTATAACGCAGCATTGCTGTAACCCAGGTATTGTGAAATATCATGGCTTTTGCTTCTCATCTTAAGCAGTATTTTTCCCCTGTGAACATGTATTTTATTTTATTATTTTATTTTAAATGAGACTATCAATTATCTATTTTATATTACAGTTAATCATTAGGACTTTATAGCTAGTGAAAACTCATACTTTACTCATTCTGTCACTGAGGAGTCAGTCTAGTCCAGCTGAATATCCCGTGTATTTAACTGCTGCCTGCTTTCCACAGCAAATACAATGAACTGGTATAACCAAAAGCCATGTCAGCTTTCTTTTCCTATTACAAAGTAGCTCTTGCCCTGGGCCCCATGTCCTTTCCCTCCTCAAGTAATTGTGAATAGAAAGCATGAAACGCTTCCTGTTTGTGGCAGTAATTCCTAAACACTGAACAGCCCCTCCTCAGCACTGGGTACTGCTTGGGAAATGAGCCTGTTAGGAAGCATCCTGTAGGAATCAGTCAAGCAAAAGAAAAACTACTGTGAAACCACATGCTGCTTTTGATGGTAAAATGGCTTTGAAGGGAGCAACATACAAAGTTGATGATTTGGATATATTTTAGGAGTTTGCAAAGAGTATTTTACATGTATAATGATTTTTTTATACTTTCTATCATGTTAATACATATAATATAGTTAATAGTATATAATATAGTATATTGATTATATATAGTATTAACAGAAGCACAGTAAGAAATACAAACCAATGCAAGCAGCATTTAAGAATGTAATCTAGATTAAAAGCAGGCACTCCTGACAATATATTCATGCATATACACAAAACCAAACAGAAAGTTGCAGTGAGTAGTACTGATGTATCCATTTGCTGAAGGGTAAACAGGAAGCTGAAAGCCTGTTAGTGGTGTTCAGTGCTAATGCGGAAGTGAGGATGCATCTTCCATTCCAACACAAAAAGCAGATTACATTTCTCTTTCTGCAAGGATAGGAACCTTCTGGCTCCTCTTGTTTTAATACTGCTTCACCTACGCTATACACAGCTGAAGACAATGAGGAAAGCCTGACATCACTATTGTCCTTAAAAAGCTTTGTCAGAGGTGTATGCAGAAAAACCAAGGTCAAGCTCTGAAATGAGTGATAATAAAGGTTGTTTCTACACAAAAGCATTAGAAAATGGTTAGCTCTAATTCTAATCCATCTTTCAATAATATATTACTGACAGGGATCTTGATAATTATTTGTCTTTGTTGTATTGATTTTATGTTACATTTTTGTTTAATGTAACAAGGACAAATAATTATCAAGATATCTGACAAATACCTATTTAATTCTTCATTCTTTTAAATTCCTTCCCATATTAGGAAGTCATATCTTCTCTTGTTAGGTAGGAGGCATCTGCAGGTTCAAAGACCCATACCTGCATTTTCAGGGGCAGGTAAAACATAATGCCACATGACTGTCCATCACAGTCTTGAAAGTCCAGACTGTGAAGAAATAAAAATGCATGAACGTGCTCTCAACATGTTAACATTTAAAGTTACACTTTCAGGAATTGAAACAGCATTCAGCTAGCATCCATTCCATGCATTTGCTTACATTTCTTGCTTTATTTGAACACAGAGCCAAATCACGAAGAATCCATATAGCATCCAAAGACTTTTTGCACTTTAAAAAAAATCACTGATACAGCACAAAGAGAATATCCAAGAACTTGACTGTGGTGGCACAGGCTTGTTTTACAAAGGGCTGGTTTCTACCTGTTCTCAACATGACCATGAAAAGCAGGCTGGTCTAACCAAGTTTCAAATTTATCTGCTTCTTGAGTAGCTTCATTAATGCACATGGAAACCAGGAAGTTTTAAAATTCACCCAGAGTGAGACTAAACATTCTGAGATAACTCAAGGACTTTGTTAGATGAATAGGCAGAGTGCTTTATGCAAGGAAGGATTAGTTGCTTTACTGATCACTACCTGGATCTAATTGTGATGAATGAGAAAACACTGTAACATTTTTGTTTATAAACTCTATTGCATTGCACAGTCAACTATTATTCTGTACAGGAGCAGAAACAGACAGACCATTTACAGGACTTAACATACTTCCTCAGGATTTACAGAGCCAGTAGTGGACAAAACAGAAGACCCATATTTAACCCTGTGGATGGCAGAAACCTGCATATTATCAATGTGATGTTACAGATAAAGAATCAGTTAAGATTAAGTTATTTGTGCAAGAGGCAGGTCCTGGAATTTTTTACAATATAAGCTTGCATTTTTATCCATTGAGTTGATAATTTAATTGTGTGAATGGGTTTATAAAATGAAACAAAAATATGCTTTCTGTGTTTCTACACCTGGTATGATCTCATATACCTATGGGTTCTTACAATTACAATGCCAAACATAATCATAAATCCAGTAGCATACTTTGGAAGATGTGTTAAGTATTTTATAGCCATTCTTCATCAAAGACACACCACTTGAATCAGAAAATGGGTGTTGCAGGAGCTTTTCTGCCACCATCAGCCTTTGCCATTCAGAGTCACAGTGACTCTCTCAGTTGCAGGAGAAATTACTTGTAGGAAGCAAGCAAGGAAGAAGCTGTTTCCCACTAAATCTATGATGGTTGTCAACCCCTCTTCTCTTTAAAGCTGCTCAGACTATGGTACGTCAATTGTCAGCTTCTCACTCCATGGTGGCAGGAAGCAAAAGCTCTGAGTCTTATACTCCTGCTTCTATTTATGATTTATGCCTCTCTTGGATACAAGAGGATTGCACAGGCTATACTTTCAAATGCATGTGAAATTCCAAACTCTGAACATAGATGGTGACCAGATCTATTAAAGAAAAAAAAATTCCACCCTGACACAGAAATATAGCCCTTGACCCCAACTACTGATGAATCAAAGGGCACCTCCCTATCACACTGTCAGTTTCCATGGAGAGCATGCAGAGAAAAATACTTGCCAATACAAAAGGAAGGGAAAAAAAGGGAAAGTTCTAGAAGAGCTGTTTAAAACCATGATAAAAAGAAGAAAACTACTCTGAGGAACCTGGAAGTCTAAGAGACAACTGCAGATAAAAATAAAGCAGCTCAGGCAAATGTCTTAGAACAGATAATGATGCCAAAGAGAGATGCTAAGTCCAGACATCTGAAAATGAGAGTGGAAGTGTGTTAGTCAATAAATAGAAAAGTCCTCAGATTCCAAACAAGAAACTGTCAGTATTCCTGTGGCAAAGAGGGATTACATGACTAGGAAAAACAGGGATCTTCTCCAGTGTTAATTTTTGTCAGATCTAGAGTCAACTTCAAGTTCAACTAGACAGATTTCGAAGAAAACCTAACTATTCTGCTGAAACCCTTTTCTGAATGACATCCAGCTGCTGTGGTTTAGAAAAGGAGCTCCTTCTCTGCCATGAGGGCAGTGCCTAGCACAGGAGCCACAACAATGTCTGGCCAGGACAACACAGAGCAGTTGCCAGCAGTAGAAGGACATGCAGTCCCACCACCTAGAGCTTGGAGGGAGATTTTTGCACAGTATAACAAATACACTAACACACAAATGACTTCTTAGTTGCAGTTGTCTGTGTTAAAGATCAGTGAGAAGCATTAGGATGTTGAGAATAATGAAGATCTAGCGCAGCAGTACTGGACAAAATTTATCCCATTCCTAGGACAGTCTGGGTATCCTAAGGAAAGCCATTGATTTTAGAGGATGGAAATTAATCCAGGGCTTTTGGCAATTCCTGTTGAAATAGACTAATAAAGGAAGTCTACCTTCTTCAGAAACTGAGTAAAGAATATATGTGGGCCATGTTAAGAATGCTTGAAAAAAGAGTTAAGGGCTCCAAGTGGAAAACTAGGAAGGTGCAATTACTAACAAGTTCAACTTTACATACGACTTACAAATTATTACAGGAGGAAAAGTTTTGTATTAAGTTTGATTGTTTTGCATTATGAAATAGAATTGACATTACTACTTTCACATATTAGTCCTTCCAGCAAAACAGTATTGCAATGGATTTATTAAAATTTGTCTGGTAGAATGAAGCATTCTTTACTGCAGGTTAACTATTTGCTCACAGATCAGTACTGGAAAACTTCTTAGTATGATGTTTTTGTTCTTTTGAACATGAGTTAGATCCATCTAGTAATATACAAAATCCATCAACGTGTCTAAAGTTCAGTAAAGTCTCTAGTAATTCTTGAAAACCTGTACTAAAAACAATAGGGACTTCTTATATATGGAAATGTAACTATAAGAAGAAAAGCAAATTTGCAGACAACACAAAACTGGTTCCCTTCAATAGTACTAACACATACTGTGAGATCCTCCTCATGGATTCAGTTCAGCCACAGGACTCTGTTAACCACGATTTACTCTTTTATTTCCAAGAAGCTATCTGCAATTATAGCTAGTGCTTTCTTTAACTTTGGATTTGGAAGAATAAATTCTTTTTAACCTTCTATGTTAACATTTGTCTTGTGCGAAAGCAATACTGTGTCGTAAATCTATTCCCACAGCTTATACAAAATTTTTGATTCAGGAGAGCTAAAAGAGACTGATATTCAACACTCATGCCTTAGACTCAGCATGGTATCACAGCTTATGTCTTTCCTGCTAGCCTCAAAACAAGGTTGCTTCATCCAAAATATCTTTTGGGAATGGTCACTAGCCCTTCATAACTTCTGAAGTGTACCTCGGAAATGCCACACAGAGTGAGTGCTAAGACCAGAGCAATGCCAAGACATTACAACAGAAAAAATTTCTGGCCCAGAGGAGTTTTTCTTGCTGTAGCTCATAATGGCAAAGACAAAGAAAAAATTATTCTTTCAGAAAGCAATCTAGTTGTTCATGTACTACAAAATTATCATTTTTAGAAGTAATTTACAAAGGTTTTTATTTGTTTGTACAAATCCACCTACAAGTGTAGTAAACGGGTGGACTATCACCAATTTCTGAAAAAAATATTAGTTCCTGGAAGTCAAATCTGTTTCCTGCCAATATTCTGCCAGAATGACTTGGCAACAAGAGAAAATATAAAAGGGCTCAGAAAACTGATGGCTATGATACAATACTGGAATGTGGGAAACATTTAAATACATTTCCTCATCTGAGATCTCTTCCAGACCAATGTTTTACAATTCCTATGATTTTTATCAAAATCTTAACAAAAGGTTCAATTTTGTGCAATTAGTCTTTCCCTGAAAGAGAAATTTTGAAGCTTCTAAAGTTGCTGAGAAATGAAACTATGATCCTTTGCTGAGCAAAACTCTAATAAAATTAAAATCAGTAGTGACTTACGGATCTGCTGATTGTAATCCACTTCTTCAGTGAAGTAATTTACTCCACAGCAATAAAGTTGACAGACCATTAAAAAGTCTCTTGTCTCTATATCTAGTCTGTATCTAGACTAATAGTCTCATATATCTGTTTCATATACAAGTAAAGTTGTGGCAGCATTGGCCATTACATTTTAAAGGCAACATAAACCCTTTAACTCAAAGTAAAGTTACCTTAGCCAGAAATTCCAGCTTCTTTTCTGTTACCAGATCTTAGAACTCATGTATTTCCTCTGGAATTATATTAGAAATGTTATCTACAGACCAGACCAGATTAAACTTCTGGTTTCCTAATAATGCCATTTTGGAAAGTAGTTCATGATTAAACACAGAGACTCTGATTAAGGCTGACGACAGGTCCCAGAGAAGATAATCCCACCATCTTTATGCAGCCAAGAACAATTCTGCTACTGTTTCCATGGGGAGACTATACTGCAAGAAGACTACTCAGATCTCTCTACCATTTCTTTTTGTTTTGTTTTTGGTTTTAATTTCTGATATTTTCATTGGAAAACCAGGCTGTCTACAGACAGGGGATTTCTCCTGCATTAACAGTGAGATGATTTCCTCTGCTGACTCATGTTTCCAAGCAACAGGATGCTGGGATGAGAGCATAGATCTAAAGGTGCCAAGCTTTCAAGTGCCCTGGGAAGAGTGGGAAGTGGGAAGACACCACTGAGATTTTTGGCAACTTTAGATATCAAGCCAAATTGCTTCTATTAATCACTGAAATCAATTCTGTCATTCACTCCAGAGGCAACTAACAGACAGATGTCTTTATTCCTGGGAGATTGCTGTAGAGATTAATATGGACACTTTTGCAATGAAAAGAAAAAATGCAATTTTCCTCACATATTGAAAAATCAAGTCCATTTGTGAACTTCCCTCTCTGTCCTTGGGAAAAAAACCACAAATCCATACCAAAAGGGATGAAAACAGAACTGGACAAATCAATGCTAAACAACCTCAATAAAAACACTATTAAAAAGATGTCTCTTTCTTTTTTCCTTCAGGCAGATAGTACATCAATGCATCATTCTTAATATGAAATTATTTCACATCTATTTTGGCCACTGGCAAGAGAACTTCAGCTAAAAGCAAGTATTTTCTTATTTTTCTGAAATTTTTCAACTGCAATTCAGCAAGAATTACTTTTGAGGAGAGAGTGTTCTTCTTTCAATGGTAATGCTACAATTCATGCAGTGAACAGCAGCAAAAATAGCAATTTGCTGGTTTGACTTTCTAAAGAAAAAAGAAAAAAATAATTTCCCAATATGTCTACAAAAAACCCTACTCCTATTTTTAAATTTCTCATACAAATTCAACTTTACTTTGAACCAAAAAAATAAAGCCTGACTAAATACAAAACATTGTAACTTGTCATAAACTGATTCAAATATACAGCTCTTCTTCGGGATCTGGACTGGGGCATATTGGCAATTTAGTGACAAGGAATCTAAGCTGTGACAGCCTATATTGTAGTTTTCTGGGGAAACAGAAAACTCCAATTGCAACCAGATTACACTAATTATTTAAAGATGAAAGTGGTTGTGGTTTTGGTTTTAAGATCTTCTTTAGTCTTCCTTTCCTACTACAGAAAACTTAAACTTCCTTTACCCTTTTTGCCTACTCTCAGACCAGACTTAAATTTTTTTGAGACACTCTATTTTACCTTATCTTAATATAGAAGAAAAAATGCCAGACAAAGTTCAAATTGGTCAGAGTAGAAAGTCCTTTGTGTAAAGTAATACATTGGAATATTACTCAAATTTAAAAAAAAACCAACAAAACATAATCAATATTGGGACTGACATCTAATAAAGTCTGTATATGTAAAAATAATTTTTACAGTCTTTATATTCAAAATATCTTAATTAGATATTCCACATATAACTGAACATCTATTATTAACTTGGGTTTTAGTTATAACTTGCACTGGAAGTATATTTTCAGACATAAGGATAACACTGATTTTCTTTTACTTGCTTTTTTGACTTAACATGAAGCTTCTTCTCACAATCATACATGTCATTCCTTAATAGTCTAACAACTAGGAGCCACTTCATAAAAGTAAATGTAGATCTGGGTGATAGTCCAGTACTGTAATAATACTGCAGGCCAAGCCCAATATACGATATGGCAATAAATACATTGAGGCAATGGCACTTCATGCTGGAAATGCTTTCACATTCCTTTCTGCAGGGAGCAATGTATTCTGATGCAGATTTCTTTGATTTTCCTGCAGTATCTCGTAAAGTTTGCATGTGTTTCTGGAGAGAAAAGCCCTTATCAGCAGCTTCCAGCACAGTTACCTGATGTGCTTCACTATTTCTCCAGCACAGAACCCTGCCCCTATTGCTGGTCAGGCAGCTCTGCCTTGGCTCCCATCCGGCTTTTGTGTATTGCTTTGATCAGCTTCTGGCTTTGGATGAAAGCAGTTCTTTTAGAGACCACCTTCAAACTCTCCTAAAAAAAAAAAGAATTACATACATAAAACCAATTGAGCTTGTTAAGCAGCAGGAAGAAGCCAAGTAGAGGGAGGAGAAAGGGAGGGAAGGAGGTGCCACAAATCAACTTGGGAAGAGATGATCAAAGTGGTGACTGGAAAATTAGTAAAAAATGATCCCTAAGCTGTACAGGTCTAGGTCACTCCCTTTCTCAACTTCGTAAGTGCAAAGGCTTTCTCACTATTTCCTAGGAAAGAGATACAACTCTCTTCCCAAGAATTGTTTCACACTTCTGCTTTGTACCTTTGAGTACAGCAGCACTTGAGATCTTAAGAGTAAAGTAGTAGGAAGCAAACTGGAGGAGAGAGATTATTTTGAAATGCATGTTATCCAAAGAAAATACTAAGAAATCAGCACTTGGGGAATATCACTTTCTTCCAATTACTGCTGCTACTCACTGTTTCTGAGAATCTTTTCAAAATCCAAAATGAATATACAATGAGTAATCCTACACTCATCACATAGGTTAGCTTTTGAGCCATCCTCAAAACCAGACTTTTGTTTTTCCATAGCCCAAGCCTACCCTTCTAGGCTCATTCCTGGAAGCAGTGCAGCAGCAGTCTGTAAGACAGCCACAGGTACACAGGGAGACCAGGATGTATAACTTAAAGACACTTTGGAGCTGTTTGTTTCTGAGCAGCAAAGCTAGACAGGTGCTGTGGCAGGTTTAGAGGCTTTACCTCATTCACAGAGAAGGGCCTCACTGCTTGAAAGAGATCTTCACTGATTTCCTCTGACAGAGCACACTACACTATATCTGGATCGTATTTTCCATCCAATGAGCTATGCTTCATCATCTAGGGCTAGCAAGTAACATCTCCAGATGAATGCATTACATTGCAAAATAAAATTGAACATCAAGGTATACTCAATTAGGAGATCAGTCGCACATTTATTATATGTTGAAAACACATTAAAAAAGAAACATTCCTAAACATAAATATGCAATTTAAAAGCATTAAATAAGCATCTTTAGCTAAAGAACCTCTACAAAGCTCAAATTTCATCAATTTAAGAAACTGAACTTAGCAATTTGAGATCTGAGGTGTCTATTTTAAGGGCTTAAAAATTCAAGTTGTCTGCAGTTTTGGGGTTTTTTTTCTGTTTTGTTGTTTGTTTGGTTTAATATTTCAAAGTTTTCCTGAGAGGAAGTCACTCACCCCAAAGGCAGCAGACTTCTGACAAGGCAGGAGATACATAAAATGCAGACAAATGCAAATATTTGAAACATGAATGTTAGGTGTAAAATATCTCTCAACAACAATATTTGAACAGTAACCAAAGGCAGTGTGAGTATGTTATGTTAATGTTTTCATTAAACATTAACTGTATTTTTTAGCATGGAAATACTAGCTATGTAATTATAAACATACTGTACCGTAATGAAAGCATACACTCCCCAGAGACATCCAGTAAATTACTTCCAAAGTTTCACATTCTGATTGCAGTGCTGAACATCTTACACCTGTGGTAATTGCCAGTGATTACATCTTCATGGAGTTTTTCTTCTTTTGATTTAGAAGAGTCTGCTGCTTGGCAAATTGGTTAGGACACTTAAGGCTCCTGAGTCAGCACTGTACACAACTGAACAACTCAGTCAGGTCGCCATGACATGAACACTTTCGTGACACACTAGAGCACAGGAAGGTTTCAAAGCTATCTATTCTGCAGCTGTAGCAAAAAAAAAGTAATGAGACTGCAATATACCCTGGAAAGCTGCTCTCTAATTTGTGTGCTGGCTATACTAAATGATAAATGGTCTGACTTTATGTCTTATTAATACAGAAGTGCTGTTCTGGGTCATGATGCTCCTGGCCAAGCACATATCAATCTATCAGTCTGAAGCATTATTAATGTCAACAATTTTGTTGCAGATACTTTGAAACACTGGAGGTGTTTTTGTTAAGGAAACAGGAGCGTCCTTTTGTATTATAGAGGTAAAAAAATCATTAAAGAAAGCATAAAGTGTATACTGTGGGTACTTCATTTTGCTAACAGAAGAAAAGATTAACAGGAGACCAGAAACTAGATATGTAGCTATATCACCTTTGTGTTGGTACTATGCCTGTATCTTCTGAATAAAGGATAGGAAATCAAAACAATATTTGAGAGAAGATATCCAGTATAATGCTGGATATACAAAGAAACAGGTTTCTACCATGTTTAAACAAACTGCTTCTTTTCAAAATACATCTAGAATAGATGTACAGAGAATGTCTATTTCTTGTAAAAGTATATTTATCAAACTTTTTTTAGGTCATAAATTGCAGCACATCACTTCAGAAGATGAAAACTATTATTCTGAAAATTGAATTTTCCTTTTTTCCTTTTTCTAAGTCATGAAACATTCAGATATGTGCTTTACAGTTGAATAACTCTCACTCTTGATCACATATTCCCCCTCTGATGTTCAATGGCATGGATCTGAGCTGATATGGTTGGGTGATATTAATCTTTGTGGGTTATATTGCTTCATCTAGCTATGCATAAAGTATATGGCCTGCTGAGAAATCCCTTGGAGAATTAAGTAATTTAGTGTTTTCAATCAAAACAATTTTCATATTAATATAAATATATTTCATATCAATGGAAAGCTTTCATTGTTTATTTGGTAATTTTAAAAATACATATTCTGTACTCTGTAGTCTCTATTATATACTCTGTGGTTAAGAGGCATTTGGACAATGCTCTTAAGAACATGCACTGAAGTGGTCAGGCAGTTGGACTATATGACCATTGTAGGTCCCTATCAACTGAAATATTCACAGAGTCACAGAATCACAGAATGTTAGGAGTTGGAAGGGCCTCCAACTAGACTCCATCCCACTGACCACGACTCTCTGACTTCTGTCCTTCCACCAGTTCACAATCCACCTCACTTCCCAATCATTCAGACCACACTTCCTCAGTTTTGCTTCAAGGATGCTGTGGGAGAGTGTCAAATGCTTTACTGAAATCAAGATAAACCACATCCGCTGCTCTACCATCATCCTGATTATGTCCTCATAAAAGACTATCAGGTAGGTCAAACATGACTTCCCCTTGTAAACCCATGCTGACTGCTCCTAATGACCCCCTTATCCTTGATATGCCTAGAGACAGAGTCAAGGATAAAGTGTTCCATCACCTTTTCAGGGATGGAGGTACTTCTATTCTATTCTATTCAATTCTTAAATTTTAGATGCAAGTTCTGTATGAAAAAATGCAAAAAATAAATCTGTACAGAAAGTAGTAAGAAATGCTCTAGGAGAATGACTGGTGTGTTTTTCTGTTACTATGGAAGTGAAGCAGAAGTTTTATAAATGTTCTATACTTAACACAAATATGAGAGGCCTCAGTCATGTCATCTCCAAGTAGGGTACAAAATCATTCAGTTAGGCAATCATTGTCTGGTTTCCCATCATCACTGTACAACTGTGTACCTTAACCATATTAACCTGACAAGATGACACTTAAAAGTCATTGACAGCCAAAGTTGAGACAAATCCAAAAGGAAAACAAACTCTGCAAGAAATACATATGAATCTGTGTGAAAGCATGTGATCTTTGGAAAAGCCACTTTTAGTAATTTACCAGATCAACAACAACACAAGGCAGAAAATTCACATTTTAAAGAGGTATAGCTTGACTGATGCCAGCTAAACATACCTGCCCCACAGCTGTAGTTTGTGCGTGAACAAAATTTCTCTAGGATGCTGTGTAGGATGCTGTCTAGAATAAAGTCTAGGATGCTGCAGTGGCTAGCTCTGACTTTACTTTGGGGTTGGAAACATCTCATCACTCTTAAGGAATATTAGTGTAAAAAAAAGAAGGTGTTAACTTTATATTCAGTAATGGAATGCAAAAAGTAAAAAAGGCCTGCCTGCTTTGGATATAGACATGGAGTAGAAGTTCCAGAGGATAAGCAGAAAGGGCAAGGAAGCACTGAGGGGCCTGTTGCATTTGACCCAGAGTGCCAGGAATGGGTGAGGAGCAGAGAGGTCATGTATAAGAGATCTTTACCAAACCAGTGGGTTAGTCAGTATGCAGCTGTTGATGAAACATACATTAGAAAAGTATGAGTCTGCATGCTGAAGTAAGTTGCTGAATCTGTGTGAAATGAGTCAGTAAGTTATGAATTGACAGAATAGTTGTTAGGGAAAAGCTGACCATGTAGGTATCCCAACAAAATGTATGTAAAATATATACCTTGTACCCTAGGCACTTAATAAAAAAACCTTCTTTTTCACAGCATTCTGCAGGGCATGTTTTCCAGAGTTTGAGAACAATGCAATAGAAGTGAACCAAGGGACAGAATCTCAGGCTATAACCTCAGGTTAACAAGATTTTTAGAAATTCAGAGCAGAGTACTAAGGCACAAGGACAAAAATCATAAACAGCATCATGAAAATATTTCACCAGGAAATTCATTTATAAGGAAAAACAAGGAAAGACTTGGTCCACTGTGCAATCAGAAAGGAAAATTAAGAGAATATTGGGTTTTAATGTTGGGATTTTTTTCCCCAAGAAGACAAACACAGGTTATTTGTGATTAAATGATTGATTGATCCAGCAGCTTTAGCAGGTTAAAATGAAGACTGTCCCTCCAAAACACCCAACAGATTAATATTTGAAGCATCCTGCATGCAGACTGTGTATGAAAAAAACTAAAGAACTGGGTCCTGCCAAGCAGAATGAGACGGGTGAGCAACTGGCTCACGGGTCGGGCACAAGAAGCTATAGTGAATGGAGTTACATCTGTTTGGTGCCCAGTCACTAGTGGGGTTCTGCAGGGCTTCATCCCTGGCCCAGTGCTCTTCAACATCTTCATAAATTACCTGGACACTTGAGAGGGTAGTAAGCAAGTTTGCAGGCGATATAAAACTTGGAGGACCTGTCAACTCCCTTGAGGGCAGTGAGGCCCTGCAGAGGGACCTCGACAAATTAGAGCACTGGGGAATCACCAACAGCATGAAGTTTAACAAGAGCAAGTGCCAGATTCTACATATTTTAAATATCTCTGAGGAAAAAAAATGTTATTAAAGAGTAAAATAAAAGGTCAATTAAGTTTTTTAAAGCAATCAAGTGCTTCAATAATGAATGAGAAGTAAAAAACAAAACCAAAACAAAACGACAGGAAATACACACTGGCCAAAAACTAGATAGCAATAAATTGTTATCTGTTGCTAATTCCTCCTTAAACATCAACTGCACAGACTCTCAAGACTGAAAAAATAAAAGAAACAGGGTCATGCTGACCTTAAGGCAAGCAACAGACCTAATTACTGCAACAGACAACAATGAATCATACCTAAGCAAACCTCCCATTCCATTTCAATAGAATGCATTATTAATCACATTGTTTCACAATTAATACTACCTATGCCAGAAGAAGCCTTTGTTTTCTAAGTGCACAACAGGAATATCTCAGAGTGTCTCAATTGTTCTTCACTGCTCTCAACAGTAACCAAACTGTTGCTGCTTTCGTATCTCATCCACATTTCTCTTTTATTCATTCACTGCACAAAAGCACTCCCCACCTGTGCAGTCATGCTGTACCTCTGCAAAAATCTTAAATGAATGTTCAAAGAATATTTCTTTAAAAAACTTAAAATCTACTGCCTGACTGATACTTCTGCAGCTATTCACAGCTCTAACTGTACAAAACACTTCCTTAGGAGTGTTCCTTCATCTCTAGTAATTGTCATACTGGCAAAAAACCCTCTGAATCCCCAGGCTTAGTAACATCCATCTGAGTGCTTAGAAAAACGGCTCTTAAAAACCCTCGACTTTCTTTGCTTCCATTGTGAAAGACCTCATATGCCAAGCCATGTGATGCAGGATGCTGTACAGTACATTGGGTCAGGAGAAAAGATGTGGCACCATCTTATAGGACACATTATATTCTGTTGGGAATGTGAAGCAAAACTAATTGAACGAATCTTCTGCCCAGTGTGTGTAACCTGATATGCTTGTGTGAACCCATTACCTATCTCCAACTTCAAAGACACTGCAAACTAGTAAAGATACTTACACAATTTCCACTGTGATTGCCATGTTTTGTACTTATTTCCCAAGCTACCATTTATATATGTTTCCAGCCCCTATACACTCTTGAGAAAGAATCATGTCCGTATGTACCAATGGATGGCTTCTTCTCATACTCAGTGAATTAGAGAGGAATGCATATATTTACTTGTAAGCAAAATAAATATACCACAGCACAATTACACAAACAACTGTTGTACTACAGCACAACTCTCTATCAGACCCTCTTGCTTTAATTACTAAGAATCATTAGTCTTCTAATCACTTTAGTTTATCTTGGGTTTATATATGTTTTTCTTAAGAATTCTACCATCTGGGCACTTGATATACTATATATACTATATTATACCTATACTATAGTCTTACAGGTCTATACCTCTACTATGGGTCGTACAGACAGGTATTGTCTCACATTTTTTGAAGAAGCTGAGCACTGCTCTCACATTTCAGTGTTATTCAATTTGTACATTGTCCCTGCAGCCAAGAATAGTCTCTCACCATCAAGAAAGGTTTAAAAGAAGGGAGTTTGTGTATTTAGATGAAAGAATGAACTAGCACTCTAAACAGACAGCATGAAGAGTACAAAACGGTGTGTCTGAAACACCCCAACCAGACATACTGTACCAATTGACATGTTAGGAACAAGCTTTTATGTAACAGCAAAATCCTTGCCTTAAAGGGCTGACACGTCTGCCAGAATCCATTTATCCTGTCATTTCTATAAAAGCAAAATTCTTTTCTTAAAGGACTGGCTCTTTCACATCTGCCATCATTCATTTTCCCTAATTATGCATCCAGTATATTTTATATACACATATAACTTGTTCAATAGCAGTAAAAATTCCTTATAATGGACAGGTTCTTTCCTAGACATTTGATAAAGACTCTTTCAGAAAAACATATTGTAGCTTTACAGTACAATTTGAAAGCATAAGAAAAATGCATTTAGAAATGTTAGCATAAGATCAGCAGGCAAGAAGTTTAACTTCTAATTCAAACTTTGAAAATGACCATTTCCTTTGATTCTGAGCAAGTCACTTCACCTGTCCATCACAGGGCACCTTGGCCCTACTATTTTGTCCCACTGGACAGCTAGACAGCTACAATGTCTGACTCCCCTTTACAAAAGTTATAAAGACATTTTCATCAGCTTTTGTAATTCTAATTAGGCTTCTCTACAGTGAATGATGTAGAACAAAGGACAGTACTTAAAAATAGACTTTTTAAACCCCTCATTTTGACAGACAAGTGATCTACAGAAGATACACAGAAACATCAGAGAGGCCAGCCCACCTGAATTTGGAAAAGGCCATTTCCATCCTTCTAAGAATGGGATTAAGTGGGATTAGAGCATGACCTAGCTGAAAAAAGTATCTATTGCTTCTTTTTCTAAGTTGGTTTTCAGCCAGATCAGTCCCTTAAACTATTTCCCCATACAGCTACACAAATGCATATGCCACCTATGCAGCTGGGCAGCTGTTGTGGGAATGAGTTGCCAGCACCAGCAACTGCCTAAGTGATGGTGGCCACAGTCACTAGAAGTATCATATAGCAAATCTATTTATTAAAATACATTTTAAATAGTGGTGGGAAAAGATTGTTCATAAATTCATATACCAGAAAGTTCTGCATGAGTGTCCAGTAGAGATAAATAAAGTGGCAATTCTGTAAACCTCAGTGATGGTCTGGAAATCTTTATGAGAGAAATCAAATTTTTCTCTTGTTTCCTTGACTTGTCTTCTTATTCTTACCTATAAATAATGCATTTGTGACACAACAGAATATGCCTTCAGCTGGCAAACTGCAGTGACCTGTTCATTAGCCAAGTTTATTTATCTAAGCCACTGCAGAAATATGATACTTGTAGCCAAGTATCACTTCTGATAAAAATTTAAATTAATCTGTTTAGCCATAGGATCAGAATTCAGCTGCAGGATCAGGATCTCACTTGTGCAAACTCCCTTTCTTCACTCCTTGGAAATGTTTTTGTGTAAAGCTAGGGACAGAGATGTTTGCAAAGTCAGAATGCAACTATGACAAGAAAAAAAGCAGATGTAGTAATAAAACAAAAAATATGATAGGAGCTGCAATACTTTGTTATCCATGTTTTTATAAAAGTAATATTACATTGTATATTATAAAATATATTAGCTGCAGAAGCAATATTCAAGATCCATACTCTGAAAGTGAAAAGCATTTACATTGGACTCTGAGTGTAGCAATTCAAATTAATAAAATCATCTGGCCTTTCTGGGGTAACTCAGGCATGCTAGCAAATCTGTAGCTCTTCATCTTCTTTACTAGATGAGGATATATGAAGGTAAGCAATGATGAGTCATCTAGCGGCCCAAAATATCAGTTTTCAAGTGCAATATCCATCCAAATAAATAACAATTATCCCAGCACATCTGTTACTTGTTATGAAGTTCAATGTAGCAACAGTGATGCTATTACACGTTATTCTAGTTAAAGCTAACTCATATGTTTATATAAAAGTTTCCTCTTCAGTCCTAAATTACAATCAAATGAAATGTGGTAAAGGAACATATTCTCCTTAAAGAGTTTCATTTCAGACTTTTGAAATTATATTGCACTTATATTTGTAGCTGTATTTACAGATGTGACATAACTACATACTGACAAATCCTAGCTCCAACCTCCTCTTTTTAAGAAAGTGTCATTGATTCAATCAACAGCTGATTCAATTGTTTTATTTTAAATACTTAAATTAGCATTTGCCTTACGTATCCGACATTGAATTCATACAGCTTCCCTATGACAAAAATGCAATCATGTATATTGATATGGCCTGATTTATTAGTAAAGATTTCAAGTATAGTCTAATTAATAATATACTCTCAGCAAAATGTGTGCAACAGTGAATCCTAAAAGCTGGGTTTATTAAATATTCCTTGAGACTGATCCATGGCCAGAATCTCACTCCTGCAAAGAATGTTTTTTACACTGTGTATACTTAGTTCAAAAATGGCAGCAGTATCATTGGTTCTGAAGCAACAAAAAAACCCAGAGTAAGATTCACAGGAATCTCAAACACTGGCTCATTTCTATTCTGACTTCCTCTCTTGCTACCTATCTCAGGCTTAATGAGCTCTCACACGGCTGGGGCCCCAGACTCCAGAATATTACCCCAGTTGTTCACCACTAAAACCTGCAATATGTCCTTGCAAAACTGGAGATTTGAAGAGCTCTGATCTCTAAAAAGAAAGCTAAAGAAATAAGGAGCAAACAATATTTTTTGCTTTTGTACATGGGCCAGATAGAAAATACAATAAACTTCTCGTAACACTGTCATATTGCATTTAGCAACAGATTTTCCTACTGCATTTAGCACAAGGAAACAGCTTGCAATGGTTATTCTTTCATCAAAAGGGTGAATAGGCAATAGAGGAGCTGAAATATATTTGGTAGAAGCTTTGTTTTGATACTGTAACTTTTATTTGTTGATGAGGAAAGCAATCCATCTTGAAAATGATGGCATAACTCAGACATCGAAGTCATGAATTGCATTAAATGTCACCTCATTTTTTTACTTTAAAAATACCTCAGTACCTACAACCCATGAATAATAAAAAACAAAACAAAACAAAACCCACTTCTTTGCAAGTGTTAAAGAAAGGTGGGGTTTGTTTTGGTTTAGTTTTCTCAGAACAGTTCCCCACAACATCACAAAAGAGGCTTAAAAACATTCTTTAAAGAGTAAGGACTCATTACATATACAATATGAAAAAACACTGAAATTGATTTTTAGATGCACAATGTTTAATTTGTAGGCTTCCCTAATCTGCATTTTTAGACACTAACAGATTGTTTTAGTGGTTAGTGCAAATGTTATTGATCCACTTTCTTACTGAATTAATAGCAGCAGCACAGGAGAAGTCGCTTTCTCAGCTTTCCCAATGTTTTCCTGAAAAGAGGCCCATTACATGGCAGGGGGCAAAGGACAGGCCTAGATAACACTGTTTAGACATTTCTTTGATGTCCACAGGCATCATCCTCGACAACTGACCACTGGAGACAAAAGAGCACTCTTAAGGCTGCTGGAAATCCCAGCCATTCTTCTCACCACCTTTTGATATCCCAAGGCTTCTATAGCCTGACCTCTGCACTCTGACATCCTTATTTGAAGGATGGTCAGATATGTCAGAAATTCTTTCCAAATTTAGCCAATAAACTAAGGATTTATTTTGTTTTTCATAACTGCTTTTTGTCTTAATGTACTAGTGGGAATGCTAAGAAGATTTTATAAAAAGAGTGGAAGGAAAAGTGTTTCAACAAGAAAATACTTCCAATTTTCTGGTTTTAAAACATTCTTAAACATCTACTTTCTTTCACATAGTCTACAACTTTCTCAAGGGGAGCAGTGGAGGGAGAAGTGCTGATCTCCTCTCTCTGGTGACCAACAAAAGGACATGAGGAAATGGAATGAAGCTGCACCAGAAGAAGTTCATATCAGACATAAGGAAAAGGTTCTTCACTGAGAGGGTGGTCAGAACAGGTTCCCCAGGGAAGTGGTCATGGCATCAAGCCTGTCAGAGTTCAGGAAGCACCTGAACAGTGCCCCTAGCCATATGATTTAGTTTTAGGTAGCTCTGCAAGGAGCAGGGAGTTGGAGTCAATGATCCTTATGGGTCTTTTTCAATCCATAAGTCTCTCTCCCTTACTCCCTTTCTCTTATCTTTTGGGAATGGAAAGGGGTTAATAGAAAGCATTTGTCATTCATCTAGTGGTTAGCCTAGCCCTAACCCTTGACACTTACAATTTGAGATATTCTATGATTATGTGATTCAATGATCTTACTATATAGCTTTTTTTCTCTATTGATTTCCTCTAAAGAACTGCATAAGCAAGAAAGCGTATGGTATTATGACTCTTCCACAAGTATTACATGAAGAGAAACGGACTTTCAAGAAGTCTGTTAGCAATTGCTCCTGACATCACAGATAAATGTCTGGGCATCTACCACAGTAATCTGAACCTTTCACAGAGCTACACTCAGTATTTATTGATGAACTCTGAGGCCTGGCACTAAAACTCTTACTAGTAAAAGTCTGAAGCATTTAACAAGTGATTCAGAACACAACTGTTTAAAGCTGCCAGTAACTATGAACTGCCATGCTGACTTGGAGCAACAGTACACAGCATCCTCCTCAGTGGTAAAAATTAAAACAGAATATTTACCAATACCAAAATGCACAATATAATCTTCCTTGCTGATTTTATAACTTATACCTAGGATCTAAGGAGATTGAACTTACTACCCTGAAAGGTGGATACTAACAATTTATTTTTTAATCTAAGCAAGATCTAGATAAGCATTACTAGAAAAAAAATCTAAATTAACCTTCTACATAATCCTTTAAATGGCAAGAGGAAATACATTCAAATACACTCAGATTATGTAAGAGACAGTAAATTCCACAACAATCCATCAACAGTACTACAACTATAGCAAGTTCTCCCTGTGGAGCTGCACCCTCATTTCACACTGAGGAAGAGAACAGCCTGCAGTATCAGTGGAAGACCAGAGCTTTCCAAACACCACCCCTCTGATTCTGCATCTACATTTGCTCCACAGAAATTAAGAGGATTTTTCCAAGTGTTTGCAAAGTTTTCTAAATATAGAATGCGCACTGCATGCTGCTTTTTGCTCAGCCACCCTCTTGCATGAGTAGGCTCCCCCCATGCTGGGCCATGTATCACACACATGGGATTGGACTAATACCCCTACCCAGGAAATACTCCTAAATCATCTTTCAAACAGGGACCCCACCGTGAAGCAGAGTACTATAATACATCATGAAGATTACTCTCCTGCTTTTTCAGCATCACAGGAACTTCCAAACAGGAAATGTATCGAATGCTGCACTGTGAGTGTGTAAGATGCTTGCATCATAGCTGAGGGGTTGGGTATTAGGTCAAACGTTTGTCTCACGCTGACAAAACCTGAAGGGAGATGGAGGTTGGTCTCTTTTCCCAGGTTACCTGTGAGAGGACTAGAGGAAATGGTCTCAAGTTGCAGCAGGGCAGGTTTAGATTAGATATCAGGAAATGTCTTCACTGAAAGAGTTGTTAGGCATTGGAACAGGCTGCCCAGGGAAGTGGTGGAGTCACCATCCCTGCAGGTGTTTAAAAGCATACAGATGTTCTGCCTAGGGACATGGTCTAGTGACATGATAGTGATAAGTTGACAGTTGGACTTGATGATCCTAAAGGTCTCTTCCAACATTAATAATTCTGTGATTCTGTGCAAAGATGAGACTTGGTTTATGTCTTTTAAGGTTCTCTTGTTTCAAGGCCTCTCTGAGCAGCAGAGACATAATTACCACTGATGTGAATGCTGTACTTTTCTTCACACAAAAGATGAAAAATGACAAAAAACGTGGGCATATAGCAGAACAAGGGGGAAAACAATGAAGTGTATAGCAACATATACACCTGCTGAGAGATTTTTAATTTAATAAAATGATAAAACTGAAAACTACTCATCAAAGTCAGATACATTCTACCAAGTCCAAACTGGCTGGCAACTAAATGCATTTCCTCAAATGGGAGTGACAAGTGACTTCTTCATTGATGGCAGGAATTATTGAGCCCAATTTACATGTGTGTCTGTGTGTGTCTCCACAGCGTATTCATGCATAGGGTTTCAACAATTAGGTCCCAGACCATTTACAGCTCCACCTATGCAAAATGCCACTGAGATCTGGATCCCTCACTTAACTACAGCATCCCTTCCATTGCAGTCAAGTAAGTCACAAATGTTTTCTTTAAAAACAAATGTATTTACATAATATATCCACCTTTTCATTACCTCTGGAATGAAAATAATGAAAATAACTGTCAGATTAGGATGAAACAATGTTAACAATGTCTGAATGGTAATTTTCTTTTACTGTTTCTTCAGAAATACAACACTAGCTATGTTACTTCTTAGACTTCCTTTACTCCTCTCATAAACATTCAAGCATGAAAGGCAACACATGGATAATGGCAAAGGAAGGCAAACTGAAAATCAAACCAATGTTCTTTGGAATCCTTAGATGTAATTATAAAGAAACAGCTATAAATGTCTACAAAATAAGCATAAGTGACACATTTACATTTCCTTAGCCAATTACAGTGTCTCCTGCCACAGTTTGTGTAAGGGAATTTTTGAAGGGTTTGTCAGATTTGCAAACCATTAAAGACTAAGTGGAAAAAAAAAAGGCTAAGAATTTTCAGCTGTAGTTCAAGATGTCATGCTTTCCCTGTGCAAATGTGAGATACAGGAATGCAGTCATGTTTTGCTGTAAGTTGGGATGTTTGTGCCTAGATTTTGGTCACTGTCAGTTACACTAGCCTTCTACATTCCTTTTATTTACATGAAATAAACTCCTGGTTGTGCCTGATCTCAGCTGAAAGTAAGTAAATGCTTTATTTTATATGAGGGTGAAAAAAGGAGTGACAGATCACTTATCATTTACTGGGCAGACTCTGTATTCATTAGAAGAGCCACAATCAATAAGAACCAAAGGCAATTTTTGCCTAAACATAATTATGCCCAGAATCTAGAGTGTTTAGGAGTCTGACAGGTTTTCATTTATTAACAAGAACCACCTTTGAAAGTTTACAACTTCCTAATGCAAATTTGGCCTCACAGAATGTGCTGTAAAGTGCTCCTAATTTTGTTATACAAAATCATACTGGTTTTCTTATTTTATTTTACATTGTGTAAGGTGCATAAGTTTCAAGTGCAGAAAAACTGCAAATGTCAAACTGACTTAGCCACTTTTCACATTTTATAGAGCAATCTCTTCTGGGTTTTAAGGGGGCAGGTGCTGTTTTTCTGAAAGAAACTATGTAAGGCATTAGTTTCTTATACAGAATGTGTTCTATTTAGTTTAATAAGAAAAACAGAATTCAAACCATTGTTTTTCACATTTCACTATAAGAAAACTCTTTCCTTAACTCTGTGCATAGTATGCATAGTATTATTGAGGCTATCTCATCTAAGAGATTCTGAACTATCATATCCTAAGACAGAGTCCCTTAACAAAGTCTTTAAACACAGACAAAAACAGACAACAGATTTAAGACCTAAGTTAGAAGAAAATTTCTGCAGAACTATATATTCACAATACAAAGGAATATAGAATTTTTTAATACAACATAAATGAAGAATTGCTTCAAAAACGTTGTGCCTAACAGATATTCACCAGACAAAGACAAACATGGCATAAGTGAAATTCTATCCCTAAATCGTTCTGTTCTGTGCTTGTGCTTATAAGATCTTCTGTCAGGAGCTAATCTCACGTGACAGGCCTGATCCAAAGCCATTTGAAGTCAATGGAATGTCTCTTCCTGACTCCAGGGAGCTTTGCATCCAACCCTTATAAACTTGAGGAACAATACAGTTCATAGAAGGTTGTTTTAAGAGAACAATAGCTCACCATTGTCTAAGTAGAAAAGAATGTTAGTTTCAGATGAAATTTACCTGCAGTAGTAGATTTTTAGGTTTGTTTTCTTACTGGTTTTTTTTATGCAAATAACATAGTTAAACCTTTCCAAAGCAAGAAATTCCATTTCTTTAGCAAAAGTCAGAGCAAATCAAAACTGCAGTCAAATACCCAAAATATTTTTGTTTTTTAAAAAAGGCAATTTTGTTTCTAGCAAGATTAGTTTTATGAAGAAACAAAAGATTACTTTAAAGTCTCAATTAATTTGAGGTTTTCTTAAACAGCTGTACATTAAGGACATGACAGAACAAGAGGTTACAAAAATATATCAGGTGTTCCAGCTGTTAGTAAACCAAAAGATAGATTAAAAACTAAAACTAGTTGTGTAAGCAAGGACATATGCTGACAGGAAAAGAAGGGGGGTTTGTTTTTTCTTATTTTAATTAAAGCCCTGATACTCCACTGTCTAAAGCCAATTTCAGAGCTAGACCTGACAACTACCACATCAGATAAGGTCACCAAAGTCAGATTGTTATTTATTGTTTGAAAATCATAAAGGAATTGTAAGCCCTGAAATTAACATCATTGTGAAAACAGGTATAAGAAAAGTTCCATTGCTGTGATGGTCTTCTTCTTTCTAAGAAAAATGGGACCATGAAGTAGACCACTACGGAACCAGATGCTGATCCCATGTACACTTGCAGCAGCAATTTTACATTGATTAAAAAGCAAACCAAAATCAGGTACACCTTGACTAAATTCTCCAAAGCAGCAGAGAATGGTGGTTCTAACTTCCTCACTCATATACTAAATGAACTCACTAAAGTTATCTTAGTTACCTAGTGTGGAAAAGAAAACACAAAGACTTCCAATTAAACAAATATTCCAGAATGTCCAATTTTGGAGTCTAATTCTGTGTTTCATAGTGGAAAAAAATAATCATAAAGATTCTTATTCAGAAGACATACAAGTCACTGTTAATTTTCTTTGTAGTTGGTTCAATCATGTTTAACAACAAACACTGACATTGCTCCATTTAATAATCAACAATTTTCAGAAGGATCTATAAGGTGTTGGATCAAGACCAAGGTAGCACATACCTCAAAAACTAAAGTAAATGAGACAAACACAAAGAGAAAGCAAATGTCAGTTTCTCCAATGCTATTAGTCCTGTCACCTTTTAAGCTTCCACTTTTCCACAACTGAAAATAAACAATTCACTTTAAAAATACAGTGATTTTTTGGCTGACTCGATGAATCAAACATATTTATAAATTTCACTTCAGGACAGTAAAAAACCATGGAGTGTTTTTCTAAATGACATGCAACAGTACTTCTCAGGTCAAACAGCATACCTTGTTTTGGTACCAAAGTTATCTTCTTACAGTAACTGACAAACAGACCACTTTGTTTGACTCAAAAAAAAACCCCAAAAAAATAAAAATCAACCAACCAAAAACCACAAACATTTCATTTAGGTGTTTTACCTTTTTTCTCCTTGTTGATATTAAATGCATTTCTGAACTGAAACATTGTCCTAAGATGAAAAATCAAACTTTCACGTAAAAAAGCCAAAACAACATGCAGACTTTAGCTTGTCTTTTCACTTACATTTTTTTTAACTCTGACATGCACAAATTAATGAATTTTGCTCACTCCAGAAAAACCTTTTGGGCAAATAAACCATTCACAGATTTTAAAGCCCTATTTAACCATGTATTTCAGGTATCTGAGCATTTGCTTTCATAGTTCTACCTTATCCTCTCCTCCCTCTGCACAAGCGGTTAGGACACAAACTGTTCACTGCTGGATATTGCTGCCTGGTGTCCTGATCCCCTCAGACCTGATCTGCTCCCCCTCTTACGCCGTGCCTGCTGCTGCTGCTGTTAACACTTCCTTAGCCTTCAGCAAACCTGGGCTTCCAGTTACCCCTCTGCCGTCTCCGAGCATTCCCAGGTGCTGATGATTTTTTTCCTCTATATTGTTGCTGCTACTTCTCCGTATTTTGGCAGATGCTACAGCTTTGTAAGTTGCAAGGACCTTACCTCTGAGACCCTCTTTGTTGCTCTGTGTGTGACCACGCTGGAAGCAGGGAGTGATGGATATTAGGGAGGCATGAGCCTCCCCTCGCTGTTAGCAGCGTGGTCTGCAAAGAAAGATAGAGATGCTGCTGTCTCCTCCTCCCCCCTCGCTGTTTCAGCCTCCTCCTCCTTCCTCCTTGCTCCCTCCTTCCCATCCACAAACTCTAGTTCTGTCTGTGCTTCAACACAATACGCTACCTCTCAGCACCAGCTACCTAAGGTCAAGAATACAACCCCCTCACCCTCCCCCCGCCTTTTCCTTCCAGTCTCATGCATCCTCACCCCTGCTTCCCACTGAATATGGTATCTTCCCAACTAGACATGCCTTATTTGGCTCTAGGGTCTAAAGTGCAGACAACTTCAGCAGACCTAGGAGGAAAAGAGTTATAAAACAGAAGATGCTCATGGAATACCTGGGATATGAAAAGAAAGTGGAAGTCTTTGGGAGAAACTGGAAACTTTGAGGGTTTATCTGTGTGTGAAAGAAATGTAGTCACAGTAGCCAAAGCCTGCAACTTAGAGATTAGCTTAAAAGAGCTATTCAAATTAAAGAAAAGTGCCCTGGATAGCGAGTTATCTCCCAAATCCAGCTTACCTATTGTTTATGCTCCTTGTTTCTTGAGCCTTATTCTAAATAGCTTTTTTTAAAAGAAGCTTCCAAATTTTTTCCCTGAGAAGCCAGACTTAAATACCAGTGTAATCTGATGATACAATAGTGAATAAAAGTGAAAAAGTAAGCAGTGGTATTTTTTAAGATTATGAGCTATGAAACAATCACCTTTAAGAACATGGAAAACACAAGCACAAGTCCTCTGATTTTTCAGCTTGAATGATACATGTGTTCAGGTGGTCTTTTTTTCACTTTCAGCAGTTATAATGACTAGCTGCACCTTCAGTGGCCAGTACATGGCTTCCAAAAATGACATATAACACAGTTAGCTAGTATGTTCTTCTTAAGGACCTAATTTTAGCCACGCAATAAACCAGTCCTCCTGAAGTATTTGTTTGTAAATAGAGACTGTGGAGAGAGGTAGGTAATGCTAAAGACTTCTAAAAGATCTTATCTGCTTAAGGTTACACATTTCAGTTAAGTGGACAGGATCTCCATCTGGAGGCCTTGAGAGGCACCTGGCTCTCTCAGGTGATGTATGAAGATGTATTAGGCACTTACTCCATGAGGTCTGTTTTATTGACAGCCTAAAATTGAGCAGCAAGTTAGCTACTGCAAGGCCAAGAGCGGACACAATGAAGACATAGTAATTAGAAGTTATGTTAAAATTTTAGTCCATGTTTCTTCATTGTTGGTGGCCTCATAGGCCAACCACGAGGCAGGACACACCTAAAGTCAGCAGAAGGTGGTGCAGAGGGCAGAAACAACAGCTCACATTTTCACAAACAAAAGAAAGATGCCTTCTAAGGAGGCTCTTTGAACATAACAGCAATATCCACCACATCAAAACAAGCTATTGATCAATCTTTGTAAAACTCTTGATCAATTTCAAAAGAATCATGACATAGCCTTTATCTTCATTCAGTGCTAAGACAAGCACAGTAACTAGTGCAAACAAAACAGATCTGATCTAGCCTGAGAATAATAACCTAAATGACTGAACTGAAATTAAGAAACTAGTCTGTTTATTCTGTCATATTGATCTCAATCACTTTGTCCAGAAATGACAACTTAAGAAAAATTATAATCCAGACTTGCCAAATCTCACATGCTCAGCATAAGATTCAGTCAAGCAGCTTCTTCCACCTTCTCCTATGCAGCAAGACCTTCTCCCTCTTGAAGACACAGCAAGTGCAGCTCGTTTAAACTTAGCTAGATGCATCTGCTATATTCATTACTCAGAAAGGAGCTACAGCAAATGGGTGGCTGCCTATTTTCATCTTCAAGTGACCTGCACTTCAGTGTGTCTCACCTAATTTAAAGAACCAAACACATCTCACGTCTCAAAACCAGTGGAGAGAAAATTAAGGCAAAGTAAAGACCTGAACAGCTGAATAACTTTTGACAATTAGCCAAACTGCCAGCATTATGACTCTCTGAGTTTTGGGCTACAATATGCTTTTTAAGAGCTAGAGTCATTTTGCATTATGTACTGAAATATTTCCTACCAACCTTCAGTATACACACTACTTTCCAACAGCCTTTACCAATCTAAAAGGACAAGAGTGCAACTCCTAAATTGCAGCATAAAGTCATTCAGCCATGCATGCAACAAAGTTTTCAGACCAGAAACAATCCTTACAATTACAACAGCAACAACCTCTGGATAAGTATGGGTCATTATCTCAAGCTGATGTTTTTAATGTTGCAGTTGGTAAGAGGTCTAAGCCAGAGCTCATGACTTGAATGAGTCTTTATTTTAACAACAGATAAATTTTAAAAATAAAAAAGTAAAAAAAAAAAAATAAAAAAAATCAGATTTCTCATCTACTTTTTGTACTAAAAGATGTCTAAAAAATCTGCTAGATGCTTTTTCTAGAACACCAGAGATGTCACATGTCTGCATCACTTCTGAAGGTTAGAACTTTTTCCTGGTAGTCAGCAGAGGAAGCTTTAGAATGGACAGGTCATTCAGAAGTAACATATCACCAGGACCAGAGTTCTTCTACCCAAATAAGAGTCCAGCAGTTTCACTGAACTACTAGCTTATAAGGTAAGACATGTAACCTGTAACTGAAACCAACTTCAGTAGTAGAAGAGTGGAGTATGTGAGTGAGACACCAATAACAGATGAACTGTCTCTCAGCATATTTGTCAATCATGTGGAGAAGGAGGTGAATGCTGTGACAAAGCTTAATATGTTGTACAGTGTGAAACAGTGAAATGACAGAAAACTATTCAGGATACTCAAATATAGTGAAATGTCACAGGCATATCTCCTAGTACTGAATGACTGAAAAATGTTAAATTAAGTACTAATAAATGAAAAACAATGGATGTGCACTAAAATATCCACCTTGTAGCTTTAGCAAGCCATAGTGGCACTCAGAGAGACTGTCCTATTACCAGAAACAGATTCAAATAATTACATTTGAGAACATAAAAAATTACATTTTGATGTTCCACACCTTCATGCCTAATCATCATGCAGTGGTGAGGATTAAGGGAGGCTAGGAAGTTTATTCAGCCAGACATAATGACATACAACAATATGGATGATTTTGTGATTCTATGTAGTTTAAACAGGTGCTTGCAGCTATTTCTGGTTTTGATCTGTTTCTGTCTGATTGTGTACTTTTTTACCTTTGCAGAGAGATGTTTCCTCTGGCTTGTATTTTCAACAATACATATGTACCAAATGGAAGATCTAGTCACCAGATTATTATCATTAAAGGGCTGATTGCATTTTAAACAGAATTGTAGAGATTTTTACAGAAGAAAGCTTGGGCTTTAACTGAAGTATGTTGGAACTCCTATGTACATAAACAAAATAAGTGGATATCATATAGGGATATAAAGGCACTTGCCAAGTGATATAATTCCCAAATGCAGGACTACATAGATAGGCTTATAACTATTTGTAGGACATTAGTGTAACGAAAAATAAAAAGAATAGGAAAGAAATGGCATTCAAAACAAATTTTAAAATATTATAATGGCAATACAAACCCCACAAAGAATGGTATTTTGCATGAAATCTGAACTTTGCGCCATTACAGTGCTGCATGAGGTTCAAAAATTCATAAAGCTGTCTCACTTCAGCTGCTCAAAATGAAAGTAAAACCTACATCCCAAAGTAGTGCAGGGTAAAACATTAAATTACAGAAGGGAAGTATGCTTTTAAATTATTTTTTGACTTTCACACGTAGTCCCTCAAAAATTTTAGTGAAGTCACTGTTCTAGTAGGTAGCAATGGTAAAAGCTGATTTAGGAAATGGAATTATTGCCCTCTGGTGGCAGTTTAAGATTATGCAACAGAAGAAAATCATTTCAGATAAATAAGCAAACCTTTCATTTTAAGAATCATGTCTTGAACGGTTAACGTCTGAAGATATTAAAAAGAATGCATAGGCACTTTCATATGCAATAAGACAACAGCAAATTAGTCCTGTCAGTTACTTCAAAACCTAATTTTCATTTAAAAGAATAATTAGACTTTATAATTTTAATGTAAATGTAGAAAAATTCTTCTAAATCTGAGTCCATGAGGGGCTTTTCTTTGCTAGATATGTCAGCAGACAAGGACAGGGAACCATAGGAACAACAGAATTTTCTCTTATGACTGGCTAGAAAAACAGCATAGTTAAGAGTTGATGCAACATTTTCCACATAGGTTAATACAGAAATTCATACATCCTAATCCTTAAATTATGAGTTATTAGCCTCCTTCTTAATATCTATCTACTCAACAGTCATCAAAATCCTATTCAATTATTTTTATACTGTGTGGCACATTTCTTACATCACTCTAGACTAAAGCAGTCCAAGATATCTACTCCAAACCATTTTGCTGCTCCAGCTGGAAAAAAACCCTGCTTTGTCACAGTGGGTTTATACAATCTGTGGTGACAGAGGTAAGATAGGTCTTCCAGTTAAGAATATAACAACAGGGAAGAAATACTGATTTCTCATGGGATTACTTTTATCGTCACAGAGTGGTCAGGAAGGATCATGCTATTTACACAAAAATCAGCGGTTTTACATTTCAGTGAAGTCTTCTTGCCATGACAGGAAGACTCTTGCGTCTGCAGCAGTCTAAGCTCTCCTTAGACCAGCAACATTTACATGATGTCTTTAACTGCACAAGTCAAGGCTTCGTGTCTCCTGAAACACAAACATCATGCCTCTGAAGCATATTTCCCCCCTTTTTTTCTTATAAAGTGATTAGAGCATGACAACCCACTTCAGTTCTACACACCTCTACAATGCAAGCAATCAATCGAAAATTAGGTAGTGTGCAGAAAACTCCATCCTATACCAAGGCATCAGTGGCAACATAAGGTGATCTAAAGGACTGTCCAACCTGAAGTAATATGAAACAGGCAGTAAATTAAAATTAATTCAGTACTTTTTCAAGATAACAGAGTGTTATTTGACATGTCCAGTCTGGCATATTAGAAGATAAATGAATTTTTCATGGCTTTGATTTCCTCATACCAGACTGGCAGTTTAACACACTGTCCAGTGAAATTCACATTACTCCAGAGCATCTGACCTGAGGATGACTGGAAACTTTACCAAAGGTGTAGGTGGGGGAAGCAAAATCATTTGCAAACTCTTTAAACAAAGGAAGTCCTTGACAGACATACCCATTGTACAACACAGTAAAGGACAGTTAATTGCCATAGAAAGCAATTAACAGATTGGCTATCTTGACAAGAATTTTGAAGCATTTTGAATGAATATTTTTTGTCTGACAAACAGAAGTTACCTACTAAATTGGAAATTTTAAGATGACTGCTGATGCAAGGCAACAGCCAGTGCTTGTAAACTGTTATCAGAAGTGTGGAAGAAAGGGCAGAAGCAACAGAACTGGGATTTGGGAAAGGATTTAGGGCCTCTTGCTGGGAGGTAAATTAACAGACTTAGTTCAGACAAGCCACATTTGTTGGCTCCTCTCCGCTGCTAGAGGAACATACCTAGCTCTTCACACACAAGTCTCTCATAATTACCTTGTTCTCAAAATGGACAATCTTTTTCTCTCTAGAGAGTGACATACACAGCTTTGGCCTTCTTATATTAGCAGGTTGTGAAAGAAGCAGATTATTTGGCAAGAAAGTAATACTAATTGTTCTCACCCTTATTTACACGATGGTACTTGGGCAAGGTGCTGTCTCCTTGCTCATGCTCTACAGGGAGGGAAGAAAAACCTCGTTTTTCAGTAACCAAAGTGCTGAGCAGTTCCTCATTTCAACCCACTTTAGCTCACTGCAATGGCTAAGGAAGCTTCCCTTATTGACTGCACCCCACCAGCAAGACTAGAAAAGCTGGACTTGATTCAGCTATGTGTGCTGCAGCCCAGAAGGCCAGCCATATCCTAGGCTGCATCAGGCATGGCAAGCAGGTCAAGGAAGGTCATTCTGTCCCTCTACTCTGCCCTGATGAGACCCCACTTGCAGTACTATGTTCATTTCTGGAGTCCTTAGCACGAGAAAGACATGGGCCTGCTGGAGCAGGTCCAGAGGAGGGCCACAAAAATGATCAGAGGGCTGGAACACCTCTTCTACAAGGAAAGACTTGGTCTTGGAATGGTTGGACTTGATGATCTCAGAGGCTTTTTCCAACTTTAATATTAGATTCCTTGATTCTTTTAGTACTTAAAGGGAGCTTAGATGGGGGGAAACTTTTTAGCAGGGCCTGTTGCAGTAGGACAAGAGTTAATGGTTTTCAACAAGAGAGGAGATTTAGAGTAGAAATAAATTTTTTACAATGAGGGTGGTGACACACTGGCAGAGGTTGCCCAGAGAGGTGGTAGATACACCATCCCTGGAAACATTCAAGGTCAGATTGGACACACGCCTGAGCAAGCTGATCTAGTTTAAGATGTCCTTTCTCAGTGCAGTGGGGGATTAGACTAGATGATCTGCAGAGGTCTCTTCCCACACAAATCTTTATATGATACTACGGCAAAGAGGAAGTGGGAAAACAAATCCTCTTCTCCACCGCTCTAACAAGTGATGACAGCGCAGGAAACACCAACCCGGACGATGTCCGGCGAAGTCACCTTCCTTCCGGCAGTCAGAGTAGCGGACCCCCCTGAAGAGACAGCGACCCACAGCGGGAGGAAAAGGAGGCAGAGAAGACAAATGCGCCCCTTGCCCCCCGACCGCTGGCAGCCGGGCGAGCAGGAAAGCTGAGATAGGCGGGCCGGCAGAACGAGCGGACCGCAGGGGCCGCTGGGCAAGGGAAAAAGCCGCCTCGCTGTCCCTGGGGAGAACGTTTGCGGTCGTCAATTTCGCTAGCACCGTGCCTCTAGAAGAGCGGAAGGGAACGCGCTTGCGCACGGGCTGTGCCGGGTGTTCCGCTCTCCCGCCCAAGCGCCCGCTCTCGGAGGGGGAGGAGAGAGGTGGCCATAACGGAGGGTGGTGAGGGCGGGAGGCTCTGCCGCCCCCTCCTCCTGGAGGTGGGGTGAGGATGGCGGCGTTTTTGTCCGATGTGGAGTCACAGGCTCGCCGCGAAGGCCTTTGAGCGTTTTGCCTCTGTCGCATTGCCTCAGGGCGGGGAGGTCTCCCGCCGCGCTAGGCCGCGGCCGGAGGAAAGAGAAGGGGCCGGGCCAACATGGCCAACCCTGGCAAGTGGGAGCGTCTGAGGCCGCTGAGGACGGACACGCTGCGTGTGAGTGAGGTACACGGCGGGCGGGGAAGGGAGGTACTGCCTGTGGATGGGGAAAGGGCGGGACGGGCGCTGCAATGCTTTGCTCCCAGCGCGGGAGGTTTTAAGGAGATTGACGAAAGTCGTTCGTCTCGCCGCTCCGGCAAGAGACAAATCCCTGAGCTGGAAAGATGTATCAGGCCTTGTTAGAGTGGTGCACGAAAGGGGCGTTGTGATGCTTCCCTCCCGCGTTATATTTGAAGAGGCTGCCCGGGAAAGGAAAATGTAGTCATGTTAGTCATATTACAAAGGCATGATTATTTTTTACCTGTAAGCTTTTACCTTTAGCTGTGCTAGCTGTTTAGCCTTTTAGTCGAGTTAAGTAGGTTGTAACTATGTTTAACTACAACAGTGTATTCTGTTTTCTGAACACCTGTGGTGTTTGGGTAATCTTATATGCAGCTTACATCGCAGCTTTTAGTAATGTTATAAGGTAGCTAACAAAAACCGGGCCCACTTGTAATCCTGTGAAACTTAAAAATGGTTATTTTTATTAACTTCGGCTAAATATTGCTTGATAGTATTGTCTTAAATCCATAAAAAGCTTAACATGAGGTGATCGTAAGAAACAAAGGGTGTTTGGCACAGCTTCTTCATGTAGGTGTTTAGATGAGTCAACCAGAGGTGATGCTTTCCTGAATCTGCTTCTCATAAACAAGCAAGCCAAGGATTTTTGTAATCATTAGCAGCATTGGCTGTGTTAGCCATGGAGTAGTGGAGTTCAAGACCCTGAGTGTAGTGAATAAGGCTAGTAGCAGAGAACCTGGATTCTAACTTACTCAGGCTTTAGGGCTCCAGCTCATTGAGGCAACAGGTAGTTGAGATTTATGGGGAGCAAATTTTGAAAGTTGGAGGAGCTGAAGAAATGAAGGTTTGTAAGGATAGAGACGTTCTGTCCTCATACTCAAGACAAGTAGATGTGTTGAGAGATGAGCATAGCTGTGTGCACTCTGAATATGGCAAAAAGAACATATGCAGGAGGTGGAAGCAAGGACAGGCTACAAAGGAAGAAAAAAACATCTGGACATGTAGGTACAATGCGAGGAAAGGCGAAGTTCTAGTGTTGAAACTACTAAGGAATGTTAGGGGTGACAAGAACAATTTTTACTGCTACATTAGCATTAAAGGAGGTGGTGGGGTATGTGAACCTGCCGCTAAACCGAGCAGGAGATTTAGTAAGAGCTGACACAGATAATGCTGAAGTACTCGGCCTTCTTGCATGAGTCTTTAGAACTGATGCTCCCTAGGCTTTGTGTGTAAGCAACACTTGCAATGGAAAATCATCAAGTTTGGAATCTCTTAAGAAATCTCAACCCAAACAAGTCTGTAGGACCCACTTGGGGTACATGCTGAGAGAGCTGGCTGATGTCATTGTAAGGTCATGATATTTGAGAGGTTGTGGAGGTCAGCTACAGCATAGTCAGCCTCACTTCAGTCCCTTAGAAAATCATGAAGCAAATTCTCTTGGAAGGTTTTTCTAGCCATGTGAAGGAGAAAGTGATTAGGAGTAGCCAAAAATGACTATCTTGCAACCAGATTACCTTTAGTGATGAAATTACTCGATCTGTAGATCTATAGCCTTGGATTTCATCTACATTATCTTTAGCAGGACTTTTGATACAGTTTCCTGGGGCATCCCCTTCTTTGACTTGGGATATTACAGATTGTAAACTACTGGATGAGTTAAAAAAACCCTGTCTGTATTGTCAGGGTCAAAGAGCTTCATTCTTTTACCCAGAAGTGGATTACAAGTGGAATTCTTCAGGGGTCTGTCATGGAAACTGTCCTGTTGATAGGAGGAGGAAGTGAGATACGTCCTAGTGATGTTTATGGGTGGGGAAGGTGCCACAGACAGCTAGATGAATGGGTCATCAGACACCTCATAAATTTCAGCCAAGGAAGCTGAAAATTCAAGTGTGAAGTCCTGTACCTGGGCCTGTACTCTGCAGTGGTACAGAGGATGCCCCCCAGCTTATGGGACAATGTTGCTGAAAGGACGTGGGGGTCCTAATGAACAGTGGGCTGAAGATACACCTGCGCTCTGCTGTAGCATTGAGGCATGTGAGGCTGTATTAGCAGGAGAATAACGAGAAAATTGAGGGACTTGATTCTTCTTGGCACATGTTAGGCTGCCTCTGGAATGCTATGTCCATTTTAGACAGATTAGTACAGGAAGGCTGTTGATAAACTGCTGAGGGAGCTGCTTAAACCACAGCAGCCCTTCAGTAGTTGCAAGGAAGTTAACAAGAAGCTGGCACCAGACTCTTCACAGGTGTGCATGATGGGAGGCTGAAAGGAAATAACCATGAGTTTAAACAACAGAAGCAAGAGACATTGCAAGTTGAAGTGAAAATTTCTGACTATGAGGACAGACAAGCAATAGAATGGGATACCTGGAGAGATGTAGCCTCCATCCCTTGAAATTTTTAGGACCCAGTTGCATAAAGCCTTGAGTAAACTGCTCTGATCTAATCTGTTTGGAGATGGACTTGAGACCTTCTCAAGTCTCTTCCAACTGGAACGAGTCAAAATTTTAAAATACGCCTCCTATTAAATTGGGATGAGGGCTGGAATGAAGTACCCACTTGGGCTTATCATTCAGTTTCTTGGCCAGAGCAGACTCTGCACCAGTCTTCTAATATATAATTGTAATGCCATATAAGAGGACTGTGTCTTCTGTATGTAAGCTGTTGCGTGGAATAGCTGGAGGTTGTGTTTGTAGAGTTTATAGAAGTGTCTGTTGTGATCATTGCCAGAGCATTAGAGAGTTCAGTAGTGTTTCCTGCTTTAGAAGACAGAGGGAGATACGCTGAGGTTAAGGACTGTACACTGACAGGAATAGATGAGCATGTATCCCTTCTGTCAAGTGACATAACTTCACGGTAATTTCTGTTGAACTGTTAGCACTCTGATGGCTGTAGCATCTAGCGTTGATTTAGGGATTTATTCTGGAGAAGCTTCCTGTGTAGACAGTACTTTGACAGTTATTTTTTGTTGTGGTTTTTTTTTCTACAGTCACAAATGATCAACCTGAATGTAGACGATGATGTACAGTTTGTGAGAAGTAAGTTGCTGTATTCCATGTGTGAAGAGTATTCTTGGAATATTTCAAACTTTTTTACAATGCTGAGTCCATGGCTGTAAACAAATGAGAAATTGTTGTGTATTTAATATAAGCAGAACAGGAGGATTGCTGCAGAGGAAATCAAGTAACAGATATGAAGCAGCATAGTGTTTCCTCTTTAAATCTGCTGCAAGTATACCTTGCCACTGTTGTTGGTTTTCAGCTGGCATTAACAAATGTAAATACAAGCTTGAGTAATTTTGCATTGCTTTTTTTCCTCACCAAATGAATAGTCTCACACATCTCACAGTTACACAGTCCAAAACTGAGTTGTTGAGCTCGTCACTTCAAAATAGAGAGCAGAATCTTGTAGCCACGGAATGGGCACAGTATAGTCTGAAAAGTGCATGTCTCATTCATCCTGGGAAAAATACTGCAGTTTGAAGTAGAATGCTTCCTAGGGAAACTTCCTGACATGTACATGTTATTTTGAAGCATTAGTCTGGATTGTTGCTCTATGACCGAGTTTTGTCAGATACGAAATACCTGGTTTGCTTTGCAGGACAGGTAACACCAAGATTTTACAGTCTTTCATTGACTCTAGCATCAGATGAGTGCATATGTGCCATGTCCAGTTCTTTTGTGCTGAGGCCAAATAGTACAACCAGAGTTTGTCTATATATTTAAAATCTTGTACTCCAGAACAGATTGGTCAAGTCCTGGCTGAAACTCTCCCTGAAACCAAGCTAACTTCTGAACCATGCCTGAATGTTATTTGTAAGATTTACTAGTTAACCTAGGCCAAAAGGGTGCGAAAGAAACATTTTAACAGTGTCATGGAGAAGGTGATAGAGCTGCAGTTCTCTGGCAGTGCCCTGATGCAATCTATAATTAACCAAAGGTTTAATTGTTTTTCATTCAGTAGTTTGAGCTCATGCTCTACAGAACATACACTTACATAACTATTAACATCCATACTAGCAGTCTGAAGTTGTGAACATTGAAAGTATGAAGATGCATGCTTGCTATTTAGGTATAATCACTGCAAACAAATGAAGGTATATGTAGTTAATAGATTTTATATGATGCCATTGCAATGTCAGCATTAATTGCAGTGCTTTCAGACTTTCATCTTCATTGTTACTTCTTCACTATTGTTTTTGAAGGAACAAAGTAGTTTACTCTAAATATTCTATCAAAACTTTACAGGAACTCTGAAAGTCAAAAAGCCTCGTTTTGATGCATCTTTAGTTTACTTGACCCGAAAATTCATGGATCTTGTCAGAACAGCTCCAGACGGCGTTCTTGATTTAAATGAAGTAGCAACAACACTTGGAGTACGAAAACGAAGAGTGTATGACATCACCAATGTGTTGGATGGAATCGACTTAATTCAGAAAAGATCTAAGAATCTTATCCAGTGGGTGTGAGTTGGCTTTGAAACGTTTCAATTCCTGAAACAATAAAACCCAACAGTGTTAAGTAATGTTTGAAACTTTGGGAGTATTTTTAAACATGAATTAACTTTTAATAGAAAAATATTTCAAGTTGTTCTGTATCCTTAGGCTATCTGAATTTCTTCCTGTATTAAGTATCAAGTGCAAAAGGGTAATGAAGTTTATTTAAGCAGAGTAAAGGATGCCAGAATTCTGGGTTGTTTTTTGTTAGTATACTTTGTGTTCAATAATCAGACTCTTATTTATATAAAAATACTAGACAATTTTCATATCCTTCTAGAGGTTCTAATCTTGACCAAGTTGTTGGAAAAATACCGGAAAAGCAAAACCTTATAGATGAACTTTCTAACTTGTCAGCCATGGAGGAAGCTCTGGATGAATTAATCAAGGATTGTGCTCATCAGTTATTTGAACTAACAGATGACAAAGAAAATGCAAAATATCCTTTTGAACTCTTGCATTACTTTAATACATGGTTTTGGTTGCAAGTGCTCAGGTATCTAGTAATAAGTGTAGGCTGATACCAACAGTATTACCATGCAGTAATACTTGATAATGAGTTTTATAATAGGAAACTTTTTTTTACTTTATATTGGTGTATTCTAGGTATGTTCCCTGCTTTGCAGTATCATGTGCAGTCTAGCCTGTTTTTGGGGTGGAGCTACTTGGTGTCACCTTTCCACTGCAGAATAATGGAAGTGGGGCAGTGGTCTTAGTAACCCTGACCATAACCACTTTCTCTCCATTATAAAGTTGTCTTGGGCAGATCTTGACCTACCAGTGAGATTGAGTTGCTTAGTGAGATGAGAAAGAGGTTCCCAAAGAGAGTGCCAGTGGCCTGTTGCCAAGAAGATGTAATGGCATGTTGGTTGTGTCCTAATACTGCTCTCTCTCTTGAGAGAGGTTCCAATGCAGTCTTGTCTTTTAGATGGGTTTTGATAATAAAGGGATTTATTTTTAATATGACATAAACATTTGATTTTGGCTTCGGGTTACAGTAAGGTATTAGTTAGCTCCCTTGTCTGGCAGAATGTTAAAGTCTCTGCTGAAACAAAATGTGCCCATTTTCTCTATGGTGTCAGGAACACTTTTCATTATGCCTTACCTGTTCTGATTAAGAAAATAATTTTAGAGTTTCCAGGAAATTATTTATGTGCATAGTTATTACAGACCAAAGAGGTAGTTTCTCAAGGGCAGTATTCCCTCTGCTTTGCAGACTTATGACAGCATCTGTGAAGACTGTTTGCCAAATGAGTTTGTTTTTTTAATATTGACTATCACTAATTTTTAAAAGCTTTTTACTTCCTAGAAATAAATAAAAAAGGTTTTCAACTTGCTAGTTAATACTTAATTTTACAAGGCTACTATTAAAGTTAATGCCAAACTATTTACCACTTTTCTGAACTTGGTATTCTGCTTCAACATATCTTAAAATCATGCTTTGCTTCTGCCCATTAGCAAATTCCTTTACAGAATCCTTGACCAATGTATACACTAGCTTATGTGACATATCAAGATATCCGCAGCATTCAGGCATTTCAAGGACAGATTGTGATAGCGATCAAAGCTCCAGAGGAAACCAAATTGGAAATCCCAATTCCTAAAGAAGTAAGTTTTATACATTTACATTTCTCTCTGAAGGGAACAGAAGTTCTCAAATTTGATTTTTTTTTTTTTTTTATTGCAATAGCCATCAGTAATTGACTTACAATTTCTTTTATGTATAGCAAATATTCATACTTCATTTCTTGTGTTCCACTAAACAATGCTCTAGAGATAATAGTCTAAGAAACTTATTTTCAGTATTTTCCCATTTACCTAAATTATTAAACAATAAACATCTCTGAGCTTTGGTTATTTGGTTTTGCTAGAGAGAATGGAACAGCTGTAATAAATGTTACTTATTTCCACTATCAGTTTGTTTGTTAATTTACTAGGATAATGAAATTTCCAAAGAGCTGTTAATCTTCTATACTGAAATTGTAAATCTTAACAGAAATCTAACCCAAAAAAACAATAGGCATGATTTGATAAATACCTTTATGACGTGTAAATGCTGTCTTACTCCTTAATGAGTAGATGGCTATTATTACTATAATATTAAAGTATAGAATGCACAGTATGGTTGATTAAAGAAAACATTTTGGCACTCAGTAGATCACATTAAGATGGATTTTTCATGGAGGTGTGTGCTGTGCACCTCATGGTACAACACACATTCTCCTACTCGGGTCAAACCTTAGCTCCTTAGGTTTGCCCTCTACACATAGTCACACTGCACCTGCATTGGGACCTATGTACTGTGAACCCACTGTTTTAAGTAGTCCTGTGAAAGAGGGGAAATAATGGAAGTAAGCTTAAGATAACAAATGGACCTTTAATTTTCTTTTCCTTTTGTGTGTGTATTTTTTTTATAATGTTCTTAATTGTGTAGTCATTAAGTTTGTCTTGCAGTGTGCACAGAAAGGGATGTCGTAGGAAAAGGAGGTATGAATCATTAGAACCAGAAGAGGTAGTTCCACTGCACAGATCTCCAGTGGTTTAACCAGTAAAAGGATCTGGTGCTCATTCTGTGGAGATGAAAAAGATAAGACTTCAGAGGATTTCTGAAGCAAAAGAAGGCAGGATTTAAAAAGCTATATTTCAGAGAGAACAGAATCTTCTCCGTTGACTCTTAAAATTTGATTTGTTCTGTGTCTTGCAATGTATTGTCTGCTGAAGGAAAACAGTAACAGGAATATAATTTGGTTGCTTTGCCATATTATTAAAGCTGCTGTGTGCTCTCATTTGTTTTCTGATCCATAGCAGTGACTTGTCAAGTTTTAAGTATTGTTATTCTTCGTAAACATATAGTAAATCTTGGCCCTGTATCTAAAGATCAGTAACAAGACTAAACAAAGCTTCATTAAGTGCATGTTCACCAAAAAGGAAATCTAATTAGCATAATCGTGCTTAATAATTGGCCTACAAATCTATCTAATGGTCATAATTTATGTAGAACTAGTAACACAATTTTAAATAGTTATGTCATTCCAGTGTTTGTTCTGCTCTTATGCATTGGCTTAAAAATACATGTAAAAATAGGTGACCGATGTGTAAGATTTGTTCCTTGGTTTACATTCAAGTCACTGTTTTATAGGATTGCATAGAAGTACATGTGAAGAGCACAAAAGGACCCATTGATGTGTATCTATGTGAGGTGGAACAAGAGAAGCCAGGTGCCAAAACTTTTGAAGATACGGATACTGTCACTTCTGAAACTGAGCCATCAGTTTCTCCTGATGAAGGTAGTGTCTTCCATTTACATTTTTATCCCTGTGTAATTTTTTTTAAGAATGGTCATACCATTCTGGTAAAGCTGAAAACCGTACCATACAAGTGTAATTTTCTGGGTATAGGTTGTGGGTCAAGATGAGTGGGAGTACAGGAAATGCCTGAAAGAGAAGTCTATGCTGTTGTGTTACCTCACAACAGCAGGAGGTCAGAGAGTCAGGCGTGTGCACACATAGCAAGGCACTCTCGTTCCCTGACCTTTCCTTCCTTTGCTGGTTACTGGTTTCCCATCGGAGCTGTGCTCTATGGATGAAACAGTGAGTGTCAGTTCTCTATGGCCTCACCACAGAGTCCAGATGTAGTTGTCATGAGAGTTAAGATGCTGTTTCAAACAAAAGAGTGTGCTCTCTTGTTCATAACTGCCATCTAAGGGACAACAGCCAAAAGAGGGGACATAGTATTTTGATCTCCTGAAACAAGATTGGTTGAAATATACTCTCCCAGGAGCCCCAGTGCTGCAGGATGTTGGAGTTTAAAAATAAACGTGGCGGGAATTGCAGTAGTTCAGAACACAAAAGATAAATTATTTTTGGCAGTGCTGCTTTATAGTTAAAGGGAAGAGTTGACTTTTTTACTCTTAGGCATTTCTTTTACTTTGATTGCAGAATGACTCGGAATATTTCCTACAATGACTGTAATCGTATTGCTTTTTTTAACTTTCAAAGTGAGATCACTGGAGGAAGAAAATGACAAACCACCTGAGACGACAAATTAATTACAACTCAAAAATCTACTCCAGAATGTAAATATCTGTGTTATAGAGCTTTTCCAAAGCTGCTTGGATCTGCAAACTAACTGAAAGGCTCCAAAGCATTTAAAATGGAAAACAGCAGTGGGTTGGTTGAGCGCTTTCACAGGATTGCTTATCTTCCCAAGTCAAAAGATGAGAGTTCCTAGAGTTGCTTTTAGGAGCTTTGTTTTTATAATTGCATGTCATCTACAGAGCTTTGGGAAAATGTTATTTTTAGCTTATGAAATCATTTTAACTGACAGAACATATAGGCAGTTAATTACTTTTAAAAACGAAGATTTGAAAACTATTTCTGGAATAATCTACAATCCTTATGATAATGTATATAATAAAGAAATGCACTTTTCAGTTCTGAGGCTGCACTACTACTAAGCAAGATTGTCAGACACGAGTGTAACAAAGAACTGGTGTATCAGAAGCCTTCACTATAAAAAAAGATGTAAATATAATTAATTATGCCTTACACTGTGTAGATGCTGTTTGCATTGTTTGCATCCAGCTCTGCATGAACTATGGTATCAACAGTGAAGTTAAATAATTGGGCTTTTTGTATATATCTGTATCATGTCTTGGTAGTTAATGATGTAGATTTATCGAGATGGTTTGCATTTATGCTTTTGTACAGCAAAGAAATAAAATGAGCTTATAAAAATTAAATAGTCTAACCGGTCAATCTAATGAAACATGTTGGGTTGTCTTTGGAATTCACTACAGACATGAAAACTGATGTGAAAATTTGAAATCTGTTATACATAGTGCTGGCAGCTAGCACTTAGATTGGATTTGTGATGCCAGAATACTGTAATACAGTCATTTTCAGAAGAAATGGTATAATCAGTAACTACTTAAATTAGTCCCTTCCCCTAGAGTTTACATACAGCATACCTTTAGCCTGGTACTGTGATCTCTTTGTGGCTTTAGCATGTAAAAATATGTAAAATACTTCAGAACTGCATCTGTATTTGTCCATCTTCAGCATCTGTAAAATGGAGTTTCAGCATTTTGATACTGGGTTTTTGAAGTGAATTTATTGTCACTGTATGAATGCCATATTTAGGCTCATTTCACTCCAGTACAGAAAAGTGTACCTCATAGTTTTCTGTATTGGCAGGGGTTGGTTGGTTTGTTTTTAAAAGGAACTCACAAGTCCTAATTTTCCCAATCACACAGTGTCAACAACTATCCATCTACTCCCAAGAATAAATTTCTGAGTGTTCTAACCAGCAGCTGTATTTATATATATATAAATATATATATATATATATATGTAGATTTGGTGAAACTAAATGCCCTATATTCTACTAATAAGTACAAATAAGGTAGGGCAGTTGAAACTGAAGAGTTTAAATATACACATTGAGAGTTAATCCTGTTTTCTAAAAGGCTCAATAGTTCTGCAAAACTCATATTGAAATGGGGAGATACACTGACTGCAAGCTTGTGTCAGAGAGTAATCCTGACTCCTTGTGGATGAGCTGCCAAATTCAACCTCCAGGATATAGGACTCCAGTGTTGGATACTATTTTTCTGCATCTCTGTAACAGGCTGCGCTGTTATAAAAGCAAAGTGAAAAAGCACATTTCCTACATAGATCTTGGTAAAAATGGGGAAGGTGCTCTTCCATGAAGCTGAAAGTGGGGTTAAAATTAAGAAATCGTCTCTTTGCAGAGAAAGGTGGTCTTTTTCCTTCAGTGGCTGGCTTCTTTCCAGATGACCCATCTGCATTTTGATTTGTTTGCATTGCTGTTCTGTTTTGGTGGGGAGGGAGGCCTGTACATAGGAGCCATGTTGATCCCCATGCACTGGTTCAGTAACTTGGAATAACATTTTCTATGAAATGTGTAAAAATTTCTAGTACCAACAGGTAATCCTGAGTGCTGTGCTTTAGGGTGAGATTTTGTTAGGTTATAATACATTTTTTGGAACTGTGGAGTAAGGAAGTAATGCTTTTACAAAATAACCATCTTAGATTAAGGAGGTCTGTCTTCAAAAGCAGAACATACATTATTTTTCATTTCTAACAAATGTCTAGTGATTGTTTTTTAACTCCAAGCTACACTATTATCACAGTGAAATGGGAGAAGCTGTAATAGGGCAGTGATACTATAATTATTTTTGTAAATGTATTTATTATTTGAATAGTGCACCTTCAGTGGAACAGATGGACTTCTGAAGATTAAACCCCTTTGTTGTTACTACTTGGATGCTTACAGTATTATCCACTTGTGATACTGGAAAACAATGTACTGTATAAGCTAACTATACCAACTATCTGAAAAGAATGGACTTGGATTTGAGAATAAGTTCCTGAGTGATGCTGAACTTAAGTATAACTTACAAGCTCACTTGAAAAGTAAATGTGATAGGACCTTACTCTGAATTTGTATCATAATGCTTGATTTTTTTTTCTGAAAGGTTATTGAGATTAAAGTATTTTTGTTGAGTCCATATCTGTCCATGTTCAGCAAATATGTATGCCTAAGCACTTCCCTCAGCTATTTGAGGTCTCTGCCTGTAATAAATGAAAAAGCTCCAATAATGTTTTTGTCTTTCCTTCAATAAGAATGGCTGAGCATCAAAATGTATTCATCAGCAATAGCAGTTGCCAGGATCTGTAATTATAAAATCGCTTTGTTTTGCTGACTCTAACTGGAACAAATGCCACAAGTTGCCAGTTCATCCCTTATCTGGTATGGGAAATTACTCCTCAGAGGTTTCAGATGTGAATTGCAATAAAGAAGAGAGAAGATTGCTTTAAATTATTATCTTTTGGAAAGCACTTAAAGGACAGCATGTTCCTTCATTTTGAATCAACTTTTTGTTATGTGCGAAGAGCCTCATTTATAAGAATAATTAAATTACGTTGATTTCAAAAGTTACTCTAGCTCTTTTAATTTTCAGTGGTGAAGTTAACCAGCTTGCTAGGCAGTCAGGTGGTCCCGAGTAGCTGGAGTTGACTGCAAACTTCAAACACATCGTGTGTTCCACCATCATGGGAGTATAGGCTGGCTGTGTGCTGGGACTTCTTAACTGCTGAAGTGTTTATCTAGAGGAGGAATCTGCTATTTTTGGTTCCTCTTGTGATCTGCCAGTGTAATTTGTAAGAAGTGTGTTGAGACTAAAATCACATAAATTATACTTGCTAGTGTACAGTTTATATAATCCTAGATGAGGCTTCTCACACAGATGTTTACAGAAGGATTGCGATACTCATTTGTCAAAAAAACATGGTAATGGAAGGAAATCTTAATGATATCTGGAGAGAAAGAGAAGCCTGGTTCTCTCCATGTATCTCATACGTGGTTTCTTAGAGAACTGAATAAAAGGATAAATAAAAATGTCTTTCAGTTGCCAGAGTTGACACATAGGTTGGCAGTCTCAATGCACAGATCAGGGGTTTTGATTTGTTTCGAAAGTATCGACAACACTGGCAGCCCTGGGCCACTGAATAGCACACAAGGAAAATGTGGATTACTGTGTATTTATTGATTAATTATGTGTTTCTCCTAGTCTGAAAGACACTAGGCTGTCTTAAAAATTTGCTGCAGATTGAAGTTAAGGAATCTTAATTCTTTTCGAACAGGAATTAAATTAGTGACATTAGATGATCACTTCACAGTCTTAAAAACAAGTATCTTCCAAATCTGTAAAATACTATTCCTTTATACATGGAAAAAAAATATAGACTGTTATAATCTGGACAGAAGTGGTTGGAAGGCTGTCCAGATATTGTCTGTATGCTATGTGTGTGTCTCTCAGGATCTGTTGCCTAGAAATGAAAATGAGACAACAATAATTGTTTACATAAATGTTGCCTGAAAACTTCTCAGGCATTCATGGTCCCTCCGTTGGCTTTATGCCAAGAATCATTTCTAAATTGGCAAGTGGGAGCTATTTTGGGGGGCTAGTGAGAGAAGTCTGTAAAACTGTTTTATGATTTGGAAAGAAAATCCCCCCAACATCTCTTAAAAAGTTTTTTATCACCTTTGAAATCAAAACCTGATCAGGATGGTGTCTGTTCATTCAATTAATCACTTCTGATCATTTTAACAACATCAAAGTTCAACTACAAATAGTCATTCAGCCATGTGCTTCATTGACAACAAGTGGTGGCTTTGAAATGGGCACAAGTAGGCTGAATAAATTATACTTGAAGCTGAAGTGCAACGCTTCAGCTTGCTGCCTCTGGACAAATCAATCCTCTGTGTTGTGCCCATTTGCAAAATGGGGGTGACTGCCTTGAACGCCTATCAGTTCTGCTTTGCAGTGACTCCTAAGAGCACACCAGCTTCCCCAGGACCCTTCCTAGGATGCTTGCACAGTACCAACAAGGGCATCCTTCAAACTTCTTCCTGTGCTTCATGAAGCAATCATAGTGGGTGCCAGGACCTCCCAGGTGCCCTAGAAGCACATCCACTCTGAAGATGGCACCAGAAAACTCTCTGCTACCTTGAAAGCTGCTCCCCCAGGGCTAATCGATGCTTTCAGTCTTTAACGCATGTCCTTTAAGAAATAAATGGAAAAATAAATTCAGTGTTCCAAACACATAGTCTAAATTAGCAGCTTGTTGACAAATTCGAGTTGAGAAGCCAAAATGTACAAATGTACAAATAAATGTTCCTGTGTTTCATATTTTACATACAGTGGGTTTTTATTTTCCTTTGATATCCTGTCAGTCTTGTACAGGGAGACAGGACAATCAAACATCTGATTAATCTTCAGTATAACTTGCATTATTTTTCAGTGATGACAAAATTGTTCCCTCTCTAGGTTAAATACTCTGACATTTAACAAAATCTTAGAGATAGGATTAAGCCCTTTCCTTGCCTCTTTTTCATCTCCCAGGACATCTTTTTTACAGTGGCCAGAAAGGAACTGAAATGAATACACCCATCCAGCATTGTGGCTGGTGTGTAATAATAGCAATATAGCAATAATAATCTATAGCAGAGATTCAAAGGAAACTTTGGTGAAAGGGGAAAAAAGGGATAAAATACCTGCATTTCTTACCCATTTATGGCAGGTCCCAAGCCCCACACTGACTGGCTAAGCCTGGGGTCTGCCAGAGCTGCTTGCTGGCTTCTCAGAGGCTGCAGGGCCACTAGAGGGATGCCTGCAACCATCCTTCCACCAGCTGCTGAATCTCTGAACCACCACTTCACATTTGTGACCAGTTACATTCAGTAACCACACTCAGCATCAAATAGTAATTGAATATGCTCTGAAGAATATATCAGATGGTTGCTCATGATGGCCTAGGGAAAGTATTTGGCAACTACAAATCTGGAAAGGTGGAACAATGCCAGTGCAACACAAGGTCAAACTGAGCTGATCAGAAGTCATAGACACATTTCAGGTTGGAAAGGACCTTTAAAGTTAGTCCAACCCCCCTGTAGTAAGCAGGGACATAGAATCATAGAGCTGTTTTGCTTGAAAGCAACCTTTAAGATCATCAAGTCCAACCGTGAACCCAACACTGCCAAGTCCACCACTAAACCCCGTCCCTAAGTGCCACATCTACACATCTTTTAAATACCTTCATAAATGATGACTCTACCACTTCCCCAGGCAGCTTGTTCCAGTGCTTTACAACTCTTCCAGTGAAGTTTTTGCTAACATCTTCAACTAGATCAAGTTGCTCAGAGTCCCATCCAATTTGAGAGTTTTCCACCATCAAATTCCAATTTGGTTGCTGCTTCTCTTCTAGCACATCAGGCACAATCCACCCAAGTCTTTGACAGCCTGAGTTCAAGGGCTTCCAAGTCATGGCAGATCAGGAGCTCTGGGCTGTGTCAGTACCAGCCAAGTAACTCTGTGGGCTATGCACCTGCCTGCCTGCCTGCCTGAGATACCAGTCATAAGGGAATCTTGGACAGCTGCTCAGAAAATTCTGAAAACCCCAAATTTTGTTCTTTTCTGTAGTGAGATCTTTCTTCATGCTGCTGCTCTGCAGGCAGCATCACATCAAGCACTTGGTTCAGAGCTGGAATTCTGTTTTACTGTAACATCTCCTACACTTACTAACTAGACCTAGATATATCCTTTTCTTTGTTTGTTTCCTATGGTTTAGCTTGTATCTTGTGACATGGCATAATCTATTTAAACTATCAACAAATTAGCAGTATGCTCAGTGATAAAAGTACTTATTTTTATTGTTTTATTAGTTCTAAATTAGTTGACTAGAAAATGATGGAAATTTAATAGTGAAGAATACTCCCTCCTACAGAACCAACTGTTGGAACTGATGGGATGAAAAGGGCTGCAAAGAGGAAGAAATTGGCAAGATGAAGAAATAAGCATTAGTAAGTGCTATAATAGGCCTCATGCACCCTAGAACAGAATAACCGATGAACCTGAATCTGTTATCCTGGCTGGGTAGATGGGTTGAGCTCATACTTAAAAAAAAAGATGTGTTTTAATTTAGGTGGAAAAGCAGCAGCATAGATTTTAGAAGTGGTAGTAGAGTTGGATGATTTATTTATTTAGTAGTTAATTCCCTGGAAAATGCAGTTTCACTCATGTCTAAACTAATTTGCTTCAAATTTGCAGAATAGTTTTTGCTGGGAAAAAAAACAAAGGAGGGGATAAACTCTATGGGAGGAAAGTCCCCAGTTACCCTACAGCTCAATGATCAGATCATTTATTTAGGTAACAGAGACCCCTTAGTAGAGGCTGTTTTGAGGCAGGCTATGCTTGGTTCTTCCTGTTACCCCTTTGATTTTCTCCAGACGAGAGAGACGGGGACACACCTCCCCAGGGAGCACACTGGTTCCCAGAGTGGGAAGGCATGATTCTCATGCTCCTCCTTGGTGACCCAACGAACTCAGTGCCTTTGTGCAGGACAACAGCTTCAACACAAGGAAGAATTTCCCCTTTCTCCCACTTCAGGGATCCCCAGTTCTTTAGGAAACTCCTAAGGAGTAGAATTCTGCTTCAAATACCCTTGGACAAAAGTAGGATTTCCTTATCCTAAGTATATCCACACCATGAGATTAAAAAATGAGACTGCCTTTTTTATTTCAAGCATCCAAAGCAAGGACTGTACATCAGATCAAACAGAGCATTTAATGGTATATGTAAAGAAACACTTTCAGGTTTGGTTTTTTTCCAACAATGAAAAATACACAGTTTGGTTACATCCAAACTGTGCCGGTTTTTCTTATATTCACCATGGGTTTGAACAAAAATGCAACCTCCACAGAGTCTTTAACTGGTCATGTAATGGTTTGGGTTCACTTTCATCCAGGCTGCACTATGCTTCTTACAAACCATTATGTCTGCAGCCACACAAAAGAACAGAAAGTGCTGCTGAAGGCTCCTGACTCCAGCCCCTGCAGTGCCCATCACCACATCATACAGCCCTTCAAAAGGCACTTCAAAAGGCACTGACCCTGCTGCAGGTAGGAATTTGCTTGCTGCCTTTACTTGAAGGTTGTACCAGACATCATCATTTATAGTTCTCCCTTTTCCTTCCTTCCTTCCTTCTTTCCTTCCTTCCTTCTTCCCTTTCCTCTCTATGATGACTCTTTACTTTGCTGCTTGACTCTTATGTTGTTTAAACACAAAATGACAATTTCTCCGAGTGTAAACCCCTTCTGCAAACTATGTCCACTAGAGTATTCACCATTGTTCCTATTCCTATTTTACAGGCCCTCTCCACCTTGAAGCAGATCAACACTTCCACCCAACTTCATGTCATTTGCAAACTTACTGAGGGTGCACTTGATCCTCCCATGGAGATCATTGATAAAGATATTATACAGAACTGGCCCCAAAACTGAACTCTGGGGAACATCACTTGTGACCAGCTGCCAACTGCATTTAACTCTATTCACCACAACTCTCTGGGCTTGGCTATCCAGCCAATATTTTATCCAGCAATGCATATGCCCTTCCAAGCCATGAGCAGCTAGTTTCTTGAAAATAATGTGGGAAATAGTGTCAAAGGCATTACCAAAGTCAAGGTAGATGACACCTACAGCCTTTCCCTCATCCACTAAGGGGGTCAATATGGTGGATTCTCCTCAGATTTTCAATAAGGAGAGTGTTTGCCCAGTTCTGTACTGTGAGTTCCATTTTGGGAAGCAGGTGTTTCAATGTGTGATCTTAAATCCAGAATAAAGAATCAGAAATGCTTGTGTTATATATGTACATGTTCACTGGAACAGATAACTATTTCAGACATGCAAGTGACAGGACTGAATCAAGCCTTGTCAGAATTAAAAGGAGGCAGCAACAGCTTTGAGAACCTGCGGCCAGCACTTCCAAGAGACCAGCAGCTTTTACTCTGCACACTTCCATTTCTGCAACCTTTACAATGTGTAATATAAAGGAAGCACTGGAGATAATGATCACAGCAGAAATAAGATTGGCAGAAATCCTCCTCTGCTCCAAGGAACTGTGAAGTATAAGCAGCCTACTGACAGTACAATGCAGATGATTTAATAAGTCAGAGCAGCCCCTTGAACTGTTGTATACTTAAACCTATGTGTCAGAGAGCCCTGAACTTTGCCTAAATACAGAAAGCAGCAAAGGAAAATTGAGGTCACTGTCTTCATTCTCCAAGGTATGCTTACAGCAAGTTTCTTCCTGAGAATTATAGCAGAGAATTTGGCAGATCAACATCACATAAGCATTTCAATTAACCTAGATTCAGAGTTTCACTTCTGTCTTCCCAATGCATCCAAGAAACTATGAAACTACTTGATTAACAAAAGCAATGTCAATTAGCTGGGGAGAATTATGTAACCAATGAAAAGGCAGGCAGAGACCAAGTCCTGTGTTATCAGGACACACCCATGCACTATGCAGCCACTTTTGTTTCACACCTCTTTTTCTTGATCCTCTGGTATTTGTGTTTAAGATACTGAATTCAACACAGCACAGGCAGTACCAACTAATATTTCTGCATTTGTAATTTTGCTATAAATGCTGTTTGACAGAGTGGGAAGCAATGACAGCTGGCATACTTATCAGAGACAAAGACATATTCCTTCCCAAGTAGAAGCAGTAGATATAGGCTTTTACCTATAAAGTTTACCATATGAATATATTTTCTTTAGCATTTGCTTGATTACTTTGGTTTGCATTTAATTATACAGATGGCTGAGTGGTTTTGCAATTTTATAGCTGGCCTGTGCTAGTGATTGATGTGGTAGTGTCATCCTTACTGAGGGCTGGTTTAGAGATACAGGAGGTTTGAAAAGCTGCTGTATTTAAAGCTACTAGCTGCAATGCAACAGATGCTGTATTATGAATTAACTGAAAGTATGTTACAAAATCTTTTTCATGGACTTCACAGAATGATAGTATTTGCACCAAGACAACAATGGAATCAGAAAATAAATGAAAATTACTGTGGCTGACTTTCAACTTCTTTAAAAACATGTGGTTTTATATTTATACAGAAGTCTTTATTCCCATTTATTTTCTTTAACTTATAATGAAGAAATAGGGGTTTCTTTTAATCCAGAAAAACAACTGATTAACCCGTAGACTGATGAAACACTAGCATATGAGAAAGGAAAATAAAATCATTAAAAACCACAATGAGCTTATATTCCTTTCCATCCCTATTTCATATTTATATACACATATAAAGAAACCCTTTTGCTAGTGAAGTAAATGTAAATGGAAAATGTAAAAATGCAAATGAGGTAGAATGACAATCTTTAGTTGCAACCTCCAAAGTCTCAAGACCTCATTATCTAAAAAAACACCTCTTGTGCCATTTCTCACAACAATCGACTGTGATGTTCAAACCATCAGCATGAACTCCTGGACACCCCAGTGGGGAGGGATGAGAGTTATGCACCTACTCCTGTAGCAGTTTGATGTGGTTTAATTTTGGCACCTTTCAAAGGCTGTGTTTGCTTGGACTCTCGGTTTCTTTTTCTGTCCTTGTCACTCTGTTGTCACAATTAGGTTCTCTTTTAGAATGAGTCAATTCATGTCTCTAAGCATCATTGGCAACTCACTTAATGTTCCTATGCATGTTTTCCCATATGCAAAACACAGCAATGGACTCTATCCACATGAGGTGCTAAACAGGGTAGCAACCCTGACAATCAGTAGAATCAATTCCTCTGTTAGCAGTGCTCTTATCACAGAATCACAGAATGTTAGGAGTTGGAAGGGACCTCAAAAGATCATCTAGTCCAACCCCCCTGCCACAGCAGGATTCCCTAGACCAGGTCACACAGAAGCACATTATGCTCTCCATATAATATCTGCAGAGTGTAGGAACCTAAGAAGAGGTTTTGCAAAAGCCTTAACTAGCCAGCAGCAAGTGCTAAAACCACAGCAGACCCTGTCTCCTCAAACAGATGGACAGGTGGCTAGTTTGTTTTTTTTTCTTCTTTTGCAATAGCTATCTGTGAAACCATGCCTGAGGCCCAGAGACAAATCCCTTTTCTTCTTGAGAAGGCTTGATCCCTATGGAATATCCTAAAGAAATAACCTGAAGTTGATGACTCTTAACCAATAAGCCAAGTTTACCAACTTCTTACAAATCTTGTCATAAAAATTCAGCCAGTTCTGAAAATGGTCCACAACAAATTCCCAACTGCCTCAGGACACCTAAGACAAATCTGGACCATAGACACCTAAGGAGTTAAGTGGCATTTCAGGGTCTAGAGAGAGAGGTGAAGATCCAACTGTGGACTCATAGGCTTAAAGCTGCAGCATGCACACCCGAAGGCTTGGACTTAGCCTTACAAAACATGGTAAATTAACATTTGAGAATTCACTGCATCAGACTTCAAAACTACTGTACACACATAAAGTAAAACCAGTTCTTCCTTAGATGGTCACTGTTAGGAACAAGTGTTACTCTTAAGAGATACATGCCACTATAGGCAGAAAGAGTACAACTGTAAAAAGACTGCAGAAGGTGCTGTTATTTTTACTTTAGTATATGTTAAAACAATGGTTTTTTGCAAACAGTGAGGGAATGATCTGACTTTCTGGGACTTTTTTTGCCACTTAATCACTTAAAACCAGCAGTTAACTTTCTGCTGATAGTTTTGTGAGGATTTGTGTTGTACAAAGGAGTTCAGTTGACTGCCTTGTCAATTTATAACAGAGTAAAACTTGTTTGTCAGTAAAGATATGTCCTGAAGGCTGGAGAGAAAGATCTATTGGGCAAGAATTTCAAGAAGGTAGTGATCCTACACACTTGCTTTTGAAGTCAGAGTAACACTTGCTTTGTATGCAAAGCCAGCTGTTATGGTTATTTAAGAATTTGTTACCCTTGTTTAAATAGCAACCTGAACAATGTCACAAAATCATAGAAGCTAGATAAAGATTAGTTTTTATGAAGCTTATAGATAAGAAAAATGAGGAAAAGAGAAGTAGTCTGAAAACAGCCACGGGGAAACTGAGAAGAGAGCTTAGATCTTCACATCGCCTAATGCTTGACTCAAAGCTCATTGAAATCACCCCAAAACTGCTGTTGACATTAACAAAACCACAGTACTCACATTTGTTCTCTTGTCCAAACCTATTTTAAATCCCTCAAAAAACCCAAAGCATTTCTGTTTTGCCGCTTAAAAGAAATAAGCCAAAGAATAGGTTGTGCATGAAGAGATCATGTCTCTTTTAGGTAGTTTTGAACTTGCAATGGTTGATGTGATGGATGGATGGCAAGGCATGTAAATTTATCATTCTACTAGAATCCATGTCCTAACCCTAATAGCAACCCTACTTGTTGTTGCATCTACTTCTTTTATCTTGTTGCAAAGTAAACTGCTTGAGCAAGCTATGGAGTTTTTTTGAGGTTTAGGGGGGATTTTTTGTTTGTTTGTTTGGGATTTTTGTGTTTGCTGGGGGTTTTTTTGCTTGGTTTTTTTTGTTGTTTTTTGTCGGTGGTGTTGCAGTAAAGCAGATTATCATCTGCTTTGGGGATGAAGTAGTCCTATGATATAAATAAACACTGCCTCTCTTGAACAGATTTTCACCAATTCCTTTAGAAAACTTGCAAACTTAATGTGTTCTACTGAAAGAAGCATGAGTCACAACGCCCAGTTTGACTTTTGAAAAAGCTCACGTGTGTGTGCTTAAGTGTTTCTGTCAGGTTTCTGGATTTTGATTCAATGGACTGTAAAATAAGTATCCAGTTATAGGGTTTGGGTTGATACTCAGATCTGACCCACCCTTGAGTTGGGGGTTGTTCAGTGCTCAGAATATCAGAGAGTGAGCTCACTTAAAACCATGCAAGTGACTCATGTATTTACTTCTCTTTTACTCCCTCTCCTCTTCCTTTCAAGTTAAAGTATTGGCCCATTTTTCTGACATCAGCTCACTGATATCCAGCTATCAGCTGCAAGTGAACACAGTAAAACTGAAATGTTAACATTTCCTCCTCGAAGTCCCTCCACCTCTGCGGACTGCACTTCTGTGGTTTCTGTCGTTCTGCCCAGTAACTCCAGCCGCATCTCCAAGCCGCTGGAACCACAGCTTGGCCACAACCATTCCATGTCAACCCACGGAGTAACCCTGCTGTCCAGCTCACCTCCTCCATCCCTGCAGTCACAACTCAAGCCACAACAGCACTGGCCCTGCTACAGCCTACTCTTCCCTGGAGCTGATAAACAGCATCCCGATCCCTGGAAACGTCGACCGGGAGTGGCAAGCTGACCATCACTCCACCCGGCACTGCATGTGGCGGTTCACGTTTCTCACTGTGAATGAGCGATGTCTGCATTTTCCTTGGCACAGGTCATCTTCCAGATCTCCATCCTTCCTCTCGTAGGCGCCCTGAGCATACCTGAAACTCTGCCTGAAACTCTACCTGAAACGCTGGTCATCTACTTTCTCAAATTCAAATATTTATGGTTGCTTTGGTGTGCTTTCCGCTACGCGGGCGGGACGAGGTCTGAGGCAAAATTTACCTGACCACCACACTGCCTTTTCTCTCTCTCTCTCTCTCCAACTGCTGTGTCCGGGCATGGCCCCTCCGGCGGGCCTTGCCCGCAGCGGCTGCCTCAAGGGGTGGAGAAGCGGGAGGTCACCTTGGTGCTGCGGCCGGGCGGCGGGTTGAACACGGCGGAGCACCCACGACCCTGACCTCGGCCCTCTCCTCCCCGCCGCGGGGGGCTGAGCTCAGTGTTATAGTTAGGTGGTGAGTGAGCCCTGAGCTATGCGCCGCCGCTCGCAGCGGGGCCTTGTGGGTAACGGCGGGCTGGGCCGGGTGCAAAGGCAGTAGATTCGAGCCGTTGCTGGGTGGCTCCAGAGTAGAGAGATTGCGGCTCCTGCCCCAGTGGCAGGGAGGGAGCTAGAGTCCTAGTCCGACTCCGCGGTCGCAGCCTTCCTCTTCGCCCCTCTCCGCCTTCCGGGAGGGTGTCCGGCCAGTGGCGGGGAGCCGGTAGTGAGCCGGCGCCCGCTGAGGGACGCCCCGAGCAGGGGGAGAGGCGGGGGCACGGCGGGAAGCGCTCCCTCCCTCCCTCCCTCCCATCTCTCTCCTCCCTCTCCCCGCGCCCGGGCGGAGCAGCGGCCGCTTCCTTGCTTCCTTCATGCCCGGGCGGCTGCAAGGCGGCCAACGGCGGCGCACTGCCCTCTGCTCCCGCCTTGCTACTCCGGCCCGGCCCGCCGCGGCCCCCGCCCTTTCCCCGGCCTTTGCGCCGCGCTAGGCCCCGAGCCGGCCCGCTGGGCGACCCCACTCAGTCCCCTCCTCCTCGGCAGCGGGAGACTGTCTCCCGCCGCCACTAGGCGGGCCAGAGGATGAGCCAGCAGCCGGCGGTGAAGATGTCGGCGGCTCCCCTCACGGCGGAGGCGCTGGAGTCGGCGGCGGGGATGCTCGAGGGCCGCCAGAGGAAGCTGGAGTCCATGATCCGCGACCCGCGCTCGCCAGTCAACGTGGAAAGCCTGCTGGTGAGAGGGGCCGCCGCGCTGGGCCGCGCCGCGGGTGAAAGCGCTTGGCGGGGTAACAAAGGGAGCGCTGCCCTCGCCTTGGGCGGGCGGGGGAAGGAAGGAAAGGGCTCTCGCGTCCTGGAGGAGCTTTCCTGGGGGAGGAGGACGAAGACTCCTTCCCCGGGCGTGTGGGGGGCGGTGCCTCTCCACGCCCCCGGCCGGGCCGCCGGCGAGGGGGGCGAGGGGTGCCCGGCCACCTGAGGGGAGAGCCCTGTCGGATGAGGAGGTGTCAAGAAACGAGCCCTCGGCCCCCAGAGGCTATTCTGGGGAGGAAGGGGTTAGTGGGGGGACTGCACCGTGAGCCGGGAGCGAGCGCTCTCCGTTTATTTACAGCTTGTTTTGGGCAGAGTGAGAAATGTCTCTGGAAAGATCTGACCTGGGGAGGAAAGCGCCTTTTTTTTTTTTTTTCCTCCAGGATCGTTTACACCGTTTACTTTCGCGCCTCGTAATCATAGCGTGTCCGTTCCCAAAGTACCTGCCTTTGTGTGTGCCAGCAGGCACCCAGTACCCATCCTCTCAGCCTTCCTGTAAACCCGGCCTCTAGTACTGAGGTTTGCTGTCCGATGTGGAAATAATTCAGGAAAAAGACACGCCTAAGGCAGAAACGTAACTGGGGGATTCTGTAGGGTCACGTTTATTTTCCATTGGGGCAAACTGAATCGTCCTTCTCCTCTTTAAAATAAGATTTTTCTGTTTGAGTGTATGAAATATGATTTCCTTTAGTAAGAAATCCATGCCCTCAGGAAGGAGTGGGAAGGGAGTTACATTTCCCCATTTAAAAACATCCAAACCCCGGAGAGGTGGTAAGAGGGATTCTTTATTATTATTATTACAATTTAATTTGATGGTGTTCAAACCTTATATTTCTTTGCCTCAAGATTTCCAATGTGTCCCAGTTACGAGGAACAGGAAAAGGAGGAAAAAATCCCAGTCCTTCCAAAAGTTGCTCAAGGCACTTAAACTCAGTTGGGTTTTTTTTTTTCCTTTTTCTGTTTTCAAATGACTCAGTTCTGTTTGGCCAAAAATACAGGAACTGACTGAACAGTGTGGAGAATATAGGAATTTCCTATAACATCTGACAAACGTTCTTCTCGAGGCTTTAGTACTGTATTACTCCTCTCACAGATGTTCAGAGGCATAATGACAGCCATAGTGGTCAGTGAAGGGGAGTGGGAAACTGCTGTATATCTAACTGGATTCAGATAAGTTTCTGCCTAGACCGAAGCAAAGGGAGCTGCCTCTGGGCTTTGCTCCCAGCATTTTCACTTTGGTATTTTGCTAGGAAAACTTTGACCTGTGGCCAAAAAAGACCAGTTAAAAATAGTACAGTCATTCTGAAAAATGCATCAGGTTAATACTTAACCCCAGTAGACTTTTTCACACTCTCTAGTTTTATACTCACTAGTGTGTTTCTTCTATTCTCTCGCCTCCCTGGCCTTGGACACAGATCAGGTATATTAAAAGCTGCTTATGTTTCTGAAAAGAAATTCTGATTGCAAAATTGAGACTGGGCTGTCTGGCACTTGTTTGTTTTTTTTTTTAAAGTTTTCTATGCTTACAATGTAGATAGCTACATGTAATATGATGGAGAAGCTAGCAGACCATAGGAGAGTGTTAGCTGAATTGTAAATGCATGGGTTTTTATGATAAAGGTTATCACTTTGCTTTCTACGCTCTCTGTGTTGAAAAAATTGACAGCAAGTCAGTTGCTAACCAATCAAATTTTCTAGTTTATGCATTCAGTGTGTGAAATAATGAACTACTTCATGTTTGGTTTTTTTAATTTATTTATTGCTTAAGAAATATGCAATGAATTTCTGCAAAAACCTTTTCTTTTGGTCTTTAATGTTATTTCTTTATGCTGTTTGACATTAATTTTGTATTGGCATTTTCCTAGACAGTCTGAATATGAAAACTTCATATTGCAAAATATACTTGTTTAGTAAACAGCTCACTTTCAGTCTATACTGTAAATGGAAATGTGTTTTCAGTTAAAAGTAGAAATACAGCAACAGAAACTAAGAGTCAAGGGAAATATCTTAAAAAAACTAGCAGGAATGCCACTATTTCATCCTCCAAAAATAACATAACCAAAACTAAAAATGTGGAATGGAATTCAAAATGGAATTCATTTCCTTACACTGTAAGAAGTCATAAACAGCTGCTATTCTGCATTTTGTGTGCATGCTTTATTTTTGGGAAACCATAAAAAGCAAAAAACTGTTAATCTGCAACACATGGTGCAAATCTGAAAGACATGAAAAGCTGAGGTAATAAGCTGTCTTTCTCTAGATACCAGCTCCACTGCCTATCAAGAGATAATTTATTCAGTGGCTTTAAATGAAGAGACTTTCTTTGTGCACCTTCCTGACCACAGCCTGGCTGACCACATCCATCTATTTCTTCAGCAGCAGAATCTATCAAGCTAAATACATTGATTGTTTTCCTCTTATTCCCCTTTGGGGCTCAAGAGAGACCATTAAGATTTTCCAATGTGATTTTTGCTGTATTGTATGCCTTAACTTTTCTTTGTTTATGCCCGTGTTAAGCATAATCATTTGTGTTTGACTAAACTGTCTCTTTGAAAAAAAGGCATTAGGAGATGGAGAATTTGCCATTTCATTTGTCCTGGTAGTTATTACAAAGGCAAAATTAAAGAGAAACAAAGCAAAATAATAAAAACAAACCAACAACAAAAACCCCCACCTAACACGAAATGAAAATGTGTGGCGTGGTTATCCCTATCCTTTTTCTGCTGAATTTAAACATAAGAATATTTTTAAAAAATGAGAGGACTTTCTGCCCATTAGCAAGGTTCAAATACATAGCCTGCAAATGGCAAATTTCTTCTGGTTTTGGTCTAATAAAGAGATGGAAATGGGATCGCTAGAACTGTATACACAGTTCCATGATAGGTTTCAGCAAAGACATGTACAAAGGGAAGTGGTTTTTGCAACCTCCTTTAGACATCCACTGAGTGCTCATTTTCCTCTTTGTATCATGTTGACAGTCTTTCTTACGTTGGCTATGCCAAAATAAATAACTTTCTTATTTGTCATGGCTTTCTGTAAAACAGTCTCTTAGTCTTTTTGACTGTGTCATACTGCATTAGTGGTTATGAAAATCTGTTTCATGTATTACAGGATCACTTAATAAAACTATACATTCTTATTATTTACTATTCTGCCATCCACTAGTTTAATGAAGTGACATTTTTATGTGTACTGCATGTACACATTGATGATAGTGCTTAGTGGTATTTGACTGTGGGTGATCTGTAAGAAACCCTTCTATAAATACATTCCTCCCAAATAGTTACTAGTTGACAGCTACGTGTAAGAAGAGCTTAGCAGTTCTCCAATACGTTTGCGTATTTTTGCTTTTGCATATATGCTCTTAATACCTTAGATATTAACAAAGTGATTTTATGTAGTATTAAATACATGTTAGTTAAGGGTGTGTTGATAAATGTTAGCTGGACACTTCATGTGTTCTAAAACTAGAGCAGATAGGTCAATGTGGGCTCTGTAAAACTAATCCAGATCTCCACTTCCTTGTCCTGTGTAATTGTATCACTTCAGCACATGCTGAATTCAGTTTAGAGTTTTATGATGGTGACAACAGCTCTGGTAGATAAATCTTACATCCTCGTCCATGCAGTTGTCTGCCTGGTCCTTTTGCTGGAGCAGCAGTCAAGTGCAGGCAGGTGCCTAGAGAAAGGAACTGGTGTCTACCCTTAGTCTTGTTCAGTGCAAGTCTGTGAACTTGGTGTTGAACCTTGACATTACGTTAGAGATGTGTTGAGTGTCTTCTGCCTGCTCTGCTGTGGTTGTTTCAGCCTTTGAAAGGAGTTCTTGTAAGTGTTGGTTAGGCAATGCAGCAGTGAGATTTTGAGTACAGTGCTGTGCTACACTGGGGACGCATTTATGGTAGACTAAGAAATGGAGAGAGGAATTCTCCCCTTAGAGAGGGAATGCCTAAGTCTTTCAGAATATATGTGCCTTAAAACTTTGGAAGAAGAACCCCAAACCAAAATTGAACTTATTTACTATTTATTTGTTAGTTTAAAGTTGACAGCTAAACTGTGTATTTATCCTAGTTTGAATATGAATAGGTGTTTATCTAAGTTGTTTCTTGCCTTCAAGACTCTAGAATTTTCCTCCTCCGGAAAAGTGGGTTGCAGGTAGAGCTGTGACTCTGATCCTTTCAATCGGTGCATCTGTCCATAGCGGTCTTACCAACTGGATAGGCAGCAGCTTTATACCAAGAGTGTTAGTTTAGCAGAACGCTAGGCTGAGCTCTGTTAATATAGGGTCTCCAGGTCATCATGGCTGACACACAAGTATCCCTTCACAGGATTTTGGCCTCAAGAGCTTTCAAAGTGTCGCATATTTAATATGAAAGTGGTCTCATTTTCCTGAATTTATATCCATGTAATTTTGAATCAGTAAGAACAATCTGTTGTGTTAATTTGAGCCAGGAAGCACTGGGAAGAGCTGAAACTATAGCAGTTAGCAGGATCTGATCTGAAATTCGTTGCCCAGTAAGTAGTTGAAAGGCCAAATGATTCTCTGTTTTTGAAGAAATATTTCTTTAAAATTTAACAGATCTTTTGCTGTTATTTTTCTCTTAGCTTTTGACTTTTTCTATTAATTTTCTTTTTGATCTGTGATTTCAGAACATCTACTGCAGAGTTGAAAAAGATGAGCTTTAGAGAAACAGAATTGCCTTTTGTTCATTGTTCCTATGTGATGGATTTATATATAGCAACAAAATTAATTGGGAAAGGACAGTTCTGTTTTCTGATAGTTTTACATGGATTTTGTATGTGCATTCGGAAGAAAATGTTAACTCCCCGTATTTCACCTGTATTGATCAGGTTGCAGAGTGGGTCATTAGGTATCCTTTAGTTGTTCAGACTCTGTGACAACATAAGGATTGAAAAAAAAGACACCCATGTTGTCAAAGTAGCACAGTTCTTGTATGTGATAGAATAAAAATTCAGGAACTCTTCACTTTTCCAAATATTAGTAGCCTCAGTGTCAGGTGGGGAGTGTGTGCCAATGCTGATTAAAACCTGTTTTTTTAAGTACACTTTAGTTTTCAACTAATGGCAGAGAAGTGCCATAGCATTTGGCTTTTGCCTTGTAATGCAATCCATAACAAAAGCTACCTTATTTAAAAACACTGCCACAGTAACCAATCTCTGCAGCTATCAGCTGATGATTTCTTGCCAGTGTTTGATCTACGAAATATGACCAGAATCGTATCACTGCCACACAGAAACTGACCTTCAGTTTTAAGAATGGAAGTCGTTGAAATTTGGTAGTAAGATTTTTACATAACGAAAGAACATATAAAAAAATTTAAAAGATGTATGTTTTTATAACCCATAAGGACAGTTTTTGGTTTTGGTGAGAGGATGCTATGTTGTGTCCAAGGTTGTTGTAAACTGTAATACTGAAAAGCACCAAATGTTTCTGGTAATAAATTTATTTAAAATACTTTTTTCTTGGTACATCCCATTGGTTAAAAAGAAGAATACGATGTTTATATTGGCAGCCTTTGCTATTAATAAACTTATTTTAATGAGTCTTTTGCAATGTAAACAGAATGTTGAATGTAGTGCTCAGTTCTGAAGCCATATTTACTGCGTGTGAAGCTTTTGCTGCTACAGTAGTGAAACATCAAAACACTCCCTGCGTTGCTAGCAGCAGTGCATCTTCACAGCCAGCAACATTTAAGCTTCTTCAGTGCAGGTGAAGCATCCCTTGCACCCTTAGTTTGAAACCTTATATTTATTTGCTAACAAAGTTTTAAGAACATATGCTTTAAACAGTGATTTGGCCATCCCCTAATATACAGAGGCTCTTTATTTGGTAGATTGTGATTCTGTGAATTTTGTCCAGATTTTACTAGGTTGGGTAATCTCAGTGAGTAACAGGTACTTACATGGTGTGGACTTTTTCTTATTTTCTGTGTTCATCTGGTATGCTTACAGCTGTAGAGAGGATGGCTTGTTATTCTGTGAAATATGGAGTTTTAGCTGTTTTGCTTTACATAAAAGGGTGGACACAAATTTCATCCTTGGCTTGTGAAACATCCTTCTTGTTCAGTCTCTGCTTTGGTTGTTGTAGGATCTGGAAGGTGGTAGACATGAGAAGAAAAACAATCTGTCTGCTACATACAAGTGTTTTTTTCATTATGCCTGTCTTTGATTGTTTTATGTAGAATGTCTTACCTAAGTTGAATCCTTTGCAGAGGGTCAACAGTCACGTATTTTGTGGTTTGTGTGTCCAGATGTGGACCACAGGATTTTGGTGTTAGTGTGCACTATTGCTACTTTAATGCCATAGTCTTATAATCATTCATTTTTGTTAGGATGGTGTTGTTCAAATGCTACAGGCAGTGGGATAAATAACAAGGATGATGTGGAGTAGGATATGAACCTTGATCTGCTGCAAGCACTGCTTGGCATCAGACAAATGTTTCTTTGTTTGCAACTATATGAAATGGAGGTGATAAAGCTCTCTCCCCCCCCCACCCCTTCTCTCTCCTCTCTCTTCCCCCTTCAAGTCCCAAACCTGTACTGGAGAAAAATTAAATATTTAGAATGACATTATATTATATACAAAAGGTGATCATGAGGAAATGTTATGTTAGAGTGTTTAGAGAATTCAGATAACTGAGTGCTTTACTTTATTGTGTCTTGACTATTCTAAATCATATGTACTGATTTTATTAGTCTGAATTTAAAGTACAGAATAACAGGATCCTCCATAAAGCAGGATAAAGTTTGGGTGACTCATCCAGTCACAAGAATTTTTTAATGTTTTTCCTGAGAAGGAAATGAAGAGAAGGTCACATAGAGACATGAAAGAAGGTTTGAACTACAGTGAAAGAAGAAAAGCTAGTCTTTACTAAATATTCTTTTTATTTTTTGTTTAATCCCAAAACAAATAATGTTGACTATTAGTATTAGTATAATATTGACTATTAGTATTACCAAATAAATAACTAGAAGGAAGAATGCTGAAGTTCCACACTTTCTTCTGAGTGGTATTTAAAGTTTAACTGAAATCTTGATTACTCTTTAAAGGCTGTGGTGCATCATTGCTCTTTGTCATAGCTGTTACAGGTAGTTGTCCAAAGTCTGTAGCTTAGCTGTTGATTAAATATCAAACATTGTTCTCTCAATGTAGATTTACTCTGGTATGCTATAGATGTAGTGGGTGTTCCTTGGAAATTACTTTTTATTGAATGAGCTGTGAACTTAGAAAACTTAATCTATTTGTGTTTACTGCTTCTGCACAGTTTGATTGACCCTCTTTTGTTCAAAATGAAGAGTGCTGCATCAGTAAATTCACTGTAGTGTGTATGTACATATCTTCAAAGAAATTATACTCTAAAAACTATAATAGCACAGGCCTTTGGTCGAGGAGTATACAATCTTTTGGCTTCCCTATGCTATGAAAATGTTCTATTTCATACAGAAACTAGTTTAAACTGGTTTTCCCTGTGGCTTCTGAAACTGGTTTGTTCTGGTCTCCATTTTCAGTGTAGCACTGATTATGTTGGGTGCAAGATTAGGGAGACAAGCCTTGTTGCATGTGTAGGGCACAGGTTTTTATTTGTAAATGACTTTTAGCACCATTTGGTATACAGGAAAGTATGTTGTGGTAAACTTCTAGTATGTGCAGCTAAAGTCTTTTGGAAATAAGCTGTACTAAGTAGATAGAGGATATTATGGGGTTACTTAATACTGTTTCACAGACCATTAGGGGTTGGAAGGGACCTTGAAAGATCATCTAGTCCAACCCCCATGCCAGAGCAGGATTCCCTAGAGTAGGAAACACAGAAGCGCGTCCAGGCGAGTTTTGAGTATCTCCAGAGAAGACTCCACAACCTCTCTGGGCAGTCTGTTCCAGTGCTCTGCTACCCTCACTGTGAAAAAACTTTATCTTGTATTCACATGGAACCTCCTATGCTTCAGCTTCCATGCACTTCCTTTTTTCCCTTCTTACACGGTTTTATAACCATCCTTAACTTCTGAATGCTTTTTTTGTGGAATTTTTAAACTTATAGAATAACCATGAAATCTCTTGCCTTAGGAATAGAATTATTCCGTTTAGTAGTGCAAGCAAATGGAAGAGAACAGGGCATAATACCATGTTGGAAGCTGTTGGTTCAGTGAGTATTATAAACCTTTCTAATGCCAGCTATATGCACGCACGATCTGTTTCTGTTAATGAACATTTCAGGACCTCCTCCACCAATAGTAAAAGTCAGCCCACTTAGGCATTGAACCATAGTTTTAGTTTCTTGACCTATTCAATTTAATGACCTCTTTAGGGAGTATAAGCCTGGATTATAAAGTATTTGCCACTTTTTTTTTTAATTCTTTCATATGGAAAATGACTGAGAACAGCTACTCATGTGCTCATGTGGCAAAGAAGTATTGACAGTTTATTATTGTATTGCAGCTACTGCTATTAATTTAAATATTATTATATGTTTATTTTTTTCTCTGTGAGTACAAAGCAGTTATTAATTTTGTTAAACTTAAGACTTGCATCCATGCTGTTATTACAAGCACCTGAACTAAGCTATAGCTCTGATAGGGAAAGCTAAAAATAACTCTGCTTTCAAGATGAAGTATTCCTATTACTTCTATGTATTTGCATCACTTCATGTATTTCAGTGGTTGGCTGCCTCTGAAGAATGGCATTTTAAGTGTCAAAATAAACTGTTCCAGTGCTCTTCATTTTTTTACAGGAAATGCCTGTGTTTTTTCCAGTGTGTGCCCTGCAGTGTTTATCAAGTGCCTGAAGTCCTAAGTCTCCTCTCTACCTGTGAAAATATCTTTGCCAAAATTTGGCAGATACAAAAGTGAAAAATGTAACTGTAAAATCAATTCTGTCAAGTATGACATTGTTCATTATTTAAAAAAACCTCCTAGATTTATTTTGTATAAACACTGTGACAGAATATGCTAAGAAATACTATAGTGAAATTCTGTATTACCATTCTTGCAGCAGAGCAAGAGGTAGTAGCAACTCCAATTGTCCAGTCTTATTCCTATGTTCACTTTCTGAAAATGCTGGTTTGAGAGTAAATGGATATAGCCCTGTTGCCTAATAAGGTTTTTTGTATGTTTGAGCTCCTTTGGACAGTGAGGTGCATGCAGCTAATTGTATGCTGTTTCCCTGAAGGGTAGTAAGGAATGACAAGAAGCCTGAGTCAGTCAGGGACACAACTTTGCCTGCAGTGGCCTGAAACATTAGGGTCATGCTGTTACCTAAATGATGTATAATAAAGCTGACAGAGACGGTTTTTTTGTTGATGTAAAGATTTTGTTTCCTTAGATTTAAATGATGCTTTTGAATCTAGTAATAGTCTCTGCTTGCTGTAAGGTAGTTCTACACTGGTGTGTCTGTCCTGCTTCAGTTAGATCGTGGGTCTGCGCTCTGTACTCGTGTATATTCATATGGGATGTGTGCTGCAATACTCTTATAAGATGTAAGATACATGCAAATTTTTGTCTCCCCCACAACATTTAGTGAAGTGCATACACCTCTTCTGATCCTGGCTATCTTGATGCACAGGAGTTTTTCTTTCAAATGTAAAGAATTTCATTCCTTGAAGAAGCAAGTGATTCAGATGGCCCTTAGGAGAATTGATGTGCTTAGGTCTAATGTAAAGGCGAGATAGTATTTGCCTACCAGAGTTGCTTGTTGCCAAAGTTTAAGGGAATTTCAGGAAACACCAAGTTATTATCTGTGTGAAAACTATTTTCTACTTATAGAACCGTGATGAACTTGAAATCCATTTTCTGTTTTGCTTTGGTTTCCCAAGTAACTTGGGATATTCACTTAGTCTTGAATTTCTTACTGTTTTGTTTCACAATCATATTTTTTTTTATTCTTTGTATTCTAAAGACAAATTTGCACAGAAAGGGGACACTGATCATGTTGGAATAAACACAAGCTAAATAAACTGAAAAGTATTTCCTTTAAAAATTTATTTTAGCTACTATAATCTCAGCTGATATTTTTAATATAAGCATTTTAAAAAATTCAGATGGAGCAGTAATTTAACTGTCTCATTAAAAGCAGACACACATTTCTTCAGTTAAATGACATGGTGATTAAGGCAACATTTCATTGCTCAAATGTATCAAGATAATACCCATACCTTGCAAAGCTGTTATCTATTGCAAGAAATTTTATACCTGGTTTAAGCTTTACATTGCTTAGGAGTCTTCCCTTGTAATAGCTTTGTATTGAAAGGCTGTGAAATAGTCCTACGGTTCTGAAGATACAAAGTACTTAATTGTTACGCTGAGACCGAGGTTGCTGAGAATATGGGTTCCTTTGTCAAGACCTCTATCAGCCATAGACAAAGACCTTTAGAATGTCTTTCTGTCTTTTCAAATGAACTCTGTCGACATCCGTTTAAGAGCCGTGAGTAGTCGGGCGATTAGGGAAACCTAGGATGCAGTATCTGTCTCTGAATGACTTCTAGAAGCAGAAAGAGATGAGATTTTGCAGACAAGAGATTACTAAACAGGTGAGTATGGTTCTTGAGTCAGATAGCTCTGATCTGCAGGGTTGAGGTAAATAGAACAGTAATTAAGACTAGCCTAGCTATTCTCAGTTAGTCTGTAATACTCTGAAGGGAGGAAAATACAACAAAGGAGGTGATCCTTTTATGAGCACAGCAGAGGACAGACATGCATTCTCAGTTGCATGTGTGTGCAAAATTATTAATGGAACCAGCCTAGCTTATCTGCCTTGGGAGTAGCATGTTTAGAAAAGGAATAAACCTGATGGTCTTGATAATTGAAATAAAGATTTCTGGATTATTCTTTGGTAGTCTAGATTTTTATTTTATTTTTAAAGTGTGCATTTTTTTTTTATTTAAGGACTTCAGTTGTGAAGGGTAGTCATAATCAAGTTTTTGTATATTTAAAAAAGTGTATTATCTTCCAAGAGTTTCTAAATGAACCAATAAAGTTGTACACTGTTGGAGAGAGATACCAAGCAGCTTTTAATATTAGAACAATAAATGCTCAGAAATCTGAAGAAGACAGAAGTTTCTCAGTATGGGAAACTGAACCTGAGTAATCTCAGAAACTTTTTAACCTGTTGTCCTGGTTTGGGCTGGAGCCTTTGGTTATATGGATCCATTTAAAAACCAATGCCTAACAGAGTTCCACAAATAGTTTCACTATCAGTTAAAGATGTAGCTCCACCTGGTTCCATGGGGCACCACCTTGATGGTGACACAAATATTTGTGCTGGTGTGTTGTGAATTGGTTTTGAGTAACTAATCTGGATAAAAACTAACCTGAATCATTTTCGCGCTGGCAGATTTGCAGAACGCAATGGTAACTACCACGATAACATTAACAGTCAAAAAAACCAAACAAACCCCAAACCAACCAACCATAATAAAAAGCCAACACCAAAAAACAAGCCACCAAAGTCCCCCACCCCCAAACAAACAACTCAATCCCAAACCTGTCCACTGGGGACAAGAATAAAGCTCCATGTACTGCTGTTGAATTACTGTAGCTGCTTTCAAAATTGCAGAGAAATTAAGTTCAGGTAGAATCTGCTAATATAAATTTAAAATAAAAGAGAATTAGGATAAAAGTGAAATAAGTTCTGTCACATTCAGACTTGTGTAGCAAAGTAATGAGGTAATAGCACTCTGTCTTACTAGCCTATATACAGAGAAAAATTGTAGAAACTGCAAAGGTTTATTTTTTAAAAGAAACTTGTAAAAGGCCAGTTTGTATTAGTTAAATCTATTTTTTGTATTGTAGCCTGTTGCTTTAATCTGTTGTTTCTTCTCCTCTGTTTTAGGAAAAACCAGGATTTTGTGTGTAAACAAACTTTTAAAAAAAAATGAATACTGGCTCTCATTTTCTTTGGAAAATAGCTGAAAATAGTGGAATCCATCAACATACAAAATGCCAAAATGACTAATTTGAGCTCTTAGCTGCCAGTGCTTATTTGGAAGTTGTTCTTAGTGCCATATTACTATTGCTCCATCTCTAATACATATGTTATGTTACACTGGCACGAAGCAGACTCTTATCATTGCAGCCTGCTTTGATACCTGACTGAATGGTGCCTCAAGTTGTACCACGGAAGGCTTAGGTTTTGTTTTTATCAGGAAAAATTTCTTCACGGAAAGAGTTGCTAGACATTGGAACAGGCTGCCCAGGGAGGTGGTGGAGTCACAGTCCCTGGAGGTGTTTAAAAAGCATCTAGATGTAGTACTTAGGGACTTGGTTTAGTCTTAAGGACATGGTTTTAGGTAATGGTGATAGGTTGATGGCTGGACTTGATGATCTTAGAGGTCTCTTCCAACCTTGATAATTTTATGATTCTGTAATTGAATTACACAAACACTAATTTGATTTGACACTTACGCGGTGTTTCCTGATTATGTATGCTCACATCAGGGCAACAGCATCAACTACATCAGTATTATTATATTGAGTCAAGATTGTTGAAGTTTGAAGAAAAAAAAAGGTTACTTCAAGGTTGTTAATGGAGAAGTAGTTTTGTTTATCACAGATAAAATTATTCTGAAGGTTCCATAGAAAATAAATGCTTAATTTTACAGTTGGTAATACAAGAAAGTATTTTTAATGACGGTGACCATTTACAAATTATTAAGAAAATAGCTGATTATTAATGTATGCTGTCTTTTCCTGTACTGATAACAGAAGTCTTTCAGAATCACAGAAGGGTTTGGCTTGGAAGGGACCTTTAATATCATGTAGTCCAACTCTTCTACAATGGGCAGGTCCACTTGATCAATTGAGGTTGCTCAAAGCCATGTGCAATCTGAGTTCTCCAGGAATAGGCTATCCACAGCCTCTCTGGGCAACCTGTTCCTGTGTCTCCACGCCCTCACGGTAATTTCTTCTTACTTCCAATCTACATCTACTCTCTTTAGTTTAAACGTATTACCCCTTGTCCTGACTCTGCAGGTACTTGTAAAAAGTCTCTCTATCTTTTTTATAGGCCCCCTTTAAGTGCTAAAGGGCTGCTAATAACATATCCCTAGAGCCTTCTCCGGGCTGACCAACCCCAACTCTTTAGCCTGTCTTCATACCAAAGTTGTTCCAGCCCTCAGATAATTTTTTGTGGCTCTCCTTTTAACCTCCCCCAGCAGGTCCATGCCTTTCTTGTTCTGAGGACTGATCTGGACACAGGACTCCAGGTGAGGTCTCACCAGAGCAGAGTAGAGAGGCAGAATTACCTCCCTTGACCTGCTTGCCATGCTTGATGCAGCCTAGGATGTGGTTGGCTTTTTGGACTGCAAGCAGAAGTTGCCAGGTCATGTTCAGCTTTTCATCCACCAGTACCCATAAATCCTTGGCAGGGCTACTTGCAGTCTTTTCATCCTCCAGCCTGCACTAGTATCAGGGATTGCCCTCACCCAAATGCAGAACCTTGCACTTGGCCTTTTGAACCTCCTGAGGTTCATGTGAAGAAATAGTCCAGTAGTTTACTGGAGTTACAACTAGAATTGGTATTAATTCTTTGTCTGAAAATCTTAGAAAACTTCAAATATGATGTATGGAGAGAATGGAAACTTGCAGTGTCACCAGATTTAGTTTTACGTTCAATTTGTTTCCTATTTGTAGCCTGGTATTAAGCCATGCAGAGCCCTGTTTTGATAAGAAAACAGATTGAGGGTGGTATGAATATTTTTTCCTGTTAGTGTGCAGGAACCATGGCGGCATTGCTTTCTGTAGGTGCTGGATCTCCTGATCAGAAATGCTGAAGGGAATTTTCTTTCAGAGAAGTATGTATCCTGGGAATGGCATTAGTTAGTTATTTTCATAAAAGTTCCCTTTTTAACAACACTAATTTTAAAAGTCAAATACAGCAAATCCAAAATGTGTATTGTTATACTGTGCAGATGTTCCCAAAATGTGAATTTATCATCTGTTCACAAAGGTGAAACGAGTTTCTCTATCACAGTGGGGAGTTTCTTTGGGGGTTTGTACATTCTCCTTATATTTCTCTGTTATTATAAATTCCTTTCCTGAAGGTAAACAGATCAGATAGCTAGATTATGATTTTTAAATTATTATTTAACAAATCCTGAAAGTGAAATAGATCCTAGAAAGATGGATTCCTGAAAGTCTTTTGAAAGACACTTTGGGATGGGGGCAGTGTCTTTCAGAAATATTATTAGGATGCAGTTTTACTAGTACTTACATGAATATTTTGCTAAAAACCCTTTAATAAATACAGTTAAGAGAGTAGGACAACTTATGGGCCTAGAATTAGACATGAGGTTGATATAGTTCAGAGGACCATGGATTTGGTGATTGTTGCCAGTTACTGTATAAATTTTCATCTTTCTCCTCGTCTTAGAGCAACGTGGAGCTATTTCTGTTGAGACTAGCAAGTGAAGACTGTTTCCTAGTAGAAATGTTTTAAGTGGATTCCTGATATCTTAGACCTAATGATTGAATGCGTGTTTTGTTAGCATGTAGTTTTGTGAGCTTAGTCATTACTGCTTTAAAGTGAAACAGTTTACATTATGTGAAATTCACTAATACGTCCAGTAAGTTGGTAATATGTTCAACTTATTTCCATGGAATTGAACCCATTCTCTGTCAGTTTTGGACTAAGTTTTGTATGCCTTACAGAGAAATAATTGGAGGAAGAGGAAAGGGCAGATGTCTTGGGCCCAGTGATGTTTTCCCCCCCCTGCCCCGCCCCCCCCCGACTCCAGAAGTTTTGTTCTTTTACTAGAATATCTGAATGAAACTTGGAGCATAACTGCAATATTTGCAACTGTGCCACTGCGATGAAACTGGCAGAGGTAAAATTACTGATTTATCACATCTTTAGCCATGAACAGGTTGATAGAACATTTTTGTTATTTTTCCATGGTACTTTCAGCTTTTCTTTGAGCTTTTTGGTAGGAGCTACAGCGTGTTTTGTTGTGCATATATGTATGTGTACTTGGAAGTCAATATTTCTTTATACTACTGAAAGTGGATTTTGCCCAGAGGTTTGTTTCATGGACGTGACTTGAGTAGTTACAAGTTAGGGTAAATCCAAATGCCACATTTGTGGAAGGAGTCATGACCGTTGTTTTAAATAGAATGAGAAAGAAAAACTGTCTGAAGAGGTGATGTTACTATTACTCTCTAGAGGATGGATCAATTTAAAATAGAATTATTGAAGTGACAATAACAAAACATTTTCAGTGTATGAACTGTTAGCTGTTCATAGTATGCTTAGTGTATTTTTCTTACAGAGTTATGAAAATATGTTGTGTTCTTAAAATAGACTGATTAGTGTAATCAGAAAAAGCCCAGTTTTAGAGATTTCACATGTCTTGTCAATTGCAGTTGTATTGCTAGAATAAAAGAAACACATACTTTATAGGTTTTTGTTGTGGGTTCTCTCTCCCGCCAGTTTTTCAAATCTGAATGAAATGACATTTTCTCAGGAGTAATTTCCTATGAATCTAACTGGTATGTCTTGGTTGCTGTACTCTTTCTGTTGCCTTTCCACTGACTATTTTAGTTATCTGACCTTGCAGTGAGGAGGTTTAAGGAACAAAATGGCCAAAAGCAAAACCTGCAAAAGACCTGTCCAGTTTAGCTCCCTAAACTGGCTTGCTCAGAATGAGAAAGGCATCACTGCTGAGTCAAAGGAGGGGTGGGGAGTTTTGTTTAGGGGACAGTGAGACTGGTTTAGACTGTACTGGAACTTCATCCTCAGACCTTGAATAGATCACTGCTGTATGCAAACATATGCTGCTTGACTGGTTAATCTGCAGTCCTGAAAATTACTGTGCGTTGCTATAACTGATTTGCTCATTGTTAGATGCCTGCAACATACACAGCTTTGTAAGCAAATGGTAATGTTAAGGTGCTTTTGAAGTTTTTTTGAGAAGAGTCAGGTGGAGTAAGTGCTTGAGACTTCCATCTTAACTGCTGTGGATATCACATCTCATTTAACAGTAGCATAGTTTCTGATTTCTCTGAAGTTTTATTAAAATGCTTCTTGACAGTGTCAAGACTGTAATGGCTGTTTTCTGAGTTTGGGTTAAGCGGAAAACAGTGTGCTTCAAAAGATTCTTTTATGCTTGTCCTTGATACAACATGTATGTTGGCATGCAGTATAATGGTAATTTTATATTAAAATCATCAGAATTCATCAGTCTTAATGAAAGGTACAAGTGAATGTGTGCAATATCTGTTATGATTTCACAGAATCACAGAATATTAGGAGTTGGAAGGGACCTCGAAGGATCATCTACTTCAACCCCCCTGCTGCAGCAGGATTCCCTAGACCAGGTCACACAGAAGCGCATCCAGACGGGTTTTGAATTCCTCCATAGAAGGAGACTCCACAACCCCTCTGGGCAGTCTGTGCAAGTGCTCTGTCACCCTCACTGTGAAAAAATCTCTACGTGTATTCACACAGAATCTCCTATGCTTCAGCTTACAGCCATTGCCTCTTGTCCTGTCCCTGGGCTTCACTGAGAAGAGCCTGACCCCATCCTCCTGACACACACCCTTCACATATTTAAAAGCATAGATGAGGTCACCCCTTAGCCTCCTCCTCTCCAAACTGAAGAGACTCAGCTCCCTCAGCCTTTCCTCAGAAGGAAGATGTTCCACCCCCTTCATCATCTTGGTGGCTCTGCGCTGGACTCTTTCCAGCTGTTCCTTATCCTTCTTCAACTGAGGGGCCCAGAATTGGACACAGTATTCCAGATGCGGCCTCACCAGGGTAGAGTAAAAAGGAAGAAGAACCTCTCTTGACTTACTAACCACACCCCTTCTAATACACCTCAGAATCCCATTGGCCCTCCTGGCCACAAGAGCACACTGCTGGCTCATGGTCATCCTTCCATCCACCAGGACCCCCAGATCCCTTTCCCCTTCACTTCTCTCCAACAGCTCAGCCCCCAACCTATACTCATACATGAGGTTGGTCTTTCCCAGGTGCAAGACTCGACACTTGGCCTTATTTGTTTTATATAAGCCAGACACTTTTAATATGTTGAGACCTGGAGGTGGGTGATGTAGGGATAGAGTGCATAGATTTTATTTATACGTTTCTTAGGTGCGTTGTTGTTAATGTCATGCCAGGGATAGAGTGTATAAGAGGGGAGAGCTTGTATTAATGTTATCATTTACATAACCTTTTTAATGAAAGGCTTAATTGGCTGAAGGCTGGATCTTGTTAAAGAGGTGAAATGGCATCACATAGCTAAAACTTGAAGATTGGAAAGATTGCTATGTTAAACTGTTTTCCAAGAAATTATGGAAAATAAATACTGTATATGTAAAACTGCAACTTCACGTCGCCACCCAGGCACTCTGTCAGTGTTGGTGTTATAAAACCACAGTGGTTTATGCAGTGATGTACATCTCTTTAGGAGATGGTTCCAGGCTAGACCCTCTTTTGCTCCCCAGTAAAGTTTTTGAAGTGCTCTTCATTGACATTTCTATCAAACACTTCCACATTTACTGACAGTATTTTTCAGTTACATTGGGTACTTTTGCTGAGTTTTACTTTGTAGTTTTGCTCACTAAAAATTACTTGAACCATATGGAATTTAAGTGCTTACAATAAAGCTAAAACATAACTAAAATTGTGTGGTAAATATTAATACTTTCACAAAAAATGCTGAGATAGTATCATTCCGTGCAACAGACCTCTAGGACCTCTATCCTACTGGTTATTAATAGTAGTTATTTAGAATTTCTCTGCTTTTGTGAACTTAGAGTGCTATTGTGTAGCTGTAAAGTAGGCTTGGGGTTTTTTTGCCATTGAGTAGGCTAAAAAATGAAAAACCTTGAGAGAACAATCAGAAGAAGGTACTAAGTTCAAGGAAAAACTTCTGGTGTCCTACACAGGTATATCTGTGCATCTAGGGGAAAAAAAAGAACAGCTGAAGTGTTGTAAAGAGAAGGATCCTGAAAATTACGGTTTAAAACCTTGTGGTCTTTTCAATCTGAAGGTTTGAAAAGGTCTTTTACAGTGTGTTTAATGAGAAGGGCAGCATGTATTGTTAGTACAGCAGACCTTTCTCATGTAATGAAAACAAAAAAATAGTTGCAGGAAAAAATGACATGGCAACCTGGACTGTATAGATAAGCTGAGTTTAAAAAGCTGTAAATGTGCTGGGTGAGCAAGAGACTGCAGCTGTGAAGAAGACATATGGCACTGGTCAAACCTTTCATATTAAGATAAGTTAATGACAAATCATGGAAATAATGCAAGACCCGTTTTGGGAGAGTTAAATTTTGTCTGGAATCAAGCTGAGATGGAGCTATAGCAAGGAAAAAAAAACCCAAAAAGAAAAAAGTGGGAGACAAGAGGAGTGTAGGAACATGGCTTTATTAAATAACTACTTGTGACATTGTATTACTGACACAGTCAGAGCACCACTTTTTAAGAAGCCTTTTTTATAGCATATATTTGTTTCAAATGGTTTGAGTTTGTTTTAAAGCCAAATAATAAATTCTGATCAGCAGATGGATTATAAAGAGGGTCAGCTTTTATGCATAGCTGTGAATGATGGTGGACCATGAAGGTTTTTCCCAAGTTTAAAATAGTTGCAAGTTTTATTACTTTGAAAGATAAGTCACAAAGAGATACTTGGTTTATTTAAAGTACTCTTAACTATATACAGCACTTAGAACTTTTAACAAATGCATTTATACAACTGTAGAAAAGGGACACTTCAAATGGCTACAAGGTTTCTAAATGTTGAGTAACTCCTGAACTGTAGAAAACTCCTGCTGAAGTGGGAAATAAGCAGATGATTTAAAAGAAAAAGATGATGCTAAGCTGCTTTAGTTGCTTTCATTACATAGGGAAATACTTTCTCACTAATAGATGATACTGGTAAACTTTCACTTATTTTAATTCGACACCTTACAGACTTGACCTGGATCTCGAGGCCATTGGACTCTCACTGACAGTGTACATTATCCTGCTTTTTTTGGCTAGTGAAGCAGTAGAAATGCAGCATTTTTGTTAAACTGATCCAGTTTCCCGATGAAGGAAGTTACTTGCTTACCTGAGTGTTGAGTTTGCAGCATGGATGATTATGAACTGTGACACTGATAGAGTGAAAATCAGTAAGAGGGAGGAGAAAGGAATCGATAATCTTGTGTGATTGTGCATCTACTCCAGACAAAATTCTCACCTAGAAGTCTGCCTGTGTTTTCAAGCTACAGTGGGAAGTGCAAGTATCAACTGTTGAGATTACACACTTTTTCATTTGCAGTGCAGTGATAAGGCTGTGCTGGACTCTGGGTATAATCTTTGCTGCAGGTATTGCTCTGAAACACAGTCATTGGCATAAAACACGGCTATAGAATTTCTGTGGGTCTTAGTCACTGCCTTGGGTATTTTCACAGGGGAAGATTTCATTTGCTTGTAAAGTACCTTTCTCTGGGAACTTGGGTCATTTGTGATTCTGAAATCAGGGTTGTCTTCTTGGCAGAAAATAAGACTTACAAAGTTATGTGTCTTTATTTGAACTTATCTTATGCAGCCTGCACTGTCTATCTGAAAGGCATCCCATCTGTCTGTGCCCTCATGTCTGAGGTGCTGCCATCCCCACTCTTGCTGGTAAGCCTACTGGATTGCTTACCACAGAATCATCTTGGCTGGAAAAGACCCTTAAGGTCATGGAGTCCAACCATTAACCTAACACTACAAAAAAAACAACTTCCATTACTTCCATTTCCTGATTATTTATCCCCACGTTGTTCAGATGGATGTAGTGTGGGAGATCCTGGAAACCATTTTACAAATAATGAATCACAGCATGTGTGATGTACATGCACTCATGAAGAATCTGAAACAAATCTATCTTAACGGCTCAACAATCAACTTTAAGGCACTTGTATTTTTCTCTAGTTGAAACTAGGAAGAACTCAGATAAGAGGCCGTAAAACCTGACTCAGTTTATGATGCTTTACTGATGTACTATTTTTTGAGTATGTATGTAGGAGTACCTGGAAAAGAATTACATGATCCTTTGACTAAATAAATTTATGAGCAAAAATTGTAAATAATTCTAGAATCCTAGCACTAGTTTCTATTAATAGTATTTTACAATTTTAGGGGAAATCTCACTTTTGAAATAAGCAGCTTCAGTTTCTTTCCACAGCACAGTTCAGTGGTAATTAGGGAGTTAAATTAATTTACTGACTTTTTAAAATTTTGCTATCTAATTCCACTTTGTCGCAAAGTTTAGTAGCTGATGGGATTTAGAGTCAATGCAGAAGCACTGGTTTATAATTCGGATTAAACAATTCTGATTTAAAAGGCTTTAACAGTTTTATCTGTTCTTTTCTTCCTTTTGCCCAAGTCTAAGTGATAATAATATTTAGAATTCCTTTCAAAATGTCTGTGGAATGATCTTTGGCATTTCCCTCTGCAGTCCTTTTCTGTCCTTTCATCTTTTTAACTGTTGACCCCCTTGCTTATCTGTGTTATGTCTGCTAAAACTCTGGCCTATTTTTTTTTTTCTGGTCATTTTACTATGAACGTGGATTTTCATTATCATGATTGACTGTAGAAACCTGTCTGTGGATTTTCATTCTTACAAATCCTTTGCATGAACAAATGAGATCTGTTTTTCAAGCCAAACTTTCATTGATATTTGTGATGGTTAGTATTTCAGGTCTTAAATATGTCCTAATGTGCTGACTGCAGTATTTCTTAGCCTCTTTAACACCTCTTCAGCTGTCCCTTGTAGAATGAGTTTTACGTTGCTGCTATTAGGCAAATACAGTTACACAGACTTTTCAAACAGGCATTCCATTGTCAGTTTGTTTTTCAGATGTTTTTAAGTTGCTGTAGGATCAGACAAAATAGCAGGGAGGAGTTGTGCATTAGTGAAGTTTCACAAATACTTATTGTGGTGAAAACAACCAATGTTTCTGAAAAGTACGCTTCAACATGGGTGATTTGGTGATCACATAATGAGGTTAAATACATGCTTTTCGAAGAAATGAAGTAATTTCAGATAAATGAATCAGCATAAAGGATTACTGCTTCTAGGAGTTCTATTTTTCTATCTAACTAAAGTATTTCCACTGAAAGTGATGGTATTCTCAATAAAGAGGTGGCTTAAATACAGAGTTACATAGTAGTACACGGTGACACCAAAATTTAGAAAGAAGTATTAGGAAGTAGGTTGCACTGCACATTTGTTTTGAGTGTTTAAAACCAACACACTGAATTTTTATAATGGTGAGTTTGTGAACTAGTTGAAATTTTTTTTGTGAGTTGAGAATAAAAAGAGGATCCTTTTACGTTAGGGACCAAGAACTCAAAGAGCAAAAGAAGGTAAAGTTGCATGTTGACTTCAAAACATAGTGGTTTTGGGCAGGACTTTTTCTTGAGAGCTTGAAAAGTTGTATGTCTGTCTGAAAATCACATTACAAGTCTCCTGGCTGAAAAGATGAAAATGGATATGTACAGAATAAACTTGAATTTTACTTCATCCGTAATGAACAGAAGGATGAATGTACAGTAGCTCAGAAAGATTACTGTGAAGAAAATATATTTACTCTATACTTAACAGTTTCAGAACAATTTCATAATGCTGCTTGTCTTAGTAAAGATAAGTCTTCTTTTGAATTAGATTTGAAAATAGTAGTTTTGAGAGTTGGTGAAATTGTGCAGCTAATGCTAAATTGAGAAGTGAGATAGTCGTTCTGTCTCTAAAAAGTAAGACACAGGAGTTCTCTTAAAGATAATTCTTACATTAAAAATATTGCTACAACTTGAAACTGTTTTCAATCTTAGCAGTAAAAGACTAAGGAACTGCATTGTGTTTTTGAGTTTCTTCTAAAGAGACTATGGTTTCCTTTACTAATTTGATGCGATTCCAGTTCAGAAATGCAAACAAAAAGATCTTGTATACATAAGCACACCCGACTGTTTGATTTGCACCTACAGCTGGAACATTGGGAAGAAGAATGTTCTGGGAACTTGTTATGCAAATGCCAGACCAAGTGTCCCACTTTATTTCAGAGTTACCATCTAGAGTATTACCACAACAAATAGCCTTTTTAAACCAGAATGAAGTTTAACCAGCTGTAAAATTGATAATCAGTCATGGTATTTCAGAAACTGCAGTGTGAGTGTTTTTTGCATTGTCTGTGCAGTAACGAAAACCAAGTTCCTAGAACACTGAATGTACCTGAAATGTTGTTTTCAAACTACCAGAAAGAAATTTTATACACTTCGTCTTGTTGGTTTTGTTTTCACTGAGGGAAAAGATGAGGTTGCATCTGGGAAAGAGGGCACAAAGCAGTCTTGCATAGCAACTTGTTCCATGCTTGAAGGATTATCATGATGTGGAAGTGGAAATTAAGTAAGGCTGGGCTCTCAGACTTCATTCTATTGCATCCTAAGTTTTGAATATTTTTCCTTTTCATATAGCTGTACTACATGTGTGTAGTACAACTACATGTGTGTAGTTGTAAGGCCATAACCAAGATTTACAAGTTAGCTTAAAATAGATGCAATTAGACTTCAAAACGTCACTAAATGGTAGATAGTTTTCTTGTTTTGTGTATTGCTAAGATTAGAAAAAATGTTTTATTCTACATAGGGCTGATACTAAGTTCTTTCAGATGTTTTCTGCAAGCTCATAGCCTGCTTTGTAGTAGTGGCACTTAATTTGGCTGTTGCCAGAGCTGGCATTTGAAACCAGCCCTCATTTTCTCACTTTTGAGGCAAGATACAATGTACTGATGGTTTTGGAATGATTTCTCTTGGTTTCTTGTTGTTGAAACTCCTCTCTTTTTCTTTATGTATTTTTGACTTTGATACCTCATGTCAGTCTTTATTCAGAGCATGTAATACAGAGGCTGAAAGAAAATCTGTTTCCTTGTAATTCCTTGTAGGGATTGAATCAGTTTATGTAGGAATAAAAAATAGGTTGCCCAAAGTAATGACATGAAAGTGGATCACTAGATTAAATCAGGAGTTTGTCTAGCCTATCTACCCTCTTTCCAGCAATACCAAGTAGCTCAGAAGTGTCTGGAACAGAATGTAGGAGAGAAAGACTTCCTATTCCATTCCATACCCTGAGCTTGTAGAGGTGAGGGATAATCTGAGGTAAATGTGGTGTTTTTTCTGTCTCGTAGGTCTTGACAGCTTTATCTCCTTGCATCAAATAGCCTTCAGCCCCATGTAAACTTCTTGGCAGCAGAAACATCCTGCGCAATAAGTTCCAGCTTAATTCTATGATGTGAAAAAACCCTTCCTTCTGTTTTGAGTCTCTTGCATGCTAGCTTTATTTGCCTTCCATCTTCCTATTAATGAGGATCCAGCTAGCCAGTGAGTCTGAGTCACCACATATGTAGGAGACCAGATCCCAGTTGAGTGCCTGTGATGCTGTCTGGTGTTGTTTCTGCTTATTTCAATTTGTGCTTATCTATCAGGCATCTTTTAGATTTGACTGCAGTACAAAACAAAGTCATGATCTTCCACAGAGAGAGCCTGTGGTTGATGACACTGTGATAATACAATTCACAATGAAATATTGTTTCACAAAGTATCCTGTCAGCTCTTCTAACAGCAGTGTCTAGCCAAATAATTTGTGGTATTTCTGGAGATTTACATGGCAGCCTGTCAGTAATGGAGCCCTGGTTGAAGCTATTTTCAGAACTAGATAAAATTATCCATCATATGATAATTTAGGATGCGAGGGACCTGTGGAGGTCTTCTGGTCTAAACTGGTGACATACTCTTAAGCAGGTTCAATTAGATGACATTTAAGAATTAAGTTTGGAAAATTAGCAAATAAGGACATGCTGCATCCTTTCTGGGCAGTCTGTTCCAGTGTTTGGCCATGGTGGAAAAAATGTTTTCTTATAACCAATTGCAATTTCCTAAGTGAAAACTTGTGTCTCTTGCCATATCCCTCAGCCACAGGGCCTACGTCTGGCTCATGACCAGCTTCTTGTCCACTACTACCCTCAGACCCTTTTCTTCAAAGCCACTATCTAGCCAGTGATTCGCAGCCTCTCCTGGTGTGAGGTGGTATTCCATCTCAGATGTGGAAGACTGCATGTGTCTTTGAACTGTATGAGACTCCTCTCAGCCTGTTTTCCTAGCCTTTCCAGGTCCTTCTGAATAACAGCTCTGCCTTCCAGATATCAGCCACTGCTTCTGGTGGTTACCTGTAAAGTTGCTGAAGGTACATTATGTTCTAGCTTTTGGGTAATTAGTAAACATATTAAACAATATTGGTCCCATTATAAGTCCCTCGAGAGTGTGCATGGTCACACTAGCTGCCAAGTTGGACATGATACTACTGATCATGCTGATTCTTTGAGCCTGATGGTCCAGCCAGCTTTCCACCCAACGGGTCACTAACTTGCCCAGTTGACCTACAAAGTTAGTACAGGAATCCAAGTTGAATACCTCGCTGAAGTCCAGATGAACAATATACATTACTCACGCCTTGGGCACTGAAACACTGAAGACAAACAGGTTGATTAGGCACAATTTGCTTGTAATAATTTATTCAGTTATATTTTTCTTTATGTATTTGGAAACAGTGTCCAGGGACCTGTAGATAAGTGGAATTCTGGCCTGTTACTCTGCGGATCCTCCTTAATGCTCTAGTTAAAGATTGGCACAACACTTGCTTTTCCAGTTAGCAGGAACCTCCCCCAGTTGCTGTAACATTTCAGAGGTGGTAAAGAACAGCCTGGTAATCGTTTTGACTGGCTCATTCACCCCCCTCAGATGGACCTTGCCAGGTTCTCTGGGGTGAAGCTATGTATATCCCAGGGGACACCAGCAAAGAAGACCTTGGGTGCCCATCTTCTCTCCCTAGGTCTCGTACTTCAGTGAAAAAGTGTGCTCATATTTACTTTCTTCTCCTGCAGATTTATTCATAGAAACCTTTCCTTCTTGCCCTTTTGTTGCCAGGATATGAACCTGTACGTTTATGTGTATATATTCTGATTTTCTAGGACCAGTTTAATTCTAATGCTTCCCAGTTTAAGAGAAACAGCTGCTCTTTACACTTGGCACAGGATGTTTAGCAGTAACCTAAGTGACATAATATGCTTAGTTCATTATGGTCTTGTATAGAATTTGAGTATCTCTCAAACACCGATAAGGTGATGTTTTTTCCCCTAGTGAAGCAAAACTGAGGTGCCGTGTATTAACACAAAAAGTATTTGTTTATTATGGTTTGTCTGTTCAAGCTTCAATAGTTTGGAGATTGTAGATTATTTTAAAATACAATTCCTTGTGATATAACTTGCAATTAGCGTTAAAAGCTTTTGTGACTTGGTTCAGAAAGCAGAAGGTACAACAACACCCACTGACTGAAAGCTGTGGCTAGATAAAAAGATCAGAATTGGAGAGCTGTTATTTTCCCTGATTTGTGGTCAACTGTGGTAGAAATTTTAATTTCTGTAGTGATTTTTTTTCTTCTAGCAACTTCTAAAACAAGGTTCTGTGCTCACCTTGATGTCTTTTTAAACCTTACCTTAAGTGGATCTCGGTGACTAAACAAGTAACAGTTCTTCCATGACTAAATTGGTTTACTGATGAAGTTGAAAAATCCTTTGGGAGAAATTTCTGCTCTCTTCTGTGGCCCTTTGCATCACCTTCTCCTCCAAGTAAGGCCATAGATCGTAGTAAATCCTACTCACAACTTTGGGGAGCAGTTCTTTGCAATGTCAAAGTCCTGACTGATCTTGTAGGTGAAAGAGCTAATTAATATACGTTTATGCACAGAATAAACTTGTTCCTCAGGGATCGAAACATGAGGAGTTGCAGCAGCAGATTGCAATAGACCCTTGCTTCCTCAGGCTTTCTGAAGTAAGCCTCTGAAAATATACAGAGAGGAAGTTCCTGTCAGCTACCCTACTTTGCTACTGCTTTACTTCATACATTTTTACAATAAAGAAATTCCTTATTTAAGGACTACGTTTATCTTCCACTAGAGCAGAGGTTTTGGACTCAATACAAAACCTGATTTTAATGGTGCCAACCTGCATATGCTTACGTCAAAGGTAATTGTAGCATCACAGAATAATTCAGCTTTGACGACCTCAGGAGGTCATCTAGGTTCAACCCCTGCTCAAAGCAGCTGCTTAACGTCTGTCCCAAGTGTGAATCCAGTCTCTTTTGTGCAGGGAAGCCAGTTACATGGGTCAGATAGGTGGGGGAGGGTTAGTTTTTCCCCTATGTTTTTCTTTTTTGGCAGATATTTCAGGAATAGGAAGTTTCTTCAGATGACAATCTTATTTTTGTTCTAGAGAAAAACATGGGAGATCAAACACTTCTAGATGGATTTGTCAGGAAATTTAACATGTTCCTGTCCAGTCCTAGAGGCTGAGGCTTGTGATCTCTTACCTTTTTATTACTGAAGTTGGTGAAAAAACACCAATTATTTTGATTATTTTAGGAAATACGTGGTGCAGCTGATTAGAATACACTGCTGACATCAAATTTGAAGTTAGTCAAGAGAAAATGATAGGCAGACTTTTATTTATTGGGTAAAAAATGTTGTGAATTTTAAACAGTTGCTGACATATTTAGTACAGGGAAATTTTGTGATTTTTGTGATTTTTTTTTTTGTTCTGAATCAATGATTAGACAAAAATCAGTATCTTGATTTTTTTCTTTCAAGCCTTGTTTACAGTTCTCTTTACAGTAAAACATATTGTTATAATTTCAGTTATTTACTCTAATAAGTATAATTTTTTTAGTTATTAGACTGTGTTCTTGCATCTTACCAAGACTGCTAAATGCAATGGCTAGCTGCTGAAACTAACTACACAGGCTGAACTGTTCGACAGTACAAAGAGGTAAAGAGAATAATTTTTGTGATGGAGAAGTAAGACTCTGATTTCATGTGGAACAAGGATAGCCTTGTGGTCAAAACATGATTTTAAGAATAGGCTGTACATGTCTTCTACCTCCACCATGGATGCGCTCCCTGACCTTTTATTTGCATTCCTCGTATTACTTCTGAGTCCTGCAGCTGTGGCCTTTGAAAGTGCTGATTAGGAAAAGAGATATTAATAAGAAGCTGTGTCTTGCATTTGGATTTTTATGAAACAGCAAGGAATTCCTCTTTTCTAGGGTGTCAGAGAAACAATTCTAGGCATGGGTTTGTTTTCTGTGCATTTACAGATAGACTTTTCCCAGTTCTAGTACTTGTACTATTCTGCTTGAATGCTTGGGAACTCTTCATCTGAACTGATGCTTAAATGGCTTGCTGCAGGACAGTAATAGTCAAAATTAACAGGATGCTTTTGGTCCCTGTTTAAGAAGCTAAGCTTCTAATAAAGCCCTTGGAGGATCAAAATAAATTAAGAAATTATCTCTACTGTTATTTTAACAAGTTTTCAGTTCTGGGCTTCGATGCACATTTATTCTTTGAAAGCAATATGGATTATAAAATCAAAGGTAGCTAAAGAACTGGGAAATGTACAGTGACTTAGATGAAAGCAGATTATGCTGAACTACTGAGTTCTCCATGGCTACAGTGATAAGCAGCAAGATACGCAGGACCAGTTTTATTTTATAAAGGCTTAAGGAGAAAATAGCAGCAACTGATTGGAGGGGAGAATGTGCATTTTTATAGTGATTAAGTGCGAATACATTGGTTTTTTAAAGTGAATAGTATTTGAGAGATTAAATTGTATATTCACAGCTGCTGGCTTGCTTTTCTTTTTCAATCCTGTCTGGCTTAATTTACTTATTTTTTTTGTTTCTTCAACTAATTTATGAAGAATTTCCAGTTAGGTTTGGAGGGCATTTTAGAGATGACTAGTAAAGTCCTGTTCACAGAGGTAGGCTCCACAGCTGGCTCAACTGTGATAGATATTCTCTAATTTAAGAATCTCTTATGAAGGCAATTTCTCAGCTTGATTGGCTAGATAGATTACATCACCTCTTCCTTACTGCTATTTAGAATTTTTTCTTAATCTGTGACCTAAATATTCGCTCCTAATTCAGCTGATTATTTAGACTGTTTCTGGGAATGTGAGGAAATGTCCATCATCATCATTGCTTGTAACAACTTTTTATGTTCTGAAGGAAGTTGTCCTGTCTCCTCTTAGGCTAACCTTTTTCAAGACTGAAGTCTCTGGTCTTGACAGTCTTCCCTAGCACAAATTGCTTATTGCTTCCCTGCTCTTGTTAACTTCTCTTCAGTTCTTTTCTAGCTTGTCTTTTGCAGTCCTCTGTGTAAGCACTCACAAAGCTGGACACAACATTCTATCTTGGGCTATAACAATATCAGCAAATTATTTCTGATCTTTATTTACAAAAGAACTGTAGTTCTCTGTGAGGTCTTATACAATGCACCTCCTGTTTATACATCTAGATTGGACTTCTAGTCTGCTCTAACTCTTACGTCTGTTTCTGTTATCTTCCTGTTTACACATTATTCCCATTTTTATGTTCTGTGCATTCAATTTCCTTTAAAAGCATATTTTGGTGGGGATTTTCCCCCTCTTTTGTGCTTATCCTTTGAATTGCATCTGATTGAGGTTTTGTCTGATTTTTTTTTTCCTTCATTTTGAGATAATTTTAAGTGCAGTAATAAACATATGCTCAGAACTCTGAGCTTGCTATCATTTGCTGATTTTTAATTTGTTCTTAATAGATAAGTTTCTTATTCTGTTGCTTTATTTAGGAAATGAAAGTATTCTGCAGAACTGGAACAGGACAAACCCTGAGAGATTTCTTTTTGACACACTTTTCCAAGTCCTAACAATTAGCAAACTCCTGATAATTACCTTTTGGACACTTTTCGCTGTGTATTCCTATGCAGTATTTTTTCACTTTGGTAATTAGAATGATGAGTCTTGTGTTGTATTCCCATGTTAGGATACTTTGCTTTATTGATTACATCATACCTGATGCCAGAAACCAGTTACATGACACTATTTTTGAGAAGAATACAAAAACCTTAAACCCTGAATCTTACATGTTTATCTTCTAGGCGTTTACAACATTTGTTTACAAATGGCAGTGCACTGAGTTGCTCTTTTCAGTCCTTATGACCTCTCCTATTCTCCTGAGTTCTCAAAGATAGTGGATTTAGACAGTCTTCTTAAATATTTTATAGTGAATTTCTGTTGATCTTGCTGTCCTCAGCACACTTCTTCTTGTACAGTGATTTTATTATTCAGGATTTTTTTTTGTTCTTACCCCTTGTAAATATGTCCAGATATGTAATATTTTAAAAAAGAAATTAAAAAGTTGAAGAAAGCACAGAAAACTAAAGAATGCCTTCTGTGCATTCTTTGTCTTTCTTAACTCTTACTGAACTTCTGTTCTAATCAATCTTACATGAAGTATCTTCCATTATTTCCTCTTGTCCCTTGTAAACTGCAACTCATTGTGCACTTTTGCCTTTCTGATCTTTATTTATATGCTTTTGCTGTTCCATAGTGTTATTCTTTAAAGTTTTTGGTTTATTTTCATTAATTTTGTGATTATTCCTTTTTAGTACTTAAGGATGAAGCTATTTTTCATCTGTTATCATCCTGTTGTTACAGTGGAACAGTGTGACACTGTGCCTTTTAAATAGCAAGGTAAATTGTATAAAACCATTGAAGTAAATGTGTAGGCTGTACCATGTGATATGATGGTCCTTGAGGAATATTGCTTGTATGATGAAGAAAAATTTGCATTTATTCAATAATACACAACATTAAAAACATTTCAGTCATTTAAATAATTTCAGTATTTTTTTTTACCTTCATACACAGAAATCAGATTCTAAAAACCTGTTGTTAATTATTTCCGTATTATTTGTGGACAGAAACTGCATTTAGGTTTCTAAACTGCGCATACTCAATACTGTTAGAACTTAAATGTGTTAATTAATCTAGAACTATTAAAGAACTTCTAGACTAGCAAGATCTCAAAAATGTAAATGTAGGCTGAATTATTATGTCCTGAACTATTTCTTCACATGCAGATTATGCTATTTTTAATTTGGTTCATTGAGAACTGTTAACAATGCAAAAAGCTTGCTGATATAGCCAGGCTCCATGTTTTCCCTAGAGGTGGTGGCTGCTGCTGCTGCCAGAGTGGCCAGGATCTATTCTTCTGGTGTAGGAGGGTGTTGCAAAAGTATCAGGTTTGGACTTTTCTCTTGGAAAACAAATCTGTGGAAGACATTTAACATGTTTGCCATGAGCAGAAGGCTTTTGATGGGGGCAGAGCTATCTTTGCCAACAGTGCATTTGTTTGGAAGCTGCTATTTTTGGCCTGTTAGCGTCTGAGCCTTTTGTAATAGCAGAAAGAGGAAGAGAACAGTGAAATCACTTTAATAACATATTTCCTGGTTGAAGTGACTTATCTGTGAGGCCTAGACAGAGGACATGTCATTTCCTGGATTACTTCTCTTCAGGTTGAACGGACTGTTTTACTGTGTAATCTTTTGACCCAGCTTCTTAATAACAGTGTAATTTTTGTTAAGTAATGTAAACTAGGTCTTTTTATTTCTTCTAAGGAAACACCTTTTGACAAAATGCTGATGTGCAAGACAACTTCTTCATAAACTTTGTGTTGATGTGCATGTACTTGAAATCGCTTACCTTAAAATTATGTTTAAGATCTTAAAATCTTGCCTTTTAAAAAAAGTATGATAATAAGGTTTGTTCACAGTGATAAGAAAATAAAAGTTGACTCTTTGCATTCCTCATGATGCTGATACTAATTACCTCTCTGATGCCAGCTGACCATCCTCAAGAGCTAGGACGCTTCAAATAGTTACGAATAGACAGTGGCACTCTTCTTCTTTCTGTTCATTAATAGTTGCTTATGAAAATTGTTACCAGAAGTCCATGAAAAGGAGGCAGAAAGAGCTAATAAACCAACTAGCTGCAAATATGGTTCTTAGTTTCTATAGCCCACAAATAGCTGTGGAATCAAAATGACATGGGAAGAAAACAATAACATCTGAAATGATAATATACAGCTCAGTTTAAATTGGAAGTTGTAGTTCTTTTGAACATTGTAATTCAACTTCACTAAAATATCTGTTGGAGATGGGAAGTTTATTCTTTTCCCTGACTTTGTGCATGAGATATGAGTACACTATAAATGTTTTACTTAGTCAACATCTAAAATAGCTTTGCATGAAAAGCATTAAAATACCAGGTGACCTCACCTCTCTTCCCACCAGAAATCTGAAGAACAAAAATATGCCTTATTGATTTGTGTTAGCACATGGTACTTCTACATCTTCCTTAAAATATCTACCCAGTTGTTAGTGACCATTAAAATATTGTTTCAGTGCCAATGAAAGGAGAATGTAAAAGGAGTGACAGATAAGTGTCACATTATTTTATTAGATTAGTAGTAAACTATGAAGAGAAAAATAAAGTGCTCAGCGCTCTAGAGAACTAGTTTTTATTTTTTCATCTGTGCAATAGAATCAAGAAGTCTAATTCATCAGGAAAAATATGTTCAGGACCCAGAGTGAAACTCAATTGCATTAAGAGATTGTAAAGAGGAAGAAAGACTCTTAATTCTGATACTGTAAATTGATAATGTAAATGGCAGGCATATATTAATACAGTTAAATTGCAAATATATTGATGAAAGTGTAGCTTCAACATGTATTTGATGTTATAGTTAGTTGTTGTGTGTAGAGTACCACCTAATTGGAATTGAGACTTCATTCTGCTAGGTAAAATCCTCCATCAGGGCATTCATTGTGGTCCTTTACTCAATGTTGCAAGGTGAACATCTGTATTTCTGCTGACATTCTGTGCTAGAGAAAGAAATACTCTTTTTTGCAGGCATTGTTTGGTACATAAAGAGTTTGGTATTACAGATCCTATTACATTATTTTGCAGGAAATCACCTGAAGTCCATACTTCACATTGGAGTTGTCCAGATTATTACGCAGTTCCTGTCAATTCATACAGTAACTAATCCATAAGCATTTAACAACTTTGTTACTTGGGTTTGATTTTACTTGTTTTTTCATACAAATGTAATAATAAGATAATAAGTCTTCTGTCCCTCTGAAAGATGAGTGTGATGTGCTAGTGCGTCACTCCACTAGCCTTAATGGGTTTTGCAGGAACAATTATGGTCATGGCTGAAATACTGGCTGTGAATACTGCTCTTAAAGTAACCAAGATTGATACTGTGTCTTCTTCCATGTTTTTGCTAATTAACACTGTTTCACAATTCTTGTAAAGAAGTTCTCAAATGTGATGAGTAACATCATAATGTAGCTCATGTTGCATAGATAAGAGTTTCCACCTTTTCTCTGTGCAGGGGTAGAAATATTTTAGGTTTTACATGACAGAACGGTTGAGATTGGCAAAGACCTCTGAAATAATCTAGCCAATGCACCTGCTCAATGTGGGATCGGCTAGAATAGGTTTCCCAGGACTGCATCAAGTCAGGTTTTGAGTATCTCTGCTGATGGAGACTCCACAAGCACTCTGGGAAACCTATTCCAGTGCTTGACCACCCTCACAGGAAAAACAGTGTTGTGTTCAGATAGAATTTCATGCATTTTACCTTGTGCCCATTGTCTCTTGTCCTATCAGTAAGTGCTACATTTCCTTCATTCGCTCCCATCAGGTGCTTACGAACATCAGTGAGATTCCCTGCCTTGAGTCTTCTCTGGGCTGAATAGTCCCAGCTCTCCAAGCCTTTCCTCTTATGAGAAATGTTCCAGTGCCTTATAATCTTAATGGCAGTTTGCTGGACTTTCCCCAGTAAATCCCTGCCTTTCTTAGTTTGGGGAGCCCAGGACACACTCTAGGTGTGGCCTCACCAATACAAAGTAGAGGGGAAGGATTACCTTCATTTACCTGCTGACAGTACTTTCCCTTATGTAGCCCAGGATGTTGTTGGCCTTTTTTTCCTACAAGGGTAGTTGCTGGGTCATGGTCAATTTCTTGTCCACCAGAAGCCTCAGGTCCTTCTTCACGAAGTGGCTTTCCAGCATGTCATGCCCCAGCCTGCATCTGTTGGGATTATTCCTCCCCACATGCAGGACTTTGTGTTGCCCCCTGTTGAACTTCATGATACTGTTTTCTGTCTAGTTTTCCAGCTTGCCGAGGTCCCCTTGAACTGGCAGTACTTCTCTGCTCTGTCAGCTACTCCCCCCAGTTTTGTGTTGACTGCAAGTTGCAGCAGGTGTAATGAAAGTAGTGAAGATGTTAAACACTGTCGAGTGCTGGGGTGCGCTACTAGTGACTAGCTTCCAACTGGATTTTGTGCCACTGATAATAATCTTCTGGGCCTAGCTTTTCAGCCAGTTTTTAACCCACTTGATTTGTCTACCCCATATATTGTCAGCTTGTCTATGACGCTTCCCAGGACACTTTCATTTGTTAAGAGGTAAAAAGCAATAAATAAATCAGAATCAAATCTGTTAATTTTGAAAATGTACTTAATAATGTGTGGATTTTGTGGTGAAAAGTGACATCTCCACATCTATACAGCCTTATTTGTGTATGTGCATATTCAGGACAGTTTGTCATTCAAAATGTGTTTAATAATTTTGGGCCTTGCCTTTAACTCTATCCATGTAGATATATTATTAGAATGGATATAATAATTGTAGTGTTATTTGCAAGAAATGATCCTGTCCCAGATAAATTAAAAAAAAATAAAATCAGGAGGTTGTTACCTATAGCCTCAGTTATTAAGATGACTGAGAAGCTGTTTAGTTCTATTGGCTGCCTATTAATAAACATGATGTGATCTCTGACTTAAATCTCTGTGGTGCCTTGTGAAGGCTCAAAGAAACAGAAGAAACAATCCCAGAATTTTGTTCTTACAGCAATGAACAAAGCTGCAAGTTCAGACAGAACACTGGACATGCTGAGTGTGAATAGAGTCTCTGGCTCCTCTCAGTATCTGAAACTAATTTTTATTTTCATTTGTTCCTGTATTACTGGAAAGAGCCTTCTGTTTTGAAGAGTAATTTTTCTAAGTTTTTTCTAGTTGCTGAAAGGTGGAATTAAGTCTTATAACAGGCATTTAAAATACTATTTTTAATACAGATTTTGGTGATCTCATCCCTTACTGTTTTAAGAGATCTCAATTGTCTTTTATGGAGGCATTGATAATTGGTAGCAGAATGGTATGTAGAGTTCTGGCTTATCTTCTGTGGAGTCACATAGAAAAAATAATCTGGTCTTGTGAGTCTAATTATGTGGTGAATTGTATTATTAAGTTTAGGTCGTGTCTTGCTTCCAAGAAGAAAAAGCTGCAGGTTTTTTTTATTCGAGAAGATAGAGAGACTGTGGTCAAAGCCATATTATGGATAACATACAGAGAAAGTTTTGAATATGGAGGAAAAGCATAATGGACATAAGAAAAACAGATTGACTGTACTGAGTCTCATAAATCAGGTTTAATGAGTAAGATTGCTTACTGGTTAAGATCAGAACTACTACTTCAGTTTCAGTTCCAGTGCCACTACTCAGTGGCAGTGTATCTGTACTATTTATAGACCAACTTGGAGCCAGTCAGTGTGTGTTAGCTCCTTTGCAGGTTTATAAACATACTTGAGAGCTTGTTTGATTTGCTTACTAAGAGTGTAAAGCATGTCTGAATCATAGAATTGTAAAATGGTTTGGGAACCATTTAGGGACCCTAAATATCATATAGATCTAAAGTTCCAACCCCCGTGCCATGAGCAGGGGCACCTTCCACTAGACTGGGTTGCTCAAAGTCCCATCCAGCCTGGCCTTGAACACCAGGGAGGGGGCATCCATGGCTTCTCTGGGTGATCTATCCCAGTGTCTAACCACTCTCATCATAAATAATTTCTTCCTGACATCTAATCTAAATCTACTCTCTTTCAGTGTAAAACCATTACCTCTTTTCCTATGACTACCCTCCCTGAGAGTCCCTCCACATCTTTCCTACAGGCCCCCTTTAAGTACTGCAAGGCCAGTATAAGGTCTTCCTGTAGCCTTTTGTTCTCCAGGCTGAGCAACCCCAGCTCTCTCAGCCTGTCCTCACGGGAGGTGCTCCAGCCCTCTGAATATTTTCATGACCCTCTTCTGGACCCGCTCCAACAGTTCTTTTTTTTTTTTTTTTTTTTTTTTACACTGGGTACTCCAGAGCTGGAATAATATATAATCAATTTTAGTGTGCAGTCTCAGTGTAGTATTTTTAAGAAAGTTGTTAATTAAGATTTTAGAACTCAATTAACTTTTTACTTCTTTTTCCCCTCCCCCCTAGGATGGCTTGAATTCTTTGGTCCTTGATCTGGATTATCCAGCGCTGAGGAAAAACAAGAACATCGATAATTTCTTAAATAGATGTAAGTTGCAAGTGGCCTTTAAACAGTAACATTGTTGTCATTTCAGTCATAGGAAGTTGAGTGGTCAGGAAAGCATTGCTGATTTTTCATTTTACCAGATTTTGTAACTCTGAGCTTCTACATTCAGAAGGCTTTGAAGGACCATTTATTACAGAGAAGTTGCATTTTGGGGAGTCATTGTATTGCTGAAAATATGTTGGAAAATACCAGCTGTAAATGGTAATTTTTCCAACTACAGTTGGAAAAATCCTTTTATATTCTTCTTTATCTTAAGTATGTGTGGCATCATAATTTGCAAAGCATATCCCAATTACTAATCTTTAGAAATTAATTACTCAATGTCAACATTGTATATACAGTCTTATTTAATCTAATAGAGAAGCCTTCTGTTGATTTTTAAAACTAAATTATTATACCTTAAAAGCTGTTAGTGCATTTTGGAAACTTTGTGTAAATGTTTGTGATGCTCCCCAAATTAATTATAGACAGGATCTTGGAGTTTATTGAGAGAATGAAAATGGAAGACTGTTACATCAGAATGGCTGTGTTTTGTCTTTTTAAGGTGTTTTCTACCCATGTATATAAACATTTTTTTTCTTGTAAAAGTAGTGGATTATTTGCTTTAAAATGTAAGTTGCAATGAGTAAGTCTTCTTGAACAACTGTGCTTTATACTGAGCTTCTTTTGAGATTATTATTTTTTTTAAAAACCCTTTGTAATATGCCAAGATTACTGCAGGCACATCTTACCAGCAGCTCCTCTTTTGATTCTTTACTGGTAAGAGCTATGTGTGTCTGTCCTCCATTGCTCTGGGACTCCTTTGAATACCCACTCATGGTCCCCAGTTAAATGGTGGCTGCTGCATTCATTTGTTGTGAGTCCTTATGTTTGGAAGTTGGTGCTTCTCTGTGAGGCTTAGCAGAGCCCCATGGAGGGACAGACAGCTTTACAGTTGCCACTAATGTCTCATTTGAAGAAATCACTGAAGACAGAATAAATAAGAAGCAGCAGATTCCAAAGGAGAGGCATACTTTGTGATTTTTCTCTGCTTGAGTTCACAGGAATTCACTCAGATATTTATGAAAGAAAAGTTCAGGAACAGCATTTAAATGGAGTTTGTGACCTACAAGGGTACATTGTATGTGTGATACGAGGGAAAAGCCCTATGTACAGCAAATGTCGTAGCTTTCATGAGCTGTTTGGATTCACCTTTACATTAAAATACTGGTTCTGTGACTCCCTAAATGGATTAGTGACTTCCTATGTGTTATTCAGCATCACTCAAAAACTGGGAACCTCTATGATTAAAATGATTTACTGATGTTTTGGGTTGGCAGACTTCATAATGGCAGTGGATTTATTTGCAGCAGAAGGAACTTTAGTACAGGTGTGTCACTTGTGCAGCAGCTTTGCTAATCCCCTGAATAAACTTCCTGGAAAGTTGCTTTTGCCATTTTCCTCTCCAAGCAGATGCTGCTTACTTAAAAGATTAATCTCTTAATAATTTCTTGTGAAAGTAACATTTCTGCTTCCCTCCCCTTTATTTTGTTATGTCACTTGAAGTTGCTGAGTTGTATGCCAGCCATGTGGTTACCAACAGAAATACTTTTATCTGGTATGGTGTTAATGCTATCGTGACTGTAATTCGCTGTGCTCCATACTTCCTGTTAGAAACACAGATGGCATATCAGATGCCAAGAAGTGTTTTAGGAACCTAGTGCACTATAGAACTTACATTGAGTTAAAGAGCTAATTGCCTCTCTGGTTTTCTCTTGACTTTGTTAAGGCCACTCCTTGCCAGGTCATTGCAGTTGCCTTGGGAGATTGGACTACAGTTCCATTTGTAATGATATTGTTCTGGTAAGAGTAGTGGTGGGAGAGATATCAAATAATCAACTTTCCCCAAACAGAACATGAGTTAGAGCCACAGTGCTTAAGACAGAATGTCTTAGATGTTACAGTCAGTATTAGTAACCACTTTTCCATTTGGCTACATCATAGATGCAAAGCAATTCACTTCTGCCATCAGGCTTACTTTCATTAAGTCATGGATGTGTCCTCTGCAAGTCAGAGGTCTTCTGCTGTTTCCCTAACTGCTGCTCCTTTAACCTGTGCAAGACAAAATACTTCTAGTTTCCCCCTTTCTTTTCCCTGGAGGGGGAAACTCTAACCTGTCTGATGCTATGCCTTCAATTTTCTGCTGCTTCTGCCAGGACTCTAGCAGCTTCTTGTTGTTCACACACCTTTGACCAGATATCATGTGCTTTTTGTTTGGGTTTGGGTGGGTGTGCAATTGCAGCATTTCCTGGCTAGACTTTTGCCTAAGGCAGCAACTTTTGCCTGTATGTGCTCCATAGCAGCACTCATTGATGGACTGTCTTGGGGTTAAAATTGCACTTTTTCCATTTTTATTACACACATATATACACACCTCAGAACTGCCTGATACGTGTTCTTTTTAACTTTCAAGAATTTAACCTGGATATGAACTTCTATTTTTTCCCCTTAAAGAGTAGAAAATCTTATTTTCACCTCCTCTCCACCGCCTTTATTCTTCTTGCTGGGTATTTATTCCATTGTCACGAGCACTTGTAACCTTCAGCAACATTCTTGCTGCCAGCTGTCAGTGACTGATCCAAACACTGTGCCCTTTCAGAAACTGGAGCTTCACTTGTTTAAAGGTTATATTGCCATTTTGAAGTAGTAAATTAAAAGCTGTCTTTAAACACTCTTAGTATTCAGCATTCCTGGTCATTCCTGTGTTAAAGAAGAAACCCAAGTCATAGGTGATGACATTCTCCTATTTTAGGACTTTTACTCAAATGTCACAATATTTTAATAAAATTCCATTATGTTCTGGGCGTGAGAGTCCAGCTAATATCTTCCTTTAGACCTAGTTTTTTTCTTCTGCTGGGCTTCGTTCTGTTGCAGATTCATGAGATATGTGATATCTGTGCATACTGGTACCACAACTGTATAAACTTATCCTTGTGAACTCTTCTGAAAATTCGGTCCTCTACTAGAAGGATAGTGTTGGAAGGATCTCCTGCACATTGAACTAGATCATGTTATGTGATACATGAACTAAATCATATGATCCAGCATGTTGCAGTTACAACATTGCTTCGGAGTTTTGAGGTTTCCTTCCTGAAGCCTGCTTTTTGTTTCAGATTAGTTCTGTGCTTTGATTATCTGTTCCATATGTTAAATTTTAAGACAAAAGGGATAATCTGTGTCTGATACCTCCACAACACCTATGTAATGATGCTTATTGTTTTAACTACAATTATTAAATCTCAGTTAAAGGAGTTACAAGGGGCAACCTCTACAGCTTCCTGTGGGGGGGAGGCAGAGAAGGATGTGCTGATCTCCTCTCCCTCATGTCCAATCATAGAAAACACAGGAATGGTTCAAATCTGCATCAGAGGAGGCTTAGACTGGACATTAGGAAGCATTTCCTTAATGAGAGGGAGGTTAAACACTGGAACAGCTTTCTAGAGAGGTGCGTAAGGCCCCAAGCCTATCAGTGTTTAAGAAGCATGTGGACAATGGTGTTAATAACGTGCTTTAACTTTTGGTCAGCTCTGAAATGGTCAGGCAGTTGAAATAGATGATTGTTGTAAGCCCTTTCCAACTGAATATTCTGTTCTATTCTATTCTATTCTGTTCATCTTTTAGTGCAGCAAGTAGGACTTCTCCATTCTCAGTGTTTAACAGGGATGACAAAGCTGGTAATTCCTCAATTGGTATCTCATTTGCTTATTTCATGTATTGTTGGGGTTTTCATTGCTTAACTGCAGTTTTTAATGATTAAACAGTTTAATTGTATTAACTGTTTAAGCTGTATTAACATTGTTTATAATTCCTGTATTACATTTTGAACACCTTTCCTCTACCCCACTGAGAACTGTGGCCCACATTTGCCTCATTCTTTCTTTTATTGCCAGTGCATTTATAAAGGCTCTTGTTTCCTTTCAAAAACCTGGCTAGAGTTGGACTAGATGATCTTAATGGGTCCCTTCCAACTCTGGCTATTCTGTGATTCAATTTCAGGTGAGCTTGGCTTTCCCAGTTGCATCCTTCATGCTTAGGAGATACCTACTGAGTAGCCCATCATTGCTTCCATGTTCCAAACCTTTGCTTTTTGTGCTTGAGTTGAAGCAGAAGTTGCCCATTCAGCCAAACTGGATGGCTGCCATGCCTGCTTGATTTCCAGCTAACTAGAACAGATTGTTACTATGCTGTGAATATGTCATTTTTGAAGATCAACCCACTCTTCTACCCTTCATGGCAGCTTCCCACGGGATCCTACAAGTGAGTTTCCTGAACAAGCTGTATTCGGTTCTCCTGAGGTCCAAGGTCTGCTATTTTCCTTCCTCAGTTTTCTCAGGGTCTTAAATTCCACTGTCTCACAGTTGCTTCAGCCAAGACTGTCACAGACGTTGTCATCCTTGGCTAGTTCTTTCTTGTTTGTGAGTAATAGATCAGAGTGCCTCTCTGATTGGGCTTGTGCCTCACTTGGGTCAAAAGAAACATTCTTGATGGTCTGGCATCTCCTGCATTGTCTGCCAGGTTGCTCTTCATGAATATGTAGGAATGGTTAAACTATTTACTAGGTGGTTGTTATCATTAACTCCCTGCTGACAATGTCATCTTTAATGTCACACTAAATTAACTGTATCTTATTCTTTTTCTCCCTGTGTTCATATCTGAGATACCCTTTGATGCCTTTCTTGGGTTCAAATTCCATGGTCTTTGACCCTAAACATGGATCTCGCAATATACACCTTTGCTCCCCTCTGAATGTAAGCATCCACAGCTTTCCATACAATTTCATACGCTTCCCTGGTAGAGATCCTGCTCCAGCCAACCTGTTTTACTTTGTTCTTCTGCTAAGCACGTGTAGAGACAGTGTCAAAGCTTGTCACACGTATAAAGATTACCTCCAGCATTATGGATTCCATTCATTGCTCCTGTTATCTTTTGTCTCTGTCGTAAGAATGGATAAGAATACCAGGAATGCATTCACTACATGTAACATTTACAGAGAAAAGTAGACTCTGATACCTTACATGTTTTTAGAATTTGTCAGCAATCAGAATTGCACTGCTTTCCCTTGCAGATTCCTACAGCTGCCAACATGAAATATACTGACAGACCCTATCTGCAGAATGTTGCACCAGAGGATACCTGAACAGAGCATTGTACACCTAATTTTAAAAAGTGTAGAACTACACATGCAGTGAACACTAAAAGGCAGTTTGTGATGGCCAGCAGTTACGGACATATTGTGAATTAATATTTTGTATGGCATGCATGTGTGGATTTGAAGTTATATCCTTGCATAATCTGAAGTTGTAGAGGAAGGTTACTGGTTCACATTGCTCTACATTTGCTGTTGAACCCTCCAGATGTGTAGGAATAGGTTGCACCTGCAGTGTTTTTGTGTGTACCAGGTTCTTTGCACTCCTGGGCTACCAGTGGAGTGTCAGTGGATCCTGGCACCACAGCAGGTGGCTATGAATAATTGTCTGAAAATTCAAGATAGACATCTCTGGTTCTTCTCAGTACCAGAGTCTGCCTGTAATCTTGTGAATGATTATTAGAGGTGTGAAATGAAAGTCAGCAAAATCCAAAAGACATTTGAGTTGTTACAGCTAAAGATGATTGGTTAGTGTTTTCCAGACACTAATGAAAGGAGATCGTAACAGTGACTGCAGATGTCAAGAATTACCAAGAAGGCTTTATTTTTTAAATAAAAATAGCTTATTTTGACTCTAAATGAAAAGTGTTTGAGAAGATGCTTTTATTCTGTTAATACTTGCATTTATCACAACTTTTATTTGATTTCTTTTAGATGAGAAGATTGTGGAAAAAATCCGAGCTTTACAAATGAAAGCTGAAGACTATGATGTTGTTAAGGTGATTGGAAGAGGAGCATTTGGAGAAGTGCAGCTGGTAAGAATGTCACGTTTTCATGATTACGCAGATTTATGGCTTTAAAGAAGCTAAGAATGCTTGGTACTGGAAGGGAGCTCTGCATGTTCATATAGAGATCTTCTGTACTTCTCTTTTTCTGGAATGTAAAAATATAAGTAGAAAACATAGTTATGCAGTCTTACAGCTAAAAAGCAGTCATTTAATAACTACAGCTGTAGGTCTGAACTAATATTAGCTGATGATGAGGGCCTACATACCTAGATTTTTTGCCTCACGAGGTATGATACAAGTTTAAACTATTGAGCTAAGCTATATCTATTTCTATTCCATGCAGAATGCTAACACAACTGTTGCAGATGATGGATTTGCAGTAATCAAAATATTTTGCAACACATTCTGTGATCAAAATAGCAATTTGCTTCAGTGGAGGCTAAATGCAGAAAGAACCATAAATAAAACATGATTAAATACTTGAGCTAAATTCATGAATGTCACGTTATCAGTGTGTGCTGTTGTGCATAAGTATTTGTACCACAAATATCTGTTAAACATTTGTAATTGTTAAATACAAGAAGCCTAAAATGACTTTGGTAATACACAGCATGAAATAGTCAGCTATGACCTCCTTCATTTCATCTTGTTTTTCCCAAGCTTTCTGCTCCAGTGTAACATGTTTTGTGAAAGAAGTGGTGTGAAGAAATCAGCTTTCCAGATTCTATTAAGAAGGAAAACACATTCTCTACTGTTGCATCTTACAGCTAGATTTTTGTTGGTTTTAAAGCCTCATTTTTCTCCCCTTCTTCTCCCCCAAAATTAAAAAATTCAGTCCTGTCAGGAGAAGTAAGATGACTCTGGCCTGAGCATCCGACTTTGGTGGAAAAATAGTTTCCTTATAACTCCAGAAGTGTTTAACTCTACTCTTGAGCTCTGTCTTCTGGCTTTGCTGAGTCTGTAGTGATGGGGAAACTAAGAAAGTAATTGCCAGCTGCCAGATTGCTGCTTCTGTTATGCAGTGCTGTGAATGAAAGTGGCTGGTGTCTAGGGCAGACAGAGAAATTGAATTATGGTGCTTAACATGTTCCTTGTGGGTTATGCAGAAACAGTAATTTATGAAAGCACTTCCTGAGTACCTCTTCTTTGTTTTCACTGGAGGAAAAATTCTCTTGATTTGAAATAAAAAATATCCTCAGTTTCTTCTCCCAGGTCTAATCACAAAGTACTGTGTAACTTTACAGTGACACAACAGACTGACTGGATCACATACTGGAATAGAAACCCAAAGCCAGGCTAACTCTGTCTTGTATTTGGGTAGTAAAGGATGATCTTGGTGACAGTCTTTACTATGTGATTTCTTAGTGTTGCAAACCCACTGCTGTCATGGCCTATATAAACAGGTGCTGATTTATTTTTTCCATTAAATGCTTTGTTTATTAGGTTTAGTTCCCCAGCCACTGCTGCTGCGCGCTTCTGTGATACTTTGTGTATGAACATGAAAATGATGTAGTGAAAGAAAAAGTCTGTTACCTGAAAAATTGTCAGGAGATGAACTTTGATAATAGATATGACTCTATGAAGTATTTTAGGGTATTTGTGATTATTTCAAACCTAAACAGTTAATTGCAGAACTCCACTCTAATACCTTTCTTTTCTTTTATCATAAAAGAGAAGGTATCATTATCAATACTATGTACTTGATATGATAACTTCAGATATGGATATGTTACATTCTTTGCCTGTGGATTGTCTTCTGATGGAAATGCTGTAGAAATTATGGATGCATTTTGTGTATTTCTTGAAGCTTCAAGCACAGTGGAGGGAAATTCTTACTTCCTAGTGCATTTTCGTAAGTTAAACAAGACCACGTTACTCAGAGCTGATGGCATGAAGGGATTTTCCTACCTATTTTGAGAGTTACTCTGGTGACCTGCAGTTTAAATTTGGCAGTTCATTTAAACAGTTGGAAGAAACTTAAACATCGTTGACAGTTTAATACGTGAATAATTTGCTATATGAGCCAATATATGTGTGCCCAGATGGCCAAGAAAGCCAACAGCATCCTAGCCTTTATCAGAAGTGGTGTGGCCAGCAGGACAAGAGAAGTGATCATCCCCCTGTACTCAGCACTGGTGTGGCCGCATATTGAATACTGAGTTTTGGGCCCCTCACTGCAAGAAAGACATAGATGCATTGGAGCGTGTCCAGAGAAAGGCAATGAGGCTGGTGAAGGGTCTGGAGAAAAAGCAGAGGAGGAGCAGCTGAGGAGCAACTGGGTTTGTTTTGTCTGAGGAAGAGGAGGCTGAGGGGAGACCTTATCTCTCTCTACAACTACCTGACAGGAAGTTGTAGTGAGATGGGGTCAGTTTCTTCTTCCAGGTTACCAGGGAGAAGACAAGAGGAAATGGTTTCAGGTTGCACAAGGGGAGGTTTAGATTGGTTATTAGGAAAAATTTATTTACTGAAAGAGTTGTTAGACATTGGAACGAGCTGCCCAGGGAAGTGGTGGAGTCACTGTCCCTGGAGGTGTTTAAAAACCATACAGATGTGATACTTAGGGACATGGTTTAATGGCATGGTGGTGATAGGTTGACAGTTGGACTTGATCTTAAAAGGTCTCTTCCAACCTTAATGATTCTGTGATTCTGTGACCTGGAGGCACCCCATCCCAGAAAGCAGTTTGCACATATGAGAAATACGCTATGCTGTTGTTTTTTTTCCAAGGCATGTAAAAAAAGTTTTCTCTTCTTTCTCACCCAACAGGTTCGCCATAAAATGACGCAGAATGTTTATGCGATGAAACTACTTAGTAAATTTGAAATGATCAAGAGATCAGATTCAGCCTTTTTCTGGGAAGAAAGAGATATCATGGCCTTTGCTAACAGTCCCTGGGTAGTTCAGGTAAGGAAGATATGTAAGAGTAACATAATAATAATAAAGCCATAAATGTTTCCTAGTCTTGGGATGGTTTTGAATTTAGATCTCAACTCAAATCATGGTTTAGGTTCAGATTATACTTTTAAAGACACAGATTTTCAGCCATTTCACTGAGTTTTGTGTATTTGGCTGTGTTAGAAAGTAGATATTTTAGTCACCACAAACGAAAAATAAATGTAAAATATAAAACATAATTAACAGACTGCTGAAATATCTACATAATTCTTTGCAATAATAGGGAGGTTACCTTTCCAAGTAAGAAAAACTCTGCATAGAAATGTAGAAACAACTGTCAACATTATTTCCAGTCTTTACTGATAGTCACAGGCAATTAGGATCAAGAATACTGTAAGTAGCTACTGGCTTTTCAGCTGCGATTTGGTAGCTGGCTGTGTACATGCATGGTCTCCTGCAAGATGGGAGGTTGCAGTCGTGGTTTGTTTTCAGTGATCTGCTGGTTAGTTGTCAGTTACTGTGTCTCAGCTCAGAAGTAACATCCAAATAATGGGCAATTGAGTTTTTCAGATAGTCTTGAACACTATTGCTTGCAGCTGTCTGATGACATCTTATCATCCTCATGTTTGTAACATGAACTATGCCTTTGGGAAGAATTAGTACTGAATATTGCAATTTGTTGTAACTGGTAAATTACACCAATTAATAAAATGAGTAGTGAAAGCATATGCTTAGAGAAATTGTTAGTACTTAATTTGTTAAATAATTAATACATTTAAGTGCTGTTAGATGTTTTTGCATACTTCTCTCTATTTAATAAGTAAAGACTGGCCTTAAGCTTTTCACATATTCTTTGTTACACTTTACCTCATGTATGCAATAAATGTTTTATACTTTTTGTTTAGATCTTTTGCTCTTCTGGGCATATTCTGTGTTCTTGCCTATGTTCAGCAGAAATACTTAACCAAAAAGAATTTTTATTTAGTTAGTTCTTTGCTTTTGTTCTAATTACAATAGTTGTCTGGAGTTATTTTTATTTTTCACATGCAGTTGAAAGTAACAAAAAATGTATGACACTCAGGTTTTTAAAAGGAAGTATAGCAAGCATGATATAAATGTGTTTTTTTAAATAGGAAATGACTTAAAATGTGGTTGCAACTGTGCCTTCCACAGTGAAGTGTCTTAGTGTGATATATTTAGGTAATGTGGTCCAGTGGGACAGGACATGGAGCTGGTTTTAAGAAAATGTAGGTCCTGTTCTGAGCAGAAACTGGGACAGATCACACTACTTCTCTTTTTATATGAAAAACAACTCAGAACAAACCCCTAGACAATTTTGTTTTTAATTATTACTTTTGTAATGAAATCCCTTGAGGGTAATAATGAAACTGCTGCATGAAGGCAGTGTTGTTATTTATTATTGTGTTATATAAATATATTTACATGTGATAATACAGAAACTATTTTGGATTTCAATTTAGATTGTAACAACCATTATCATATTATTGTATATGTTATTCGTTTGTGAAAACAAATACAGTGCAATATGTAGGTATTCAAATATGTATTTATAACTCAGGTCTTCAGTCACTAATACACGATAAATTTTAATCTAAAATCTCCTTTATAACATTCCTGCCTTTAATGGTTCCTCACCCTCCTCAGACTCTCTGGTATTGATTTCCTCATTTCCACACATCCTCTTTTTCAATTGCCTTTGAATTTTGTGTGGGTAACTTAAAGATGTGAATGATATTACTGCTTTTGAATGTGAAGGAGCAGTCCCTAATAAATAAGGTGAGAAACTTTTTCACACCATGCATTGAACGTTCAGCAGTAGTGCTTTTGGCTGGGTTGGTCCATTTTCAGACCTGGTGATCACTTGGTGAAATCTCTAAAACATCAGCACTGAGTATTTGAAATACATTTTAAAGAGACTAAACTTACTTTTGCTGTCATGCCAGTAGGAAACACAGTAGCTGCAACCAGACATTATTTTATTGTTAAGGATGATTTCTTTGTATGGTGTTACAGCTATCTTCAGGAACACTTTTTTTTCCTTATTTCAAAATATGTGTTGATTTAGGACAAATTCAGTAGACACAGGTGTTTTTGTAAATATGTACAGAGAAAAGGAGATGTGTAATACAATTTTGAAACAGTCTGAGATGCTACTCACCGTTGAGCTATTTTGAAATCAAAAGGTGCTCCCTTTCTCAGATTTGATACTCTTCATTTTGACTCAGTGGTAATTTTAATGACAAGAAACTTGGATATATTGAAGCTTATGCTTCTAAAATAACCAGGAGATCTTTTGCACTTTTTACAAATGAAAATGAAAGGGGTTTGAAGTTCAGTAAATGGCAAGCTACTGTCATAGTTAATAGAAAATGTAGACTATCTGTATGTAAAAAACAAAGTTACTTTACATCAGTCTAGAAAACATACTCAAGTTTGATGAAACTTCAAGATAAAGTGCTTTATTCTTTTTCCTAGCTGTCTCTGAAAAGTAACTGCACTTTTTTCTTTTCCTTTTTTTTTTTTTTTAAATATTGCAGCTATTTTGTGCCTTTCAAGATGACAAATACTTGTACATGGTAATGGAATACATGCCAGGTGGAGATCTCGTAAACCTTATGAGCAATTATGATGTGCCTGAGAAATGGGCCAAGTTCTATACAGCTGAAGTTGTTCTTGCTCTTGATGCAATTCACTCCATGGGCTTGATACACAGAGATGTGAAGCCTGACAATATGCTTTTAGATAAATACGGGCATCTGAAGCTGGCAGATTTTGGCACTTGCATGAAAATGGATGAAGTAAGTATGCTACAGAATAATTTATCATCTATAGAACTGTAATTCTACGGTTATTTTCTTATGAATTATAATACCCAAAGGAATATTCATCAAATGGTATGCTTGGTAGGAGAACTATTCCTTGTCTTCTAGTTTTAAATACAAGGGTACTTTAAGTAGTGTAACCTTGTCTTCAATAATCTATTCTGGCACATGGAAGAGGGGTCTAAACTTAGTTTTTGTTATTGTTTAACGTGTGTGTATTTATACATTTCTGAGGTACCTTCTTTGTCAAATGTCTGAAGAGCTTATGAGGCAGCTTGTAGTTCCAACATCAGTAACCTTGGAACACTTCCGAAACAGTCATTTCTCTGTAAATGAAATTATTTTATAGGCAAGATACAGTCCCTGTGGAGTTTTGGTTTTTACTATGTCTAATTGTTCTCATAGCATCCTCTAGTGGTCATTAAAATGAGGTCACTGTAAGGCAGCAGTGGTATGTGATATATTGATTAAAATTTACATTAGGTGTTTGTCATGTTGTCATATATTTTAATTGTCCAGATTTTAGCATTTATATCCAAATGGACAGTTTTCTAATGAGATTGTATAAGAGTATTTCATTTTTAATGGGATGTAAGACTATACTCTTAGGAGAGACTTAAAAGTAAAGCTGCCTTTTGTAGTTGCTCTTTTAAAATCTTCCCTGACAAACAATCTTATGCTGTAGTTTACATAATATAATCTTCCTGTTTAAAAAACAGGACAACAGCTTGTAAAAGAATTGTGCATGAATGTGTGTTATGGTTTGCCTGGCCTTTGAAGGGTTTCTATACTAACGTTGGCAAAGATCCTTTTAAGCTTATTTGCTTTATTTTTTTTAATGCGTTGATTAGGCAGTGTTTGGTATAACCTCTGCAACCTGCTTCATTTGCATTTGCATCATTGAGTTAATGTCTCTTCATCTGTATCTAGAAGTACTGTCTCTGGTTAGGGTTTTTTTTTTTCCTTTCCTGTGACAATATTCTAACTTCATTGAACAGCTACAGCCGTTTATTGAGGTTCAGAAGTCTGTTTAGTTTTTCTGAACTGTAGTTGTTAGTGTAAAGGCAGATAGATTGTTTCCCTCCATTTTAATGATTTACTTGTCTGTATTTTAGGGGACAGCATTTACTTTAATGAAAAAATCAAAAGCAGTACATGATCTCTTAATTTAATCCTTAAAATAAGTTAATCTTGGTTTTGAGCCAGCAGACTTGTAGGTCTTAAGGGAATCTGATGTTCATCAGAAGAGACAATAAAAAAACATTCATAATATAAATCTACCAAAAAAAGGATGATCCTTTGTGCTATTTTAGGGATCCCAGAAATGGTGAACCTAAGCCTTTTCTTCTTTATTTTCTTCTTTTTTTATTTTTTCATTATTGTCGTTAAATGAATAAACTACTTAAATACTAAATATTATCATCATGAATATGACCATATTAGAAGTGTGAGAATTGCACAGGTTTCTTGTAAAGAGTTACAGTGAACTCCAGTTTGGACTGGGAGTCATCAATGAACCAGTAATCTCTTAAAGAAGTTAATTTTTTGACATCACATTTTAAGTTCTTCGTGTTTCTCAGACTCAGTGGAATGGCAAAAATTTCTTATACAGGAAGCTTTAGAAGTTGAGAGGTTCTGGATTGTCTCCAAATCTCGTGCTACTTCTTACAAAACATGAACACATCCCAGCTGTGTAAATACAATATCAGTGTTAGCAGGATGATTTCTAGAAACACATGCTTACCCAATACCTACTTGTTTGGCTTTTTGCTGATTTGGAGTTCCTTCAGCAGTTGTGCACACTAGCATCTTCCTTAAGTTGTTGAGAGCACAGGAGAATTCTGCTGCAATTTGAGGAGAGACTTTTTTGACCTTCGCTGCGGAATTGAGTTCAATGCCCTCTTTAAGTCTTCCAGGCCAGTCCAGACACTTGCAGCAGAAATCCTCCTTACCAGTATGTGAAAATAATTACTAAGTGTTCTGGTGATGGTTTTTCCAAAATAAAAAGAACTGACCTATTTATGTAACTCTGTTGTGATAGTTTGGGGGGTTGTGTTTGGGCTTTTTTGTTGTTTTGATTTGTTTTGGTTTAAGTCTGTAAATAAATATTTCTATAATTAAATAAAGAGTAGAGTTGGTCTCAAAGGTTTAGTAGGAAATGTGGTTCCCTTTTGGTGTTTAGATAAGGTAAGGTAGGCCAGGACAGGTTTCATTAGGCTCCAATCATCAGGTTTTCTGTAAGAAAGTAGACAGCAGTTAGCTTTAGTGGGTATTACAGAGCCAGGAACTCCTACTGTGTTGCCAAGCTCAGTACACAATTCTGTCTTGTGCGAAGTTTATACAAGAGCACAAGTTTAGAGGGTATCTGTTGAAAAAAGATGTGACCAAAATAAAGGATGTTTACCATTAGGGATTATCACCTCAGCTCAGGCAGTTTAGCTGAAAGCAGGAATGTGTCCCTTGTTTTAGAGCTCAGCCTGTTTCTTGGTGAAGAACTTCTTCCTAATGTCTAATCTAAATCTACCCTCCTCTACCTTACACCCATTTCCCCTGGTTCTATCACTATCTGACCCTGAATTCAGAGAGATATGGAGCAGTCCTGTATTGTATGGGCTTCATATAGAACCAATGGTAAAAATAATAACATTGGTTAGTTTTTGAAAGATGTAATCACACAGAATCACTCTGGAGTAGGCAGAGGGGAGCATATCACCAAGAATTGTCTCTTCAGTCCATATTGCTTCTGGAGTAAAAAAATAGTGTCTTTAAAACACGTTCCTCAAAGCAGATATTTTGGCCTATATTTTTGAGGGTTTTCTGGTCTACTAATAGCCAAATTGTTTGAACACTGAGAAGGGTTTGTAACGGAGCTGTGTGAATTGTTGCTGTTGCACAGACGGGTATGGTGCGGTGTGATACAGCCGTGGGAACCCCTGACTACATCTCGCCGGAAGTTCTGAAATCACAAGGGGGTGATGGTTATTATGGACGAGAATGTGACTGGTGGTCTGTAGGAGTTTTCCTTTTTGAGATGCTTGTTGGTAAGTAGTGATTTCTTCTGCTAATGAGATTACTGTTGAGTCTTTACTGTGCCTTTAGCTGTGCTTTACTGCAAGGGTGTTAGTTGTACCTCACTATCTGTAACAGCTTCTGACTTTTGGCTGATGCTGTTGCTTCATTCCTCTCTTCATTCTGTCACTCTTATGCTGTGACAGCTGTTTGCGTGCTTGCTCAGTGATTAGTTCTCTGACTTGGTTCAGCTTAAAACTAATTGTTGGAATAGTTTTAACTGGTGTCAGCTACCTCACCATCTCATGAACGTTTGTGCCACCTCGGGTGGCAATACTGAGTTTTCAGGGATGCAGAGATGGGAGAGGGGTGGGAAGGGCAGGACTGTCCTTTTTATCCTTTTTTTTGGTTTTTTCCCCTTCTTTCTTTCTTTTGTCTGTGTCCCTGCCCTCATCTTCCCAATCCTGGCACTACCAGTGGCTTCCATTAGGTCAGAATGACTGTGGAAGTATGGGTTGATTCTTTCTTTTGTGCTTGAGTCAGGATTTTCCATTAAAATGCAGTGAACTGCTATGACAACGAGCATAGAATATAATCTGTTAAGGAGATGAGTCATCTGCATCTTAAAATATAGTAAGGATCAGTATTATAGTCTGGTAGCAAAACACTTGATTATAGAAGGATGGAATTGAGCATATAATTATTAAAAGTCCAAATCAGCATGCACTGGGAATATTGTGGATTTGAAGTTTCTGGTATCCTGAGCCATGAAAAACATTTGGATATATGATGCTATTACAATCCCTACTCTTTTTGAATTAAGACATTTTGGCTTTCAAAAAGCATGGTTTATAATTAATGGTCTTTCATAAACAATTTTAGCAGTAAATAAAACTCTTCAGTTAGTAAAATATTGGACATAGGTGTCCAGAATGTATTCTCAGAGCCTTTTTTTTTTTTTAACCCTTGTGTCTGAGAGGGAAGATGCTCTACTTTTTACCCTAATGAAAACATTTTTTAAAAGTTAACTGTTACTTACTTTCTCCATATATACACACATTGGTAGAAAGTATTTTTTTTTTTTACTTGTATTTGCATATCAGATTCTGCCTGTGGTCTTCTGAAACTTCATACTTTAAAGAAGCACAGAAAGCATTCTGTTTGGTCTGGCTTTAGTAAAAAACCACCACTAAGGAAAACAGCATTGCTTTTTATTGTATGCTTAACTAAAAGCTAAAATGTTGGTCACAGAATGATTCCTAACATCAGTTACATAGGATAGTTTTGAGGTGCAACTTAAATGAAAGCTATTTCTGAAACTGAAGGCAATTGAGAAGAGGAGGGTTTGGAAAGAGGGAGGCAGTAGCAACGATTCCTTCTCCAACCTACTGGTACAGCAACCCAATTAATTTACAAAAATCTAGAAGTTTAATTCAAGCTGATGTGTATTAATTTCTTATTCTGTCATAAAATGACAGAAAAAGGCTAAAGATAGGATTGTTGCATATACATTCTTTTTGAAAGCAGAATGGGTTTTGGCTGTTGGTCTGTTCATTCATTTTTTCATGTACCTAGCTTTTTAAATTTTCAGTCCCTTGCTGGAAGCATGCAAGGAGAATGCAACTGCCCTGCTAGGGGCAGCACACCAGGGTGGAGGAAAGAACCTAGCTCATGTGACTCTCAACTTTGTCCATTAAACCTGTAGATTAGTTATGTGAAAAGGTTGATATAGAGGTTGCCGTCTTTTGATTACTGACCCAAAAAATTTGTATATTCAGAATCTTGTCAGTTAACTTTAAGGTCTGTTACCTTTATTGATACTCTCTTCAGTTGTCACAATTTTACCTTTCTTAAGGATATTTGCAAAGAAACTAGACTTAACTAAAGCCTATGCTGCAAACCTTTGGGTGAGAGAGGTCTGTGATTTTTAAGAGCCACCTGCCCATGTTAATATGAGCACCCAAGCTAATGTAATTTATCAGTCAACAAGATTTATTAATGCGGGTTTAACAGTGCTGTAACACACTGTGAAAGATCCTGCTCAGAGCTGACTTGCCTTAGGCAGCTCCAGGGGTAGGCAGGGTAGACCTGCATGCTTCTGAAATGATCTGTGGGGAGCTTTGATGGATTGTTTCCAACAAATGTGCATTAGCAAATTTTAATAGAGTTTCGGCCTGCTTTATCCATGGAAACACTTCAAGATAGGGATTTACGTGGGTGTCAGCCATCAAGTCAAGTAGAAAACATAGTGATAATCTTCAGGTAGAACAAAAGATGTAATTCACTGGGCAAAATTTTGGTAGTAATATGCAGGGTGGAAAACAGTTTAGTTTGTAACTGGCATTTTAAGGAAGGGACCTCTTTAGTAGTATACATTATTTTGTACCCTGCATTCCAATTTTACTGAGTTTTAGAATAGAAGACTGTTTTAGGTGAAACTGCTTGTCTACCTTCTTTATATCTTTTGTCTTTTTCAGCTTACATGACTTGAACATAACATCACAGTCAATTTACCATTTTACTTTCAGGTGATACTCCTTTTTATGCAGACTCACTAGTAGGAACATACAGTAAAATTATGGATCATAAGAACTCATTACATTTCCCAGATGATGTGGAAATCTCTAAGCATGCGAAGAACCTTATTTGTGCCTTTTTAACTGATAGGTAAGTGCACATGTTATTCTGGTACCATTTTTATTTTGGATGGTGTTAGCACATGCACATTGTAAAAATTAATTCCTTCCATTACTTCTCCTAATTTGTGTTCTCATCTCTTCTGCAAAATGTCCTGCTCTCTAGTTTTAGGTTTTGGGGTGTTTTTTCCAAGTATTGTATTTTATTTCTAGAGGAGTTGTGACAGCTGTTTTAAATGATGCAGTTTGTGCCAAATGCAGTGCATAATACAGTAACAAACCTGCAAGACTGAAACTAATTTGTAGGCTCCAAAGCATTAACCAAGTAGTTGTGCTTAGTGTCTAAAAGGGTGTTACTTACAGAAATTAAAGGGAATGCTTTTATTAAAATAATCATGTATTACTAAGTTTGTTTAAGCTTTCTTAAGAGTGTTTGAGCTTTTTTTCTTTTGCTTCGTTTTATTAACTGACAGGTACAGCTAACAAACCAGCAAGGTTATTGTTTTGGTTATAAATAGACCCTAGAGGTTCCCTTTGTGGAAATGAGCCATTTATTGGTATTAAGCTGTGTAAGATTGTTCTTGACATAAACACTTAATTTCCTTTAGCTCCAGAAAGCAGAGATCATCTTCAATTTCACTGATTTAAAAGAATGCTATGTGTCCATAGTTAACTCTGGATCGATAATGCCTTCTTATGCTTTCCTGTGGTCACCTGAACTTGGCTACAGCAGTGCATCTAGCCTTTATAGAATGAGATATTGGGGGGGGAAAAAAGCATTGTAATGATTCTTGCATTCAGAAAGAGATTGTTCGCTCTGTTGAGCAAGCTCGAGGTTACTCAGGAAGGATGTGCTTTAATATTTTTCACCCTTAGTAGCTGAAAGGTAGAGAGAAAATAAGAGTAGAATTGAATAATGTAAATGCAGCGAGGTGTACTTCCACTACGTGTGTCTGCCTTCCTGTTTACATTTCATACAGTGCTCAAGTGATTTATTGGAAACAGATGCCTCTTTCCGTGTGTGTGATCACTGCTGCAGCACTTGCAGAAGGAACACGCTTTGACCCTATGATCTATTAGTTCTTTTACACACATTCTTTTTATGTCCTTTCTTGTAGATGGTTCTAAGACAGACTCTTCTGGTCAAACTGAAAGTTTCTTGTTGCACTTAAGATATATTTCACTGCAAATATCAGCAAAAGATTTGTCAGGGTTAGTTTTGGGGCACAGGATGGAATTCTGAAAACACTTATTTCAGTCCAGCTTTCAATAGCTGTTCTGTGCAGTAAGTTGGACCTTCCTTCGCTTGCGTCTTAAGGTTTGTCATGTGGTTTGGCAAACACAGAACTTCTGCAGTTTTTTTTCCCCAAGGGTGTTGGGTTTTTTGTTTGTGTTTTTAGATTTCTCTTAGTTTTTGCCTCAATGCTCGCTTTCTTGCTTTACTCCCCACGTGGCAGACTCCCAGTTCTGGACATTTTAGCAGTGGCAGTGAGAGTGCATGCTAAGAAACAGAGTACATTTTGTGTGAGAAACTACAGATCAGTGGTTGGTGGTTTTAAAACTTTCTTTTTTTATTTGACCATTAATGTGGTTAACACAGACAATCTTTACAGAAACTTTCTTTGCTGCTTATGAGCATGTCAGAATTTAAGTAACAAAATCCAAGTGCTGTTTTTGCTGATATGAAATTAGCTTCATTGCTATGTTTAGGGATGTGCGACTTGGGAGAAACGGGGTAGAAGAAATAAAGCATCACCCTTTCTTTGAGAGTGACCAATGGAACTGGGACAACATTCGAGAGAGTAAGTAAATTAGCTTAAAAGTTCTATGTTTACTCTGTATTTGTAATAGCAGTAGTATAAATTATTTTCTATCTGTCTATAATCTTGCTCAAACTTGCATATTTATCATTTGTATTCTAAAAACTCTGCCATTAAGGGCTAGCAAATAGACATTTTTCTTCTGGAACTCTCCTCACCTTTACCATGCTTTTACTGTATATATTTCTGTTTTGAACAATGGAACTGGATGTTTCTGAACATCTTTTTTTTGGAGCAGGGAGTTGTGTGTGTGGTTTGGTTTTTTAACCTTCTGTAGGCAAGAGAGTAGTTTGACAACAGTCTTGTCAGTTTTACTGCTTTTCATTTAAGGCTTTGTGAACTTTATAGCTTTAGGGAAGAAAACTAAGTATGTTAGTTCAGATCATGAGTTTGATTTTAACTTCTAAAGTCAAGTATTTACTAAAGTTTATTAAAATTATGATTGTATTTAGAGTTCTATCCTCAAGTGTGATTACCTTAGCAAATACATTTTGCACATTAGATCTGTCTATGCATTAGGCAACTAATGTAAAAATAGATTTCTCTAGGAAAAAATGTTCACAGTAAAATGTACAGATCTACTGCATGGTTAATACATATCTAACTAGCAAGACAACTTATATTACAGTCTCTTTAACACTGTAGAGATACCAGTTTATAGCAAGTAGCTGGATCTTGGAGTGAAATTGATCTTTTCTCCCCTGCTTGTAGCTGCTGCTCCTGTTGTTCCTGAGCTTAGCAGTGATATAGATAGCAGTAATTTTGATGACATTGAGGATGACAAGAGAGACGTGGAAACCTTTCCAATCCCCAAAGCCTTCGTGGGAAACCAGCTGCCTTTTATAGGATTTACCTACTACAGAGACAATTTGTATGTGATAACTTAAATATGTATTTTTAGAACTACACCTGCAGATTTTTCTTTTATCCTATTGTTTTTTCACCCTAGATATAATTTATCCATTGTATTATATTCATTTATGTCCAGTTGTGAAGATACAAAATGCAGAGTTTAAGAAGAATATATTGTTTACTACTGTTTTGCTTATTTTGATAACTCTGATTAAACACAGTATTTTTATATGCATAAAATTATATAGTCTCTTAGAAAAACCCTTTAGGGTTAAAATACTGATAGATTTATAATTTAGTTTTAAAATGGCTTTCTATAGTAGCTTTAGAAAAAAGTTTACACAAGATAATAGCTTGCTAGGTCTCAACTTGAGTATTTAAGAAATAATTGTATTCATTAAAAGATTATAAACTGCTATGGATTTGTAAACATACACTATACTTCACTTAAGAAAAAATTAAAGTTAGAAAGATGTATTCACACTGAAATAAAATAAGCTTCATTCGGAGACTAGTGTAAGATAAATTAAGATTTGAGAGAATTTATTAGAATGAGTTGATTGGCAAGGTTGCCAGAGTTGTTGAAAACTTGAATAAGAGCTGGAGGGATTTGTTTTTGTTTTTGACAGGTTGCTAAGTGACTCCTCTCAGTCTTGCAGAGAAAATGAATCTGTTGAATCTAGTAAAAATGAGGTTAGTGCCTTTTTATGTAAGTGTTCATGTTATCATTAACTCGTTTTGGTAAGCCTGTTAAGGAAAGAAAAAGTCTAAAAGAAGTTTTCAAGATATTTGTGGGGGGGTTGTCTTTTTGATGATCCTCAATAAGGGTTATATTTTCTGTTTACAGGATAGCAAGGAGGTAAGTCTGTTATTTGAATTTTGAAAGGAATAAAAGAATTCTTACATGACTTACGTGAACGTGAAATATCTTCAGTGTTTGTTCACCAAACTTTTAACAGTAAATCAGTTGCATTTTGAAACATCTGTCCTCAGGCATTAGGGTACTATGCTTTAAAGATGAATGAATACAGATTTTTGTCAAATTCTTTTGACATCTTGAATTTGTTTGGAAAACAAATGTGTAAGGCTTTGTTTGCCACAAACAGGGTTAGTTGTGGAAAGCTTGTGAATTCTAACTGCATGCTTGCCTCAGTGATGCATGACTGATTTATTTAGAGTTTGGAAAATAAATTGTCACCTGCAGTACTAAAGGAATGTTTAAATTGTGCTCTCAGTTGAAGTGAGTATATGGAGCATCTTTATCCAGCTTTTGAAGATTGACAATTACATTTAAATTTGCAAGTAACAGGAGAATGCTATGGAATTCTCATGCACTTCCTTCATTATGTTGCTTAGACGTTTGTATTCTTCAGGTGTAGATAGGATATTGTTAACATGTCTTAAAACTTACTACTGCTTTTCTCATAGTTTAAAAATTGAAGAAAGTGCATTCTGTATCGATCAGCAGAAATTTAAATGCAGATGTTTATTATCCTGCCTGTCCTTGCTGAATAGATGAATCATTTTAGACATTACGGAATAGGTTAATAGTTTTAGAGTTTCCCTTTTAAAATGAGTGCTGCTGCTGTTTACAGTACACGGTGTCACATTTGTGATACTTGGTTTTGCTGTGATAGTATTGGTAATTTTGGTAGTATTGGTAATTGGAAATTTTGCATTTGACTTCAGAGAATTTTTTTAATTTGTATTTTCTCAAGCAAGGAATCTCTGGTTTTGGTGCCCTTTTCAGTGTCCCTGCTCTGGAAATCTTCTAGTTGTAACAATTATAAAGTCTTAGAAAACCACGTTTTTACATTTCATGTTTGGGGAAAAGGAGAAGGGAGAAAAATAAATGCATTTAAAGCCTGATATGGAAGACATGTCCAAAAAATTATTGTTTATAATTTATTTAATGATTATTTGGATACATGATTTCTTTTTAATATTTTAATAAGCAAAACAAACCATGAAAACTGAAAAGTTCTGTATCTTAGACTCAGAAATTCTTCTTTACAAGAGGTCATCGGCAATGCTTACTGATATTCTCTGAACATTGTCCAGTTTGGTCATATGCCCCGCTTTGATTTTTGAAATTTATTTATAAAGGCTTATCCCAAAAATTCTGCTTCAGTAGAGAGCCTCTCTCTGCAGAGGAGGAGTACAGAAAAGGGCCAGGAGAAATTTTATGACTCATTCTGTGGCACATAACTTTGTGTTGGTTAGATTTAATGTAGCATGCAGCAAATTTCACTGCTATAGCTCTTTATCTTTACAATTGTGAGGATGAATACCTTGAAAAGGTGTAACCTTCTAGTGATGGTTTTCAAGTAATGTAATGGAGGATTGATTATCCTCTCCCTTTTTTTGTTATTTAATTGAATTTCACGTGTTTAGGTGATAGCATTTTTATACTTGACATTTTGACATTTTATACAGTTTCAGAAAAAACTAAGCAAGCTAGAAGAACAGCTCAGTAATGAATTACAAGCCAAAGATGAACTAGAACAGAAGTACAGGTGAGACACTTGACATACGTGGTAATGTGACAGCCTTTTACATCTTTCCGTTTTGAATGCTTAAAAGCATTGCAATGCACTTCAGAGGTTCTCCACCCTGTAAGCAGACTTCACTGGAAATTGCTGGGGTAATTCTTGCTAGTTCTGTGACTGTTTGTGGGGGGTGGGGTGTTTGTTGGTTTTGGTTGGGGTTTCTGTGGTGCTTTTTTATTTGCTTTGTTTGTTTTTGTTGTTGTAGTTGGGGATATTTGTTTTGTTTTTGGTTGGGAGGGCTGTTGCCTTAACTCTTCATAAAAATCTCTCTAGTGTTTGAATGAGCAGCCCTTGGAAGTTTCATGTTGTTGCTGAAATAGAGTATCTTACACAAAGTCAATGAGACCCATCCAAACTTTCTAATTTCTGTATAATCTGTATAATCAGCAGGGTTTAAAAATCCTTTTCAAATTTCTTCAGGTCTACTAGTACTCGTTTAGAGAAGATAGTGAAAGAACTAAATGAAGAGGTGAGTCTGTAGTTATTGCTTACTGGAATTAGAACTTTAACATTTGTGTGTGGCTTTTTTCCTTCGCAGTAGCTGTGTATTTAGACTAGCCAGTACCAGCTGATTCCTTGATATTCAGAAACATGAAATTGTTGTCAGTGCTAAAATATTTTCATTATGTTTTCAACTACATACACATCCAGAACTCATTATTTACAGTGGTTTTAATTTGGAGGACAATATGATACAAATATCCCATATCCCATTGTAAAAGTCAAAGATGTGAGAGATGTTGCTAGAATAGGAAGGCCATTCTCTGCATTGTTCAAACACTGTCAGTAAAAGGACTGTCTCTCTTGCCCAGTTTGCACCTTAGTGCTACTACAAATTTGTTGTGTCTTTGGTGGATGTGTACAACTTCATGTATTGCTCTTCCAGGTGCATGTCAAGACCTTACCTCTATGTTTCTGTGCTTTCAGAGAGGCTGCTAGGCAGGTTTACCAAATTCATCAAATCCAAATGATCAAACAGTCGTTAAACTTCAAAAGCTCCTGGTAATGGTTGTCCTGGGCTGGATTTGTCCACATCTTCTGATACACTGTGTTTGTGGCAGGCAAATAGTCTGTGTCTTTCTCCATAACAAACTAAACAGAGTGTGTGAGCTGTCTTTATTATTTGAAGAATATCACTCTTCTCTATGTAATTAGTGGTGTGGTTTTTTTAACTATATCTAGATAAATTCAAGGAAGAATGTGGAGTCTGCAGTCAGACAGTTAGAGAGAGAGAAGGCTCTTCTTCAGCATAAGAATACAGAATACCAAAGAAAAGCAGAACATGAAGCAGATAAGAAACGCAATTTGGAAAATGAGGGTATGTTGAACCGGGCTTGTAGGGTTCCATTTTTATGTGGGTTTTTAACACATAAAATAAATGAGTTATAACTGAAACTGAAGCCTTTTTTTCGTGACTATGATGAACAATATTGATTTGTTTTTGTTACAGTTAACAGTTTGAAAGACCAGCTTGAAGATTTAAAAAAGAGGAATCAGAACTCTCAGATATCCAATGAGAAAATCAACCAACTCCAAAGACAGGCATGCTACATTTATGTATATTTTTAAATAATAGCTGTTTGTAATACAGATTTTGTTAGTGGAGGGAAATCAAAATGTGTAATGGAGTTTCAATAGCTGTTCTTTCTTCTTGTGCTTTGGTGTTCAAAAGTAATCTTAAAACACACTCCTTTTTCATTTCTTTAGTCCATAAAATCTAGTATCCTGTAGTAGAAATGGTAGCTGTTACATTTCATTTGTTTCTGAAGTATATTTTTATCAATCTTCAGTTGGATGAAGCCAATTCTTTGCTGCGGTCGGAGTCTGATACTTCAGCCAGGTTAAGGAAGAACCAGACAGAAAGCACAAAACAAATCCAGCAGCTGGAAGCTAATAATAGAGAACTACAAGATAAGAACTGCCTGCTAGAGAATGCAAAACTCAAACTGGAGAAGGACTTTCTCAATCTGCAGTCAGCTCTAGAATCAGAAAGGAGGGATCGAAGTCATGGGTCAGAGATCATCAGTGATTTACAAGGTATTTCTGGAAATCTTCTAAGTAAAGCTTGCTTCTCCTTTCAGAAATAAAAATAGGTTTGGGGATGTTATTTGAGCCTCAGGTTGTGACTTAGATTAGTGTGTGCTGTTGTACAATGTTATTTAAGTATGGACACACTTCTAAGAAAAAAATGCATGATAATATTTATTAAATGTTATTGGTAACTTTTAAAATCAACCCAAAGGGAGATGTTTCAATAGTCAGAAGCTGTTCTATTTGCAGAAACTTATTTCTTAAGTAGATCAAATACATTCTTTTTTCACACACTGCCCAACCTCATTGATGTTTTGGTCATTTTTAGGTCGAATATCTAGCCTCGAAGAAGAAGTGAAAAATGGAAAGAGTGCATTAGCCAAACTGGAAATGGAGAAAAGACACTTGCAGGAAAAAATTACAGACTTAGAAAAGGTAACAGCACTTCAGAGTGAACATTTGTGTTGCATTCTTAGGGAGTTTTTAGATTTGCACTTTTCTTACTTGAGACATAGAGACAAAATCTATGTAAAAACATAAGCCTTGTTTTCAGTATTTATTATTTTTCTTGGAATTTTTTGTTTGTTTTTGCAGTATGAGAGGTGGGGAAAAAGAGATCATTTCCCTTCTGATTATAATACGTTCTATTTCTAAAATACATCTTAATGTACTCTACTGTGTGATTAAATAGAGCAGTAGTAATATTTAATTTCATCTGTTGCAGGTTTTTTTAACTCTCAATATTGCAAAAATAAAAAAAACAGTACTGAAAAAATCTTCAATAATCTTTGAGCTCTTCTTATTACAAATATTTGTTCTTAAGGCAGTAATTCTGTATTTGTTTGCAACTGGGGATGTCATTGTGCATTTCTGGAGCATGTTGCCATCCACAGAAAAACAGTTGCAGAAATGAGTTCTCAGCCCTTTGGAATCTGAGTTCTCTCTTCTGTTGTTAGCATACTTCCAAGCAGTATGTTACTCTTTTCCAAAGTTTTGTCTTTAACCTGATGTATTTAATGTTTTATTTCAATGTATTTTTTCCTTTAACAGGAAAAGAGCAACATGGAAATAGATATGACATATAAATTCAAAGTTATGCAGCAGAACCTGGAACAAGAAGAAGCTGAACATAAAGCCACAAAAGCACGATTAGCAGACAAAAATAAGATCTACGAATCTATAGAGGAAGCAAAATCTGAAGCCATGAAAGGTATGTATTTGACCTCACAGTTGGACTTAGGTCCAACTTTGGACATTATAAAAAGTAGATAATATAACCCTTAGATGCTAGTGTAAGCCTAAGCGTAGGCTTTTTTCCTTGATTTCCATGTTCTTTGTAATTATAATTACTATTGTAAAAGCCAGCTGTAGTCCCTTTTTCCTGACTTCACTAGGTTAAAGACATGTTGATTCAATCTTGGAGTAACCTTTGTTGTGTTTTCCTAAATAAAATGTATGTCAGCAACTTAGCAATTTAAATATGTAGACCAGAGAGAGCTAGAAATGGCAAGGCCCTAGCTATGCTTCCATAGTCACCGTGCATATTCTGGTACATCTCCTGGCTATAGAAATCTTTTGGAGCAAGGGATAATTATCACACAATTCCAGAAGATGGCTCTTACTTTTGAATTAAATGGTTTATGTTTATTGCAGCTGCTTTAAAAGCTGCCTACAGATCCCATCCTTTGCATTGCAGAGCATTCACAAAGATTTTGAGCATGCAGATGTTCAAATGAAGCAAAAATGATTCAGTAATAATTATTGCTGAATCATTTGTCATATCAGGTTCCCAAACAGCTTCAACTCTTCCAGTGATTTAAAATTACCATAGTCAAAGCAACACTTGAGTAGATTTAGCTGGCTTATTTGTAAGAATCCACCCTTTCTATCCCTCTCAGATGTGTTGCAGATTAACTGGAAGTTTTCTTGAAACTCAAAAAGAAGAATGGCTATCAGTCAAGAATGCTTGCAAAAGCATCCTCTTTCTTGGATTTACTGTGAAAATTTTAATCGATCGTTTTAAGCAATCTTCCTCTTCAGTGTTAGCAAGATAAACTTGTTGCTTATTTTTAGTATGGAATAGATGCCCTCCTCCCCTCACTCTCTAGAATCTGCTGGTTTACACTGACTGATGTCTTGCATCTCTTACTTCACAGAAATGGAGAAGAAACTTCTGGAAGAGAGAGCTTTAAAGCAAAAAGTAGAAAATCGGTTGTTAGAAGCTGAAAAGCAGCGCTCCATGTTGGACTGTGACCTCAAACAATCACAACAGAAAATCAATGAGCTCCTTAGGCAAAAGGATATACTAAATGAAGATGTAAGGAACACTGACAAAAGGAATCCTGGGTGGAACCTGGTTTTCCATGTCCTTATATTTTCCCTGTTACAGCTATTATTTAGAAATGTTTATGAATTAAAATGGCAGCGACTTTTTGCTGCTCTGTATTTGGAGCTTTAAAAAGTCTACTTTACAGAATGGGGTTTCATTTTTCTGGAATATTTCAACATTATTGATCTTCGTTTTTCTTCTGGAACGTAAAATGCTGTGAGATTGACATGGAAAACTAGCTTATTCATTGTGTGCTGATGCCTTTATTCAGGAAACAGCTTTGCCTTATCAAGAGATGTGAGCGTCTTGTAGAAAAATGTAGAGGAAGTCACTAAGAGACACTGTTTAAATGTTGCTTTCCTGCCCAGGTCTGTAAAATTTACAGGTTTCTGTTTATTTTTCAGGTAAAAAACCTAACATTAAAAATAGAGCAAGAAACACAAAAGCGCTGTCTCACTCAAAATGACCTCAAGATGCAAACGCAGCAGGTCAACACCTTGAAGATGTCAGAGAAGCAGTTAAAGCAGGAGAATAACCATCTCCAGGAGATCAAATTGAGTCTGGAGAAACAAAACAACGAACTCCGCAAGTATGCAGTTGCTCTGTGACTCTCAGTAATGGTGCAGATCTCTAATTGTTCAGGGGAAAAGTCTGAGAGCAACAGTAATTTTAAAAACTTCCTGCACAGAGTATGCTCTTCTACAGTGCAAAACTTGATGGTTGTTTAAAATAGTTTGCACTGATTCTAGTTGAGATTTTTTCTTGTGATTCAGCAGTTTGTAGTAAAAGGCTTTTGTTACCCTGAAAATCCAAAAAACTCAGCTTCAACTCAGAATGTGAGGATTTAAGAGAAACACTTATTTAACAGAAAGTCTAGGCACTTTTAAAAAATAAATTATATAGGATTGCAGTGAAGAGGAAATTTATTGGCAGCATTAGTCCAGGAGAGCTTATTAGAATTGGAAATGAATACTGATACAGAGCTGTGAATATTAACCATTGGAAATGCCTAGGGCTAAAGATATTTAAACACATCTCTTGGGTTTTCAAGTAGGAGTTGTGTTAACTCCCAGCAGCTCTTTCAAGGTCTTGTAAGTTATAAATTGTCAGTTATAAATAACTGACAACAACTAAATAATTGTTTTCTTTAAACAAAAATATTTGTGCGGATGAAAATACAAGTTTAGCACATATCAGATAAATCTCATTCTGAGCTCCTTTATGACTTCTGATGGTTTATCTCCTTGTGCATTATCTTTTCTATCAGCAAGATGCAGTTATTCCCATAGAAGGCAGCTGCATGTGACAGTTGCTGTAATGTGAAACAGTGCTATGTTACTGTTCTTTATTAAGGGACTAACTGACTTTCTGAGTTTTAATAACAGATGAATTCAAGAAATTGTGCACGTCAAAGGAGACAGACATGTTTTCACAGACTGAGCTCTAGCAAATCAGACTCAAAACAATCTGTCAAATCAGTGACATTTCACATGGAAATAAGCTTCTATCAGTGCCTGTTTGTCTTTGTCAGTGTCTCTTAGTGGTTAAACTATGTGATGCTGCTGTAACTAGTGTGTTAACAGTATTAAACTGACTTCTTAGTGCAGTATTCTCAACTTTGAAAGTGAAAAAGAGAGCTGGTGCCCAGAGGAAGCCTCAGGTTTAAATGGTAACCGTGCTTTGGTCAGGAAATGACTGAAGACCTTAAGAGTGTGAATCCTCTTTTCTATTTACTGTTTTGGAATATCTTCCTATCTTTTAAAGTGTGTTATTCCTTTCTAGGGAACGTCAAGATGCAGATGGACAAATGAAAGAGCTTCAAGACCAACTTGAAGCTGAACAGTATTTCTCAGTATGTTTTATGGTTCTTTATTTTTATGCTAATCTGTTTACTAAGTACAATGTTAGCTTTTCTTCTTCCTGTTCAGCCACCAGGTGTTTCACTTCTCTAACCTAAAGCTAATCCCTTTTCTGGTGTCTGTCTTCAGTCTTGTCTGCAGCCTTGTCATCACTCCTCATTCTTGATCACTGAGCAGTGTGAAAGAGCTGACATTAAATGTCCCAGTTTTGGAAGGGAGTCCCAAACAGTTCAGAGGGAGGGAGGAGTCAAGCAGCTTAATTTTTCACAGTGTGAATAATTATCTGCAAGTTTCAAGGCTTTTGCTTTCAGTAGCTCTTCCATGCTTCACAGAAGAGCAGGGCTGTATTCTCAGAATCACGTTGTGTGATGCAGCATGTGCATTTAAGGCTTGGAAGGTGATTTTTGCATTACAGCTAAACTTGGTAGAGATCTGTTGGGAACTTTTGCTTCATTGTGATAAAGTGCAACAGAATTTAAAAATCATCACGAGCATATGGAGGTTAATTTATCTTAACAGTGCACAGCTAGTTGCACTGTAGGAAGAATCCAGAAAGTTTGTTGCAGAATTAAAGGAAACTTGAGATTTTATGATGATCTTTAGATCAGTGAGAAGAAGGACTTATCTGAAGTTTTAGTAGATCAGAAAGTAGCACACATTAAAGGAGAGAAAGGGAGAGTTGAGCTCAGTTGTCTGCTGTGAATAGGCCAGAGAGAGAGAGAGAGTCAGTCTTGAAATCTCTGCAGTAAGTCCACTTGCAGCTGTCTGTCACTTTGGCTGTATTCAGTCATTTGAGTGTACACAGTAATATAATTTTTCTTGCATTTCCTTTAGAACTCTAGATTTGTATTGCTTTCACAAACTTTTGAATTTCAAATGCTTTTCTAATCTGTTTTTCCCTTCCTCCTATACTCCTGTCTGCTCTTTAACAGCCATATTGGTTTTACAGATTTGCATAGTTAAAGTCTAAATTCTACATACCCACCTATGTCAGACAACGATTTAAAATAGTAAAGAAAAATAAATCCATTCCTTTCCTTGCTTCTGATACTTCTCATTTTCTATGGAACAGTGATTTTCACGTTCCCAGTTAGAATCTCTATTAGAATCTCTACAGTATGTTTAGAGACATATAAAATGTCTATCATATATCTATCCATTCACAAATGAACAAGTTAGAACTAAAAAAAGTAAAATAACCAGCATATATTTGGGTGATGATGATGTGTAGTTAAATTTAGAGCAGTCATTGCAGAATTACACTCTTGAGTGATTAGAGGATTGCATATGGTGTCAACTTCTGTCATTTTTTGTGTACCTTCAAGCTAGAACATGCAAGTCACGTCTTTTTCTTTCCAACTTGAAATTCTAGACTCTGTATAAGACTCAAGTTCGGGAGCTTAAAGAAGAATCTGAGGAAAAGACCAAACTTTGCAAAGAAATGCAGCAAAAGATACAAGAGTTACAGGATGAGAGGTAAGTTTTACTAGTTGTACTACTAGTATGTAAAAGATGAGGATGGCTTTTTGTTGTTTTCTTCCTCCTGCTCCCATTAACCTGCCATTCTTTAAGCTAATATTATTAATCTTTTGCAGAGATTCCTTGGCTGCTCAGCTGGAGATTACTTTGACCAAAGCAGATTCAGAACAACTTGCACGTTCCATTGCTGAAGAGCAGTACTCTGATTTGGAAAAAGAAAAGATCATGAAGGAGCTGGAGATTAAAGAGATGATGGCTAGGCATAAACAGGAACTTACAGAGAAAGATGCCACCATAGCCTCTGTGAGTAACACGAACTATAATTTTGGGAGAAGTTTACATGTACTCAAGTTTTATTTGCCGTTTCAGTTATCCACTGTTATTTAGCATGCTTAGAAATAAGTGATATGCACATAGATCTGATATTTTAAAAGTATTTGCTATCAATGAAATGAAAAAAATAATTGTTAAAATCTGTTATTATGTTTCTTCCATGCATCTCTCTGATCGTTCTTTCTTCTGTACCTCTGCCCCTCTTACTGTTCCTCTTCACCTTACCCTGGTTTCATGCTGGAGCATTTACTTCTGTCTTGTAATGATTTCAGATGCCAAATGAGTTGTTATGTGCTTACACGTACTTTTTGTTTTCTAGCTGGAGGAAGCAAATAGGACACTAACTAGTGATGTGGCTAATCTTGCTAATGAGAAAGAAGAACTAAACAATAAACTGAAGGAAGTACAAGAACGTATGTATTCTCTGAAGCAAATGTAATTTAGTATGAGATCAGTTCTGTTCTGTAACAGTACTGTTTTCTTTTGTAATGATCTTTCATAGAGTTATTTTTTTTTAATTGCTACAGAAGTTACAAAGCTAAAGGAAGAAGAAGCAAATATAGGAAATATCAAAGCACAATTTGAGAAACAGTTGTTAAATGAAAGAACACTGAAAACCCAGGTAGGCAAGTTTATCTAAATGAATGAACAGATAGTGTTCATGAATTGAGTAACTTTTAATAGAAAACTTTCCATGGTAAACTATGAATATGTATTGCTACTGGTTTAGTCTGTTTTGCCCCTGAAACAAAATGTATTGGTGGGTCTTTTTGCTTTTACTAACTAGACTTTCAGTGTAGTGAAACTGCATCCTCATGGTTTATCATAGAGAAACTCCTAATCCAGACGTAGTCCACCAGTAGAAATAATCATTTCAGTCAAATGTGTTAATATTTTACTGTTTTCTGTCTTAGTGCATATTCCTCTGTAAGTTCCATAAACCAGTATATTTCTGATTTTAATCTGGATTGGTTTTTAGATGTGTTTTGGGGCTAACTAATGAAAATGGAAGAGAATATTTAAAAGAGTAGAAGTGCTCATGGCTGATGCTTGCTTAAACTGAAAACGGCATCATTACCTTCTTTTCAATTTTAAGTAATACATTGAATTAAAACAACTTTATAGTACTGGATTGCAGAGGTCTTGGTTTACAGTTAGTTTAAAAGAGTCTGATTGTGGATAGGAGAGAAGACTTTATATTTTCATGATATAACCCTGTATATTTATTGGTGTGGCTTTTGTAATATTTTTCTTTCCCTTGGGAAGGCTGTGAATAAATTGGCTGAGATCATGAATCGGAAGGGCCCAGTCAAACGTGGAGCTGACACTGATGTACGGCGGAAGGAGAAGGAAAATAGGAAACTGCACATGGAACTGAAGTCTGAACGAGAAAAGTTAACCCAAATGATGATCAAATATCAGAAGGAAATCAATGAAATGCAAGCAGTAAGATCTTTTGGCAAATATAAACATTGATAGCATTTTCTGTAGTTCTCATTGAATCGATACAGGCTACAAGGTAGCATATACAGTCTCTCTTCCTGAGTTTCCCATGACCAGAAGACAAAAAGACACATGCAGAATATATATTGAGATTGTCTGCAAAGTCTGTGCAATTTTCTACTTATATTTTCTCTGGGTAACTGAGTATTCTGATAATAGGAAATCTTGTAATTTATCCTTAACAGCAAATAGCAGAAGAGAGTCAGATACGGATTGAACTCCAGATGACTCTGGACAGCAAGGACAGTGACATCGAACAGCTTCGTTCACAGCTGCAGTCATTGCACATTGGTCTAGACAACAGTAGCATAGGCAGTGGACCTGGAGATGCTGAGGCAGATGATGGATTCCCTGGTATGTTAATTTTTACTGAAATCTCTGTATTAATTGGGTTCATATCCGTGTTCTACAACAGAAGCTGACGTATTAAGTTAACACTCTGGCTTATCATCTTCATGTATTTCTACTACCTTAATAATGTTTTTATAGTGATTACTATCCACCTGCTAACTAAATCTGTGTGTAATCATTCTTCATCTTACATTTATTTAAAGAGATTTCTTTAAAAAAATTCTATTCTACCCCATAAAAACCAAATATTTTTTCAACTTTATTGTGGTGGTTACTTTGCAATTACTGTGTTAGGTGATGAAATGTGAAACTAATACTCTTTTCTTAGAGATTCTGTTTTGACTTCTTTTCTACCTTTTTCCTCCTTTATGCTTTATGTTAGTCCACATCACTCAATCCCACACTATGGAGTCCATGTCCTTTACCTATCAGCACTCTTCTACCTCTGTCAGTATTGCCACTAAGCCTTCCAGTTCTCGCATGCTTCTCGATTCTGATTCTGATTCAGAGGAAGAACCTTTGTCTTGTTCCCACAGCCCTACAGAAGTTGATAGCACAGGTGACATCCTGAGAATTGCTTGGTTTTGTTCTTACCATGTCCTTTTCTCTGTTTCAAAACTTATTAACTGTATTAACACAATTAATATATTATTTACAAAAACCCAAACAAACAAAAAAACCCAAAACAACAGAACAAACAACCTTCCCCCCGAAAAAATAAATTGGGCAGTAAACAGAGTGCAGTGGCCATCAACATTGCCATCACAGACATGAAAAAATTTGCATGAACAAATACCTTGCCTGTGCTCTCTAAATGTTTACAGATGCTTGCAGCCACCTATAAAAGCATTGTTTGTATTAAAGCCTTGAAAAATGAAACTGGTGGCCTTGTTTTCAAGGTAACTTCTATTCAGCATCTGCAGTTCTCTGTGTGATCCCAAGATACCGGATACCTTACTGTTTAAGTGAAGTGTGAAGGCGTCTAACTTCTCAACATCTACATTTACATTATTTGCTCATAGAAATTCAGTCTTCTGACTGTTACATTGTTTTGCCTTAATTTGAGTCTTGCATTTGGTAATTGTATGGTAAGGCAAGCAGCATTTATTCATTCTTCCAGATATGTGAAGCATAGAATGAAATGATATGGCTCCAGTAAGACAGAGCTTTGTGTTACTAGGTTCATATTCATTTTCTATGGCTACATGTACAACAACATAGTTGAACAAAACTTCTGTTTAGTGTTAATGTCAGAGGTAATTTCCTTAATTACATTCAAATTTTTGTATCTCACTTGAGATTTCTTTAGGTATCCTTTCCACTAAAGGCAAAATTTGTTTTGGGATATTAACCTTATTTCATCAAATTAAAGAACAATGCATTTCCTCTGTTTTCCTCATTATCTGGGTTTTGCTAATGAGGCTTCTAATAAAAGAATTGTTAACTGCTTACATAACTTTTTCCTTGTTAGCTGCATGGTTTTGTTTTCTTCCAAAGTAAAAATCATACTTAAGCTAGGACTTTTTTTGCTGACATAATTACAACAAATTTGAGGTATGACAGTTGTGTTTTGCCTTTTTCCCTCCTCCTGGTTATAAGCACGTACTGCAAAAATTTTGATCTCTCAGTATAGAATATTCAGCAGAAATGAAGAACTGTAATCAGAAACTCTCATTTTGTCCAATTTCATGTGATACTATTAGAGATTACAGAGAAAAATAGGAAAAAATATGAATGCATTTTTTTCCCCCACTACAGGGGGGAAGCCAGGCTTCCTGGCTGCAGGAAAGGAATTTTTTGTGCCAGCTTTATACTTGCTATCCTTTCTATTGTGTGTAGTTGAAATGAACAATTTAAGGTGGCAGGTATGAGGCAAGATATACATTATAGAACTACTTCACATAGTCTGTATGTACATTAAAATGTGTCATCAACAGCAGTGCTTATAGAGCAATAAACTTGGAAGGCAGTGCATACGTGAATATGCAACCTTGTTTCAGGTCTCTCTAGGCAAAATGCGAATTCTATGAGTATCTCAAATATGTTTGTTACACTGTGTTAAACATGGACAGGAGCCTGCAAATGTCCTCTGAAGAGAAACAAAATAGCTTTAGCAATTCTGGAGTATGTTTTTGCTCTTTTCATGGCTTTGTGTTTATTTATACTTAAGGCTTCAGTATTTTTGACTGGGAGGTTCCTCAGCAACAGTAGAAGTTATCTAATAGAGTGGGAAACTCGTTGGAAAAATACTACTGCAATTATTGAGTAGTTCCTCTTAATAAAACATAGGGAAAAGAAATGCTTGTATTAAGTGGAGCTATAAAAACAGGGTCCAAGTCTATGCTATATGATGTATTGCCAAGCACTAGGGAAGTGGGGTCCTGGTTAGCTTCTGGTTACTATTGAAATGTCAAACAACAGCTGAGCTGTTAATACTGTTGATAAATCAAATCTGACTAATGTGCCAAGCTAATATAAAATATTGCAAGTGTGTGAAAGGGCAGTTGAATTTAGGCAAGGCCTAAGGATTAGCCTTAATTAGACATAATTTGTGTTAGAAAGCCAAGGAGATAGAGGCAGAATTAGAAAAGACAACTCTACAGAGCAGAAAATACGAATTAGAACACTAAGCTTCTGAAATTTTACCTGGCATAGAGAAGCTATAGGTTATTTGTGGTGGTAGTTTGCTTTTATTTGTCTTGAACTGGATGTTGTGTGGTCTGTGCTAATATCTTCAGATGGTATTTTAAAGGTTAAAGGTTGATAGACATAAAGATTTTAAGTCTTGAAAAAAATACTAAAGGGAATGTGTGTGCTGTAGTTGCGAGTTTGCGCTTTCCCTTCTTGCTCATGCCTACTACTTTTTTTGACTGCATTGTTGGTTATTGGCTGCATTCAGGAATCCATTCTTCTGTTCCTGAACTGAGGTAAACTTTGCAAAACCTTTTAGTTTTAAGTAGCCATATTCTTATGTTTGCGCTGTTGCCTTATTATTGATCTTTGATAACTATTTTAAAATGTAAGGTAGTCTCAAAAATAATATTATGTGAGTATTTATGAGGTTTAAAATATCTCTCTTTTTCAGAATCAAGATTGGAAGGCTGGCTATCATTGCCTGTTAGAAATAACACTAAAAAATTTGGATGGGTTAAAAAGGTAAGAAAACCAGATTTATGATCTCATTTCATGTCTAGTCTGGCTTTTAAATTTACTGCCTGTTTTCCACACTTTAATTTTTCTTGACACATGTTCTCTTATTACTTAAATATATAAAATGTTAGCTATATATATATATATGTATAGCTACATCTGAGAGGAGCAGGTTAAAACAATTGTAACAGGTTAAGACACTTCTTTGTCCAGCCAGAGATGAGAACAGCCATTCATGATCTTCAAATGTTTTTACATTCAGCCATAAGGATTCCCAGCAGTGTTACATAGCTGAAATTCAGCAGACTCTGGAAGCAGATGCCTTTGACAGATTCTTTATTTAGGAGGTAAAACTTAACAACTGCCTTGTGCAGCCTCCACTCCTGCTTTCAGTAACCTCTCTTGATGGGTCTTTGCCCAAAGAGCAACATACACATTTTCAGTTCAATTACTGCTCAGTTAAACTGTTCATTCTGGACTAAATTCTGGAACTAGGAGGTCTTCTAGGTAACTAGCATTTTACAAGAAGTGCTAGCAATGCTGTTAACAGTGATCCTTTTGAATATGATCCCTAGTGTTGTGAACTGCATGTGTAAAATAGGCATCATAAGATGACAGTTACTTTCACTACCAGTCCAAGTGAAAATTAAATCAGGAAAATAATTAACAGGTTTTATCTTACTTTTTTCCAGACTTTCATAAATACTTAAATCTGTTGAAATATCAACTAATCTGATAACATAAATTGATTTATCAGGTAATCAGAATTTTGTTTGTTGGGCAGTGGATTTATTGGCAAAAGACTGTTGTCCATTTAGCTACCATTTAATAAAATCATAGAAAAATATTGCTGTGACATCTTTGGCATTTGTGATCAGCTGGATTAAAAAGATTATTTTACCCTTTTGTGTCTCCTAACAGTATGTAATTGTAAGCAGCAAGAAGATCCTGTTCTATGACAGCGAACAAGATAAAGAACAATCTAATCCCTATATGGTATTAGATATCGAGTAAGTATTATTGTGTGAGATTCCTTCTCCTGATTTGTAGGTGAACATTGTCAGAAAGACTTTGTCAAAGGCCTGTTGAGTTCCAGTCTGGGAGCACAACATTAAATAGGGCATGCTTTTGTAATTTGAACTACAGAGCTGGGACCTCACATGTCCGTTGTGATGAAGAACTGAGGTTGCTGTAAGCAGTGGTGCAGCACTAGTGTGATGCTCAGTCTGATACCCTGAGCTCTGATGTAACTGAACTGCTTCCACTGGCTTAGCTAGGCCTATCTCACATACACATAGTAGCAAAAAACGTTAAGAAAACTGTAGCAGAGAGGCTGTAATTTTCAGTGTTTGTATATTGTTGCTTATGTTCTTACGGGTCAGGTGGGTTGTATAGTTAATTAATCTATTTTCTTAAGAAATGCAGAATGTGGCTATTCAGAGGTTAAAGAATGGGGAGGGAATTGTGTTAGAAAGCTACCAGCAATCACTAAAATACCATGATGTCATTTTTTTCAATGCTGGTTTGTTGTTTTGTTTTTCTTTTCTCAAATATAGCAGGATGCTTTCAATATCTTTTTATTTAGGGTTTTTGGAAGTTCATCTGCAGGATTGAAAGATAGGACTTTAATCAAGCAATAGAAATTTGTGCTGACAAATCTTTAATGGCTCTACGTCTTAACGTGGTATGCTGTGTCCTAACTTAAGGTGTTGATTTAAATATATCATTTTGGTAACATTAATTTTTGTCTTTATTGAAATAATTTCCTTTAGCAAACTCTTCCATGTCCGACCAGTCACTCAGACTGATGTGTACAGAGCAGATTCCAAGGAAATTCCAAGGATATTCCAGGTATTCAGTAATAAATTAACATTTCTAGTGTAACAAACATGGTATATCACACGTGGTCAAAAACATTTGCATAACTTTGTCTAATGAAATATTTACTAAATATTCTGGAAAAAGTATATTTCAGTGTAATTCTTCAGTCTTTCTGCTTAGACAATTACTCTGAATTTACATTTGTCATCTAGGAGTACTGAGATTATTTTGCTTTGATTCTAGATTCTATATGCTAATGAAGGAGAGAGCAAAAAGGAACAGGAATTTCCTGTAGAGCCCATGGGAGAGAAGTCAAATTACATTTGTCACAAAGGACATGAGTTTATACCTACTCTTTATCACTTTCCAACCAATTGTGAAGCTTGTATGAAGCCACTGTGGCATATGTTTAAACCTCCTCCTGCTCTAGAATGTCGCCGTTGCCATATCAAATGTCACAAAGATCATATGGATAAAAAGGAGGAGATTATAGCACCTTGCAAAGGTAAATAGCAAGTATTTGATCATGCATGTAGTCACTGGAGTCACAGGGTGCTCTAATAGATCAGAGGATTCTAGGAAAGGTCTGACACCCACTAAACAGAAACAGCATGAACAGATAGGGTTTTCTTTTGTTAGTATGTAGCCATTGGAACATTTCTAAGGCTGTCCACCTGAGGATCATCTCACTATTGTGATTTAATGGCATGTGGCTAATATACATAGACACCTGTTGTGTTGTCAGCCTCATGCAGTAAAGCATGGTAATTGTAAGACTGCTCATGTTGTGTGTTGTGCATTGCTGTGTGGAACAACAGTGTTAGTGGGTGTTATGCAATAGATGACGTAGAATAGAATAGAATCATAGAATTATCAGGGTTGGAAGGGACCTCAGAGGCCATCTAGTCCAACCCCCCTACAGTGAGTAGGCACATCTTCAACTAAATCAGGTTGCCGAGCTCTCTTGGCCTATCCTCACAGGGGAGGTGTTCCAGCCCCCTGGTCATTTTTGTAGCCCTCCTTTGGACCCGCTCCAGCAGGTCCATGTCCTTCCTGGGTTTGAGGGCTCCAGAGCTGTACTCCAGATGAGGTCTCACCAGAGCAGAGTACAGTGGCAGAATCACCTCTCTTGATCTGCTGGTCACGCTTCTCTTGATGCAGCCCAGAATGCGATTTGCCTTCTGGGCCGCCAGCACGCACTGCTTGCTCATGTCCAGCTTCTCATCAACCAACACCCCCAAGTCCTGTTCTGCAGGGCGATTCTCTATCTCCTCGTCCCCCAGCCTGTATTGATAGTGGGGATTATTCCACCCTAGATGCAGGACCGTGCACTTGGTCTTGTTAAACCTCATGAGTTAGTGAAATTTACCCCTCGTGACTCACATTATTTTGTTTCTTGGGCTCAGGCACTGTGTTATCCTTCCTAGGTTCTAGTTTGGCAAAATCTGGTTCACTCTGCTTTTGATTGCTCTACTGATTTCTCTGTGTGTTAACTGTGAGAGTATGGTAATCTGACAACTAATTTTTGGTATGGGGACATGCTTAGAATAATAACAATGTTTTTCTTTTAAAAATTCTTACTGCAGTTTACTATGATATTTCAACGGCGAAGAATCTACTACTGCTAGCCAATTCCACAGAAGAACAGCAAAAGTGGGTGAGCCGACTGGTGAAAAAAATACCCAAGAAGCCTCCAGCACCAGACCCCTTTGCTCGATCTTCTCCCAGAACTTCCATGAAGGTACAGCCAAACCAGTCCATCAGACGACCAAGTCGACAGCTTCCTCCAAATAAAACAAGGTGACACAAGAGCTGCTATTTAATTTATTGCTTTAAACATATGACTACAATTTATGACATATATATTGATTAGGATAATTGACCACAAATGTTGTTGAGTACTAACATGTGATCTAGCGTGTCATAGAATCATAGAATGGCCCAGGTTGAAAGGGACCTTAAAGATCATCTGGTTCCAAACCTCCTGCCACAGCCAGGGATGCCACTCACTAGACCAGGTTGCCTAGGGCCACATCCAGCCTGGCCTTGAACACTGCCAGGGATGGGGCATCCACAACCTTTCAGAGCAGCCTGTTCCAGTGCCTCATCACTCTCTGGGTAAAGAACCTCCTTCAGATCCCTAGTCTAAATCTCCCCTCCTTCAGTTTATATCCATTCCCCCTTGTCCTATTGCAATCTGACCAGCTGAAAAGTCTTTCCCCCTCTATCTTGTAATTTCCCTTTAGGTACTGAAAGGCTGCCATAAGGTCCCCCTGAAGCCTTCTCTTCTCCAGGCTGAACAACCCCAACTCTCTCAGTGTTTCCTCTTAGGGGAGGTGCTCTAGTCCTCTGATCATTTTCGTGGCCCTCCTCTGGACCTGCTCTAACAGGTCCACATCTTTTTTTATGCTGAGGACCCCAGAATTGGATGCAGTACTCCAGATGGGGTCTCACAGGGGCAGAATAGAGGGGCAAAATCACCTCCCTAGACCTGCTGGTTATGCCTCTCCTGATGCAGCCCAGGATACAGTTGGCTTTCTGGGATGCAAGTAGATATTGCTGGCTCATATCCAGCTTTTCATCTATCATGACACCCATGTCCTTCTCTGCATGGCTGCTTTCAACGAGTTCCTCTCCCAGTCTGAACTTATGTCTTGGATTGCCCCTACGCAGATGCAGGACCTTACACTTGGACTTACAAAACTTCATCCAATTCTTAATGGGCCCACTTTTCAAATTAGTCCAGGTCCCTCTGGATGGCATCCTGCCCTTCTGGCATATCAACCACACCACTCAGCTTCATGTCATCTGCAAACTTGCTGAGGGTGCACTTGATACCTCTGTCTAGGTCATTAATAAAGACCCCGAAGAGCACCGGTCTCAAGACAGAGCCCTGAGGGACAACACTCGTCACCAGTCTCCACTTAGACAAAGAGCCACTGACCACAACTCTCTGGCTGTGTCCGTCCAGCCAATTTCCTATCCACCCATCAAATCAATATCAATTTTGAGATAAGGATGTCATGCTGAACTGTATTGAAGGCCTTACAAAAATGCAGGTAGATGACATCAGTTGGTTTTCCCTCTTCCACTGTTGCAGTTACTCCATCATAAAAGGCCACCAGATTGGTCAGGCACTTTTGCCCTTGGTGAATACATGTTGGCTTCTTAGAATCACCTCTTTGTCTCGCACGTGCCTTAACATCACTTCCATGACAATCCGCTCCATGATCTTCCCAGGTACAGAGGTGAAGCTCACCAGTCTGTAGTTCCCTGGATCCTCCTTTCTACCCTTTTTAAAAATGGGGGTGATGTTACCCTTCCTCCAGTTACTCAGGACTTCACCTTACCGCCATGACTTGCCAAATATGATGGAGAGTGCTCCTGCAACTACATCAGACAATTCCCTCAGGACCCTGGGATGTATGTCGTCAGGGCCCATTAACTTGTTCTTACCAAGTTTCAGTAGGTGATCCCAAACCTGCTCTTCACCTACAGTTGGAGGGCCTTCACTCCCCCAACACTCACCTAAGGCTACCAAATCATCGTCAATGCGGGAAGCTTGGCTGCCAGGAAAGACTGAAATGAAGAACTCCACTACAAATCAACCTTGAATAGTTTTTTCTTCTTTTTATATTTTGTAGTGGTGGGAAAAGGAGGAGGATGAATATTTTTGTGTGTAAATCATTTTATTTTTGCAACTAAACTTTCCAAGTTAGCTTTGCAAATGTACCTAACAGATGGAAAAGTGTAGTCCTGTGAGGTCATGTCACCTATCACCTTGCTAATGCAGGTTTCTCACACCAGTGGAAATTAGTAGTTTTAAACACTCAATTAGAAACCACATACTTACAAATTACTGTAATGGCTATGGCCAATTTATATCTGACTGGTGCTTCTATGAGGCTTTTGTGCAAGGGCTTAGCATGTGGAATAATTAATTTTCTGTTACAAACTTTATTAAAGAATGAAGATGTAGTTGCCAGTTAAATCCTGGGGTATGAGTGGCTGGGGACAAGCTGGAGATGAGTCAGCAGTGGGCCCTGGCAGCAAGGCAGGCCCTGGGACTGCACCAAAAAAGAGCATAGCTAGATGACTGAGGAAAGAGATCATCCCTCTGTGTTTACTCTTTAGTCTTCAGTGAGATACTGGGTCCCCATCTAGGCCCCTAAATTCAAGCCAGACATTGAAGAACTGGGGAAAGTTCAGTTCAGCAGAGGCCACCAGGATGGTCAGAGCAGAGGCTTGAGGGAGCTAGGCTTGTTCAGCTGCGATGAAGGACATCTCCATGGGAGTATGATAGCAGCCTGAGTCTGCCTGTGGGGAGGGTATAGAGGAGACGGAGCCAGGCTTTTCAGTGCTGCATGGTGGGAGGGTGAGAGACAAGGGACTTGGTTGAACCAAGAGAGATTCCAACTGGGTAGAAGAAAAGGTCAACACAGACAGCTGGGCAGGGAGGCAGTTTGATGAGGCTGGACAGGCTCTATCCTTGGAGGCTTTCAAGACCTGATAGAACAAAGCCTTGAGCAGCCTAGGCTGGCCTTTAAGCTGACCCTGCTTTGAGCAGGAGGTTGGGCTAGAGACCTTCAAAGGTCCGTTCCAACCTGCATGGTCCTACAAATGCTGTCCATACTATGAGTTTCACACGGGGATTGTTTCTCCAAGGTTTTCATGGCAAACCAGCTTTTGATACAGACCATAAAATTTCTGCTTCTCCATTCAGTTTGATGTGCCAAAATGATACTTCCAAATTTAAAACCAAAACAAAACCTTTAATATATTTTAATGCCTAATAAATTCTTTTAGTGTTTTAGAAATTACAATAGCCAGAGTTCCTATAATAAATGAATATTGAGTCTTTCCAGGGATTTAGCACATTTAAAAGTGTAAAAACTTTAAAACCTAAACCCTCAACAAAAACCTGAAACTCATTTGGATTAAGCATGTGATTAACTGTATTAAACACTGGAGCATGTTTTAGTTAAAACACATGTAATACTCTGCTAGGGTAAAGTTTTGATCTCTGCCTTCAGTGTTTGGCATATAATCCTGATTTAAAATCCATTGACCTCACTGAAGAGATGACTAGACTGTGGTTCATTTCTTGTACCTACAGCAATTGAGAAGTTAGTACTCAAGATACTTGTCTAAGATCCTTTGATAACAACAGAATGAGATGAATACTTTCAGACAGTGATTCATCCCATCCCAAAATAAATGCCTAAAAGAAGTAAAATGACTCATTTGCTGACAAGGTTTCCCTCATTTGCTTTCTTTGTTCTATAGTGACCATAGAAGGAGCACAGGCAGTGACACCTAGAGAACAAGTTGATGTATTCTCTTTTTGGGCATTGTTTAGCTTTAAATAATGAGCTGTGAGATAGCTGTATAGTGTGATCCCACTAATTTGGGAGAATAAAATCCTACTGTATTTGTACATTCAGGTGGCATTGTTTTATCTGATATTCTGTTCTGTAGTCAGAATGATTTCATTGTATTGGAAAAATTGTTAGCCTTGCAGTGTTGTCTGGAATGAGATAGGAGAGCATCAAATTGCACCTCAGTCAAGAAGAACAGCAGCAAAACAGAAAGCAGCTGATTTTATAAAATGTCCACGTTGGTCTTTTTTACTGGAAAGTTCTATAGAACTGAATGATTTGTCAGCTAAATTTCCAATGAATACAGTATTTCTGGCTTACATGAACAGTAACTGCATCTTCACATTCCATGGGTGGCAAAGGAAGGAACCCACCTACCTTTACACAGTCTTCTACCTAAAAAGGTTTAGTGATAACAAATAGAATTTTGGAGTCCTGTATAGAAGCATACCACACATTAAATATCAAACCCTCCTGTTGCAGATTACTTGATCTGGCATTTAAGGACTGGGATTGGTCTTTTGATGATGTTGATGATATTGATGGTGATGATGACGATGTTTTTGATTTCTGAAGAAGTATAAGGGGTAAATCTAAATAGAGAGGAATGGATTTGTTTGCCTTTTGATTTCAGCATGCTATGTTGGATTTTGTTTCTCAAAGCAAAGAAAAGTCAAGATCTCATTTTAATATATTAAACAGTAAAAATGAGATTCTGTTGGTGATGTTGATGAATATTTAGAGGAGTCATTTTCATTAAATACAGTTGTTGCCTTTATCAGTCTTTTATTTCTCTAATTTTAGATCTTTTTTCAAAATTCATGTCTGCCTGCCTGGGGGGAAAAAAACCTGCTGTGGTCAGAGTGGTTGCCCATCTATACTGCTAATACTGCTAACCTCTGCAGATAATTTTGGAAGGTTGAAATGCAAATTGTAGCAGTAGGATGTTTAGCTGAAATAGAATTGGTATTTACATTTACTTCTCATTTTTAAGCTTTTAACATAAACTGACTGGTCTTTGGCTAGCAGACATGAAATCACTAGAGTTCTGCATTTTGCTTTTCTACCTGTGTTATGAAGTGAATTTGACTTGGCTTTCCCTTGCAGTGCTGTGCTTTTTGAGTACCTAACCATGCATTTGAAAACTACGTAAAACAAGTGGGCTTTGCAGCTTCTGTGATGTGGTTTCCTTGACTGCTTTAGAAAGATAAAGCCATTTTATTAATCTGATTTGTCTCATGGCTTAAATATACAGTGTGACCATACTGGAAATAGTGACAACTGTTTTATAGTTCTCAATATTCACTATTACATGTTGATGCAATGTTATATTTACACAGAAAAAAGCCCTGAATGGGTGGTGAGAGCAGCACTAGGGCTGTACCTCAGCTGTGTGTTCAGCTAACTGAGATACCAGCTTTTGTAGAGTTTAACTGGCTTAGTGTTTAGAGTAATGAGAATGATGTTAGTTAAATATACTGCATCTTTATGTATTCAAAGCTTACAAATGACTGACCTTTTGTAAGTGACTGTTACATTGTGCACATTGTACTTTACCCTCATATATTACAATGGAGTTTAATTGATTTGGGATTATAATGCATAAGGATGTACTATACTTAAGTAACAGTGCTGTTGAATGCAGAGGAATGATATTTTTCCCAAATATGCTAATGAGCTCATTTTAAATTAAGACTCTGAGATAGTCTGGTTTTTTTCAGATTTACATTTGTTGCATTTACTGACCAAGTTTCTTGCTTCTTTTTCAGCTAACTGCTTTCCATGAACGCAGACACAATTCAAGGTGATTATTTTCTTCCCATTACAGCAAGACTGAAACATATCCCAAAATATATTAGAAATATCTACTTTCCTGAGAGATTGCACTGTATATATCAAAGGTTTACATTTTTGCTGCAATATAAAGTACTAATCTCTGAGGGTTTTCCTGTATTCTCCTGAGTGACTGATCAAATGAGCGATGAATGAGTGGTTGCTAAATAGTAAAAGGATCTGTTAGGTAACCTTTTAAACTCTGTTCCACAGAAGCTTTCTTGGCAAGACACATACACTACATTTCATAAAAGGATCGAGAGGAATTCATATTAAAATGGAAGAAACTGACTTTTCAGCTTTCATAAAGATGCCACCAGCATGTCTGCACGAAGAACAGGAGGAAGGTGCACCATAGTGATATAGACTGCATCTGTAAGAAGTGACCATTATACTGTGTATATATATTGTACTGTAATACTGCAAGAGGGTTTTAAAAATCTTTCCACTTTATTTTTGTATGCTTATTAATCAGATACCGTTACTTACTGCAGTTGCAACTATGCACTTGTATAAAGCCATAACGTTGAAGTTTATATCATTCATACACGTCTAACAAAAGCTGCATGTCAGTGTTCAGCAGCTAGTATTTCAAATTTCAAGTATATACTAGTTTCAGCTATATCATTATGGGCAGTCCTGTTCTATCTGTCTAATTGCCTTAATTTAATTTTTTTTCGAGTTTTTTGCCCATCTTCTCTATTTAAGGAAAACAGAAGGTTTACCAGCTCTTAGGATGCAATTTCGCTTTGTGGCAGAAAAAATAGTGCACTATTTTTACACGTAGTAAGTATATCAGTGTCAGCCTATCTTGAATGTATATCAACTGGTTTTAAGGGTGGAGAAGTATTGGTTACAGAAACAATGTCTGACTGTTTGCTTGTACATGTAACTGTTCATCCAGCCCTCTTTACAAACCTCAATATTAGTTATTGAATTATATTAACCCTCATTAAGTGCTATGAAACTTCATTTTGCCTTGTTTTTACATACTCTCCTAGATGTGTTTTTTATTTCTGTTTTTAAAAAAAAAAGAATCTGTGACTATTTTTACATTTCACAACACAATATCCAAGGACTGTCACAAAACTTTAAGAAAAGTAAACCATACAAACATACTGTAGATGTATTTTAAAATTTTACATCTAGTTCTTTAGCACATAGCTGTAGGCATAGATAAATATTTCAGTAGTGTGTTTTAAGAACTGATAGCTGGGAAGAAAGGGCCTCAGAGGCACTTAATCTGACTTATTTTTTTTTTAACTTGGAGTTGTACAAAAAATATAATTTATGTGGGCTCATTCATGACGTGTTCCGAAGTATTCCAAAACGATGCATGTTTTATACAACTACAGTATGCGATGTTAAACATATGGACAGTAAAAAATGTAGTCTCCTATTTGGTCTTTTTATATATATAAATATATATATATTTAAAATATATATATATAATATTGTGTGGGAGTGCAGTAATTTAAAATATGATCTAACACTTCAATGAAGGAGGACATTTCACTTTAAAATTTTGGGGGTTTGGTTTTTTTGGGGGTTGTTTTTTTTTCCTTTTTTTTTTTAAAGAGTGTTGAAATAATAGAAGGATAGAACCATGANCCAGAATGTATTCAGTCTTCTATTTATGCACTCGCAAAGTAAAATACTGTTTGTGAGTTCTTAAATTCTAAACTAAAACCTTCATATAATCTCTGTTAGGTATTATAACCCAGCACACAGCTACAGTGTTTTTTCCCTTCTTGTTTTGATTTACAGAAGTACAATATATTTTTAGGTAAACAGGTTTGGATAGAGTACAACATTAAAAATGTATACAGTAAAACTGTTTCCATTCACTGAATGCATAAATAATTATATATATATAGATATATAAAAAAAAAAAAAAGAAGTTGTTACATTGTGGGAAGTTCTATCCTTTTCTGAATTGGATAATATTATATATATATTTTTAAATAAACTATTTGAGTAAGGTAAAATAGTTCCTGAACTTAAGAAGCTTGTAATTAGTTGAAATACTTAAAAACAGGCAACTACTGCAGCAGATGGGAAAGGCAAGGGTTGCTCAAAGGGAAGCCAAGCAAAGGCTATGTGCAGAGGAAGCTCCAAGGGAGCTGTTTTGGCAGGCCATCAGGGGCTGGGACTGGATCTGTTGCACTCTCTCTCCTTGACTTGCCCTCATTTACTGTGAAACCCTGGGGCCCTATTAAGCCTGACATTTTAAGAAATTTACTGTATTATAGTATTTACTAGCCACAGTTTATACATTGAATTTGTATAAATACTTACTAACTGTACATACAGCAGGCTGTATTGAGATGGTATCATAGAAAGATGTTGCTGACAGAGATCACTGGAGGTCCTCTGGTCTGACCTCTGTCTCAAAGGAGGGCTAATTTAGCACAGGTTCCTCAAGGCTTTTGAGTTTTCAGTGTCTCTAGGGATGTACGTATCATAGCACTCCTCAGTTCTCCTTCATGCAGTTTGTTCTAAAACAGAGGAACAGTGTGGGCTGTGTTGAGCAGTAATGTGGAGATTACTTGGCCAGTTGTATGATGTGCACAGACCTTGTTCTGTACCCAGGACACAAAAGGCAAAGCTGCTCTTCTCACTTGTCCTTCTGCTTGAGACACAGCTTCCGTCTGCTGATCTGTGGAATGGAAAGCACTCTTAGATGTTAGTTCCTGGAGATAGTGTTGTTTCCTTATTGTCCAGTGGTAACCTTTTAAAATTTTTGAGAGAAGAACATATTTCTGAACGAAGGAATATTTGTCTTGAAGTCACTGATATTTAAACACTTTCTTTTTGTAAGAGGGCTGCCCCAGCAAACAGGACATTATTATAGCCTGGATGACTTTATCTATAGAAATTCTCTCATTGCAAGTCCTTCTGTTTCACAAGAGTAAACAAATAGCATAGCCAAGCTGCAAATTAACCTTATGGAAAAACAGGGTCAAACTTGGAGCCAGAAGCTCCAGAAACTTGTAGGGAAGTTGCTCTTTGGTTCCCATCCAAGAGCTCACCAGCATGGAAGCGGGACAGGAAGACAACATCAGAGTTAATGAGTCAGTTGTCACAAAGACCATCCTGCAAGGAGATTTCCACTTCTGTCCTAGTTACATAATGCAATTTCCTGTTTCTAGTGGTTCCTGCCAAAGGTCAACCCCTCACAGCACTGCCAGCAATCCAGCACCTGTGTCTGCATACTGGAGGAAACATTTTGGTTCTTGTGCTTCTTAGCATGGTTGATGCTATAACCAAAACATGACATGGATCACAGTACCTCGTAGGACTTGGAAACATGCAAGAGGCTCAAGTATTTGGGAAGTCAGTGACAGTGACTGCATTTAAAACAAACATCGATGAAGTTTCACTGCAAGTGTCTAAATCTCTTACTACCTCTGTTGAAGACACTGAACCTCTTACATTTTTGACAGGTTCTTTGAAGTCACCAAGGCCAGGAAAGCTGCTGGTGGAAATTGTGTGTTTTCTCTCTTTAGTTTCTCAGGTAGTATCAGATGATCATTAGAAATTGGAGCATTTGTGTTTATATCTTGCAATGTATTAGTTTCCCATTTAGCTTTGGAGAGAATCCTCCTTGGAAGAGGATTTGGGTTTCTTGATCTCAAGTGCCTTCACCCATCCTGTGCTTCTCGGGTTGTATTTGGGATGCTGCTCTCAAAAGGGGGAACTTGTATGAAAATAAACTTCCTACCTGCATCATTTTGACAAACACCTACTACCTCCTTACTCTATGGCAGGATAACATAACAGGTCACGGTCCAGTTCAGGGAACTGGAGTATTTCAGTATTCTCCATGTTCCTGAATAGCTTGCTTCAGCATTCATGTTGAAATAGTGATTCTTTTAGTTTTTTATAGAATCATAGAACATCTTGAGTTGGAAGGGACCCATAAGGATGATTGAGTCCAACTCCCTGCTCCTCACAGGAGTGCCTAAAACTATATCACTAAGAGCATCATCCAGATGTTCGTTGAATTTTGACAGTCTTGGTACCTTTTCTGCTCTGGAACTGTGCAAAGGCTTGATAAATACAATAAGGAAGCTACCCTGCATGCTTCATATACCATTCAGAGCTACTGCAATGGGAGTTTTATTACTGGGAAGTTGGGAATATGTGCAGGTTTAAAACAAACATCAGCACTGACAGAGTAAAACATCCTTGAGCTCAGAAAGACCATGAGGACTGTAAGCCATGCTGACAGAGCATTTAAGGGAAAACAATTTAAAATCTCTCAAGATATTTCAGTGTCTTGGAAGTCAGTTCAGTGGAACTTGTATGTACTTAGTTGCTCAAAGGTGAAAGAATTTCTTTGCAGTAATTGGGTAATTTAAAGTACACTTTACATGGGTTCTATTTGTGCTTCATTAGAGTCCTGATATTTACATGACAAAGGGGACACTGAGGCACAGGGATCTCGTTCTTCTATTTACACTTCTTGTATAGTATGAGACAGGTGAGCACCTTGGTACTACTGGCCAAAGCCTCCAAATTCAAAAGCAGAAATCTTGTACAGCCCAGAGTAGGCATGGTGTAATTACACAAATGACTTGCAATTGCCATAAGATGGTAAGTTGAATTTTCAGCACGAAGCTGTGCAACTACTCAATTTGTATCATAATCATTATTAGCTAACTTTTCTTGTTGCATTTTCCACTGGTACAGGTTCTGTCCTTTCAGTGAGTTTCTAGAATACTTGACAGATAAAACAAGATGTCTGCCCTCTTAAACCTCCCTTCCCCTTAAGTCAGTAATACCACATAATATACAGAAGTACTTGTTTAGGCTGCTGACAATTTAAGACTGTTATGAGCTGAAATAAACAAAACAAGTCATGAAGAAAATTAGGACAATTGTTTAAATTGTCCTTTAGGTATCCCAAATTAAATTTCAGCAAGAGCATCATGTATAAAAACCCTCTTATTTTACCTCTGGTTCAAAGAAGGGATTTTTTTTTTTTCCAAGACAGAGGTGGTCATTTTCCCCAAACATCTTCCAAGGTAGAATGGAACAGTTGACATCTTTGACCTTATCAAGCAGGAAACACCTGAGGTCCATGAGGACTCAGTCAAGTCTGTGAGACAGCCAAGGTCTTGCCAACTGGATTGAGCTACAAGTGATGAACTGGTAGGTTCTTGCAGTGATTGTTGTGGATCCCAGACACCTATTTAATATCAACAACCATCACCTCAGAACTCTTAAAAATCTTGGAGAACTCTAGCTCAAAATCAAGCAAATTAAATTCAGTACAGACCAAGAATTTATTAACATCCTATTTTAAGGGTTTTTTTTCAGTTTTCTCATGTTGCCAACTGGGACACCCTTAGACTGTTATTAGTGAGGAAGGTAACATTTCATGTTCTTCTGCTTCATACACAAATACAAATTTCATGTATCAAAGTATCTGGAAGGGAATGGAACAAACAGTTATTTATCATTAAAAAACCTGCATGGCTGGGAAACTACCTCCTTTGAGTTGATCTCCACATCTGTCTTGCTTTTCATTTATAATAGCTCTTCCTGTGGGCACTGAGGTAGTTTTTTTTTTTTCCTTATTGCATATGTCCTTACCTGGATAATGATTGTTTTGTGGAAGATAATTTTACCTCATTTAAAGGAGCGAATGAAGGCATTCTGTGAGTTGTAAGCTATTTCAGACCTTCTAGTGAATTGTGATTTTGTCCAAAGAGTCAAACTGCTCTGAAGTCCAGCTTCTGAGCTCCAGTGGTTGAGCTGGTTGTCTGCCCCTCCATCCCACTCCTGTCTCTCCTGTTTTAGTAGATTAGGTGAGCAGAACCAGGTTAGGGAGCAGCTACATGCACAGTGTAAGCCAGAAGCAGAGGCTCAAGAGTCAGACGGGGCAGGGACTTCTGTGCAATCCAAGCAATAACATTTTTTGCTGGATTAAAATAACACAAAGAAACACACCTATGTCTACATAGTCTTACTCTGCACAGAATGCCAAGTGTTAGGGAGGCCCACAGGGTCAGGCAGATGCTGGTTTTGCATTTGTGTACAATGTTCCTGCTCACGGAGGACAGTTCAGAAATTTGAGAAAAGTGAACTGTAGTGTTCCACTGTCTGCATCCTTGCTTGTAGACCTGCAGCCTGCCATCTCTGAAATCATATCCTTGTTCTTTGGACAGTGAACTTCATGATGTTTTCATAGTTAAACTGAGCTTTGTGGCTAAGTGCAGCTTGTAGCTTATCTGTTACCAAACACAGTCAAAAGTTCATCATATACAAAGCTAGAAATAGCTAGGGTTATTCAGTGGACTGTACTAGAATTCAGATCCTATCTTTTCACAGGCAAGAAAACTCACACTTTCTGAAAGCCAACAGACAGGACCCTCATTTTATCAGCCCAGGCAGGGAGGGCTATATAACCTTGTGAGCATGCTGTGAACTGGTGCATTGGACACCGAGCATGTAATAATTCAGCACTTCCACAGATCTGTGAAAGGAGATCTGTTGCTTGCAGCCCTGTGGAAAAGCTGCTTGCTGGCAAACACACACTGCAATAAATCCAAGATGCTTTCCCTGCCTTAGTTCTGCTGCTTCATTATACAGCATAACAACTCGCTTGTGTCTGCCCCGATACTGCTGAATGACAAGTTTAACAAGATTTATCCTCCTCATGTATCTTGTCTAAAGCTACTGCCTTTAATCCAGCTACTGAGAAGATTATGGTTTAGGTACTGGAAAGCCACAGGGTTTATGCTTTCATGGGCCTTGCCCAAGCCTTGAGTGTGTGTCTACCATACAAAGTGAAATATTCTCTGGGGGAAAAAAGTGTGTAACAACTATAGACTGCTACCTTCTGAGGTGTTCCATATCTCTTGCAGCTTGAATGAGCATTCCTGGTCCGGTTTTCCAAGTCCACAAAATTACCTTAAGCTTGTGAATTCCCCAGCTTTGTTTCTTTTCCTCAGTCTCTTTTTTTTCCCACAGGTTTCTAACATGATCTATTCAAAATATGTTAGGTAATTGTAAAGATCTTTTCTTAAATGCATTTTCAACATTTTATAATGAAAAAACCAGCTTGAAGTGCTGATCCTGAATCCAAAAATGGAGTGTCTTCCTTTTGTTACAGTGGCACTCAGGAGTACAAAAGATGTCAGTAGCAGAAAGAGTTTAGACTCTGTACAAATACTTCTTGATGAAGAAGAGGCTTTAATTAAAAAAATGAGAAGTGTTGGGCTTTTCCTTTAAAGATGCTGGAGCTCTTTAGCATTTTACAGGTTAATATACAGCCTAATGCTTGAAATATTAAGGTGAAAGCTGCCCATTAATGACCTGAAATGAATAATTTTCTCTCCATATATGGAAACACAATAAAAACCAATGTAATGAAAATTAACTGTAAGAATGACATTAATCAGCCATGAAGAATAGCATTTATTAATATGACCTGGAAAATGTATCACATGCTACCATTTAGACCACTTCAGATATTTTACACAACTTTAGTAAAATAGAATGTTTACATTTACTCTCTCAACCTACATAGGAACATTTATACATTTTATTGGAGCAGTAAAAAATCCTGATCTTTGAACTTGCTGTCAATAATGTGAGCTACGAAATTGTACATCCACAGACATACCTCTTCCAAAGCAGCTATGTTTTCTGGTAAGTGCAGGACTCAATCTGATTGCTGAGCTTACACTGGTGGCAACATCTGCCTTTGCAGGTGCTGCTCTTCCACAAGAGTCCAATAATTTAGCATGCTGCAAGGAAAACCTGCCTTGAATGTAGTCAGTGCAGTCTTCCCATAGTTTTCAAGGGTGTGAGGACCGAGGGTGCCTTGGTTTTAACAGTAATACTATAAGAAGTCTTTTGAGAAGGCCTCTCTTTTCATTTTGGAGAATGTAATGAGAATTGAAGGCAAGCTATATGATTACTTCTGTAACTTTTGGTTGGAAAGGCATTACTTCCAAATGCAAAATTCCTTGCTAATAGTTGTCAAGAATATCCTTTTCCCTTTTCTAATATACCTACTACAAATTGATTAGAGTCTCCAAAGTAAACATTTAAGTGAAGTCTTTATGTTCATCAGGACACTTAGCACAGACAGGCTAAAAACTAACAAAGCACAGAGCAGTATCATAAAAACCTGATAACCACTGAGAGGAGTCTGCTGTGATGCTTCAAGCTGTGCATGTAAACAGGTCACTGTCAGTATGGATTGCTTTGGGGCATTCTGGGTATCAGTTCAGGAACTTCTGCTTGAACACAGTTTTTAACTCTGTTGGTTAAAGTTTCATTCATTCCCATATGTCTCTGCTGTTCCCAAAACAGTATGTTCAGTGAATGAGAGCTCAGGTTGAAAAAGAAGAATTCATAGTTGAGTTTTTACTCTCATCCTAATAAAAACTGGGTATATTGAAGAAAGTGACCATTGGTATCCTGTATCAGCTGTATAAATTGTACTATTTAAGTGTTGCATGTAAGTGCTACAGTCCCAACTGGCTTTGTGACTTAGTAATTAGAACCTTATTTTGGATCAGGCCTTGACTCAGATTTTCTTCATCCTAAACTACAGATAGTTAATGTCTAACTAACTGAGTTGCTTGCAAGAAGAAGACAAACATCTGTTGTTGTTTTTCAAACTTGCAGCAGATGCCAAGAGTTGATATGTTGGTGCAAGATTGCTGTTGTATCATTGAAGAAAATTGCCTATATGTAACCAGAAAGTACTGAAGTGGTATGATAATACATGGGCATCTAAATACAAAATACCTTGTTCATTAGTAAAAAATTCCAGAGAAAATGTGATATCAGTGAAATTTGTCTTAAATGACCAATAAAAATATGCTGCTTAAATTAACTATCTTACCAGAATTCTTTCTAAGAGAAAGTAAGCATGACTGTACTAATGATGCTTAGGAATAAATACTAGGTTTAAAAGAGAGAGAGCGAGCTTCCTCAATCTTTGTTCTGTTGTTTAAGCTTAATTATATCAGGTTTTTTTGATGGTAACTATATTGTGTGCTGCTGAGTGTCTTCTAATCAGTCTTTTTAGTTTTCCTATAGTGCAGGATTGTGGCTGTGACCCAGATATTGAGGATGATCATAGTTATGAAACGGATGAGAACTAAAAAGGAAAAAAAATAAATCTTATAAGCATAAATCTGATAGAATCAACTGCTGTCCTTTTCAGAAGACATGCTGCTTTGCAAACCATCACTGGTGTACAAACAGGCTGCTTCCCATTCTGCAATTCTTAATTACCACATTCAGGAACCCAGAAATTCTCAAAGTAATATAGCAGAGAAGAGCATTTAGTACTTGTGATATCTGAAAATAAGGCACTACACTTGAATTCTTTTGTGAGTACATCTGTGAGTAGCCTTCTAGAAATTTATATTTATACCTAAAATTAAACTCAGCAGCTCATGTGTTTGTGCTGTTTATAATAAAAAAGATTATTTTCTACTGCCATCTGTGAAGCTTAGACTTCAGGGAGAGAGGAAATGCTTCTACCTGTCAGATTTTAATGAGAGGAAATAGGACAACTGAAAAAAAAAAAAGCAGTTTTTCAGTATCTTAATTAACTTTCAGATTTTTTAAAACCAAAATAAGTAGAGTATCTCTGCCTGTGAGACCACAATGTGAAGTGTAGGTATACCTAATATCTGTTTGGTAAGAAATGTACACAGAACTTTGTTTCAGAAATACATAATATTTGACAGATTCATACATGTGTACAAAACCCAGGTGACTATGCCAAAGTGTTCAGTGTTAGAAATTACCCAGAAACATTTTCCATTACAGCAGCACTGTATCAGTATGTGCTGCCATCTCTTCCATATCCAGTGTGTATTGTGCTGTATTTTAAAAAGCAGCTTTAACTAGAGCCAGGTTTTAATCTTCATGGTGTGTTTCTCCCTTCCTTCCTCCCCTAAATGCACCTCTCTTGCTTCTTATTAGCATTGTGTAGCAGTGGATGAATTGGACTCAGTAACTGACCCAGACTAAATTTCTGCTTGTGCATTATGCCAGTTTTTTGGTGTTCATAACATGGCCCTAAAACTCTTAGTCTGGCAAAGAGAAAACAACAAACATGGGGGTGAAAATGAGTGAAAAGGGAACTTCCTTTTCCAGTGAAAGAGCCACTTGAACCTCTTGTAAAACTAGAGCCTTATTGTGCTCCAGAGGACTGCTGGAAAAAAAAAAAATCCATTCATATGATGTTTCTGACTAAATACCAGTTTTCAGCTAGAACAAGGAACCACAAAATTTAGTACAATGTGATTTTGTTACTGGTCTTACATCCACCAAGTCCTGATTTTGAACTATTTACTGAAAAATCTGCTGCACTCCTTAGCTCTTTCAGTTTTGTCAAGATGGTAAGAAGCTGTGAAATAAATTTGCTTTACAATGAGATCAGCTTCAAATGATATATTTTAAGCCAGTTGGTGTGGTTTTTTACCAGCCTGTCATTTCATTTTCAGCCTGCTGTAAACTTTCTGAGTGTTGTGCCTAAAACTATTTACACACAAAGCTGAACTTTAAATAGCCTTCTAGAAGAATTTTTGAATGCACAAATCCCATAAAAAGATGAGGAAACACTATTTGGAAAGCTAGCACTCAATTATTTCAGGGGTTTTAAGTTGTATTTTACTAGATTTATTTTTTAATGCATTTATATTAAAGATTTTTGATGCTTTATTCTGCTAGGTTTATCATAAGTTGATTTTGTAGTGCTTTTGCCACATGTCACTATGAGATAAAAGCAATAAGGTGTTTTTGTTTGCTCCAGGTATTTGACTGATTCGTAACCCTGTGTTACTTTTTTAGCAGTAGCTCCTCCTCTCACTGTGCCAACACACCAGTTTCATGAGTTGTTCTTCTGAGACCATGTAACTGCTTTTACAAAGCAGCTAAAATCTACCATGGCAGCTGTTACCTGAGAAAGGCTTTACTTACCAGCGAGATCATTTGTAGTCATTACAGTTGTAACTATTCTTGCTGCAAATGGAATGGATTCTGATTAGTGGGCTAGATATACCATGTATAAACCTTCAAAAGTGATGAAATACCTATTCTTCAATAGAGGATAACTGTGCATTAAAATATATGTTGCATAGACATTAATACTTCTAGAACACTCACTCCACTATTTTAGCTTCAGAGATCAAGCTCTCAAAGCTAAGTGACACTGTATTAGGGGTCTTTTTTGATGAGAAGATCACTCATATGATTTGAATTTTTGCATCTATCTGTCTGTCCACCTCACTAGATTGGATGTGGCCTGAGTTTACTGCTTCTCTTTATTTTCAGCCCCCTCCTTCAGTAGTTGGTAGAGATCTACACTCACAGTTGAGTGATCATGACTTATCCATTATGAATGTTCACATGCATGCTTTTAGGCTTCTGCAAATATGAGGAATCCAGCTTTCCTTCCCTCAGCAAGCGTAGAAGTTAATTATGTTGTATTTGCAGCAGATAAACACCAGTGACAAAGTTTATTGCCGCTGTTCAGCAAATGTACCACACCTTCTAATTACTGACTGAAAAACACAGATCCAGCATCACTGTTCTATAGTAAGAGTATTTTAAAGAAGTTTTGTGAATATGACAAAGGCACTTCTGACAAACAGCTGTAGAAGAACTGTTCACACAGACCACTAGGTAATTGAGACATGAACTGCACAAATCACTTTTCTTTATATGTTCTTAAATTTCTCCTCTGTTGAGAAATATATTTCCATGGAGTCATAGAGTTAAAAGTATTTAGCATTAAGTGGGTATTTATTTGGAGGTGACTTTTCAGAATTAGTGTTGTCTGATTGTCTGACTCAAAAATTAGCACCTTCTAATGCTGAATAACTAGTTATTTTATTAAATGCTAAAACACTGAAATGCTTTCTTTGTAAAGACATTGTTTCAGTTATTTGAACTGTATCAGCTTACCTTGACTGTATTTGCATGTTTTCTAAATCAAAGTGTTGTCATGACTGAGCTGGGTCAATGATAAAACTTGATTTCAAGAGGCTGTGGGGTATCTCAGTCTGAGATGTCAGCACTAAGGGAAACTATTAGGTGAGATTTCTACCTGCTGTAATTCAGTCAAGACCTAGCAAAAGAGGCAGAAGGAGGAGATCATGTCACACCGAGGTGCCCATAGCTTACTTGCACAGGTGTACGCAGACATGCTCCAGGTCAAGGCGCTCACTTGTCCAGAATCTTTTGTCTGCCAGAGGCACCGCAGCTGAGCCAGCTTACTGGCTGCACTGATCAGTGTGCACAAGTTCTGAAAAGCAGGTAAAAGAAAAGAACCTTTGCCTGAGCCATTGTATTATCTGAGTGTTTCCCCTACAGCTTTTGTTATGTAACTTACTACAAACCAGGACTAGCTTTTTCGTTTAGAATAATGAAGAAAAAATACTTTTTCAGTATTGCAACCCAAGCACTTCAGCTTCTTACTAAGCTTCCAGAAGCAAGGGACCAGTTTCTGAGGTACTGCCCAAAAAGAAGCTCCAAGAGCTCAACAATTGCTACTGCTGTTGGGGAAAGCTTGAGAGACACAAATGCAGTATCAAGCAAAGAAATAAAAAAGCCTCTCAACCTGCTACATAAAACTGTTTATGAACATTAGCTAAAATGAGCCCAATTTAGTCTAAACAGCAAGCTTGATTCAGACCATCTGTTACCATTGTGTCTGGCAAACTAGACCATAAAAGAATGAGAAAACTGACAAGAATGTATGGAAAACTAGTCTAACTGGTGCGAAAAAATAATGAAGGAGAATGGATTATTCACTGTCATCCTTTTAAGGGGGACTTTGCAAAGGCAGTGTGTGGAGGGGACATCCACATGGGTCTTTGTGCCATGCCTGGATTTCCCTTGCAAGTAAGGATTGGTGTTAGGCTTAGGAGCTTTTATCCTCGTTTGTATCATCTTTTGCATTGGCAACTCCAGTTCATCTCAACTGAATTTTAGTAACTTCTGGTAAAAAGGGCAGAGACCATCGTTTATCAGATGATATTTTTCTTGCAAAATTTTAGGACTACAGGGAAAAAAGATCTTGCAAAATATGATGATTTGACTGATGCTCTGTTCTTCTCCTCTTGTGTTAAAAGTTCATTAATGAGGACTAAAGAGGCAATCTTTTTTCAACATCTTAAGCCTTTGATAGATTAATTAAGGCACCATAATTAACTTTACCTCAGAACATAATTTTTTTTAATAGAGTTTCTATTGCCAGTGCTATGTTTTCTAGCTACTCAGCTACTCTCACAGAAGGAAGAACCAGCTGTATTTGAAAACTGGTTAGTTGCTCTGAAAGCTGATCTAATGATTAGTACTTCCAGGGAGAAAAAAAAAGGAGAGATTTCACTGATAAAAGACTTCCAGAAAAAAAGGTCATTTCCCATGAGGACCTACTTTCAAATAATCATGCAGCACTTACCATGGCCAGGTCTATTATCCATTTCTGGAGTGCTAGCATGTACCAGCCTCCCCAGAATCTTACATTATGTTAAGTTTCATAGCACTGAAAATTCTAGGATAACAAAGTTCTTGGAACTGTCTGGGGAATTAGATTTTTTAAACATCTGGAAATACTCTTATTGAAACTTTATAGCAAGCTATGCAAACTAGATAAAACATATTAAGCACTGGCTGAAACACAAAGTACTCCTATTTTTCACGCTGTCTTTGGTTGAATATTCCCTGGAGTTTCTTAAGACCTGCTCCAAAGCACAAGATTTGAGATTTCAGCTCAAGTCTCTTTGTTTAAAAAACCAAAAGCTGCAAATGCAATCTACAAGGGTAAGAATCAAAGAAAAAAGATTTCCACCCTGCATCTCTACCAAAGACATACATTAAAAATTGCTCTTACTCCTTATCAGCTGTGGGCCTTCTAAAGCACAGCTACATATAAAGCTTACTTCTTTTATTACTGTAATCCCAGAAATCAGCATGTGAATGTGGAATGCATGTTGAGGGGTGCCTGAAAATTATGTACAACAGTAGCACAAAACAAATGATGCCATAGCTGTTATGCAAAGAATTGCCAAACAAGCTACCTAAACCAAAACTGCCAGATCTCAAAGGATACGTGACTGCATAGAACAGAGCTTGTCTCATGTTTCCACTGAAATGCAGAATAAAAAAAAGGAGAATGACATCTGAAATAAAGAACAGATCACTTGTCAGAGAAGGGGCACAAATGCACTCAGAGATTTCCACTGGGCACCATGTCTATGCAATACATGTCTATGTATTTTCTTAAAGGCTTTGTCTCTCAAATTTGATTGATGTCCAAAACACTGCAAGCTCCAAAGTAATGTTTTTCTTAAGAGTTTAGGGTGTTTTATAATGTTTCTCTGCCACATGGAGTCACTGGAGGAAGAATGAACTTATACTGCACTTCCATGTGTGTATGAATTAGAGCCTTCTCCTCTACCTGATGGTCAGTTTTCACATTATAAGAGTTCCACTGTATTTGAGATGTTCATTCCCTCCTCCCCTCAACTCCAGCTAGAATTGGTCAGTGGATTCACCCCACTGCAGTGGAGTACTGTACCTACATGCAGAACCTTGAAGTGCTGAATGAACCCAGTTTTATTTCCAAAACAAGGCTTAAAAAAATTACCTTGTGCAATGATGATGGGGTATTCCAGGTAGGTCTGCAGAGGGTAACCATAATAGATCTGGTACCTCAGAAACACAAGGAAGCTAAACAGAAAGACACAAAATAGCATGACTGCACGAAGAGACAGGACAGGTGCTTCACAACTTCCTTATGACTGTTTTGGTTGTGCCAAAAGGCTCCAGATAGGTGTAGCTGTCAAACTGATCAAAGATGAATACAAAGGGGAAGCTTGATGATTCTGTAGTCTATTTCTGTTACCTTGAAATAGAGTAAGATGTAGAGAGTTGCCCACACTTCTTGCAAGGTCTTTGTGGCACACTGTGTAAGGCATAATTTTATTAATTACAACTGATGAGAAAGAATTAAAGGCTTCCACACCTAGAAGACACCCTCTTTTTGCAATTACCTTGGGACCTCGGGGATAACTGATTATTTATGTTTGCAGTTGAATCTACACATTAAGCAAGTTTTACAGGAGTAGAAAACATCTTCCAAGCTATCTAGACTACACTGTTATGACATTGTTCAGTGTAGCTGTACTGGTCAGACCAGGAGTCATGTTAAGTGCACCAAAATGGCAATGTTCCTTCCTGCCACTCCACAATATAGTATCTAAAAGGAATCAAACTTTTATTGTGTTTTCTTTACTTTCTTCAGCTTTCATGCAAGTCCATGGGGTTTGACAGAAACTCCAAGGCTGCAGAGAGGACAGAAAGGACTCTTAGAGCATAATTTTATGAAAAGGAAAAATTGGTGGTTTCTGCACAGAAAGATGGCATAAGGAACTGTATGCCTTGTAAGAAACTGGGTTTTACAGTATTCAGATTTAGAATATTTGAACTTTCTAGAAGTCTTTATTTTTTGTAGGGTCAGATTAGACTTCTTGCCGTGAGCACCATGCTTCTGCATCACTCCTCTCCCAGGTCACTATGTGCTGACTCTGCAGAACTATCCCAGTTTGCACCAGTATCACCAAAGCTCCCTGCAGCAGCTGAACTCTTTTAAAGGTTGCAGGATAAACAGTCTACTAAATAGAAACAAACAGTCCTAATAAATGTTTCCAAAAAGCCTCATAGCAACTCTTTCAAAACAGTTTTGCCCAGAGCAGGCACAGAACCTGCAGCAGTGTGGCAACTGTGGTTATCTCACAGGTGCTGAGGAGACATTTATAGCTTCTCCATGCTCATCTAAAATACTACTTAGAAAGCCTTTTCAGTTCACACCAACACATATGAATGATTTCAAAATCCTACCACTGATTTTTGGCTGGAGCTGTGGGGTAAGTTATCTCTGCTGGAACTAGAATCTGAGATGTATTAAGGCTAAATAGCAACAAGAAGAGTTCATTGCCAGGGAGAAAACCAAGCAGTGAACAGCAACTGTGGCGACCAAGGGAATTCTGCAGTGCTCTGTGAAGAAAGATGTCTGTATGCTTAAGCTTCTGCAGCACCAGGCCAGAGTCAAGAGCTGTGCCTCGAACTGAAGACAACACACCATTTTTGTGAGATGATTTTTCTGAATAAAAATCCCTTTTTCAGCTTGGCAGAGAGAACTAGCAGCCATCTGGAGGCAGTTCCTGGCCTCCTCCATCACTGGGTTCAGCAAACACAAGGCTCTTCAAGGTATTTTTTCACATACCGGTACCCACATTTGCATGTACATGCACGCAGTTTCTCTATTTGTTTTTCATTCCATACAATCCTCTTGAAGCAAGATTTAATGAGCCTACCCATGTAAGCTCATTATAGACTGACAAATCTTTGGAGTCTGACACAGTCTGTAATTTTCTTAAAGAATGATTATGTTTTACTTATTTGGGTGATAGAAGCCTGTCTAACTAGCACAACAAGGCACACGGACCATTTAGTAATCTAACACATGGCTTAGACCCAGCCTGTCGTCTCCGCATAGGTGGCCTGGGTTGGTTTGACGTAAGTTACGAAAGCCCAGTTTAAATTTAAGCAACAGCGTGGAAACGCTTTAAAATAGCAGGTTCCTGGTCCACAGAATCCACGCGCCCACTGAGGGTAGGAGGCGGTCATCAGGCTCCGCCGAGGCTATGCGTGAGCGAGTTCAAACCCGAGGGGATTCAAGGGCTACTCGCCGCACCCGTCCAACAGCCACTCAACACATCGTACTCCGTGACGAGCGAATTTCGCAGCGTTTGCCGCTGCCCGCCCACCGCTGAGGGCAGCCCCGCTAAAGCGGGGAGCGAGGGGAGGGTGCGCTCTCGCCGTGCAGGCTCCGCGGCGGCAACGGCAGCTCTGTGTTGTCCCCGCGTCCCCTTCCCGCAGCCGCCTTACCCGGCCAGCTCCAACAGCAGGCTGCCCACGCTGACCCCCCGCGCAGACCTGGCTGCCAGCACAGCTGCCAGCTGCGGCAGCTTGATCACCGCGCACACAGCCCAGGTGCTCCAGTGCGCCAGGTCCAGCAGCGCCGGCGCCATCCCGCTGCAGTCTCTAATGGAGAACCCGCGGCGGGGTGCGGCCTAGCAGGGTGGGGTGGGGAGTCGGCCTGGTTCTGCCCGGCCCTGCTGTGCGCGGAGCTGCCCGGGGCGTGGAGGCCGCCCGGCGTGTGGGAAGAGGAGAGCTGGACATAGCAGGGAGCGTTTTCTGCTCCCTGCTAGCCTTGGGCGTTGCTGGACTTGAGCGCCCTGCACGGCGGTTCGGCAATCCCAGGGAGGTCGGGGAGGCTTCCTCGGAGGGAGAGTGCTTCCTGTCAGCCGCTTGCCGGGGAGGGAGCCGGGCACCCACCCGCGGTGACCGGCGGAGCGGGGCAGGGACTCCCAGGCCTCTGGGGTCGTCTCCGTGTCCCCGGTTGAGGCCTACTCGCAGCTGCTGCCCCTCGGTGTCAGGGGCGAGAACGTTAAGCTCCAGGTTGAGAGCGTTGGTGCTGAAATTATTCTTTGTTACCTTAAACAAAACCCACAGATCAGTAATCACCAGGTGCTGTGTTGGTGTTAAAAACACGGGTTGTGTTCACCTAGGAGTAGTGTGGGTCAGTGTCTGGTCTGCAGCTGTTGGCTGGAGTGCAGTTTTCTCCTCCAAAGTGGAGTTGGTAGTGTTTCACCTCCCCTGCTTTTCAGATCACTGTCTGGATCACTGCAGTAACAATTCCTGCAGTAGAAATGGCTTGGTTTTGGCAACAGTACTTTTGGTTACACAGAAAGAAAATTCAGCAAAACTAAAAGTTCCTGAATGTTGATTTTGTTGGATTATCAGAGATGGAGCAACTTCCCTGGAACATACACCTACCCACCATACAGAGTTACACACAAAAATAGTACAATTCATTGTTTAAAGCTTTTATGCATATTGGCTTGTCAGAACTGAGTAAAACTAATTATCCAAGGACTATATATTTGTACTGAACACACGCATTCAGAATCTTGGCTCTTTAATGCCTGCATATGTCTAGGACTACTTAGTGTTAAATCCATACCATTAATTTTACCTACAGCATAATTACTTTAATATGAGGGGTTGTTCACAGGCATTACATTTCTTCTTTCTCATTTTAATGAAAGTTGTGTTTCTGTGTGACAGTTCTTAACACTGTTTAGTTTCAGCTCTTTTGCATTTCTCACAATTTTTTTTCTCTTGTTTTTATAGAATGATTTGACAAACATGTTCATGACATTCATTCCATGCATCTTTAGTGGTATTTTAAAACAATATTACTAATGCTTAGTTTAAAAATCCTGTTATCCTCTGTGTCATTCAGTCATAAAAAAAAAAGACAGGTATGCAGGAGTACATAAAGTCTCAAAACCTCTGATCAAAATAAATGCCCCTCCAAATACAGAATTGTAATTTTGAAACTGTTTCTGTTAATATAACTCAAATTAACCAAGCTTTTCCAAGAAAATAAACTAAAAGAAGAAGAGGATATTTGAAGTTACCTTAAAACAAATGTTCCAAGATTTTCTTGATCAGCTGAGTTCTCAGCCTTGTAGGAGTATTGTGTACTTAACAAGCTGAGTAACCCATCATACAAGATGAAGTTCTCTCCTTTAAAATTAGGTCTGAGGTATAGATTTATTTGTCATTTCAGATAATCTGACAATAACAGAGAAATATTTAAGGTAGAAGTTGTTAATCTGCATACTGTGTGGATGCTGAACCAACAAAATATAAAAATACCAATAATATGCCCTACCTTGTGTCTTAACTAGAATAATCAAGAAGCTGAAGTGACTTCAAGCTACTAAGTGGGTCCATGAGCATATTTTCACTCAACTATTTTTGTCTTTAAAGAAGACATGACTTTTTTTACCTGACAAGGATTCAGAGTCGCAAGTAAGAGTTTTTAAGAGAGAGATCCTGCTTTAGGGAAATTTTGGTAGTTTCCATCTGGGCAGAATTTAGGAATAACAGCTTGAAGGCCCTAATAAATTATTGTTGATTTCTAAAACCAACAAACTAAAAAATACACCACTGCAGAAAATGACTGTTTTAAGATGAACCTCAATTCAGAAATTTTGTTTTGTAGAGTGTTCTTTATAGAAAGCAAACAATAGGAATATGTGTATGTGCACTTCTGTCTCAGAGTGGAGTCACCAATAACAATAACTCTCCTTTTTTTTCTCTAACATGGGTGGTTTTAATGTGAAGAGCAGTCTGCCTTGCCGTGGGCAACCCCTCCATCCCAGAAGAACTCATGTCCAGGGCCTCATACCTGTTGAGCATAGAGACCTGGGAGGGTAAGGCAGGCCGGGAAAGGACTTGCCTACCACCCCAAGCAGTAACCTGTTTCCATTCCCCCCTTTCTTCTAGGCCTCCTCCTTTGAGCTGGTGGTGAGGATAAGAGCTTCCTCCTTTCTTGAGGTGTGACCACCTGCTGAGATTATTTTGGGGATGACAAGGAGTGGATGCACCAGTCTATCTCCCCCTCACACTCCCTAATGGTCCTTAACTTCTCCACTTCCTCCTTCAGCTCTGCCACCAGGCTGAGCAGATCCTGTAGCTGTTCACACGTCACACAGCTGTCTTCAGCAAACAGTGACAGGCTCTGGCACTCCCTGCAGCCGGAGGCCTGGGTAGCTGCATGTTCACGCAGAAACACTGCCTGGTAGCCACTTCCCTACTGGCAATGACTTTCTTCTTAGCACGAACCATGGTAGGCGTTTCCTGGCTGAGTGAAGACTAATAGAGGAACTCATCTCTGAATTTGCAAGGATGACTACATCCCCTGAACGCCCCCCCTGTTCGCACAAACTGCGGCAGTAACGGCGCCGTCTCTGTTCCCCCGCCCCTGTCCATCGCACTCCAAGCCGGTTGCGCTCCCTGGACCAGACTTTTACACAAGAGGGCTGAGCCTCCTTGAGTGCTGGTGCCGCCCACGGTGAGTCAGAGCTACAGGCTCTACGTGCCTCGCTGGGGCGGGGCGGGGGGGTGGTGGTGCTGGGTTGCAGCAGCTTGTGTCTATGGTCGTGGCTCAGTCCTTTCCGCTTTCGGAAAGCCTCGGTGTGTTCCTCCCTGATGTGGTCTTTCAGCAGACCTGACTGCCTGGGTGACTTGGCTTAGACTTAGCTGCCTGTACTCCAGTTACCATCACGGCTTCTCTAGACTCAGCTTAGTGGCCCACATCTTTAGGGTAAGCCGTGGAAGGTCTTGTCCAAAACTGGAAGAAGTGCTTCAGCTGAAACAGTGCCAGAAGGATTAAATCATGCGCTACTTAGACCGTGCTCTTTCCCATACTCTCCGCCTTGCCTGAGCTCTCTAGGAGAGGGATCCTCTGGAATCACACACAGCAGTCAAGAATTTGGAATTATTGAATGTCTCTTGAAATTAAAAAGGAATTGTGTGACACTGACTTGCTATAACTTACCCTCCTTTTCAGTGGATTACTTGGTGTGGAGTGAGTGCCACCTGGAGGTTAGGAAACATGGAGCTCTGTATGCTTTCATACTGAAAAACAAAATCCCCATGCTTTAAAAATGAAATGTTTTTACATGAATAGGAGCTTCAGGCTCACAGATACTGGACATCTGCCATTCAGTGTAGAGTTTGTGACCCATAGCAAGACATGAGGCTGCTCAGTCTGTCTTTCAGTATTATACAATCACCAATAAATAAGTGGGTTTTGGAAGAAACTGGACAATAAAGGCACAAGGAAAGGCTTGATCTGCACTCTCATCATCTTCTTTCATATGTTTGAGGACAAACCAGTTCCTGGTGCAGTTTTCTCACAGGAGAGAGCAGGAAGCATTTTAGCTGAACAAGAAGATATCTTTTCTAAAGGGTAGGTTCCCATTTGATACGTCAGAACACAGTGGTCTATCCCATATCAATTCTGCACAGAGTGGAATCAGTCCTCCTCACTTGGGCTGACTGCATGATGTGTGGCCTTCCTTCTTCAGGTGACTTAGCTGTCACCTTGAAAGCCTTAGTCCTCCAAGTCCTCCAGTTCTCACTGTGTTGAGGAAGCTAAGCACTGCTTGGTGCCATGACTACAGTGAGTGGGATTTGGCTCTTCTGCTACAGTGTCTTCCTTCTTCTGGAGACCGCTTACATGTTGACAGTGATCCCATTGTTCTATACCACCTCTTGTACTTCTTAACTGCCTTCTGCTGATCATAAAAACAAGAGCCTTATTTGCAAAACCTAAGCACAATCTGAGAATTTGAGAGCAGCAAATCTAAAGAGGCAAAAATTGAAAACTAGTGTGAAAAAATTTGAACTCCCTCCCTCGGCAGGGAGAGGTTAAAAAGGACAAAGCACATCTCATGTGGCTTAAATTTTATTCTTTAGAGCAAGCTTAAACATTCAGGTGACAGAGCCTGGTGAATCCTTGACTAACTACACAAACTGCAACAAGTTGCTGCATTTTATTGTGCTGACTTTCAGAACTGAAAGTATGTAGTTTATGGTGGGACTTATCTGACTGGGTCTCTGTTAATTGTTAATTTTCAGAAGACAAAAATTCAGGAATTGCCTTTTGGCTGTAATCTTGTTCATTCTGATGTGTGTGGCAACCATTTTTTGGCTTACATGGGAAGATGGAGGAGACCTGTAGCACTGTGTGTCTGTATATGGCCCAGTCACCCCTAATACAAAGAGGATTGGCTCTTGGGGCACTGTTGGACAATATGCATCTTTGATCTTGAAAGAAAATCCGTCCTAGACAGAGTATTCTCAGGTCCCTCTGAGAAAAGGATTGAGGAATTTTTTGACGTGCTGTGGAGTCAGTTGGCTGGAACCATTGAACTGACATTGTTACTGTTCCATTTTTTACTGAAGCACTAGGAAAGCTGGAGCTCACCCTCAAGTTTCCTCTTTTGTGCTCCACTACTGAAAAAATAATCCATTTTTACCAGAGCCCTGCCAAGTTCAGTATTAATTCTACTGCCAATAATTTGGTTGGTCGAGTTGGGAACTTTGCTTGAGAACATAGACATATAGTTTGGCAGTGGCTTCTGCTCCTTTTTCTTACCCTGGATAAAACAAAGAAAATTAGTAAAGTTTTCAGAATTACATCCATTGCTTGTTACAAAATTACAGGTTACTGACATTGTTTATAATATAATCCCTTTTGCATTTGAAATTAGAAAGTATTTGAAAATATCATACTGAATGTACATGAAAGTGTTGAAAAAATAAAGTGAAACAATTATTTTTTCCTGTCATCTTACAAGGGAATAGGATAACATGGGGAAATTAATAATTTTCAAGTCCGTTGCATAAAATGTCAGCTGGGACAGAAGTTAGCTTGCTCTAGAATGCTCATGATGTGGGAGGGTTTTTGTTTAGTTTTAGTAAGTGGTTTGGATTTCAGCTTGATGACTTTATCCTACAAATTTTCTCCTAATAAGTTGGTTCTTCTAGCACTAGTTTTTCTGTGGAGTTGTTGATATTGAAACAGATTGAACACATGCATCTACTGTATATCTTTGTGGCATAGGTAGCAGATGAAAGGCACTTCAGTTCGCTCTTATTTTTCCCTAAAGATTTTAGCCTTAAAGCATTTACCATTATGTCTAAGTATGCCTCAGTTTTAAGTATTAGCCTAACTCACATTGATGAAAACTAAAAAGACCCTGGGTTACAGTTAGATGGTTGTTTGAAACTTACCCCTTGGTCATAGTCCTTTAGGAAACTCCAGTTCTGGTACCTTGGAATAAAAGTAAAAAATGCAATGTAAAGTTTTCTGTCTTTAAATCAAATAGTTAACAGTGGTCATATTTGAGTGCCTATTTAACTGGTCTGTTTGATATTACAGCCCAGCTCTTACACATACAAACTCTTTGTACTGAAATCTGCCTTCCCTGTGGTGAAGCCCAGGGTTTTCTTTATTCCCATATAGAGTCAATACTATGTGAGGAGGTTGTTTGTTTTGTCTTTCTTTTTTTTCCCTAAAGGAAGATGAAGTTAGCATGTCCACAATGCATTCCTTGTACAAATACAGATAAATTAACAAAGTCCTCAGTCACTTTAGCAAACTTTTGTCCCATGCCTTGAGTTAGATACAGCTTCTTATTTTTTAAATGGTCAGTATTCACAGAATCACAGAATTCCCTGGTAGGGATTCCCAGAGCCATATTTGCTGCAGGCAGACACCCACACGAGTGTTTTGTGCAGATAGGCAGTTGCGCTAGGAGCAAACTGAGGAGTCAGAAGACTTGAAGCTTATTCTCCAGCTCTGTTCTATACCTGGTGTGGGACTACAGGGCAAGGCCTTTGAATTTCTGTCCTTTGCTTTCCCCAGCATGGAATGGAGAAAACATTCACCAACTATTGTAAAAGTACTGTGAGGTCAAGAGAAGAAACAGTTACCTACAGCTGTATTTGCAGGAAGGCTCAAGGGACAACTGGCTTGACTCTCTGAGCTGGTTAACTGTATCTATACAGTGTGACATCAAAGCTCAGTCTATATGATGTGTTATCTTACCCATGAAGATGAGTTTGCATCAATACCCATGATTGTGAGGCTCAGAAGGCAGGTACAGACAGAGCCCCTCCTGCTGCCTTAGCTGGGGATATGGGTATGGAGCATGCTGGGCCTGTTTGGGAGGAGTCTGGGTGCACAACTGGGATGTTGCCACCATGGCCCTGGCTTTGTATGAGTCTGAGTCCCTCAGGTAAAAGGAGCCAGACAAGACTGCAAATGCATCTCTGAGGAAATCAGAGCTGTGATTTATATCTTCTCCAGAAGGTTGTGGAGGATGGGGATTGTGAATGGTTTCTTATCCTATTCTGAAAAATCCCAAGAGTGATGTTCTCTTTCCTCCCTTCCCTTTAGCTTGGCTAGTACACAGCCTGAGTTTACTTTTACCAAGGATATTCTTCTAACAGGCATGCTCGTGCTGCATACTGAAGTATGAACATAAACACTTACTCAAGATATGTGGCAGAGATAGTGAGGATCTTAGTTTCGGGTTGCCTCAGGTCACTGGTGTATACACAGTCAAAGCTGAGGTTGTATGTGTGCAGTTCAGCATGATGAAACACTCTAACAATGGGGCATGTTCACTAGATTTACAGACTGAGAATACAAAATCATATTTTGGCAGAACACTCTGTTCAGCTTCTCTTTCAGCCACTTCCAAGAATAGGAGAAGAGGTGATAATATCTGTGTGTCTGCAATAAATTATAAAGGTTGGCACATTTATATCTTCATTGTGGAGCTCTCTATAAAGATAAAAGATACTTCAAATGCAATTCTTTGCATCTCTTTTCAGCTTAAGCCCAGCAAGCTAGGAGATATTAGCATAGATTTAGTGCAGTGAAGGAAAACATAGATAAGATAGTTTTAGAAAAAAAAAGGTGTTAGGGTCTGATCCAAAGTCTCTGCAGAAGAAAATTTCCCTTAATAGTGTAGGCTTTGGATCAAGCCCTAAGACTGTCAGGAAACATCAGTACCATTGTCAAGATGAGTAGAAGAGGCATGAACTGGAACAAGTGACTTACCAGATTTTTCTTCCTCTCTTTTCAGCCTCCACAGACTCTCTCCAGATCCTATCCTGCTGAACCTGGTCCTGCTGCAGTTCTTCCTGCTCATCTACCCAGGCATGAGTAGCTGGTTGTGCAATTACAGGTCTTCTGGTCTGATTGCTGCCAGGACACACAGATGGAGCTGAGGCTAGTTGCCCCAGAGGTATGGTTGCTGGTTGCCAAGACCTAACTGAGGTATTTCTCCTGAATCCAGAACCCTTTCCCAACTTGTCCATTTTGAGACTCACTGTATCCTCAGAATTGTTAGATATATTGTGACTGTTAGGAAAGTTCAACCTGCTATTTATTATTTTCCTTTTCAAAGCTCCTCTCCTGACATTTTCTTTCAGTTGCTGATTTGGAGTGCTTTCAGAAAATGAATGCACACAGCAACCCTAACAGGCAGTGCTCAGCACTGTCCTACTTCCCTCTTATTTAATGCTCATTTCCTACTGCTTTATGTTACTTAGTAGCTTGCAGCTGAAGGAGTTTTCAGGGTAACTGCAGTTTTGTAAGAAATGACTGCTACTGAAAGACATCAGATCTCCAGCTGTAATCAGCAAGGTCTCAGCTTAGAAGGCGATTAAAGCTGCTTGCAGCTGAGATCACCCCCCATTCAAAATCCTCAGAACAAGAAAGTCTGTTTTAGTAGCAAAGGATGCTGTGGAGATTGTTGCTGAGCCTAGCAGGGGGACTTTTGTTGTGGTTATGTAGCAGAAGCAAAATCTCCTGAAAGCTGCAGGTTTCCCTGGTGTGTTTACTGTCTCCATTGGAAACAAGTCTTGATTTGTGAATAATCACCAGAAAGGGAGCAGACACTCAGGAGGACAACTGCTGGGGCCTTGAACTTTATTTTTGGAAGAGCTTTTTTGTTTAAAATAAGGTATTTCCAAGAATCTGTGCTTTGAAAGCTCCTTATTTTCAGATTTTAAAAGAAGAGTAGCTAGAGATCATCAAAAGTAATTTTTAAGTGCTTAGAGGTTTCTGCAGAATGTATTAAGCAACTATGAGAAGTGGTTTCTGAGTAACTTGAAAGGGTTATTAGTATACAAAGTGACAATTTTCAAAAGTGTCCAAAATGTCAGTGTTTGTCTTTGCAGTCAGGCTATTGGGCTTTTGTGGTATGAAGTCACTTCCTCAAGTATTTGTGACCTTGCAGGAAAATGGAGCATTTGAAATATAAATTTCCTCTGAAATTCTTAACTGACTTGTTTTTCGGTAGTGTGGATTAGCTCCAGATGAATTCTAGCCTCTTGATTCATCTTCCTGGTAAATGCTAGTGAACTTTGAATCTATTTTTTAAGGGTTTTTTTTGGCAAGCTTATTTGCTTGCAGTATTGGGAAATACATGCTGGCTTTGACAAATGATTTCTTTTAAAATAGTTACAGCTATACAACAACCCAAACACTTCATGTAGATATATTTGAGCAATAAATACTTCTGTATTTGGAAAAATTATTCTGACTTTGAGGACTGCAACAACATAACTTTAGAAGAAGTAAACTATCTCAAATCACAATATTTGTTTTGGATTTGAATGAAACCTTAGTAGACCTTTTGTTTGTTTGCTTGTTTTTCTGAGTTGGCTGAAATGTAACCAGAGTTTTTCATCTCCTTCAGCCAAAAAGCAAAAAAAAGTCATGTACACCCCCCCCAGCAGTATCACTAACTGAAGAAATGAACTGTTTGCCAATGTGGCCTGAGAGTTGTCTCTGTTCCTCTTGTGGAATGTGCTTGTCCTGCTGCATTCGTTCCAGGGTCCTCTCTAAGTTGGAGCATGTGCATCTGGTTGGAGACTGGGGTTTGAGCAGCATCTAATGGCTTTAAAAGGAACCATCTACCAGTTTAGCATCATATTTGTTCATTGTGACACCTTGGGGCATTTAAGCAGGGAGCTCATTTGAATTGGTATGACTGATTTACTGTGTATCTCTTCTCATCCTGTAATAGTGTAGGTTGATGTTTATTATGGCTTCATGGCATATGTATCTATGTATGCTGTGTTTCTATAGCATCTTTTATTTTTCTGGTTGGGGACATGAATATTGAAAAAAGTTATGAGTATCACTGTAGGAAATGGTGCCTTTACTTAACAGTTTGTTTCAGGATTACTTTATCTGACAAGCAGTGTCAGTGCATATCATTCTGAGGAAGAACTTGACTGAAATTAGTCTTTTGTTGTTGTCAGACAAGTGGTGATATGGACTACAAATTCCAAATGTTCCAAATACTTGAGTGATTTCTCCCTGTCAAAGGAAAAGATGTACAGAGAGTCTTTCTATGTAGCAAAAAGTTGAGGTGTTTAGACAAAACATCTTTTTGACCACAAGAGGGTATTGCAGTATCAGTTATGCAAGAGCTAGTGTTTATATGCACTGCCATATTTTTAAAATACACATTTCTCAAAATTGGTTGTTTACATTGGCAATAGTGAAGAAAATCAGGTTTTGTTTGCCAGTGTTTGATGTCCTTGTCCAGAGGCAACAATTTCTGATCTGGTTATTCTCAAATTTGGTGGTTTTTTGTAGTAACAAGTTTCTTGAAGCTCAAGAAATTCCCATAGACTTCACTACAAGACAGGGACTTCAGAGTCTTTTTGGAAGTGCATGTTGATCCAGGATGGGGGCTGTCAAAGTCAGTGAGACTCTGATCTGAATTTCACATGTCGTCCCACCTGCAGGAATAAGGTCTGAAATCTTGTTTAGCTCATTTGTGTTTTTCAGATTTCTCTTTTACATCCAAGTCTTCTACATTAAACATCCAATGTTAGTTTGCACATTTTTCATAAGTCAGTACTGTGCTGGGATATTTTCCTACAAAAGTCTCCTAAACTTTAATGCCTGTGTTGCCTAATGTTCATGCCATGTTTTGTACAGCTCTGACTGTGGAAAAGGGAGCTAGAAGGATTTCTGGGTTCTCCCACTCCTAGATCTGCTGCTGAATTTAGAAGATGCATGGTATGCCTGCTTGTCTCTCAACAGCTCACTTGTAAAAGGAGAATCACAGCCATATCACATCATATGTGAAGAACAAATTTCCAAGGGGTGTTAGAGTGATTTGATGGACAGCAAAGTAATTTTCATATGAGAAAGTTTTCGAGACCTTGCAAGATTTAAGAAATGCACAGATTTAAAAATACAGGTTCAACATGTATGTCAGGAGTGAATAAGAGGCAGGGGCAAAATCGTCTGCTGGAGGAGAGGGCAGCTCTCTGGAGACCAGCTTTTCAGAGCAAATCACCATTTGGAAGATCTCTACCACTTCACAAATGGGATGGAGACTTGGAAATCTTTCAGTATGTGCAGTGTTGCCTGTCTCAAACAGTGACATTTGCATTGTCACCATAATCTTCTTCAAATGAATAAAGATCAGCCAAGTCATTCAAGATTGCAGTCTGGAAGATGGGTCCTGTCGATAGTAAGCAACAGGGTGTTAGATGATTGCTCACAGAACACCACAAGAAGTGATGGATGGCAAAATGTTACTGGGGAACTTTCTCACTGGCACTGGGCATTAACCACTAGGGGCCCTAGAAACCTCAGAGGTGCCAGATCCTGCTGAGAAGCTGTGTCTTGGGTCTGGCAGGAGCAGAGTGCCTTGGGTTGCTGTATGTAGCCAACAGAAAAACAAATCCTGCAAACTACCAATTTGGAGTAAAACTTCTAAAGTATCAGGTAGCTACTTAATTAAAGGCCTTATGCATTATGTTGTGCTGTAGATTTCATTAAAAAAGTAGAATTTCCTTGTCTGAATGGGGTTTGCTGCAAGAGCCTGGCAAAGTGAGTGTCTGTTGTGTCGGCAGCGTACAAATACCACCAAGGGAATGTCTGCTTCCAGTGACACAGAGTCTGACACTTCAACATAAAATCAGAGCTGTAATGCAGATTGGAAGACATCTGTTGTGCTTTATTTTCATCCTCATACAAATTCTAGTGTTACAAAATATGTTTAATACCCATTTGCAGTTTGGTTTACTTGAAACAAAACCAATTCATTTGAAAAAGGTATTATGTACTTGAAAAACATATTAACCAGCAGCTAGTCCACAGAATATACTGGCATGTTACATTAGAGTCTTCTGCTTAGACCAGCTGCCTGAGCAAGGTGATGGGATTTCAGACAGGGAGCACTGCAGTGCCAGTGTGTGAGTAGGGGAGATTGGCAGTATCTGGTATGAGGAGAAAGAACTGTAAGAAGTGTTCCTCACTGACTAGAGAATATTTTCTGTTGCTATTTCACATAATTTTGGTCTTAGAGGCTAGATCCTGTCAAGAAATGCAGTATGCATGGACAACCAAAGTTCTCTTCATTAGTCAGAGTTCTTCGAGTCACATCCTTGCCACAGCAGGGAGCTCTGCTAACTGCATAATGAAGCTTGGCTTTATTCTGTTCATCCTCACTGTTTCCTGCACAGTTCATTAACAGGTTTAAGAGAATTTCAGAGTATAAAGTGATTAAGTACTTCTGAAAAGGTTGTGCTTTGTAGGGCTTAAGTACCTAAGGCATCTTTTTGACCTCTGAAGTCTGATGTAGTCCTGCTTTTCAGTGGTCCTGTAGTGTACATGGGTTAACAGTATCAGCTATACAGCTTTACAGGTACATTTGTAACAGCAGAGGAGAAGCTGCTTCACAAATACTACAGAAACACAGTTTTCTCTCTCTGGCACCTGAGGCATACCTGGTTTTTTTCAAATGTTCCTAACCTTTGCAAGTTCTGTTGGCTGAGAATAAAATAAAATAACTTCCTTTAAGGTTTTTTTAGAATAACTGTCAGAGTCTAAAATTGGGAAGCCTTGTCTGATCATGTCAATCACAAGCTTTATGTGTTCTTCAGCAAAGCTTTTAGTGTCTTCATTGCAGCTATTAGTGTAGGTTTCCTTCTTAACTGTAGAAGCTAATGTTAAATTACACTTCAGCCTGGGATTTGGCCAGCTCTGACTGTTGAGGCTTAGAAGGAAGCTCTTACTAAAGGCAAAATGTTCCCATAACTGGATGTAGGGGATTTTATATGTAGCTTTTTATTTGATACACTAGAGTCTGGTGGCAAGTTTCCTGAGATCATAGAAGAATTAGGGTCTGCAGGTACCTCAGGGAGTCTCTAGCACAACCTGCTCCTCAGACCAGGGTCAGCTATGAGATCAGACCATCTAGTCAGGGCCTTATGCCATTGGTCTTGAAAGTCTCCAAGGGTGTATAATGCACAACCTTTTTGAGTAACATGTCTTACCACTTGGCTGTCCTCATTATGAAGAACTTTTGCCTTACATACAGTCAGAACCTGTATTGTTTCAGTTTGTGCCCATTTTAGCTCATCTTCCCATGGGGTATTACTGTAAGTAGCCTGGCTGTGTCTTTACAATATCCTCCTTGCAGGTACTGGGAGAATGCTCTTTGGTCTCCTTACAGCCTTCTCTGCTCCAGGCTTGATCACTGGTCACACTGCCTGTGCTACACAGATCTGTCAAATCTTTACCTATCTCACTCCATCCTTTTTTTCCTGCCTGATTTGACCACATACATTGCCTCATGCCCAGCAGGGCAGATGCCCCATGAGACCTAGAAAAGTAAGTAACAGAGTGTACTGGGAAAGCACAGTCCATTTTGCCATTCTTTTCTTGGATCACCTGCACTGTTCTGTAGTTGAGTTCAGCCTTATTCCTTCTATGGTTGTGGAGAGCTTCTTTGTTTTGCTATGGAGCTGGAAACTTTTGCTCCCTGAAGAAATGGACAGCGAGAACAATGTGAAATCTTCCTGGATGTGTTTGGAGCTTTGTATTTTTAGCTCACTCGTGCAGCATTTCGCATGCGAATACTCAAACAGTTAGGGAAAAGCAAATGGAAAACAGCTGCATCCTTAGACCTTAGGGCCAGAGCAGGCAAACAGACTTGGAACAGCTTTCAGACTGGACTTTGGTTATACCAGATGCTTCATTAAAGATCCTGTTACAGTTTAATGAAGAGAATGAGAACCCAGCTCTTAGGCTGGGTTGTATTTCAGTTTTCAGGACAGGTCCCAGTTTTTAGGAAGTCTTTTGCTTAGGTTAAGGGTTAAGTTTAGAAAGCTTCTGAAACAGTAGACAGATATTCAATTAAAATACAGTCGCAGAACTAGGGAAAAAACCTACTTTCTTATAACTGACCACTTAATGAGAAAAGGTCAAGACTTTTTGAGTGAATTATCCATATAATCTACAATTGCAGTATCAGGATTACATACCTCTCTTCAAAAATTCAGCTTTGATCACAGTGATGATACATGTGCACCTGCCAGCCTCTTCCATGTAGACATCATAAAAACTTCTCAGCAAAGCTGAAATTGTGGGAAATTTTTGACCTGTTCAACCTGAAGTATTTAATCTTGAAATGTAATGACATTAGTGAATCTTTGATAAATGAGAAACAGGGTTTCTGAAATGCTTCTGGGATCTGGAGTCCTAGGACAGAGAGCAGAGTAAAGCCAGAAGCCTGACAGCATGGAGAATCCTGTCAGGTGAGTTCTCCAACAGCTTTAAGCATTCCTGCTGATGAACAGCAAGAATGTCAAACCTCTGGGATACTGGGCTCCCTGCATCCTCATTTTTTGGGCAGACTACTTAAGGCTTCTGTATGTTTTTGAAAGAATGGAAGACAGCAAGTAAAATAGGGATAATCAGATGTGCTTTCTGTATTTTTTATGATCTACTGCAGCATTCCATGTCACTTGTAGTTTAAACCATGAAAAGAGCACTGTGCAAATCTTGGTTCATGTCTGCTGTGCATACCAAGGATCCTCTAAAAGTATTCTAAATTGTTTAAGATTGATTAACCTGTGCTGAATTAGTTGGGTCAGTTGAATTAGTCATGCACTTATTGCTGTTTAGCAAGTTCTAGAATACTAGAGAAATCCATGAAGGGTCAGCAGATCCATGGCAAACCTGCAAGAGACCTATATCTTTCTGTGATAGCAGGAGGGAATGCAAGGAACATCTGGCTGCCAGATTGCCCTATATGACAATGAGTGCATCAATATTCACATCTGATGTCTACTTAAGAGTGTTTTTCAGGTAAATCTCCCAGTCATCTCCACTTACTGTATTTTGGGTTGTGTCATGAGGTGGTTTTGGAATTTGTAGGCTGTGGGGACTCCTGGGTTGCTGCTGGGGGAGGTGAGCTGCACCCACTGTCCAGCTGCTCATGGCTGTCAATGCTGCAGACCAGGAAAGAGCAGGCAGGGCCTGACCCACAGGGTGGAATGAATCTCCTTGTGAGTCCTTAACAACAGTTGGTTCTGCTCCACAGAGCCACACTGCCTGCTATTGCAGACATGTTCCCTAGACCTCCATTACCTATAAGCTCAGTGGAGATGCCCTTATGGAGTCCTATATGCATATGTCAAAAATGAGATTTCTTGATATGAAGGAAAGATGTAACTACACCTCCACTAGGAAAATAGTGCCGGGGCCCACTCTTTGGGCAGGAATCAGAAGCATTTCCCACCTTAGTGGAAGAAGTTTATTATTAAGTGAATGCCTTGTCTTTTTTGTTACTTATTTGCTGTTTAAAAAGGGACTTATCCAGGAGTAAAGGGAGAAGTTGGATAGAGGACTTTGTAGAAAAATAACTTGAGTTTTCAATCTCGTGTTAAAGTATGCGTTTTTCCTCTATTTGATATGGTTTATATTCCTAATTCCAGCTATTCTTCTTTTGTAAGAGTTTTGTTTATAGACTTGAACCTGACAGTTGGAGCATTAAGGATATGTTTGGACTGCCTTCTTTGCAAGTCTGGTTATGAAAGCCACCTATGCCATTAGCATAAAATAAAAAGCAGAAACTTTGGTATAGTTGTAGTTCCATTAGGAGAGCAGTTCACAGGAGCCAAAAGGTTTCCTGATGAATGAGAATATTCATTCCGGAAATATCTTGCATTAGCTCTGTAATTAAAATAGTATCATACTCTTGCAAAAGGCTAGTTGAGGGATTTTGCAAGTAGCATCTTTGTGCTGTATCTGTTTGGTCTTTGCCTCTTCCCATTCCTCCAGGTCCTCATTAACGTGCCATAATGTGAATAATCACCTAGGCTGAATATCCTAACTTGTACCAGCCTACCATTCTGCAAGGTGATCAGAAAACAGCAGCAGTCAAAGCAGACTTTTAAAACTGTTTCTCCTTTTTTAAAGAATAAAGCCACCATTTTTAACCTAAAAAAAGTTTTAAAAAATGATAAGAAAAGTTTAGCTTGCTTTCCTACATACCTTTGTTTATGGTGAGCATTCAGTTTCATTTCCTTAGAATAAGAACTCCTCGGCTCCATGGCGTGTGACGGCTGCTTTGCTTTATACTTTCTGGTTTAGGGACTCCACTATTGGCTCTGTTGTTAGCTGGGAGAAGTAAATAGACTTTGAGAAAAAGATCACACCATAGCAACCCTCAGCTTCTGTTTACAGTTCAAATAAACTTCTGTGCCTTGGAAATTTATGTCCTGAGGAATTTTCTAAGCCAGTTCACTAATTGGTTTAATAACAAAAGGATTAATGCAGATAGGATGAAGACAAATTTGCACTCAATATTTAAATGGTGAATAATTTCATTTTTTGAAAGCTGGTGGTAAATAATACATCACAGCCACTCAGTAGGGAGAGGGTATTTTTTGACTTATGTATCACACTAGAAAGTGTATGAGAGTTCTGAGGGAGAGTTTCATGTAAGCATTTGACAGAATATGAATTCTCCCATTAAAATCAATATTAAAACTTCCCTTGTTTAATGGAAGCAACTCTGTATGTGTTTTGAAAATCTGAACCTGGCACTTTTTGGTTAAAGAGGTAGCTTTAACCAAAGCTAAACTTCTGTTGGCTGAGCTAGACATTTTACTTGAGAAAAGCTAGTGGAGTAAGTTATGGGCCTCTGGAAATCATGGCTACATGGAGATTTTAGACCTTTAAAGGGCATGTCAGGGACGGACATGTTTTCCTTTCTGCAACCAATGCTAAGACACTGTTGCTAGCAATGCTTTGTGTTTGTTGCTTTTTTAAATATGCAAATTAACAAGATTTTATTCCAAAGTGTAAACATTCCTTGTTCCTTAGAGATTTTACCCATACCATGTTGGTCCTTTTGCTGGCTTGCCTTTATACTCGACCAGTGGTGCAGAAAGCATGGGCAGGGAAGGGTTGGGCTGGAATGGAGTCACCATTTTAGAGGATCTTGTATCTGGTGAGGTCCTTATGGCTTTTGGCACAGAGGGAGGCTGGAGAAGATGATTAGGAGTCAGAGCAGGGTTAGGTATGTGATGATGTACTTCTGATTTTGTTCCTGCTCATGTTTGCATGCACTGTGGGATAATCTTTAAATTTGAATACAAATGTAGAATCTGGCCAGTTGATGGCATAGCTTCTGATGATATCACCAGCCAAATGAAGCTTGCATAATCCCAACCAAAACCAGGCTAACCAACAAGTTCAGTGGTTGTGAGCTGGGTTCACTGTTCAAAAATGGTTGCTTTAGCACAAGAAGTTGTGTTGCAATGCTGTTTGGTGCTTCTAGGCAATGTGTTAAGCATAGCAATGTGCCATTGCATTGTTGGAATATAAAAATATCATCTACATAGCAAAATCTATGATACTCAAATGAATCAGATGAAAAGTACCTTGTATACTATTTTATCTCTTCTGTATTGGAGTGAAGAACTGATGGTCAGGTGCACCCCTTGAATTCATTCTGGACAGCACATAGAGCAGAAGGACTGTGTATATTGGAACCGAGAACCACCAGGTGTAGGATACCCTGCATTTGGACACCCTAATCAGCTCAGCAGAATGCACATAGTGTATCTCTCTGGTGTTAGCATAGAGAGGGTATTGAGTGGCTGGTACTGGAGAAGTGGGAAGCCTGTGGGCCAGAGCATGGGGCAGTCCTGGGGTGGGCTAGAGTCCTGGGGTGGGCTAGAGAGTGAGTGGGAAGATGTGGGAAGAGGTATGACATGGGTGGTGGAAGGTAGATGTGGAGGTGTTGGGGTAGCATCACAGCAGGGGTGGTACTGATGAATATTTTGGGGGATGTGGTATGTGGCACCCATGGTCGTGACCATGGGCATGAGCACCAGGAACAGCTTCCATTAGCAGAGGGAACAGAGGTGGTTTTAACATGGAGTGGCTGGGAAATTGGGAAATCCTCAGGGTACCTCCTCCCTAATAGAAATTGTCAGAAGAAATAATAGCTACAGAACATCAGTGGAACACAAGTTTTGAAACCCACAAGTAGCTGATCCCCACAGAGCCTCCAGTGTGCTGCTTGCTCAGAGCCCACCTGCAACATGCACAGATGCAGGTTTATGCCTCTCCTTTCCCAATCTCCTTTCATCACATAAAGATTACCTGGGTGAGGGAAATGTCAAGCTTTTTATATAGCACTTGCTGCTATAGAAACCACTAGCTCTGTGACAATGTGCCCTGCTATGGAGGCACAGCCAGCAGTAGTTTCAGACTAGGGGATGCCATAACCTGCACTGTCAGTTTTCTGTATTTTTGACCAAAGCCCAGCTGCCTTCTCAACTGCTGTGTGTCTTTAACTTCTGTAACAAGCAACTTTTTAATGTTAGAAATAAAGATGCCAAATTTCTGGAGTTTTTTACCCTAAAAAAAAAAAATCCATAGCTTTGTAGTATAAAGGTTTATCTGCTATTTAAGTCTGTCACAATGTGTGGATGACATTAAGCCTCTGCTGGTTTGAATTATGGCTGTAACTTTCCCTGGAAAGTCACTTTCAGCCATCTCTGTGTCTCTCCAACACAGAAGAAAAAGGCAACATTAAAGGAGTTGATATATGGAAAGTATTGTGTCTGCTAAACCTTTCATAATAGTGTTAAGATAAAAAGTCTGCAAAGTGACTGTAGCTGATGAATATTTCTGAAGTCAGAGGAGGATGGAGCTGTCAGCTGTGAGGGGAGAAAGGCAATCTAGTATTGATCCTCAGTCAATAGAACAATCCTGCTAATGCTTGTAATTCTAATTTCTGTCACTAGAAAACAAACAGAACAAGGAGGAAACAAACGTAGAACATCTCCTGAAGACATCTGAAGTGCTCTCTGCTGAAAGTCAAAATGAGATCACGTTCATGATGTGTATTAAGGCAATAGATGTGCTTGCTGCTTTAGAGCTGACGAGATCTCTAGATGAAATAAAAGGGAGCTAGGGAGCTGCTTTAATAAAATCCAAATTCCGAATGTTACAGCTGAGGCAGTATCTCAAAAGCATTTACCTGAGAAACAGATCTGCACCTCTGTGAGGAGAACAGAAAACTTGGAAGATACAGTACAAAACAAAGGTCTCTTTTGAATAACCAGGATTAGCTTGTCCTGAACACAGTCGTGTGGAGAGTGTCCTCACTGAAAGCAGATGTCTGGGAAACCTGAAAAGGAGCATTCTGCAAGGGAGAAGATGAAGATAGACAACAAGGACAGGGTCTAAAAATGGTTGTTTGCTTCCCTATTCATGCTTTAGCCTCCCATCCTGCAGAGTGGTAAAGCAAGGTAGAGGTTAACCTTCTGGTTTGTTTTGTTTTTCTAGTTTAAGTGATTTTCCCCAATGTCTGCGTTATGTTTAGTTCATGCAAAACAGCATTTCAGAGTATGGACAGGGAATCTATAGGCAGGTGGTGTCAGCAAGATACTTTATGGATAGGCAGAGCAGGTCCCACCCACATTTGACGTAGCAAAGCCTCCTGCTGTGATCCAGCCAGGTGCATTTACCCAGCCAGGGCCTGGCTGTTGTTAGCCTGAGGTCTTCCAACAGGAGACAGCCTTGTCTCAGCCTAATGATAGGACCCTCCCCAGAAATGCACACAGAGGCTTGGTGCAGAGAACCAGTGTTTGTTTGGCTTTCAGTGTTAAGTAATTAATTGAACACCTTTTGGCACTGGAGGGAAAAAAAAAACCCTTCAAGTTTTTTACAAGTATTTTGCAGTACCCAAAGCTGTTACTTGCTCCATTTGCAAGTATCCATGATCCACTTGCATCATTTCCTGTTCCACAGTGACACAATGGCCTCCAGAGGATCTTTACCTTCTATACAGGTAATCTTACACCTACAGCAAGTTTATCTTAATTTTGCTCTTTTCTACTTCTTCCTTCTTCAGATGATTTAAGCTAATATCCAGGAGCAAGCAGCTGAAGTTCAACTCCTGATGCTGTGTTATTTGCCTTAGCGAGAATTTGTATATAACTTCTACAGCCCTAAGCAATGGCGGTTTCATTAGATTTGACATATTCTTTGGCTCACAGAGAGCTCTGCAGAGAGTTTAAAAAATTGGGCTGCTTATTTCGACAGAGGCTTGTTTGCAGGTTTAGGAGCTGAACCTATTTTGAGTTCCAAACCAGTCATCTCAGAGGAACTCTGGTGTCCCACTGGCGAAGTACGAAGTACAGATGCAAGGCAGGGACAGTGCATGGAGACTGAAGAGCTGCTGTGGAGGGGAAGGATGAGAGCTTTGACTCCTGACCTCTACTTGTGCAAGTTAGAAGCTAGTTCTGAAAGCTTTTATATTGCTTTATCCAGCTCCTCTCCTTTTCAACACTAGGACAGGCTATGCTGTATGCCCAGCAGCCTTCTCTTTGAGGAGGAAGTGTCACAGGGGAAGAAAAGTCACAGCAAAGCGTTGGTGCTTCTTCAGGTGCTGAGTACCTTTTGCAAGCCCAGGGTATTCTTGACTAGTGAGACCAGTACAACTCAAAACACAGACAGGCAGACACATGGGGCTGACAAACTGTTCTACACAAGCTATTGGAAAGTGCATGTTGAAGGAACAATCCTGGTCTACCACCTCTTCTTTGAAATCAGTAACCAGTCAGGTGTTTTTGGAAGTAAAGATACTCTGGAAGTATTGAAGTTCATCCTCTAGTAGGATAAGGATTCTGGTAAACTGCAAGACCAAGTCTCTCTAGAAAGGCTGCATGATTTACACACCCACTTCTTCTTAGTTTTGAATAATCTAGGATTATGACTGCCAGACAAACTAAATTAGTCCTGTCATAAGCTCTCAAAGCCAGGCAATAGCATAACCAACTCAAGGGGTTTTGTTTTCTTTAATTTTTGAAGGCTTTGCAAGCTGTGAAAATGATGAAATACCTAAAACAATGCGAGAAAAAATATTATAGAGGATTGTACTAAGCTTTCTGGTGGGAAGCATGCAATTATATGTTATGTACTGTCAGCATGTGGAGCGTGATGGGACTATAATTTTGCCTATGCTATTTCCCCTGGTTGCCAGAGAAACGATAATAAGAAAAGTCAAAGTGCTCCTGTCCTTATTGATCTTCTTAACAAGCTCTCACAAACAGCATCAGATGTTATAATTATTTTATCTTCACTAAGCTGATATCACACATACCACTGTCAAAATCAGCTGGTTTATCAGTGCAAAAATCTAGACACAAAACTGTATAAAAAAAGCTACACTGAAGGAAATTGAATGAGCAAGTTAAATAAAAGTAGTCATGCATATGAATGCTTTCCTTTGCCTTTTCTTGAAAAGCTTTATTGATGTAGATTGAAATGAGTAAAAAGGACTTTTCCATCACATAACATATTGAGCAAATCATCAGCCATAAGACTGAGGTCAGTGGCTGGTGAAATTGCATTTGAAATTATAGCAAGATTTACTCTTAGAGGCTGTCTATTGTCTGCATACACAATTTCCCTGTTGTTTTCTGTTTATTGTGCAAAGTGTGTCTTTGTTGAAACATACATGTTCTATGAATACATCTGGACACATGCATTATGCCTGAATTCTCCCATATTACACAAAAAAAGTTGAAACAAACCAGGTTTTGACCAAAATCAAAGTTGATTCTAGGTTCAGAGCAGCCTTTATTCTCATTTCCCTTTGGATATACGAGAAGCCCTGTGTTTTGTGCCTATGAACTGTTTCTCTTGTAGATTTAGGCTCCCATTGAGAACAAATCCCTAACCAGATAATAAGATAGAAAACCACACTTGAATTATAGTTGTTACTTAAGGAGGTAATCAAGCTTTGTGAGGTTGCAGTCTGAGAGCAATCCTGGGCTCCTTGTCTGGGCAGTGACTGCTGAAGGCACTTGGAGCTTCGCTGGGTAGGTGGGTTGCTGCCACGTGTTCTCCCAGCAGGTCTGTTGAGTTGCTGTCGCTGGTAGGAAGGGTGTTACTAGCCCATTTCAAGCAGTGTTTTGACAAGATGCTGGATGTGCGATCTCACACAAGGGCTAAAAACAGCAGTGTACTCTCAGCACAGACAGGCTCTTTGTAGGTTTGTTGCCAAGCTCCGAAGTCTCTTGCTGCTCATGGGTCCAGAGGCATTTTTTGATTCTGAGTTTCATAACTTGGGTATGTACTTTCTAGCTGCTGGTATAAAGAGGCTCCTGAATAGAGGCTGCCAAATTTCAAGTTTCTGCTGGAAAATGTAAAAAACCAAACCAACAAGCAAATAATATGGGGGGAAAAAAATTCTGCTCATCCTTATATTAATTTTCAGAAATTGCTGAGCTGCTTTGGTAGAAAGTTAAAAAGAATTGGTCTGAGGTACAGATCTGACAGGGAAATTCTTCTCAGGCATAATAATTAAAGTTTATAATCACAGTATTTATAGTCACAGAAAACCTAGGGTTTACAATGGGAAGGTGGACACATCCATACTCCAGGCACCTGCAATAAGTTATTGGTCTCTGCGTAAAGAATTCGTGGCAATTGCTTTCAGATGCTCTTGCCCTTGCACAGAGTCATACAAGTGCTGGTCACCTGCCTGGAAAAACATTGTTTCGTTATTATTAGCAGTGTGGAACCTTGCTGCTTTTTAGCCGGTGGACGACGGCTCTTGGGGAGGTCTGACCATGGCTCCGTGCTGTGCCACTGTAGCAGCCAGCAGAGGGGAGCCGACAGCCGCACATCCGTCTCCACCCGGTGCAGAAACGAGCAAGCTGCAGAGGGCTGGGGGGAATGCCTGCCTCCCCTTCCCAGCTGCTCTGGTTTTTAGTTTGCTACTGTGTTGGGGAGGTGCTGGAAGTGAGCTTTCCAGTGAATTAGGAAATTTAAAAATGATGTGTCGACGACATAAATATACATGAACTCCCAAAATACTGAACGATACGCTTCATGCCCTGAACATCTTATACTAGAAAACACACGACATGAACCTGTCTTAGAGCCTTTAAATGAGTCTTCAATAAAACAGCAGGTTAACGAACCAACATTACAGACAAGATCTTGTGAGAGAACTGCGTGTCTGATAATCACATCCCTGCTAATTTTATTCTACTGGAACATTCAAAGTGTCTCTTTTCATCACAAACTATAAAGGGCCAGACATAAATGGACTGAAAAACATCATTTTGTGGGCTGTTTCTATCTCTTGCTTAAGTGATGGCTCTTGCCTCCTTTTCAGTTGGTTGAAGGAGTTTCTGATTTGTTTTACTGGCAGATCTAGCCTGCACAGAGCCCACAATCACCTGCTAGATTTAAGTGACAGCAGAAGGCCCCTGCTCTGCTCCCAAACTGTACTCCTTTTCCCAGCAGGAGCAGAGGGCAAGAGGGCAGTGGCAGGAAAAGTTCCAGCAGTATAGGTAGGATGGATGGAGAGAAGAGAACTGATTAGAGATGAGAAGTGTGCAGGGTCAGTCATTACTGTGCAGCACCAAAGGGGAAAGGGAGGATTCACCTTTTACAGCGGCACTTTCACAAAAGCAGTTATTAAGATGAAAACGGTGATGTGGAAGAAGGGAGTAACACTTAGAAATATTGGTGAGGGCAGCTTTGGGAGTGGATAGCAGCTGAAGGTAGAGAATATGGATTAATGAGGTTAAAAGAGTGGAAGGCTGAAAGGAAGCAGATCAAAAAGTGAGAGGGAGGGGCATGAACAGTGACTGTGAACAGGAGGAAGATGAGCACTGACCAGTGTGGGTTTCTGCAGCTGTCTGGATGCATGGGGGCAGTAAGTTTTCTTGGCTCTTGCTGTTCCTCAGCTTGACTTTTATAAAAAGTTGATGGTTTGTCTTTATAGGATCACAAAATTATTCTGGTTGAAAGGGGCCTCATAAGATCATAAAATCTTTGGCATCATCTTTCCTTCTCCATTTCTCCCTTGTCTGGTTAATGCTTTTCTCTCTCATATGTCATGTTGCCACAATGTTTTTGTGTAGATATAACAACTATATTACAAATAATTAAAAGCCTCTGTTACCCAGAGAGCTCAGCCTTGTAGGTGCACAAGTTCTTAGTACCTTATGCAAGAGAAAAGGAAATAAAAACAAGTGAAGAGGAAGTGTAACTTGTGATTTTAAAATGGTGGCATCCATGTTTGTGTTGCCTGAATTCCTGCTGCATCAGCAAGCTTCTGTGTTACCTACTTGATGTGTACTTCGTCATTCTGTACAACCTTCATCACAGGTGTAATGCTAATGAGCCATGAAGGGCCATGCACCTATCTTACAGCATGGAAGAGCATTGCATCACAGCCTCTGCTCAGAACCAGATAAATGTGATTTCTGGAAGGTAGCAATTGTTCTTACACAGCAAGCAATAATGTTCCCTAAATTACCCATCAGCTCCAGGAGGGCTGTGTTCCCTTTTTGTTTTGTATTATTATTATCACTATTGTAATTACTATTTTCAGACTTGCCCTTGCTTTCTGGATATGATAAGATACTCTTACAAAACACCACAATAATTATTGCTTTAAAAAGATGTTGCTCTGCTGTAGTCAGCTGGACTGATGGGCTTTGAAGAAACCAGCTGTGCCTAGAAGGTGGAAAAAGTGCTCCTCTGGAAGAAGGAGGAGAGTATTTCAGAAGGAATAGGATATGTTTCATCCTAAAACACCTGGGTCATTAACATGGAGAGTAAGAGGAAGGAGTGATTCTCCTCTCAGCTGGGGTGGGGGCAGCAGGGGTGATTACCCAACCCTTCCCTTTTCCTTCCCCAGCCCCATGGGGAGGTTGGCAGGACTTCTCTCCTCTGGAGCCACAGTTTCAGATAACTTTGTTGAAGGGCTAAAGCACTCTCTTGCAAGGCTTCTGGGGTTGTTTTGGCAGCCTGTGGTGTGGCTCCACAGCCTCTCAGAACAAGGATGGGAACCAAAGCATCACCTAACTTGCTTCTGATTGCCTGGGTTGCTGCATATTTTGGCCTCATCAGTGGGGGTTCATGATTGTTGATGGAGTGGCTTTCTTGCTGAAAACAAGGTACCTCCTCTTTTTTTTTTTTTTCAGAGGAATCATTCTCTGGAAAGACAAAGTGTACATGCTGAATGGGGAAGAAGGAAGACATTGATCTTCTGCATTCCACCATTCTTTATTAAAATCTCTCTTTCTCCTCAAAGTGATCTCTGTTGAAGGGTGTCTGAGCACCAGACAGATACATATACATATATAGAAATAGTCCCAGTGCTCATACCCATCATTCCTTCTGGAAAGTAATTTTAGCTCCCCTCTCCATTCACTGCAGAAGGTTTTTAAAGGGCAAATGTCATTTGCTTGAGGCAGGTTAAAAAGCCTTTCTCTTTAGGCTCACTAAGCCTTTCAAGTGCCTTTGGTGGGCTACAGTTAATGAAGCACAAAAGAATAATCATCTCGCTGCTTAGAGAAAGCAAAATTATAGGCTGTTATGAGCCAAAGTGCTGTGGTTTGCCCAGTGTTTCCTTCCACTTGATCCAAAAGAAAATTCTTAACAGAAAAAAAAGCTTTCACTTCAATGTTTTGCTGTATGGGTGGTTAAGCCTGGGTGAAATATGCATGCATTTTTTCAAATTAGAAATACACATTCCTTTCTGCCTCATTTCCCTGTGTTTTCTGCAAAGTGAAATGGGGATGAAGTCAGCATCGAGTCAAATTTTGAGTTGTGAACCCTCATCTCTGAGCATTTTTGGCTTAAATGAGCCAGGAAACACCTGAAATATTGGGGGGAAAAAAAACCCCAAAACTTAAGGCCTGCCTGGTTTTCCAGATATAACTATGAATGAGCTTCTGGATGTATTTCTAGGCCCTCTTTGTGCTGTTCTTCACTGTTTGGAGAGATTTCTCCAAGATGCTTCATTATTCATAGGGCAGGCCAGTGGCTAAGCAATGATTGAGCAACTGTGCCACTGTAAAACAAGAGAAGGCAACAAACAGTTTCTTGCCAAACAAAGATCCTTCAAAGTTAGAAAGATGCTGTTTTCATGAGCACTCGCTGAGAGGCTTGAGTGCTCACAGACCTCACTTGAGAGTCAGACTGTGGCTGATGGGCAGAGCATGCCATTGCACAGCTGTAATCTCAATTATATTTTAACATCCAGGTCACGACACTACAAGTGGTTGAAGATTTTTGTTCAGTGCAGACTCACAGCCACATGCACACAAAAATCTTTCTAAAAATCTTCTGTCAGCATTCCCCGAGGCTCTACCTCCATCCTTTGAATTTCATAGACATATTTCTTACAGGCAGCAGAAATGGAGCAGAGAAGGAATACTGGTACCTTCTGCCTTGACCTTGAGTCTCCTGTGTGATATACCCATGCAGAGGTGTACTGAGATTTTTCTCCAGTTCTCCTTCCTAGCTAATCCAGTTCTGTGCCACTACTACTGTAAAACTTTATCTCTAGAGCCAGAATTTCATGAACCAGAAAGACTTCCGTTTTCATTCTCCACACGTCTTCACTTGTGGCTTTTCTTGCATTATAGCTGTAATAATCTCTCAGAGGAATATCCCTGGCAGTTTGGCCACATCTCTGCTGCCAGCTGTCTAACAATAATCTCAGATGTTTTTCTAGCATCTGGGATGACTCATTACTGTAGGAATATTTGGAATCCTCCCAGTCCTGTCATTCTGGACCAGCTCTATGGGAACAAGTTAACATTTCCCAGGATATCAGTATCATGTTAAAAGACAACTGATTATTGATTCTGTGTCTTGACTTGATGCTGGGAGTGCAAATATTTACAGACTTCCACCTTGTAAGACTCTTTGTTACAGAAAGTGCTGCAATTTAAAGTAAGTGCAAATTAATGAGATGAAGGGTTCTCCAAATTAAAGAAGCACTAAAATATTCTTAGACATGTAGGTACAGTTACAGTTAACAAACCCATGCAATTTGTATTCAGTTTGGTATATCCTTATTTTCTAGCCACCGACTATGGAAACACTCCACACTGCAACAAGACTAGTTCCATTTTACCTGAGCTAAAATTTCTTTTGCATATCTTTTACAGTGTCATCTCTCTCCTAAAGCTACTGAGGATCATGCAAATTTAGTTTTGCTCTATTGAAAAATCCAGGGGTCTTGGCACATGGTTGCATTTTGAAGCTAACAGATGACCAGAGAAGAGATTCTCAGGAACAGAGCTTCTACTAAGTGTCTGGGCAACCTGTTCCAGTGTCACACTACCCTCACTGTAAAAATGTTATTCCTTACATCTAATTTAAATCTCCCCTCTTTCAGTTTAAAACCATCATGCCTTGTCATGTTGCAACAGGCACTGCTAAAAAGACTGTCCCCATCTTTTTTTGTAGTCTTGCTTTAAGTACTGAAATGTTGATCCAACCCTCTGATGATTTTTGTGGCCCTCCTCCAGACCCACTCCAACAGCTCCATGTCTCTTCTGTGCTTCTTCAGCCCTTGCTTTGTACCCCACATGAGATTCTATCCATGATAGTCTCTCTAAACACACTTGTCAGTAATTAGGTGAGCAATAGGTGAATTAAGCTATTTTTTAACTAAGTCCCTACATATTAAACCAAAATATATCTCTACTAATATGTTGCACACATTAGAAAGAGAGTAGATGGACTCACTTTACAATGACTTAATGTTTGCAGCCTCATGCCACTGGCCATTGTCCTACACAGAAATCTCCTGGAACAGTTCTCTCTCCCCATTCTGAATTCTGCTGTATAAGACACACTCAGACCCTGTAGAAATGGAGGAAAGTTTTACAGAAAATACATGTCTCTTAACCAAACAACTCCCAAGTGCTCCCAGAGACAGCAGCAGCTGAATGGAAATGCCAAGTGCTATTTCCCTTGTTTGTCCTGATTCAGCCTCATACAACTTGAGATCTTGTCAAACCACCTTAATCATTTTAGTTTCCAAGGAGTGCTATATCACAATTCAGCCTTCAAAACCCCACCTTATTGCTAACCATGGAACAGACAGGGAAAATACAGACCTAAAAGAAAATCATGGGAGCAAATAGTATCACCTACCCAGCCAGATAAGCAGAGATCTTCCTTCCTGAAATTCAGCACGTGGAGAGGTACTTTACAAATTTTATTGCTTAACTTGTTTATTTTTCAATCTTGAGAGTAATTAGAAAGGATTGTGGGACAGAAGGAAGGTTTCTTTCAGAATTGTAATTCCAGCTGCCAGGTGGTAATTTTCTTTTTCCATTTCCTTGCGTTTTATTTTTAATGGATGATTCAGTACAAAGAGTAGCACTTCCCAACAAAACTCACTGTGTCCTGATCAGTGCTAATGTACAAGCTGATCAGTTTCCATGGGTATGCTCAGTCTGTGCCTCACAGCTTGCTTGCAGTAGCAGCTTGGCAGCAGACTGGCTTCGATGGCTCTAGTACTGTGGATTAACTCCTCTGTTTAACCCAACAGCTTGTTCATGAGATGCGTGTGCCCAGTAAACAGAGTGCCCTGATGATCCTGGAAACACTAGGCTTTTTGTGGGCACCCTGCACATAAAGTGTTATGTTTTATACGTTATGATCCATAGAAGATCAAATGTGAAATATTAAATCAATGCAGAGACCTTGAAAAAAACAAGTTCATTGTTCCCTTAACATGCAAATAAGAGTAATAACTGATTCTGTAAAGCATTTAGATCATTCAGGGTGGTTTCTCACACATTTCTTTAGCACTACAGAGGCTGATATTAATATCAATGTCCTCAGTGTCAGATCAATCTAATCTCACAAATAATCAAATCTTTCTCATTTCCTAGATATAAAAAAACTCTTCTGACCTGCCAGTTTCATTCCAATGTAACACATTCACAGATCTCAGTACTTTTTCTTTTGCTAAGCTAACAAATGCTGAGATTAATTTTTGTGGCAAAGGCAAATCATTCCTCCTTCCACTGTGATAATTAGTAGTGTCTTCCACCAGTACAGGCTCACAGGAGTCCTGTCACTTTCTACAACTAGTTCAGTTATGATCAACATTAAAGAGTACATTCCTGTTTAATTTCTTTGATAATGAGCACCACTTCTTCTTCTACTGTTACTGCTGAGGTTGAATGGATGCTTTTTAAAACAATAATTGATGTGTACAGAACTATTCATTGGCATCTTTGAAATGCTTATTTTTAAACATTGGATAGTTAGTGATACTTTAAATTCTGCCTTGGGCCATTAGATAAAATGTCATTATCTTTATGAAAGCCTGAAAAGGCATGCAATGCAAAGGCTGCAGAAAGTCAAACTGTAGTTGAACTATTTAATATTTAGTTTAGGATTTCACAGATGTAGCTTAAATGAAGTCCTGTGGAATCAGGCTTGCTTTTCAATGTCAATCATAATTTATTGGACCAAGACAACAATTTCAACATGACTTAACATCTTTCAAATAATCTAGAGGCTGTTAAAATCATTGCATTTTTCTTTGTAAGCATCTGTAGACATACTAAAGTTTCTAAGCTCAGAGTTCCCAATAAGCTCCCAGTAGAAGCTGGTAGGTGGAGGCTGCAGCAAGCTTTCCATTTCTCAGCTGCCGACAGGGATTGGGTGAGCATCTCATGTTTCACTTGGAATATTTCCTGAGGCAGCATCTTCCTGCGGGGCTTGAGCAGTCTGCTTACAGCGTCTTCCCCGGGGCTCAGGGTTAGGTGTGGGGTGGGAGAAGAGTCCTTCTCCAAGTACAGCCATTGCCAGTGGGGGAAGAGGCATACCTGAGATAGCAGTGACTGCAGAAGGAAAATGCTCAGCAAAGAGTTTAGAGAAAAACAGCAGAGACACTGCTGATGGGTGTGTGAGACTGGCAAAGGATTTAACAGGGTTTATAATTTCTGTACAGAAGAGTATTAGAAAAGGCTTATTTTCTGAAGCTGTGATTACAGGCAGGAATCTTGGTGTTGGCTTGATGGTCCTTTGGGTCTGGAATGATTCTCAGGGTTTGAAAGAGCAAAGGGGAGTTTACAAAAAGAGAGCCCTATTGGAGACCCCGACAAATTGTTCAGCACATGGCCTCTGACCCCTAGGAAAGACTGAGGACATGGAACAAGCACTGCCTGAGCAAACAACTGCAAGGGGAATATAAGAGAAGAAAAAGCCCCCACAGCTCACTGCAGTAAAAGCCATCACAGAAACAGAGCCACGTTCCCTGGGGCTGCATATCATTCAGTCCTGCACTATCAGGCAGCACAAAGCTTTTCTTGTACCTTATCCTGTGGCTCTGAGCTGTCTGAATAGTTACAATACTACAACATTAAATCTGTCTGTAGCTAGCTGGAGGTTTAGAATCAGTATTTGAACTCTAGCCCCTTTCTTTTCTTTTTTTTTTAGAGGAAAAGGTTTCACAGGGAAGAGGTTGCAAAGAGCTCACATTTTTTGAGAAACTGTCTTGACAGACATCCCAAATACATTTTTGGTTAAGTTTATTTCAAGTAGCAGACATGATCTAAGGTCTCATTTAAGATCAAGACCAGCCAGAATGAGTGGCCAAGGAGAGAAACCAATACAATGTATCTGAAGGCATATATATAAATTACGAGGATGTGATAATCCTGAGAGAGTTCTTGATATGTACCTGTTCCTATAGGTGGTGTTGATGCATATTACTGTCCTGCCCATATCATTAATTCCAGATGGCTTTTTCAGCCTTTCTACTGTGGCACAAATGACTTCTTTCAATCCCTAAAAGGCAACATGGCATGCTCCATGAGAGTAACACATATGAGAACTGGACTGTCTGCTTCCAGATCACCACACGTCTGTGGCTGAGTCCCTCATCTTGCTGTGACTCTGGCTCTCTTCATATACTTTGTAAGGGTTTTTTTCTGGTTTAGTCATAAGCTCCTTAAGATTCAGAGCCTTGGTCTTGCAAGTCTTCTGTCTATATAGTCCTGGTCTCATCTGCAGCCCTCAGGGTAATGGTGGTGGCACAGTAATGCTAAAGTGATCTGGGGAGAGAGGGGCCACTGCTGCTTTCCAAAACTGAAATATGTGTGTAGAGGTCTCCTGCATCTCCTTCAGTTTGAAGTGGATGCTCTACTGCCTATGGTTTGTCACCCTGGTCTCTCTTCTATGCTCAAAACCACATCAAATAAATGAGAAAGAGAAAGATTTGAAAACATCCCAAGCCTGTCACACCTTTTCCTCACTAACTGGACCACCTTAAGGGTATCAAACCCACAATTTATTTAGGTTCAGGCCCTACTGAAAGCAGATTTTCAAATCTGGGAGTAGAACAGATACTGAGTGACTTAGTTGCCTTCTCTCTGAAATCACATATCCATTTCTTACCATGAGCAACTGCTTATTCATCCAAAAGGTGAAATGCAATAATTTAAAACCTCTAAAACAATTGCAAATAGCAAACAGCAAAAAATATAGCTAGATGGTTCACAAATGGAAATAAGTAAATACCCAAAATAAATTATGCATTGCAGTCATTTGTTCAGCTACAGTAATAATGTTTTTGTGGACAGGGATAGTTACTCTTACAACCTGTAAAAAAAAATGAAATTGGTACCCTAACAAACACTTTCCCAGAACATTAATATTTATTTAGATCATGACATGACATTAACCATTTTATGGAAACCTGGAAAACTTTTTAAAATATATTAAGTAACATATTTCTTTTAGGAGTTATTAATGCAGTTTTATTGCACTCAGAAGGTAGATGAGATCTCTTTTAAAGTAACCACAACATTACACTCTCCACTAGCCCCAAACAAGGTCTCTTTCCTGGAGGCAGTCCACTAACAATGTAAAAATGTCTCCTGTAAAAGCTGCATGTTGTCTGTAATATGTACTTTGCTTGAGCTGGGTGAAAGATTGTCTCCTCAGTGTGTGTGGGAGCACTTCTGGTGGGACAGGAGTCAGGCACAGTTATGGCAGTGTGGGACATGGAATGGCACCACAACTGCACAGTGCAGCTGCTATCCTGGCAGCAATGCTGTCGTCCCTGGCAGCTCCTGTGGCACACAGCATTACCTGTCTCAGCTCCTGGTCACATATTCAGCTTGTTCCTGTTGTACCAACAGTGTTTCCAGTTTCCAGTGCTAAAAAACCATTTCACTCCTATTTTAATGGGATAGAGGGCTTTTGTCAGTGTGTCCAAACAGTGAATAAGCATGTTAGGAGAGTGGATTGGCAATAACTGGAAGCTTAGAATTTTGCAGCAAGGAATTAAATGCCATATCTACCATTACGCTGGGATGACATTTGCTACATCTGCTTATTGGCTCATATCTGAGAAGCTGGATGGTGCCAGGAGCAGCTCTCTGTGCAAAGCTGGTGCTGATTAGCCCTGTGTTTGGAGAGGAGAGCCACTTTTGGAGCATGGGGGTGCAACAGAATGACCAGAATGGTCTGGCCATGTCAGTAACCTTATGCTGTCTTCTGCTACAAAATACAGGCTGCATTGAAACAGAAGCTGCGCTGAAATCACCTGCTGGAAGTAACTCCTGGAGATCTCTTTGTGCTGGCCTCTGAACCCTTCTTAGGAATTGCTTGGAGTGATGGTAAGTGGCCTGGACAAAACTGTAGCTAGGACCCTTCAACCACAGTGACCTTCCTAACACTGCTCAATTTACTAATGTGAATGTTGTTGGTTTTGACAGTGGGAAAGAAAAGAAGAATAGCTAGCAAAGGAGACAACCACTGGTGCTGAAAATGCATGAGAAGGTGACAGTGGAAAAGAGGCAGAGGCTGCAGAGCTACCAGATGAAAGGAACATGGTAACAGGTTTTGCAAGGGGCTTTAGAGATGGTACAGGCTACTGCTGGCAAAAGTGACAGTTATTGAAGAAAACATGAGATTTGTAATGAAAATGTCCTTGAGATGCAGAAACGTTTTTTTCTTGGAGTAGACATCAACCTGTAGTCCTTCCCTTTCAATTCCATCACTGCATCATCCAATTACAGCAGAGATTTAGATCAACTGTAAACAATGCATGATGGATTAACTACTAACATCAGTGTGACAGTGAAAGCTTTTTGCTAACCTTCAGATGAGCAGCTGCTGTGAAAAAGTAAGCTCCCTCTCAGCCACACAAGTTACCTTCATTCTAGTAAACTAAAGAAGATGAGGATGTAGGGCAGCACTAGCATGTGGCTGTCCACACTATGGGATTGTTGCCACATCCCTGGCACAGAATAACAGAATTATTAAGGTTGGAAGAGACCTCTAAGATCATTGAGTCCAACCATCAGCCTGTTACCATCATGTCACTAAACCTTAGAGCAGCTTGAGCTCTGCCACACAACGCCTGGGCATGGTGCATAGGTGAGCAGGATCCACCCCTGTAGGCAGTATGGTGCTGGGGATAGCAGAGTTTAACTGTACAGCTGTAAGCCAAGCCACACCATTCACCCTTGAAACAAAATGTTCTGGACACGAAATGGATTATTCACTAATGTGAAGGTGGTTCACATTTCCTTGTATCAGGACATCAGTGGAAAGGCTAACTCTTTACAGAATGGTTTTATGCTGTCTATGAAAGCCATGCTAGAGAAAGCCAGTTGAACTACAACATGAAAATGAGACTTGTTCTTTTTGATTGTTTTGTATGGCTTTCACCTGGGTAAAATATTTCCTTGAAAAGCTTTTGTTTGTTTTGCCTTCATTTCTTGTAATCAATAAAATCCCCACAGAAATGCCATCCACTGAAGATGGCATCTGAGTCAAATCCCTCCTTTGGAAAAAAAAACCCCACCAACAACCCACAAACAGAAAAATCTAACATTATTTCTTAGAAAATTATTGTATGTATACAAATTGATATGTCCTACTTTGCCCTACTCTTCTCCAAGAGAAAATTTTCTGCATATGGTTAACTTCTTCAAGAAAGCTCTGGTTATTCATCCACATTCACCCATCCTACTTGTGACCCGAAAGATATAGAGAAGTTTTTATTTTTCCCAGCAGCTCAGTGTTCACAATTTTAACAATGCTTATGATATTATTATGTTACAAAGATTTTTTTCCCCAGGACTTTGATTAGAAAAGCTGCTTCTTCACACATAAAGTTACAAGAACTTTATGTGCTTCTGATGCTATGTCACCAGTGCAACACATTATAAGATTTTGTGTTATATGATTTTCCATTAAAAATGCAGTACAATTCACTATAGTTGAAGGAACAATAATATCAAAAGAAAACTAATTATTATAATAAAATTTGGTATCAATTTCAAAAGGAGGAATTTCATGACCAACAATTAATTATAGGCAGGAGATGAGAACATGCAAAGAAACACTGATGTGACTGAGAGACAATACTCACGGCAACTCGTCGCCTTGGCATGACATTTGAAATTTGTATTCCAGCCCTAATATCTCAGACTTAAATCCACATGTGAAATAAAAATTAGATAGGGCAGCAGGACTTGAAATAAGGGATACTTACCAAAAGGAAATTGAAGATATGCTTCTGTACATGCTTGATGGTTACTTTTTTCCAGACTGTATTGATGGACTCATCAACATAGTGATGTAACTTCAGCAACTCAATGGGAATAAAATAAGATTACTAGCACATAAGCCAAGTAACTGTGATCAGGAAACTGTTTATAATTTTTACTTTCTCCTGCTAATGGGATGTGCTTTGTGAATACAGGGAAGGGCTACAGGTGGTGTCAGACAAAGCTTTTTCTTCTATAAGTTTTTACTTTTTTCTTGGTGTTTATTGTGTGCAGGAGGAAAATACTCCCCAGCAAATTGCAAAGATCCTGACATAAATCACCAGACTTTTTTCTAAGTCATTTGTTACAGCCAGTTCTCGTTAGGAGGCTGTTAATTAGTTGACAGGATCTAATGATCTGCATTTGTTTCTTTCATGGCTTACAAATTGCCACCTTGTAAAACTGTCTCTTTAGAGATTGTTCTCAACTTTTCCTGGTGAATTGTTACCCAGCTGAGAATGGACACACTGGGAGGTGCTTGCTCTTCTCGGCTGTACCTACAGGAATGGCTGCTTGGTCAAGACTTCATAAACAGGTCCTGTTCCATCAAGAGGAAAGTATACCAGGTGGGTATGTTACCACTTACTGTGAAAAAGGGTGCTGAGGAAACACATTTATGTCACCTAGTATTACCCCTGAGGATCCAATGCCTATGGCTTCAGCTGGAGTTTATTTGAAACCTCCACCTGCCTGTTTCTTAGACTGTCATCTCAATGCCATATTCATTTGTAGATAGTCTAACAGTCAATGTCCTTTTCTGTTGCCATGGATACAACAATGAAGCAATAACTTTGTTCAGAACTAGCTATTTTTACTGTAATTACACAATAGGAAATTCTTACACTATTCCCTCCTTCTCACCCATAGATTATTTATGTGATGCTTCAGGTGCTGGTACTGAGACTCCAAGTATTCAGTTGCTTCTGACTGCTGCCCTGCTGGAGGATTATGCAGTACTAATGGCTTTGGGGTCTGAAGGCTCTGCTCCTTCTGAAGCAGGCAGCATACTGCAAGCAGGAGCCCACCCAGCAGCACCATGCTGCTGTGCTAGAGCTTGGCTCTGCAAGGTACTCACTGTGGTCCTGTCTGCAATCAAGAATTAACTTAAATAAATAGATATTTTTGCTATGGAATTAAGTGAACTGCAGAGTTAGCAGAGATTAGGACCAGACTTCCTTTAGATTGCTCTCCAGGAGGGAGGTTGAGATTGCCTCCAAAACATAGGCTCCCAGCAGACCATTTAACTGCCCATCACCTGCTCAGGTATGTTGTGAGCACTCAGCTGTGAACTTCATTGTTGCGTGGTTAAGCCTCTCCATTCATGTCAGGGTTTGTACAAATCCACTGGAGCTGCATAGAGTCCTCTTCTGAAATTTTATTTGTGAGTGCTCCTGTGCACACTGCTACAGGGCTTCCTAAATCCTTCTCTGGCCATGGTGGCACCTGGCTAGAGTAGTTCAAGTCAGTGGTAGGTGGTAAAAGTAAGAACCTAACACTGTTTTTTTTACTACTGTGATTCTGCAGGGTCCTCAGTCTAAGATCCCTATGAGAAAAGTCCTATAGAATTTAACAGAAACAAAAATATCTATATATTTCTGTACATATTTAATAACCCTGTAAGATGGAGATAGAGCATTGTACAGAACAGCAAAGAAATCATTAAAAGACAATGCACATTTGTTTGCCTCTGGTAGGCTTTAGAGACATTTTGGTTGGCTACTGCCTTTGCTTTTCCAGAGGTTCTGTAGCTGGTGGGGGCAGCAGCTTGTGTGAGACTAAGCACTGGCAGAAATCTTATCTTTAAGAAAAAAGCAGACTTTGCATAATATTAACAGTAGGACTGAGAAATTAGGTGTTTATTTATGAAAGACCAAGATTGACAGGTCCCTAATCCAATCAAATCTATGTCTGAAATGCTGTTGTTATTTTGACCTAAGTGATTAAGCAGCGCTTAAAGTCTTGCATTAGGACAATCAAGAAATAAACGATTAGGATGTGACAGAAAGATCTTGGGTTTATAATCAGTTAAGGCCTACAATCAATTAAGACCTATAAACCCAATTATCTCCAAGACCAGAATAACTTAATTTTCAAAAGAGAGTCCTGGGGTTTAAGTTTATCACTTTGTAACAGTGGGTGTTAGTTGAGTGATGAAGATTTTAATTAGAGCCAGAAGCATATACATGAAGAGGTTCAAATGAAAAAGCAGAAATAGGCTGTTTAATATATTTTGTCAATTTTAAGGATTCTTTTAAAGTACTTAAATCACTCTTTCCTCAGGTCACTGTGTTTACAGTTTCTCCAAAATTGTCTCTTCAGTTCTCATTTTGGGAGCCAATTAATTTTTCTTCAAGGATACACCTTTCATTTATATTTGTCAATGCACAAACCCACAGACTCATTGCAGACAATTTTTTCCCAAATTGAAAATACATTTTTATAACTGAGCTCTGCATAGCCAATGGCATGGAAGCTTGTGCAAATTCAATTTTACTTGACAAGTGTAACGAGATTATATCTATGTGGAAATTAATGGACAGAGATTCAGTATTTTTAGACAGAAAGCAAATCTGGAGGAAATATTTGTGGAGTTAAATTTTGCTTAAAAATATATTGTGATTTACAATAACATGTTTGCAGTTTCCCATATTAATTTAGCTCTTCAGCCCTTTGGATTTTGCTCCATGGGAATTTGCAGGATTAAGCCTTTTTATACTATTACCTCACCAAGGAGTTTGTTTCATTCTCTATTCCATTTAGCTCTGTCCCTACCCTGCAGATGCCATGTGACACCCTGAGCTTTCAGGTCTTTAGATTTAACTCTTCAGGTTTAACCCAGAGACACTTTCCTTTCTCTCCCTCCATTTCATCTCCCCAAATTTATCAACAGCATAATGATCAGACTCATTTTCATGGCAGTCAAAGCATATTCCCATGGCCAAGGGAATGTGCGCTGCTCTGTGACCATGCAATTATGCCTTGGACCATGAAAGAGTCATTGCAGGAAAAGCCACTGGCTGTGTTAGGGTGCAGTTACCCTGGTCTAGAGCAGGTCCAGCTAAGAGCTATATGATCCAAACTGAGTGCCGGCTGTTGGCTTGCATTGTTCTGATTTTCTTCTCACGTTTCCCTCTCACAGAATTGACTTTTGTCACATTTGCCCATCTAAGAATCATTACCTTCATTGGTTGCCATCAGTGGTTGCTAAAAAAAGAGAAAGTTCTTGTGCAGAAGACTGCAGATGGGAACATAAGATGTGGGAGGAAGATATGGGAAACTAGAATAGGCCAAAACAGAGCTGTAAAATGTGAGCTAAGGAAAAGAGTTTAGGAGAGCAAGAAGATGTCAGAACAGTGATCAGCTGGGAAAATCTTCACAGAGTACGGCCAGGGAGGAAGATAAATGGGAAACTGGAGGTATCCTTAGCAGGAAGAAGAAGAAACACCATGAGAAGAGCAGAAAGCCCTGTGCATTTTGATAAAGGAAAATATGTGCATGTGACTCACTTGCAGGTAAAGATGACTCAGATCTGCAATCAAGGGAGTTAATTTTCCTCAAGCTGAAGTTCTGCCAGCTGTAGCATCCTATCTTCTCTGTGTCTCTAAAGTATTTGAAAGGCATTCCTGAGGCAGGGGTAGAGGGGAGAAAAAAAATCTCAGGCTCAGGAGAACTAACAGTTGATGCTAGCTTGTTCTGAATTGCTTTCAGACTTATATGACTGGTTCTGGATTTGGGCTATTCACTGTTAACAAGTCAACAAATATTTGTGACATTTATTGTTCACAGTTTTGGATGGCATTTATATTGTGTCTGTGGGTGAAGGGCAGATGTCCAAGGGCACAGCATCTCTTACCTCAGGCTAGTTCATTCAGAGATGTAGGGAGAAGGGAAGCCAGAGTAGGTATTTTTTTTCTTTATGGATAAATCTGTTATGCAGGCAATTAAATTAAATACTTTAGCATACTAATGAGTCTTTTTTTTTTTTAACCACCTTTTTAAGACTTTCCTATTCTTCCTCTTTTTTCTTAAATGTGTGAATAATTAGTCACCTCTGTCTCCTCTGCTGAGGTTCATTAACCATTGCTGGGTTGTAAATTGAGATTCAACATCATGGTTTCCTGAAGTCAGAGCAGACTGAGTCATTAAAAACTGACTGAGTACACCATGTGGTGGGATGTAACCTGTCACAGATAAAAACTCTATTACAACACTCATTAATTACTCATGAAGTGTCCTTGATATCTGGAGAGTTCATGACTATTTGGTAACTTTTCTAAATGCTATCAGTTGTGAGTGTTTACCTTCTTAATGTTTAGCATCTTGACTGAAGTATCCTGTTTTTCTGGAAAGGCAAAAAGCCTAGAAGACTACAGTCTCTTCTCATTTGCTTAAAGCAGCTAATCCAGAAAGCTTCTGATGCAGAAAAAGCAAAAGCATTTATTTTCAAGGAGCTATTCTGATGTCACTCAATAGCTCTTGTGAAGTCATCACTTAATGCTTGTTGCTATAACAGCTTGTTAGTCTTTTTAGCACAAATGCCTACAGATGTGTCACTGTTGTGAAGTTCACATTTTAAAATGTTCATTTAAAAACATCCCTCCTATGCCATATCCCCCTAGTACAAAGCATATAGCTTTACATAGAGATTATTTTTGAGGAAAAGCCAGCTCTAACTCATTCTGTGCTGTCTGAAGAAAAAAACCAAGTAAGCTAGAGGAAGGAGCATTCTTTGAGTATTCAGCATTTTACCTGAATACTTTTCTTTTTTATATTCAATGTTTCCAAAAGCTTTTTCATTTTGTTACTTCATTTTTTTATATCCTATAAGTAGGATTCATTTGTTATTTTAACTTAGATTTTTTTTCCCCCCAAATTTAAAAATGTAACTTACAATTTTCAATTGTTCTGGGAAACATCATAAAGAATGGAAATTGAAGCCTAATATTTTGTCTCTCAAAAACCCCCTATTTCCTTATCTCCAAAATTCATGGAAGCAGCTTGCAAACTGGTATCGGGGTTTGCACATAGATTTGCACATGTTCTCCCAGTTGAGGTGCCAGAGCACTGGCACAGACTGCCCGGAGGGGTTGTGGAGTCTCCTTCTATGGAGATATTCAAAACTCGTCTGGACGCGCTTCTGTGTGACCTGGTCTAGGGAATCCTGCTGTGGCAGGGGGGTTGGACTAGATGATCTTTCAAGGTAACCCTTCCAACCCCTAATATTCTGTGATTCTCCTGTGTCAGGTTCATTGCTTGAAAAAGAATTAAAAGTAAGGATAGGAGATGCTGAAAGACAAGTCTTATTTCAGAGGGGTAAACTACCATTAACAGCTTCGTTCTTCCTGTTTTTAATTAGATTAACTTTATACTTTAAAGATGATGCTCTAGTCAGGGATTTCAAATTATGAATGCTTTCTTTTTCAGTTACAGACAGATACTTCAGAAAAAATGCCAGGGGATTGCTCCAAAGAAACATATGAAATAGATGGAAATATCAAACAAGTGCACAAACCAGATTACACCTCAATGATATAGAGTTCGGCTTGCCTTCCCCTACAGTTGTATTCCTGTAACACTAGTTTAGCTACAAGATTCATGACTCAGTGTTTCTACTGTCAGGTTTTGGAAATGTGGGCTGACAGCACTTGGTTTGGCCAGTACAATAGCACAACATCCAGAGTAAATGACTGCTGAATTTTTTTCAGTCCTAGTTGAAGATCAGGGAAAGAAGCTATGGGAGAACACCTAAGAAAAAGACTTCCAAAATTCTTGTTTCTGTGTCACTGTTGCTTATGCACACTGTTCTTCCTCTCCTCTGGTTTTTCTTCAGTTACATGATCTCACCTCAATATTTTGTGATTAACATTGTCAGTGCCATAACTTGCCTGGGAACTGGGGGAGGATAGTGAGATCTGAATGGCAAAGGAAGAGAAGCAAGAACTTACACTCCAGTGATTTGAGCACAGACCATACGATTATCTGAGAATATCTGAGTGTATATTTTAGCCACATCCTTCCCCAAGTTGTACACCCCATCTCAAAAATGGCCCTTCCGCCTCTGGATTTGACTGACTTACTGAATAGCCAGGGATTTGCAACACTTCTTTGCTATTCCCTTAGAGGCAGCAAGAGGATGCAAAATGCTGCAGTGGCCTCTTTGCATCTATGAAACATTTTATGTCATTCTGGACTTGAGACAGCGCAGAGAAATTAGGAGACTTTGTGAATAGGGATTTTATTAAGTTAGAGGAGAAAAGCAAGGAGAATGGTGTCCAGCTGATGGCATAGACTTGGCCATGCTGGCTCCATGGGGTGAAGAGGAGAGGGGGTCACAGAGAAGTCAGAAGCCTTGCTTCATTCCCAGAGGGTTATAAGACGGGGAGAAAAGGAGCTAGTAAATAGGGATAACACTGCCAAGTCCACTACTAAATCATGTCCCAAAGTGCCACACTTACACATCTTTTAAATACCACCAGGAGTGGTGACTCAACCACTTCCCTGGGCAGCCTGTTCTAGTGAGAACACTTTCAGAATAGAAATTTTCCTAATATTGAATCTAATTCTCCCCTGCTGCAACTTATAAAAGTGGAAAAAAATACAAGAAATCTTACTGCATTTTGGCAAAGAGTTACCTTCTCCATTAACACAACTCTGAACAAAACTGCTAAAGAAAAATAACAAAGCATAGTATGTTTTTGCTTCCTTTTCTATTGTTTCAGATGGCTGGGAATAACTAACAACTTTCACTCTCTTAGGCTTGATATCCCTGGTGAATTTTTGAAGTTACCCATCTGTGCTTTCGTTTTTCTGGAATTGTCCTGCCTTGTCAAGCTCACTTCCTGATCTACCTGCAGTGGAAATTAGTCTTATGAAGGGAGACAGGAGAAGTCCTTTCAACATGTCATCTTATACTCTTGCCCATGCCTGAAAGTCTCTGAATCATGTTTCTTCCTTTCTCCCTGGTTCTTTGCACTGGAGTTTTCTCGTCTTCTTTTTTAAACCTTAATCATCTAAGGCAAGAGCTTATTGGGTGATATGAATGAAGAATTCTGGGTTTTTTTCTGGAGGTGGAGATATCACAACAGATGCAAGACTTCTTTCAATCTATCTAAATTATGCACTGAAAGCAGTATTCACTGTATAAAATATTCATTATACATGAATTCTGCCAAATTCGTATTTTCTAGTTTATTTTACAGCCTTCTTACAGATAGCATATGAGATAGCAGCAGTCTAAAATTTGACACTTAGACCACTTTCTAAGTTAGTCTTTCCCTCTCTGTTTCAAGGAGCCAAGAAACCTTGGAATAGGTAGCCTAAGATAATCAGTTTCTAGGGAAGACTCCATCAGAGACTAAATCCCGAAGCACTCAGGCAAGGCTAATCACAGAAATGTAAAAACAGTCCATGAGCCATAGTTCAAAAAGTCCATTAACCCTTTCTTTCTAAGAATCTATAAGGTACATCTCTCAAGAAATACAAGCACATTTGTCTAACTTAAAGCATCTTCACATCTTCATTAAAAGCATGAAGATACTAAAATTTCCAGATATCAGAAATACTATATCATTAGGGCAGTAAGTAGCATTTAGAAGTTATGAAGGAGAGCAATAAAACCATTATTAACCTTCTTTTAATATTCCTTTCCCCCCCCTTTTCTTCCTGCTTTTAATTAGTGCTCTATACAATTGACATCTGGATTGCTTCCAGAATGTGAAAGTCAGGTAAGTGGATGACCTGAGTGTGTTGGTGGAAAAAAAGCCTTGGCCACAAGGTTTGTATTTCCAGAATACAAATTGTCTGGATTCTTGTCATGTTTGCATCCCATGTTGCTCTAGGAGTGCAACATATTCCCCAGACAAGACTTGCTGGTCTATGGGGCTTAGCAGAGAAATTGGAAGGATTCAGTGACATTTCATGCCATACACCCACAAGTGTTTTAGGATGTCTTCCTTGTAGGTGCTTCATGTGCTGCATGTTAGGGGGAATGAGCCCCCAGCGCCCTTGTAAGCAGTCAGGGCACTAGCAGGGGTGGATATTCTCTTACACCCCTTCCTAAGCACGTGTCTGGGACTTACTTCAGCTAAGCATCTGATGTGCAAGCAATGGTGGGCTCTGAGCTAGCAAAGACTTTTCATGGAGGAGGACTGTGGACACTAGCACTTTTTGGTATGTCCCCAGTGTAAGATTTTTTCCTCTTTCTGCAACTACTTTCTAGTCTGTATGTGACACCTAGACCTGGGAGTTCCATGGACTTCAGCTTCACATATTTTTCATTCAAAATCCTTTCTAATTTTATGTTCTTTTTTGGGCCAAGCAGCTTGTGTTATGTCTTACCTGTGACATTATATCCCACCTTTCTGACAAGCTTCTGTGAACTCTGTTTTGCCACTATACAGCAATATGCAACTATCACAGTTGGTGTTAGAAATGTGTAGGACTTTAACAATTCTTTTTTCCTCCTACTCCTTTTTATCTGTTTTTCCTTTTTCATTTCCTTTGTGAGTGAGCATGGTCCCCCTTGTGTGCTCTGCAGCAGTACAAATGCAATAATTAGACAAGGAAGAAGTGATGAAACCATTAAACATTGTTATTATCTATGAAAATAAAACTATATGAGCCTTATTATCCAGTATTGTATGCACAGAATGTACAAGCATAATTGTGGTGGTCTATGGTTATTTCATGGAAAGGTTTCAGTGGAAATATTAATGGATTGAATAGCATAATCAAGAAGATGGATGGAAATGTCACAGTGTTAAAAATTAGTATTTAATTTTTTTAAGAGACACTCATCTCTCTGAGCATGCAAACAGTTTAATTAAAGCTTTGCATGTTTTAGTACCTGCCCTTCATTTCACCCCTTTCAGGCAGCAAAAGTAGAATTGTAACTACTGACAATTTTAAGTTCGACAGATCAAAACCCATGACTTTTCCTATGTCACGGGAATGAAAGAAGCTCATCTGGAGGAATATCTATATATATTCCTTTAACATGCAATTCTAGGAATTCTATTGTTTTCTTTCAGATAAATCTCTTTCTGTGAATGAACAGAGTAACTCTTGCAGAAGATATTATATACCAGAAACTTGTAACTCTACGTTGTCCCTGTATCATGCCCATTTCAACCAATGAGCCAGTGAAGGACCTTGAAATATTCCAGTGAATGTTTAGATGAAAAATCATTTTTCAGTTTTCCTTTTTTCCTACCTCCTGCCCCTTCAGTGATTTTAAAGATAAAGTCTTATGATTATATTTTAAAATGAAATTTGTAAACTTAGAAAAATAATTCTTAAAACAAATTCTGCGTCTCGATTCCCTTTTCTCCAAATGTCACTGTTTATCCACAAGACGGGGTCACACTGCTTGGCTGGATGAGTCTGCAACTATGCCCCTTTTTGTCACATGTAGTCATCAAAGACACTCTGCAAAGATAATTTAGGTCTTTTCATTCTTCCTATTGGAATATAAGCGATCATTCTTCTAGACATGTGAACCTGCCCTAGCCCTGGTACGCCCCATGTGAGCTTCTGGACAAGTTTCCATCTAATGCCTATGTTCCGACGTGTGGTGGTTTACCACTGACAAGACTACGGTGCTTTATGTAGGAATTCTTAAATACTTGACTTTCTAATTGCAGTGAACATACTTCTGTCTGGTATTTATGGGTCTTGGAAGTGTTAAAATAGCTGTGTCACCTCTGTGGATTGTGGGTTACATCTGCCAAAGAATGGCAGTTTCAAACCTACAGTTTCAATGCAATGTCTATAGTTTTTCAATTGCAATATTTTTTTTCCTATGGTGCAATCACTCTTGAAATGACGTTGTGGCAATTTTTGGATGCATACCTTACAAACTGGCATTGTAAATGTGTGATCACCAGCACCAGTACAGTAAAAGCTGTATTTGGAATTAAGTGATGATTCAGAGCACACTGATGATCTTTAAGTTGCTAACTAATGACTTTCTCAGTTAAAAAGATGTATCTGAAATTCACCTTCTATATCTGAGAGACTTTTGTGCTTCCTGGATGAAACAAAAATTTTCAATGGTGCTTTTCAATTATAAATAAATAAATATCTATTCTAGAAAAAGCAGTGTGCATTCAGTAAGGTGCCAAGTGTTATCTCCAGCCTGTGGGTATGTTTGGCTTTATAGAGGGTATCTGGGGCAAATTCCCTCCCTCATTCTCATGCATGGTCTGCGAATAGCAACAGGAATCATCCATCACAGTGATAGAAGAGGACCTCCTGTAACATAGGTAGTAAATAAATGTTGCACTGAACTCAAAATAAGATGAAGGATTAAGAAGCAAGGTCAGAGAAAGAAATAACACCAAAACTGAGAGGGACAGAAACAAAAATGTATCTTTTATGTTCTGCTAGGCAGAAATGGAGATAATAACTTGATTTTGTGTGACTGAATACCTACTCTTACTTTCTCTCTGATACTGATTATAAGCATGAATGAGAAGATTTATTTTAAGGGTTTTTGATTGATTGGGGTGGGGGTGGGAGGAGGTGCAACCTGTTTTAGAGAGTGAGATGCAAAATTGATATAGTTATTAATAAGCATTTGTGGTTGCATAAGCTCAGAGCGGTAGCTGCTGGCATGAAGACCACACTGTACAAAGTGCCACACAGACCTACAGGGACTCAGAGCTTCTGTTTTGAAGAACTGACTTCATTAATGACTTGTCCACTTCTGTTTCCCTACCTTGAATTTAATTTGCCCAGTTGGGCAACTAAGTGTGTTCCCTACAATTACCAGGTGTCTAACCCTGCTGTGCCCTGGTTACATGGATTTAAAAATTCATACAGCTATAAAGTCTTAATATTTTGCACAGTAGCAGAACATGTCCACACCATGCATAAGAGTCCTGCCATAGCAGAGGTTGTGCTTATGTTGTTTCTTGTCCCAAGTTTTGAGGCCATCTAGTTGTGGTGTCTTGGCTTAGGGCTTTGACAATTGAGGTTGATTTGGGCAAGATAGGAGAGAGACACTGTCTCCTGCTATGCAGGTCCTCCCAGTGCATGGTAGACCAGCATTCTCCAGCAAACCCTTCATATTACCTTTCACAGAGGACAGTTTGCTCTGGTCCCTTTGGAGGGGATGTACAGAGCAGAGGACTTCTGCTCCTACCCTGGGCACCACAGGTCCTGTAGCCTGGCCTTGTCTAAGACACCTGGACAGAAGAGAATGATTTTTAAGGCTGATCTCCTGTGAATCTGCTGGGGAAAATGATACTCTAAAATGAACTGTTTAATTTTTTCACACACTCCTTTGTAGTTTTGTGTTTGTGAAAATGAATCCTAGGGGCACTGTGCATTATGGTTTACTAAATCACCCTCTTAGCTCCAGTAAGTCTATTCTTTCACTGCAGTGCAGCACTGTGAAGTCAGAATATTCTCAAAGTTAGTGCTCTTTTGTGATGAAAGGCCTTCTACTTCTCAGAACTCTCCCTTCATTTCTTGCTGTTGTTTTTAATTAACTGTCTTTTGACAATCAGAAAAAAAAAGCCATTTAAGTAAAAAAAAACCAAAACAACAAAACAAACCCACCCTCAACATCCACCCAATCTGTAGCTAGTTGAGGTGAGACCCTTGCCACCTATAAAAAAGGGTTTCTATTTTTCCTGAGACTTTGTTATTAAGAAACACTGAAGTTGTGCTCTAGATTTTTATTAATTTTTTTAGCTTAACTTGTCTTGAGGAGATTAAACAGAAGAATATATGGAAGTGAAAACTCCAGTTTCAGTCACAGATAGAAGAACATTATTTGAGTCCAATTAATCCACTTAATCCTTGACAGGTTTATTTCTGCAGGTAAGTTTTTTCTCATTTCCATTTAGGATGCTGAAACAGCAGCTTATATTATTTTAGCATGTAAAACCTAGAGCCACTGTCTTTATCCCAGCCACAGTGCACTTTTAAGTTAAAAATATGAAAAAGTGCAGGGCCATGAATAAGAAGTACCAAACTGGTACCCCTGGGTACCCTAGAAGCCCCAGCTGAGGGGCTCTTCCTGATGCTCTTGGTCAGGACTGAGGTGCTTTGTGGCTCACCCCTGCACCTGGCTGTAAGTGTGGCTGTGCCAGGCTGTCTGTGCGGGAGGCAGATAGGTGTGAGTGTGGCTGTGAGTGCTGGGGGTGAAAGGGACTGCAGCAGCCACTTTTCACCCTGAAGATTGGCAGCTGATATCTGCCAATTCAGAGAGGAGGAGGACTTGAAAAGGAATTTTTGCTCACTTCTGTGTGTAATGATAGTGTTTCATTTTCTTATTTTGGCTTCTCTTTTTGGAAATTACTTTTGTCTTTTTATGACTCCTATTTCACTACTATTTCCCTATCTGGTAATATTTCTCCCACTATTCTTACTTTCTGCTTTTTAATTTTGTTTCCTCCTATCTATCTTAAGATTTTCTCTAGCTCTGTCTGTCCTTTCAACATCGATCTTTCCATATTCCCTCCTTTAGTTTCATTGTTATTTTCTTTCCCAGGTTATTTTCCCTCTGTATCTTGCTCTATGTCTGCTGGTAATAGTGCTCCTTACATGTATGATCACCACAACAGCTCTGGCCAGCCGCTACCTCCATGGGCTCCCTTTGCTGTCTTCCCAGTTCTTCCACTTAATGGGAGGTCAGACAGATGAGGACTGTACAGTCTATCACACAATATACTTCTTTAAACTGAGCTCAGCCTTTAAAAACCAAGAGAAGAAAAGTCGAGCTGCACAGTACAAGCTGCAGAACTTCCCTGAACTAAATGCTCACATCTCTGACAATGCCCCAAAGCAGATTTGCAGGTAAAAATATAGGAATAGGAGAAGTACATGTTATATTTCTTCTGAGAATGTCTAGCCTTCATCATGCATTGTTGGAAACTTCTTGAGCCTGCATTGCCTTTATCTATTTCTCCTCAATGCATAGCATATGCCAGTGACTGTAAGGCTTAGGAGAAAATGTTATCTCTCAAATGAATCCTTGCACAGCTTAGCTCAGGCATTATGTCCTTCTTTATCTTTCTGCAGCAGCTTACAGAGAGCAGCAAGGAAAGTGAGTGAGCTCTCAGCCATTCCCCAAGTGAGGAGAGAGAACACAATTTGAATCACTTGCATGATGCTTCTATTTGCATCATGTAGTTGTAAACCATTCAGTGCTAAATATGGAAGGGAAATTGTTACTACCTCTGGTCTATGATGTTGCTTGGGTTCCCATTGCAAGAATTGGGTGCCTTTTTCTTTTAACAACACAGTTATGAATAATTAGCCAGTCTCCACCTTTTAAATCACAGCATGGCAGTGTGCCTGAAGTGCAGAAATCAGGCACTCAGCCCCTAATGCTTCTCATTTCCTCTCTGGCATCAACTTAGGTTCAATTTTTTGCCAGCATTTTAGAAGAGGTAGCAGAAAAGTGTTAGAATCTAGGTCTTAAATGGTTCCTTCTAAATGCCATGTGGTTTTTTTCACTGAACTTTTTATTTGCTAAGAAGAAATACAGAAAAAATTTAGCACTTAGATTGTCAGTATTGCAGTCTTGTGCTTCTGACCTTGCGTATTCTACCTGTGTATTTTCCCCTGTAGTCATCAGACATAGAATGACTAGTCACCCAAAATGTACTAGGTGTAGGTTGGTAAGTGACCTCACAGAGAGTGACAAGCATTGCTTGTCTTTCAAATACTGCATCTGATACAGACAGTGAACAAGAGACACCAATTTATGGGTAACTGAGTGCTCCCTGAATCCCTGCTTCTCCCTGGGAGAAGCATTTAGATCATCTGCATGGCCCCACACCCCAAAGCCTGGATACATTAGTTAGACCAATTTGTTTCTTGGACACCTTGTCTTCTGTGGTTGTGTGTATAACCTTCACAAACAGACCAACATTCAGCCTAATGACCATGAAGACTTTGTCCTTGAAAATCTGAATGGATCTTCTTTTGAGTCTTATTCCTCTAATGATATGAAAGTCTTCTAACTGCCAGACTGCATACATGACCCATGTATGCCCAATCCTTGTACTTCTGTATGCACTTGTGTTTTGTTAGCTCTTCTGTGTTCATCCTCCAGCTGTGCTTGTGCAGTAAATACCTTGTTCCAGCCTTCATCGTGCTCAGCTAAATAAAATGAACTGCTAAGTTTCACCTACAAAAAAAGCTCCTCTTTAACCTAGTCATCTCAGTTGTCCTTTGTTCATCTCTGAATACACATGACTGGAATACTACATGGTCTTCAGGATAAGGTACAGTTTTATTGCAGGAATTATTATGTATTGTTTGTCCCTAAACAAAACCTCAGTTTTTATTTCACATTGAAAAACTTCTTGCTGTTGTTTTTTCCGTTTCTTCTTTTTTTTTTTTTTTAAGTGGCTAGACCTATCCAGAAACAGCTTTAAGCATTTTGTTTTGGCACCTGAAATAATAAAGCAGTTATTATCCTGCTGGCATAATAATTGTAGATGTTGTTTGCATTTTTAAAACCTTGAAATGCTTCTGCTTTCTGCTGATCTAGCCTTCCCAGGGTGCTAAAATGCCAATTAGGCCAGAATCCATGACCAGTCAAGTTAAATGGGAGAGACACCTCAATACCTCAATACTCATAAAGATCTAGGCCCTTGTCATGATGTCAGCTTTATAAACTGCTTGGAGTGTCTAAATGCAGTCAGCACTACAAACCCTTCTTACATTGGGCTAGCAGATGCCATTTAAAGTCTCACTCTGAAAACTGTTCTGCTGCAGCCTTTAAAGGATAGAAACAAGGAGGAAGAGCTCTCTCCTCTTGCACACTTGATTCAAAAGCTCTTTGGCTTTCGTGAATTAGCAGCTGTTGCAGCTGTCAAAACCACAGTTCTGAGAGTTATCCCCACCACTGCAGACATAACTAGGGATAATATAGTGGAGTAGGAAACACCCTGAAAAAAGAGAACTCTTCATATGTCATCTTTTAAAACTTCAGAGTTCATTTATCTTTTGGTCATGGTGTTTCTGGCATTACAAGTGCTTGCAGATTTACACATAGGAATGCTTCCTCTTTCATGCTCTTCTTTCTCTTTGCAAGTGCCAGTGATATGAATGCAAACAATCATTTTCATGGACACTGAAAAACAAGCAATTATGGAATAAAAGCCCTTCTATTTCTCCTGCCAATGGATGAAATGACAGGAACCTTAATTATGCTCAAATTCACAGTAATATATTCAGGAAGTGAGAAAATCATCAGGCCCTGAAAAAAATGGGCTTTTTTGTGACACTGTTAAATTGTTCTGGACATGGGCCAAATCCACTTCTCAGTCTTGCTGATGTAAATCAGCAGAAGCAATGTTTACTTTCAGTGAAACCTTAAGTTGCGTCAGTGTAACAGGAAGCTGAAGTCTGCCACATAACTCAATGGAAAGGTAATTTTGACTAGCTGTCTAGCAGCATGCAAAATATTTGTACAAATTGTCCTCCATATCTTTGAAATTTGAATCCAGCTGAACTATAGTCTTAACTTAGAGCTGAGAGAAGCTGCACAATGCCACAGAGAGATGTAGTCTCTGAATACCTTTGAATTGCAAGGATTGAAGTCTGTAACCAGATGCCATGAGTTCTGCCTCGCTTGGTAGGAATGAGAGAGAACTCAGCAATCCAACCAGAAAAACAGCATGAAACTCAAATACAGCCAAGTGTCCAGTAACTATATCAAAGTGAGTTAGAGAGATGCTGATCTGAGAGTTCCATCTAGAAAGAAAGCATACTTCAAACAGCTATTCATTTTTGTTTGATCTACCTATTTCTAGTCACTTTCTAAATCACTGTGGTGTATAAAAATTTCCACACTTCTTTTTGAAGTGTGAATTAAAATGTATGGAGCAACATTTTCAGCAGTGAGTGGCCTGCAAATTTTGCAATTGTATCTCACCATGTTTTTTTACTGGGTGCCTTTTAAAAATGCAGAAAATTGACCTTTGAATTGAAATGGAAAAAAAGAAAAAAAAATTGAAATGTTGTGCAATGGTCAGAGTTAGGGTCAGTTCCTGGGTGACATAAGCAAGTCAGAACAAGTTGGTGTAAGTACTGCAGTTTTTGGGGGTGGTAAGTGCATGAAATCAATTAATAAGAAGTTATACATTGTTAAAAAGAATGGTTATAAAAATTTTGGTTAAGCAAACTGGCCTATGGAAAAACTAACTTGTATAAGATGTTTCTTACAGTATTGCTTAATTAGAACTTCCCACTGCATTCCTTAACTTATCAGATGGATGTCTCTCTGAATTACTCTGGAATTACTGAAAAGCCAGTGGTTTCAGCAAATTACTGATGCTGGAAAAATGTAACTTTTCAATATATCCAATTCCTGATTTTAATAAGCATAATTTTAATCATAATTGAACCCAATTTCCTAGCTCACATACTGGGATTCTAATGCCAACTGGAAAGATATAAGTTATTTCTATAAGAAAAAGACCAGACCTTTAATATAAACTTTGAAAAATCTTGTCTCATTAATTTAAAGCATGCTTTTTCTACTCCTTTTTGTTCTGGTCTTATCTTTTTTGTTTTCTTTGGCATTATAATTGGACTGAAAATGAAACTAATTAGAACTGTTTGTGCAGGATACTGGGAGTGCCTAGCTGACTGATCCACCCACTTTTTTATAAATGAAAACAAAAGGAACACAAAGTATTTTTTACTTCAGAAGGTTAACAGTCTTCAAATATTAAATATTTTCTCTATGTGATGATATTGTCTCTGTTCCCAAGCAGTTTTCTGAAAAAAACTCCTTCAAATGCTCTGTATTCTAAAAGAACAGGATAATGCAAGCCTATAGCAACAAAGCTGTTAATTCTGCCTGGCAAAACAATGCTTTGAAAAGGTTTCTAAAAATGGTTTTATCAAACGACCTTTGAAGAAGAGACAAAGATAAATCAGATGATATAACCAGCAGAAATGGAGAATTAAATATGACAAAGAAAGCCAAAAAAATCACTTGTCTAACTTGTTACAGTGACTGCTGAAATGCTGAAAGGATATGTCAATAATAAAAATGTATTTTTAATTTCTTTTTCCCAAGATGCACATTTGAGTAAAATAATGCAGAATGACTGAATGGTGTAGAGCTGAGCCTGTGTTTGAATACCAGGCAAGATGAAAGGACCTCACTCTTTATGCTTTCCAAATGCCTTTTCTTTTTTACATTATTTATTATGTGGAATAACCCTCTTAAACCTTGAAAGAGGCAGTGTTTCAATCACACACTGGCTCATCTGTCAAAAGGTCAGTCTCTCTAAATGTCAGCCAGCTCTTCCTTTTATATTTATGTTGAATTTGGTGATTTATCGGGTGTGTCTCCTGGAAGATCTGTCATTAGACAAGCGGGCATGAAAAAAAGGCAGTGATCTAAAGAGAAGCTTCCTAAATGGTAGAGGAGGGTAGAAGACAATTTGGAAAAGCAGTGTAGTTTTCTCAGAGCAAGCAAACTGAAATTATGTATATTAGGCGCTTCATTAGTGCTGTTTCTGTATACCTCAGGTCACTGAGTCCAAAGAGCCTTAAGTCAAACAGGGAGTTGCTGCTTCCTCCAACTGGAGTACGGTTAATGAAGCATAGACAAAGAGACTCCCAAACACACCGGAATTGGAAGTCTTCAGGAAGGAGTTGTCTCCTTGAGACAAGTCTGCATTTAGAAGACATTTCCATCTGAGATTGTCACATATGTGACTTTCTTTGCCGTCAATGAGAGGACAGCCACTTTTGAGGTATGAGTCCTTACGTCTGTGTAGATGTCTGCCTTAAGATAAGAGGAACTGGATCTCAGATACATTCTTTTCTTCTAAAAATAACCCTAAAAGGAAGGTAGGTAACTCACTGAGATGTAGATGTTTACATTGGAGACCTCAGGCGGATTTGCATCATGTCAGAAGTGACCCCTTCACAGAAAGAGCCTGGCATTCTGGGTTAGCAAGTCCCGACTCACACCCTGCCTGAAGGACTGTCCTTAATTTCTTACTAGACCAAAAATAAACAGAAAAGGGGGTTTGTGCTTTTGGGTCATTGCGGCACCATGCTTTTGAAACGCAGCTGCAATTCTGAGTGTCCAGCATACAGACATCTGCCATTTGCCAAGTGTTCACCAATGCTGAAGACAGCAGAAACTGAGCTGCAAAATACAATTACCCACAGCAGGGATGTAACTAAGGATTGCTGTTCTCAGAAATACCAAAGCCACATACCATATTGAGTCACTTTAAAAGGTAGATACATGAATTAAGGTCCTGTCCATTTAGATAGATGAATTATGCTCAGCAGTTGACATCTAATGGAGCATCCCTCCAAAAGTCAGTGACAAAATTCACTTTATAACTAACAGGGAAAAAGTAAGCACCTTTGACTGCCTTCCCTCCAGAGGGAAATCCAGCATGCTGGGTTGAAAGTATCTGGTTCCTAACCTGTGTAAATAGCTGGTATATCCCTTCATGGAAGTTATATATCAAGCAGACAGTTAAGGGCAATGACACTGGCTCAGTTCAGTTGTGTTCACACATACATATAGTGTGACTGTACTGTAGGGTTTCCTATCTAGTCTTCATTGCTTCTAGAGGAGAGGATGAGTCTCCCATAGATCCAATGTCTTATCTGCATTATCATATGGACATTTTCAGTACCTGCTCTGACAGCACTGCATACCTGTGTGTGAGCAATGAAATCGTGCCTACGAATGTTTCATCCTGACTAAACTAAGATTTCTGCACAGGAGAGGTCTGCATCAGCACTAGTTATCCTCAGCAGTCTTTATAGTCCCTGAGAGAAACTGGCACTTTGAGAGTGCCATTCAGTAACCTATTTCAGAGATCTACATAAGGATGCAATAAATTATACACTACAAGTGCTTTTTTCTGTCCAATGAATATAAATGTAGTCTAAAGTTATCACCTGAAATGTATATAATTTAAGTAAATGAATCTTGTGCTAAGTTACTGACTCAAAAGCAAAACAGTAATATAAAACCATCTAGTTTTCTTATCATTAATGTCCTAGGTCAATTTGTCTTGACATTTTGCTCTTTAAGGAAATTGTATATTGAAAAATCAACAAAATGTGAGTGTGGTTTATTTAACCTCATGTTTTTCTGGAGTGATTTTGCCCTACTAAGCAATAAGAGAATATTTACAAGTATGTTCCCATAATCCTGCTTATTCTTTTCATGTGCAAATTTAAATTATTATTCTATTTTTTAATTCCTTTTTGACTTTCAGCATATATTTTCTTTAGAAGTATTAGAAATTCTAGGGTGGTGGGAGGGAATGAATGTAAATGGCTGATCTGGAAGTTGTACCCAATTTCTCTTTGTTTGCCATTCCAAAGACTTTTTAGTTTGGATTGGTTTTCATAACTTCTACTAAATGATTTTAAATCTCTTTTGATTTTAATTTATGAGAAGTGTCCTGTTGAATATTTATCATTCTCTACCAAACATATGATTGCAGAGCAGTTTTGTTCTCAGTCCTAAACAAGTCATCCCATGAGCTTTTAAAATAAAGTCTAAAGGATGGTGAAATCACATTTAAACCAAGAAAGAGAGATCAATTTGCAGATAAATATAACATCACAGCTGCAGATTTGATCAAAGGAGAGTTCCCATTTGGCTCCTTCCATACAGCACACAAGGGTACTTGTGCAGTCCTTCAGTGTCAGAATTTCCAGGCTGCCGTCAGTGAGTTCAGCTAATTAAAGATTACTCTGGTCTGTATAGCTCTTGTGTTGTGTCTTTAGTGCTTTAACAAGATTACTCATCCAGCTCAGAAGACACACTTTAGCTACACAGAATTTTTCCTGATGTATTAAGATGAGAAGGCTTGATACGTACTCTGTTCAACCTCAAAACAGTTTGCTTTTTTCACCCCTCCTGCTATCCCCCTGGGAAAGTTGTTCCAAAGTCTTATTGCTTTAGGAAGTAGGAATTCTGATATTCAGCTTCAGTTTATTAAAAGATGATTGAACCCAGGTGGGGCATGCTCTGATACCTGCTGAATGAAGTTAGGATCCTGTCACTTATGGATTTGTCCATATTACCTGTGCTAACCTCACTCAGCAGCTGTTGCTGGCCCAAGAAGACTTTTTCATGTCTGACACTCCTTATCATCCTTTTCATTACTTTCAATAGCCTAGTTTTGTTGGGTTTTTTTTGTCTCCATGCTAGATAATAAAGCTGCTCATCCTTAACTCTTTCTACATCATCCACATCCTTAGCAATTTCTACATCATTCAATGTACAAGAAGGAAAACCACATGCCAGGTTCATCCCCCCGCTCCAATTAAGGCTGTCTTCTGTGTCCTGGTTAACATAAATTAAGATAATCTCCACTGAAGTGAGCAGTTACATATCAGCGAAACCAATGCTGCAAAGATAAGTTCAGAGGAGAGACAAACAGTATAGGCTGAACCAAAACAGACTCTGAACATTGCTGAGAGCTTAATACCAACATTTCATAAATGTGTTCTCTTTGTAAAAGGCTGGATTGCAGGGCTGGGGAAGATAGAGCTGGAATGAAACCTCTGGCAGCGTCTGTGCAAATAAGGCAGACGGGACCGTGCTAATAAAGCAGATGAGGAGTCTGTTCTCCAACAATGACAGCCAGTGGAACAAAACTCCACAAAAATAAACTCCCTCCTGTCCCAAACATAACCTTATATATACTGTATAGAGGGATATATACATTCCATATTATCCAGAAACGTTATCTAGCACTGTGCTCTGGGCACCAGACTAAATTGTTCCAGCATAAGTGATATCAATTAAACAACGTGCACAATCTGTTAAAAGTGCAAGTCCTTAGACCCTTGTTCCAGCACTATTTAGTTTACAAGCCCAGCTGCAGCTTCATAAAGACCCCCTGACCCAAGATAGGATCAGCTTTACCACCTGTGATATTCCTGGAAAATCGCTGTTTAAATTTTTCTTCAAAAGAATTGTATTTGAATCTCTACACCTGCTCTAGGCAGCTAAGTCCAACACTCTGTACAGATATCAGTAGAAATTTTTTCCTGTGGTCCCACCCAAGTCTCCCACTCCCTCAGTGTATGCTCCTTATTACTCATCCTGTCCACTGAAAGGGCACATCCAAATATAGACAATTTGCAGCACATATATGCCATGACTCTAGCCCATTTCTTGCTTACATTTAAGTATGGAAATAAGATGAAGTAATTCAAATACCACCATGAACACATATTCTCTTACATGCCAAGTCAGAGGAGCAAGTACTATACCATTTAATAAAGTCTAGTTCAAAATGTCATAATTTAAACAATTCATCCTAAGATAAACAACCATGAGTAAAAACTCTCCACAGTTCCACCTAGAAAAAAGATCCATCAATAGAGTGCAGGAATGGTCTTTACTTCTGTGAAGCTCAAATGAAACTGGAAATGTTTCTTTTTGTGACTTTGCTCATTTATAAAATGCCTGTTGCTATAGCAGTTAAATGTTAGTTACAAATATGGATAAACAGAAATTCTGGTTTTCAGAAGTGTGTTGTAATGGTTAATGGCTGATTTTATTCCTATTTGCCAAGTAAATACAAAGTGCCATGATCTGACACATGTAAAAGCATTGGCCATTGGGATTGAAAAGGCCATATATAGGGGAATTCTTGTTTTACTCCTGTCAGTCTGCTGAATTGATATATATAATGCTGTGGAAGTTTCCAATGTCATTTAGCACTTTAATAGAATAAATATCTGTGAGAATGTTTTGGAAATATGTTATCTGGAAGTACATAGCACTCAGCTCTGGGGATGAAGGACTACATATACTGTCAGTACAGAATGACTACAGTCATGGCCTAATTTGGAAGTGGTGTGCTAAAGAATATGAAAGCATACACAAATGATCTAGAAGGTCTTCAGGCCAACATGAACTTAGCCACCTAAATGTCCCAGAAATCTCTCCCTCTCCTAAAAGCTGCCATCATTCTATTCCTCTGAAGCTGCACTCAAATGGAGCAGTGGGCAGAAAACATTGCAGGCAGGATGTTCTTTGCCATCTGCCCTTGTGTGCATTAAGCCACCCTCTGAACTCATTCCCAGGGCCATTTCTTTCTGCCAGACCTGGACCTAGTCTGCTGCAGCTGTGGAACTATCACTCTTCATGGGAATGAATTCCCAGATGAGTTGCTCATCAGCACAGACAATTCTGGAAAGAAGAGCAAACAACATTTGCCAGAAATGAATGGTAATGAACATTTCATTAAGGCATTTAGAATGCTGTACATCTGATTGACCTCTTTGTTTAACCGTTTTTTTCATCAAAATGATGTTTGGGACACATTTGTCCAAAGCAAAGTCCTTGCAGATCTCTTATGGCAACTATTTTAGGAAGCTGGCATCAGCTTCTGATCAAATCACCTGGAAAGATATCCCATCTGTTCAGATACTGGATGCATCACTGGAATTAAGCACAGGGTTGAAGGCAACACATGTAAGGAGAGGAGTGTAACAAAGCAGCAGAGACCAGGGGGGACCAGGGGATGCAACAGTGTCTGATGGCATGGTATTGGCCAGGTTATTTACACACCTGTAGGTACCAGCTCATGACAGTTAGGTCTGCAAAGTAAAACCATGCAGTGCAGAGAAACTCTAGATAAAAAGCCTTGAACTCAACAGTGGTGTGATTGGTTGGTGTTGGTTTTTTTTTCATTTTCTTTCGTTTTAATTAATCTTACATTAGTGTGAAAATAAACACATTGTGCAAAGCTTGTTCCTGGCTGATTTACCAGTGAGGGTATTTATAAATGTACTATTGCATGTAAATCTAAGAAGAACTAGAAAAACAGTCTAGCCCCAGGCTGAGTGCAGGTTTATAGGCACTTTTGAGACTTAACAGTGGTTGATATTGCAACATTTAAACAGTTTATGAGATAAATGGCTGAGATAAAATCCAGATATCACTGTTTCTTAGAGCTATGGGAAAACTTACATGCCTAGACAGCAACTGCTTACAGATAGTTTGTGGAGGGTGTTTGCTTTTGAAAACTCACTTGAGTATCAGATCCTCCTTCTCTGATCCCATTCAAGCAAAAAGAGGGAACAGAAGGTTGGTGCTCTGGATAAAATCCTAATTTGTACCCTCTCTATCATGCTAGCTGACTTCTGAAAGAGCTGGTTTTGAGGATACCATGGAGAACACAATTTATGAAACTTTTCCTTCCACCATACCCTCCCATAATAAAGGGAAAATGCTGCAATGGAAACTTTTTTGTAATGTATCCTTCGGAAGAAATGTTATAATGAGATAACAGGAGAATTGCCTCTTGCCATCTCTGTTTAAGATCAGCAATATTTTAGAAGCTTGGCTTGGACAGAAGCTACAGTACTGGAAAAGATAACTTCTGTTGTGTTGTCTGTTTTTAAATCTGTGAGATATAACTTTCACCAATGATTCTTCTCCAGGAGAAAACCCAGTTCCAAGGTCTATGAATCTCATAGGATTTTGCATAATGGAATTTGCTCAGAGAAGATACCACAGATGTGAAGGACTAGAATTAGGTCTAAGAGCTAGGTGCTGATTTGTGCTATTTAATTAAACTGTGCTCTGACCCCTGCCCTGGGTCTTGGTTGTTGATTCTGCTTACTTGTGAGATTGGTCATTGCCACCAGCTAAATCCCTCCCCAAAGCTTCCCAGTCATGATATCCAACATTAAAAACGTATTTTCCAAGTGCCAGGCAGATAGAGAGGATAAGAAGACTTGGTCTATGAGCCCATGGAAATTGTCATTCAGCTTTGTTCTTGGTGCTAAGGGGGAGGCAGGACTAAGCATTCATCTTCTCCTTAGGAAGCTGTATACCAAAACCACATCAATGTCTGTCATAGTGGCTTCCATTTCTGGCTGTCCTGCTGGGCATCACAAAAAGACAAAACCGTTTCTAAGGAACAACTTAAGAGGGACAGCTCTGTTTGAGGAAAATGAAACGACAGCAAAAGGTGTGTCTGGGAATCAGCCTGATGCAGGGCTAATTAGTGAGGCAGACATAAGCTGACAGAGAAGTGTAGAACAATCATGAACCAGATGCTCTAAAAGCCCAGAGGTACTTTTCTCCTATGTGTATGGCAGTACTGCATGGTTATATTGCAGAACGATGGCAGTTTCTGCACAATGGCCAGGGTGTTGCTAGCAATAACGGGCACTTCATGGGGAAATATCTTCCATTAACCTTAAATTTGAATAGGTGGTTTTTGAAGAAGAAAGAAAAAAGGATTAATGGTGACATGGTAAAGCTATAAAAGGTTATTGAGCAGTGTGAAGTTACAGTCTTTTGCTGTGTCACTGGAAGCTACTCTGTAGGGAGTTTTCTCAAGCAATCCACAACAAACTGAATGCTCATGATGGCAGCTGAGAGCAGAGAATGATGCTTTCAATAGCAGTTGTCTTACTTTGATGAGACACATCTTTAAGTAGCTTGGACAATTCTGCAAATAGTGTTTACTTAAATGCAGGCTTATTAAAACATGGTACTCAGGATTAGCTAATACCCTGCAGTGTTTAAAATGGGATTCAGTTGGGCATCTGCACTACTTTGTCATTCAAGAGGGCATCCTCTTCCCCAAGGGACTTCTGCAGCATGCCCAGAAGGTCAACACCTTGGGATGGGTTTGGACTGGCAATGTTGGAGGTTTTTTTTAATTATTAATTTTCCCAACTTTTCCCAAAATACTCTGCTAGCCCCATCTAGCTACAACAAAATGTGCAGAGTTTCTCTGGTAGCTGCAGCTGTAGCAGTGTTTCTTATCCTATGCTGTGTTGTACTAAAGAGCTGTTAGTTAAAAATGGAAATGGTTCATGTTCTTTGGCTCTGAAGTTGCATTTGATAAGGATCAAGGGGCTTTGGTGATGAAATTAAATAGGCCAGTTATTCAAAGGTAGCATTCTGGAAATAAAAGTCTGCAAACACTTTCATCTAGAACTGATGCATTTCAAATGCCACTCATGCAGAGAAGGAATATTAGTGTTGGAAGCAGAATCTTGTCAGAAGACTGATGGGGGACAAGGCTCTTCAAGGGCTCTGGTGCACTAGGGCAGATGGGGTTTAAAATTCTTGTGAACTCTTTTCTTACCTTTGAGAAAAGTTTTCTTCAGACTATAAGCAAACAATGAGAAGTAATACAAACAACTTCTGGGTGCAAGAAACGATCCACTTCTGGTGGATTATGAGCATTGCAAATTGCCCATGGAAAATTCAGACTGGAAGCAAAATCAGTGATTAAACAGTGACTGTTTCTGAAGTTGCTCCAAATACCACTTCTCTTTACAAGTAACCATAGTCAGGGTTTCAGTACTGAAAGCCTGGGAGTCAAAAGTGCACACCTCTTCGTATTTCCTAGCATGCACCTGTCTTTGTCTTCTGATTCACGTTCAGTTTGTGACCTAATGTGTTTAAATATGTATAACTTGACTATGTCCTTGTGTTCACCTAAATGTTCTTGAGTATACAAAGTCTACCTGTTTTTCTCATATACTCTGTTCAAGGGGTTTATTTCTGCCAGAAATGAAACCTCTATACAATATGCCATGATAGGGAAAAGAATGTCCTGAAGAAAGCCTGTTTGCTTTTAAACTATGTCTCTTAAATATCAAGGCATGTGTGAGTATTCTACTGGAAACTCTGAATCATTTTTTTTCCAAGAGTTGGGTTTTTGGGGTTTTGTTTTGTTTTAATATGGGGGCAGAGTTTGATTTGGCTTGTTAGACTGCTTAATTATGAGGCACATAATCCATCAACATCATTCAGCAAAGTAAATTCAGTTCCATAGACCCCACTCCTGGAGCTGTGAGGAACTATGTGGAGACAAGCTCAAAGCCTGTGGCACAGATCTTCCTCTCCTCTTCCCCCTGGGGTGAGCCCTGGCAGTGATATGGTGTCACTGGCCAGAGGTGCAGCTACCCTGGGGTGGATAGTGCTGTACAAAACTGGTTCCTCTGGAATCATGCCAGCCTGTGTTTTCCTGTGCTCTTGCATCTTACAGCAAAACTTATGAAGGGATCCTCATGTGCTTGGCAAAAAGGGAGAGAGATACAGTAATAACATCACCCTTGCCTTTTGGAGATGTGCTATAAAAAAGGGAAAAAAAAATCAGAAGCTCCCCTGACAGATCTGTTAGTTGAAGCTTTTTTCCCCCAGCAAGTGTTTTAGGAGATCCAAGAGCTTCTTGTGGTGTTGAATTATATTTGACAGTAGCAGAACAGTCAATAAATATCCCTTTTTAGAGAAGTGGAAAGATTCCGTTCTATTTCTAAGAAGAGATCTTGCTTCTTGTCAGGAGCAAAATACTTCTAGGAATTGGGAATCCTGTATCAGGGAAAACTCAGGGCATGTGAGTATATGTGGTAGTCTGTCTTACCAAATAAAGTAGAATCACAAAAAGGGGCTTGCTCATGTTCTCCATTGCCAATGCTTGAGTCACTTCAAAATGAATTAAGATGTACTTCAGTTGTGCTTATATCATTAGCAGAGGGCTTGTGTGTGCAGACTGAGTATGAGTAAACTTGAACTTTTGATTCAGCTCTGTCTTTAAGCAGAATGTTTATAAAACCCACTTGCTCTGGAGTGCTTGAAATCTGATACTTCATTGCCTTGCCATACTTCACTACTCTTACACATGTACAAAGGTAAATAGAAGACATCATTTCAGAGGAGAAGGTGCTTTGTAAGCCTAGGTCTCACTTACAGATGAACCGTGTGTGCACTGGCTTGTTCTACTGTTGTTTTATGGAAAAGAATAAGGTCTTAAACAGTTTCAAAATTGTTGAATCTTTCCTAACTCACTTAAAGGAGTCTGACAAAGACACTTATAAACATTTAATGTATTTTCCTTCTGAAACTTATGATAGTCTTCCTAAGATGCTTTGAAACTATAGGATACTAGTAACTTTCACTGATCATGAAGACCTAATTCTTCACAATAATAACATAAGCATGCATGTGTCCACATGTACTCATATCTACATCACACTGGAAGCTTGGTATTGTAAGGACTTGAGTGGGAAGCTTTTATTTAAATGAGCTGGCTTATGTAAAGCTTGTATGGATTCCTGGGCTGAACTGCAAATTTTTGATCCAAGGTTAGGGTGCATATCCTTAATACTTGGGGGGTTTTTTTGTGATTTAAACTTTATTCTTCCTCATTTATACAAGCATTTCCTCAAAACTCCCATGTGCTGCATATAAAGTACAGATGAACTGGCAAGGTAGATAGAGTTTTCTGTGTGTTTGGCTAACTGTGAAGAGATCATGCTTCTCTTTAAGAATAGGGATAAAGTCTCCATCTATGGAAAATGTACATTGCTACTGGTTGGTTTTTGTGAGTTGCTGTTTAGTGCAGTGATGTGGTAAAATGTGATTATGTTTACTGACATTACAGTGCTGGCTTGCAGCCCTTTCTGTAAGCCCTAGTGCAAGGAGACTTCCAATTACTGCTTCTTGCCAAGTAGTAATGAAATTAGTTCATAATGTAACACTCTAAAGCAGTTGGCTCCAAAAAGCCATTTGACTAATCACTCTAACAATAAAAAAATAAAGCTTTTATGTATTTAAAAGTGAATTTGGAATACTACTCCCCTTGAGGTAATTGCCCAGTGATTAGAGGTGGGCTCAAGTGGAGAAACTAGAGAAAGGACATTCTTGGGGTGTCAGAGGGCTCTTCCTGCTTCCTAAAGCCAAAGATGTTTCAATATGTTTTAAAGGTCAGTATAATATGCAGCCTCACTGCTAGCTCCAGTGCAAAGGACACAGCTTGGACTAAAAGTGCAAGCCTGGAGGAGCATGCCAAGTGAAGAGTTGAATAGGATAATCTTGCATAGTCTTTGTTTCCCAGATGAGGTCCTGGTACTGGTGAGAGCTTGCCTATTAAAACCCACAGCTTAAAATCCACAGCCAATACACAGGCTAGCCCATAGGCTGCAAACTGAGCAAGGCTAACTAAGCAGTTCATATGAACACTGTGGATGATTTGTGTTCTCTGTTTCTACCAAGAAGTTCTCTTCATTTGTATTGTATCTCCTACTGTGCTAAAGACAACTGCATGGACCTTCTGCCCACGTAAGGGCTTCTACTGGTGCTACATAAAGTCTAGGAAAAAACAAAGATTGGGAAGGACTTAACCTCAGTCCAGAAGCACTGGAATCCTCCCTTAACAGTACATGCAAAGAAAAGACAAAACAACTTTGACTCTGAGCACTTCATTGTATTTTTGTCACCCCCAAAATTTGCATAACCTAGACAGGGCTGTCACTTTCTTCTAGACTTGTTTAAGATCTGTGGGTGTTCAGCACCTCTGCTATTATATTAAATAAGTTTCTTAGGAGTGTAAAGGTCTAATTCAGAGTCCAACGAAACCCAACTCCTGAAGCAGGGTTTTGAGGTGTGTTCTCTCTGTGAATGTTGCATGGAATGACTAAAAAATACTGACTTGTCAGTCTTATATTAACCCACCATAGATGAGACCTTCTGGGAGATAAGGAAAATGTATATTGAATCATTATCCCTGCCATCTTTGGAAGACTGAACTATCCTCTGAATTACTGCCTAAAGGAGTTACTGTCAACCACTTCTCACTTTGTAGAAAGGGTTTGGATAATTCCTTTTTGTGTTGTCTTTCCAGCAATGGACTTCATATGCCTCTTGGCAGTAATGAAGTAAGATTTAAGACAAAGCAATTGTCTCAGCATCCTGTCATGGCTGCTTGTTGAGAGTGCCTATTGCTCAAATGCTGCACAAGTACTTATCTTGTGCTACATATAATATCCAAGGGTGACTTACCACTACACTTGATGACATCTCATTTTCAAGTGTTTGATTGAATTCAAGGTCGAGGTTGAGTGCTTGGCTCCTTGACAGCACTGTTGTTAGCCCAATGTCCAACTGACTATATGAAACCCAGCCATCAACTGTAACCATGCTCCTTTAGCAAATGTCTTGGTTGTTGTCTGCTGAACCATGCTCTGTTCTTTTGTCTTCTGTTTGAGTAGAAGCAAGTGGACCTGTATCTGTAACAACTTGAGGGAAAGATATGACTTTCTTATCTGTAACTCCTTTGAATATCCAAGGGAGTTCCTAATTCTGCAAGTCATTTTTGTATCGTAGTTATTCCAAGGATAATTTTAAAGTGAGCTGGAAGTTGTCTGAAACAATGGGTAGGGCTGGAGTGCCCTGGGTTAAAAAGGAGGGGTTTATCAGGTAGACCCCTAACACTTCTATTGGGAAATAAAGTCTAGATTAAGTCCTCTAAATATGAGCAATTCCATATAAAATGTCTAAGCTCCCATTACCATTAATGAAGATCTAGTAAAAGCAATCAATGAATGATTCAGCTGATCAGCCACTAGGTACCTACTTTATGGTGAGCTGAATTGCTCTTCAGGCTCCAGTGACTGTAATGGGAGCTTAGAAACCTAACACACCCAAAAGTACCTAAATTTAGGTTCTCATGTCAAACTAATTCCTGCACCCAATGTTTCCTAATCAATGAAGAGCAACAGGCAATTTTAAGGAGTGCTTTGTTTAACCTGTTTTGTAAGTCTGCCTTAGGGAATGCATTAATTTCCTCTTATCTAACAAGAAACTAAGGCTATACCTTTAAGATAGCTATAAAGTTGAGCAATTCTGATATTATTATGACCAGAACCTAAACTATGATCTAGTTATTGATATATGTTACCTATTTCTTTAAAAAAGTCCTGGAAAAAACATAACATATATATGTATAGCTTCAGGCTCAACCAAGGGAAGAAAAAGCTTGTTGTTCTTCCCCTATATCCATATTTAAAATGTGCTTTTTGTTTTCTGGGTTTTTTCCCCATAAAATCAGTGTTATGTTCATTCCTGTAAGATGTTCTTCATGCTAGAAGTTTAGTAGTACACAAATGGGTAGGTTTCTATGTGTCCTGTACACGTAGAGTTAAAAATGTTTGTCTTACTTTTGTGTTATTAATCAGAACTGCCATGTTTAGTGGTTGTATCTCTTTAGTTCCTATTAGAAAGACAATCATTACACAAAAACATGAGACCTGAATAATACTCTAAATGGCAGCTGATAGAATTTAAAGGACAAACAAGTTCTGTGGCTCTGGTCCAATAAGGTAATTCCACCTTTAATTGAGAAATCCCTTCTACTGGTATGTAACATTCTGACTTCTCCATTTTTTATATACATAAATTTAACATCACTTTAATTATTCCTTTTAATACAAGTAGTCTTCAGCCAGAATACTGGCCTCTTTTGTAACTAAAACAATCTTGACTCTTGTGAAATTATGACCTATTGAGCAAAAAGCTATGTGATCAACAGGACTTTTGTAAGGCAGTCAATACAAATGGAACAGTTTTTAATGTAAACCCCATGTCTATTCCAAATGATGCAATGGAAATCCTAGAGGAGTATAAACTCTTCACAGTATCTCTCTTGTGTTCACTCACAGAACTTTAGTCACTAATGAAATGATGCTGAAGAATCCTTTTAAGCTCTAATTATTGACATTCACTTGACATTAAGTCCTCTTTATTATCTAGTAGATGCACGATTAATTTTACTGCTAGGCACTTGCTTGTCCTTATAGTTTAACTGTGTCTTCTGCAATGCACATCAGAAAGGATCAGCCAATGCTGGAAAATAATGATCCTCATAGGAACTTAGATTCAGGGGAGCAGAAATCGAATCCTCTAGTAGCTGTTTTTCACCAGGGGTGCAAAAGTTTGCCTGAATTGTGTAAAGTGGGTAACAGCTAGAGATGCTCAGTTATTCCTTGCAAAAAGTGTCCCTGGTCTGACAGAGTTCCCAAAACTGATAAGCTGCAGAAACGCTGCTGTCTAATGTCTACTGAAAACAGTCTAAGGAAACAACCAGGATCTATTCCAGAAGGAAAGTAAGTATTGGCCACCTTCCAAAAACTTTGAGTTTTGTGTTATATTCTTCTGTAAATCATCTTTCTGGTCACTTTGTGACTAGTGACACTATGTGGACACCTAAATCTGGAAGGTTTCATGCTCTCATCAAGAGCTGCAGTGGTACCACTTGTTCTGTCTGAATCTTCATCTTCCATAACACCCTCTTGAATATAAATTTTGACATTTTAAAATGACATCCTATCTCACACCTGACTTTCAAGCCTTTTAAAACCTCTTAAAAAGAATTATTTTGGCTTCATGTCAGGAATGTCAGATTTTGTTCTTAGAAAAATACCTCAACAATTTCACCTATCCTTTTTTATTTTTTTCCTAATAAAAGGGAAATGTTGGCAAGAGAGTGCACTTTGATGCTTAAGGGTTTTTTTCTATATTGGTCCATTTTATCAAGACTTGCACATCTGTGTCTTACACACAAATCTATTTTGTTATGAAAACAAGCCCCCGATAAACATTTTTAAATGCTAATTTTTAGCTAAGATTCTATTTACATAGCAATGACAATGTGAAGATAAGCCTCAAAGACAAAATTAGACTTCCAGCAGAATAATTAGTTTCCTTGGAATAGCAGGCAAACCAGTCAGTAAGAGAGTGTTGTATCAGTATAGGTTGGGGACTGAGCTGTTGGAGAGCAGTGAAGGGGAAAGGAACCTGGGGATCCTGGTAGATGGAAGGATGACCATGAGCCAGCAGTGTGCTCTTGTGGCCAGGAGGGCCAATGGGATTCTGGGGTGTGTTAGAAGGGGTGTGGCTAGTAGTTCAAGAGAGATTCTTCTCCCCCTTTACTCTACCCTGGTGAGGCTGCATCTGGTATATTGTGTCCAGTTCTGGGCCCCTCAGTTCAAGAAGGATAGGGAACTGCTGGAAAGAGTCCAGGACAGAGCCACCAAGATGATGAAGGGGGTGGAACATCTTCCTTCTGAGGAAAGGCTGAGGGAGCTGGGTCTCTTTAGCTTGGAGAAGAGGAGGCTAAGGGGTGACCTCATCTATCCTTTTAAACTTGTGAAGAGTGAGTGTCAGGAGGATGGGGTCAGGTTCTTCTCAGTGAAGCCCAGTGACAAGAGAAGGGGCAATGGCTGTAAGCTGAAGCATGGGAGTTTCTGTGTGAATACAAGAAAAAATGTTTTCCCAGTTGAGGTGCCAGAGCACTGGCACAGACTGCCCGGAGAGGTTGTGGAGTCTCCTTCTCTGGAGATATTCAAAACCCGTCTGGACACATTTCTGTGTGACCTGGTCTAGGGAATCCTGCTGTGGCATGGGGGTTGGACTAGATGAACTTTTGAGGTCCCTTCCAACTCCTAATATTCTGTGCTTCTGTGATTCTGTAAAAGGGTTGTAAATCACAGGCTTACAAAAATAAAATCCCTTCCTTGTGGCTAAACTGGTTGGGCAATGCACTGCAGTTCTGCTTGTAATTTGGATGACATGCTTTGCAGTACCACTGCATATTTGTCTACCATTACTTCACAGCTCTTCAATTATGCAGGACCTTTTGGATTCCAGGAGGGATATGATTGCAGGATCTTTTTATAGACCTGGGTTTGCAGTGAACAATCTGTGTTATCAGATGGAGACATTCTCAGTGCTTGTGCTTCTCAGGTGGGCAGTACCATCAGCCATGAGCAGCAGTGTAGCAAGTTATCAGAAGTAGAGAATCCTACCAAGACAAAGTTCATATAATGTGGGGCTGGCAGAGTATGGGGAGTTCTGTGAGCATGTGTGTGTGTTTAGAGTTCTTAAAATCAGAGTTGGTAAATATGGAAATATTAAGGCTCTACATAAGCTTGGATGTGATAATGCTGCATGTTGCTGTTGTATGTGTAGGCTAAATCCACTAGCTCATGGTGATTTTTAATTTGAAGCAAAGACTGGAAAACAGGAAGAACTTAGCTTTGTGCTTTGGCATCACTGCCTGTAAGTTTCTGTCAGTGATTACCCAGATAATTGCTCAAGTGCAGCAAAATATTTTAGAATAACTCTGCTCTAATTGTTGATAATGCTATTTTGTCTCAGCAAGTGTGCCAAAGATCAGTGCCAAGATTTTAGATGTTAGCTTACAGTCAGTGAACAAGCACTGATTAAAGAAATGATTTTATCTGCTTACTAAAAAGAACATATGGATTTTGATGATGTGGAAAAGCTAACATTTTATTTATGTGATTATAATCTTACACCTATCCTCACTTCTGGTGTTTTGGGCTGGATTTAGCAAATTAATTTTTGCTCAGGAATAAAATGAACTTCCCACAAAAGACCAGCTGCCCCAGAATGGGACGTGGTGTCTGGTTTCCTGCATACAGCAACTTAACAGTCACACATAGAATCACAGAATGACCCAGGTTGCAAGGGACCTTAAAGATCATCGAGTTCCAGCCCCCCTGCCATAGACAGGGATGCCACTCACAAGACAGGTCACCCAGGGCCACATCCAGCCTGGTGTTGAATACTGCCAGGGATGAGGCATCCACAACCTCTTAGGGCAACCTGTTCCAGTGCCTCACCACTCTCTGGGTAAAGAACCTCTTTCTAATTTCCAGCCTAAATCACCCCTCCTTCAGCTTATATCCATTCCCCCTTGTTCTGTTGCAGTCTGACCAGCTGAAAAGTCTCTCCCCCTACATCTTGTAATCCCCCTTTAGGTACTGAAAGGCTGCTATAATATTCCCCTGAAGCCTTCTGTTCTCCAGGCTGAGCAACCCCAACTCTCTCAGCCTTTCCTTGTAGGGGAGGTGCTCTAGTCCTCTGATCATCTTTATGGCCCTCCTCTGGACCTGCTCTAATAGATCCATATCCTTCTTATGCTGAGGACCCCAGAACTGGATGCAGTACTCCAGATGGGATCTCACAAGGGCAAAGTAGAGAGGGAAAATCACCTCCCTAAACAGGATACAATTGGCCTTCTGGGCTGTGAGTAGACATTGCTGGCTCATATCCAGCTTTTCATCTATCATGACCCCCGAGTCTTTTTCCGCAGGGCTGCTTTCAACAAGTTCCTCTCCCAGTCTGAACTTATGTCTTGGATTGCCCCTACCCAGATGCAGGACCTTAACTTGGACTTATTAAACTTCATCTGATTGTCACAGACCCACTTTTCAAGTTAGTCCAGGTCCCTCTGGGTGCCACCCCACCCTTCTGGTGAATCAATCACACCACTCAGCTTTGTGTCATCTGCAAACTTGCTGAGGGTGCACTCAATACCTCTGTCTTGGTCATGAATAAACATATTGAAGAGCACTGGTCCCAAGACAGAGACCTGAGGGACACGACTTGTCACCAGTCTCCACTTAGACAAAGAGCCAACGACCACAACTCTCTGGCTGTGTCCATCCAGCCAATTTCCTATCCATACCCTATCCACATGGAGCAGGAGAGCTAGTGGTTGTGTTCCTTTACACCTGGTAGGAGATGTGAGTCTGCCTGGAGTCACAGTGTTACAGATACAGAGTGGCTGGAAGTAATTCTTTTTAATGAAACTGCTGAGAGCTCTGCAGCTAAACCTCACCGTGAATGCTATTTCAGCAGCCTCATTGCAGGAATAAAAGGACATTTCTTTTGCAGAATGACCTTTTTTCTTGCTGCAAGGAGCGCTGTATCTAGTAATTATTCAGTCTTTTCACTTCTGAGGTGTGTTACTATGTGCACATAAGTCTCTGAGTGTTAAAGCTTAAGCTCAAGCCAGTTTTGCATATGTATAACCTGGAGCAAGCCAGTGTGGAAAAAACAGCCTGCAGCTCCTATTCATACTAATAATGTAACTGAATTAAAAAACACCAGCCTGCTAAGCTGAGAGAACAGGAACCTAAGTACTACCCAGCTGTAACTTTCCTTAGCTGCAGCTCTCGACAAGTTATCTCCCTGGGACCCTGGAAGGAGCGGGGCAGCAGAAGGCTGCGGATGGGAAAACCATATGTCACCTCCAAGTGTCTGCGTGGTAGCGGAAGTAGAGTGGCAGGTGGCCCTGTTCCCCTGGCACCATGTTGTACTTCAGCACCTTGCTTTGGTTCTCACCCAGCTGGCCAAACCTCTGTCAGCTCTACACACTGAGCAAAGCTGGGCAGAAAGTGCCTGGGGAGATGGGTGGCCATGACTTGCTTCAAGGATGGAGGCAGTTCATGCTGTCTTGAAGCCAGTTTTTTAACAGCAGCCTGAGGCTGTGGCTCTGAGAAAAGTATTTTTCCCTCTCTGGCATCCTGGAGGCCACCATGCAAACAGGGGCAGGGAGAAGAGTGCAGGGGGGCAAGAGATGCACTTGCATGTCTGCAGGGATCTGCAGCACAACTGTGCTGGCACAACTGTTGAATTGCCTGGGGGTGGAACAGATGGGCCAAGAGCCCTATATTCTGGTGCTGCTGCTGGAAAGAGTGAAACATGGAGGTAAACCTGAGTGTTAGGAAATGCATACAAATGCATACCCATGGGCTGTGTACCTGGCTGAGTGGGAACTACCTGTGGACAAGGATAAGACAACACTGTTGGCAGCATCTGTTTCCTTCCACAGACTCTGGTGGATGATAGGTTCAGGGAAGTACCCGTGAACTCTGGGTTTCTGCAAAGTCTTCCCTGCTTTGCAGGAAAGCTGAAAATTCAAAGCACTGGAACAACTCCTTAGCCGTGACTTTTGGGTCCCCTGGCAGACCACGGTGAAGAAGGGCTGCATCTGTGACAACTACTAGAGCTGGTTGATGACCTTCTGCTTTTGATGGAGTTTTTGTCTTTCCCTCAGGTCATCCTCATTCACAAACATGGCACTATGCCTGGCTGTTGCTGCTGGTGTTGCCTGCAGCCCAAAAGGTGAAGCAGTGTGGCGCTGCTGCAGGCAGTGAACACTTTGCTAGATGATGTTCTCTAGCCACAAGGCAGAGGCAAAAGCCAGTGAATTATAGCAAGCAACACATCACTGCAACTTGGCTGGGATGGGTCCAAAGCCCATTAAAGGCAATGGAAAGATTCCGTTTTCCCACTGTGTTTTAGAAACTATTATCCTTTATTTCTGTTTGAAGTCTCCTTTCACAGTAGATGGCACACACTGCCACAAATCACTCAGAAAAAGCAGCAAACACTAATATAGGGTACATAGAGGTGCACAGTCAAATGTGTCTTATCTGGCCAAAGCATATGAAGCTATTTCTGGAAGGTGTTTTCTGCAGACTACTGCTCTGTGTTTCTCTCAACAGTTTGCAGCCTTTCCTTCTGAAGTCAAAATCTCAGACTTAGGGCTTACTGGCACTCTGAAAACATGTCTGTTATGCTACATATATCTTCTACCAAAATAATGACCAGTGTGCTGGAAAATATCTTTCATTTAAAGGTATTTCAAGTAGGTCACAAGTTAATCCAACAAGTTTTGACTCTCAAGTGTGTGAGTTATATCTGTTAGTTACCTGCCAGCTGACAAAGAATACAGCTCATTAGGGTTTTAAGTTAAATAAAGTTGCCTGTTGTTACATGTCTAATCCCCAAAGAGGAGGTTGAGTCCAAATCTCTGCATACTAACCAGCTCTCTTCCAGCTGCCTGTTAAAATGCTCTGTACAATACTGGTGCAATTACTACCCAAAAAGGGTTTGTTCTTCTGTTGGGAAATAGAAAATTCCAGCTACCTTAAATTCCAACTATGTTGAAACAGAAAGTTAAGGTTAATGAACTCAACAGGTGGTTCCTTTAGCTAGAAGAGAGTACATAAAGCATGAGCACTAAGAGATGAAGCTGTCTCCTCTACACTGAGCTGTGTGATCTCCAGTGGGCCCGTTTGCTATGTGACCAGAGGCAATGTCCTTATACCTTGGTGTATACCCCCAATATTGTCTCTTTGTCTGGTTGTTTGTCTGTTAATTGTCCCTCTTGCAAATTGCTCTCTTGAAAGTCAACAAGAAAGACTCCCTCCTTCAAGCAGGTATTGTCACTGGCACTCATTCAAGATTGTATCTCAGTTTCTGTTACAGTTCCTCAGAAAAAAACGTTTCTTGACTTAAGTGATAATCCTGCTGGTTTTCTGGAAGAGCAGGAAGGACAAAGCTCTTCTCTGCACCACAGGCATTTTTCTCCTAGTTAATATGGAGATTAACCCAGGGGGACAGCTGAGGATGCTCTGCCAATACCAGAGGCAAAAATGTACCTCTTATTTCATCCTTTGAAAACAACCTCTGATTGATATTCCTTTAAGCCCAAAATCAACTTGCTGTTTAGCCAGCAGGTGCTGGCATCTACTGCTGGGTACCCATATCCCCTCTGGAGGTGCAATTTTCTCTCACTTCTGGTGAGAAGGAAAAAAATATTGGCACAAAATTGGGCAGAGAAGGGGAGAACAAGAAAAAACACAAAAGCTGCAAGGGAAGGAAGGACTACCTGGGGTTGACCAAAACCTTCCAAGGTCGGTGTCCTTCCTGCTGCTTTTTGGCAGTGGACACAAGAGAGGAGTAAAGACCAAACTTGATCCTTAGGTGCATGCTGGGTCCCCTGTATGAAAAAAGATGTTGTTGCTGGGTTAAAAAAGTGTGTCATGCTGCAGGATCAGACCTAGGACTGACATGGAATGATGGGCACTTTAGCTATATGAGGTGAATAAAGTCTTCTGAGCATCTTTATCTAAGCCTGTAACCTGTACATGGTGTGTTCCTGCCTGTTGATCATAAGGGAGTATCAAGGGTTAGAGCTGGGCCAGACACTAAATGAGTCACAAATGCTCTCTATTAATTCCTTTGCCACACACACAGAGAAGAGAAGGGGAATAAGGCAGAGAGACTTACAGATTGGAAATAAAACTGAAACATTAATGAAAATAATAACAATCAAATGAAGTATATGAAAAAAACAAGATCAAACCCAACACCCTGTTGCAATTACATTGCCATCACCACTGATGCTGTGGCAGAAGTCCCAGACTGAACTCAGTAGCAGGCAGGAAACAAATTCAGGAACACTCCTATTGGTATCAAACGCAGAATAAAGTCCTCCTTGGGCAATGGCCATTGAAGAAAGAAGAAGAGCCAGAAGTGAACCCCTTGACCCTTGTGATCCCTCAACATTATACTGAATATGACACATATGGAATGGAATATCTAGCTGGCCTGTTCAGGATCACCTGTCCTATTTGCTCCTCCCTGCATTTGCAGCCTTTTACTCTGCACCCTGAGCATGGTACACAAGATTTAGCAGTGACCTTGGTCTACTAGCAGTCCTTGTAGTAAATCTAAACATTCATTCTTTCGAGGTCCCTTCCAACTCCTAATATTCTGTGATTCTGTGTGATTCTGTGATTCTTACCACTGCTAGAAGCAGGCACTGTCTATGAAAACATGTTGTTATCTTCAGAAAGTGCAGTTACTGAGAAGAGACTTGAGCTAAAAAGTAAAATCACTGAATAGTGATTCTCTTCTAACTCAAACCAGGACAGGGAAATACAAAGCCTTATTCACAGAACAAATTCATAAAATCTAGAAAGACAGTTTTGTGTAATTTAGTTTTGTATTATAGCCTAATAATTTCATTTTTGTGTTCCAATAATACAAATGAAGGGAAGAGAGAAGACCTCTGTAATAATTATTGTAATAAATGCAGGTTTTACTTTTTGCTCACAAAATGATATGTTTTGGACTTCAGTTTTCCTCATAGTCCCTCTGGCTTTCTCACGTGCACTAAGAAACCCTCCTCCTTACCACTCAGACATGAAAACAGAAGGTCTGCATGAGATCAAGTAGATTAGCTGAATAAATCAAGTTAGGAAATGAAGAATCATTACTCTTCAAAGCAGGTTTGTGGCAGAAGAAAGGCATTTCTCTTCATTATTTGATTTTTATAATCAAATACACTCAAAATGCTAGTCTTGAAAAAAAGTCGATCACCTAGAGGTCAAGCTAGGTTTGTGCTGCTATTTTGTTAAATGTACTTGCACAGGCAGTATACATGTGGCTTTGAGTCTTTACCTTAAATATGTTAGCTGCAGAGTGGTTAGAGGCTGCAGGACTTGCAGTGATATGAAGTAGGTCCCTAGAAGACCGGGAGCTTACACAGGTTCTTGTGATACCTTCTGAAAGCTATGCTGGCACAGAGCTCTCTGTTTGAACTGGAAGCTGCTCCTGCATGTCTCCATTCTTTTGAGAGGCATAGCTGGTGTCTTTTGCAGCTCCTGGATGCAAAACATGAATAAACAATGAGCTCTGGGATTCATGCTGCCTCTCAAGCAGAAGTAGGAGGAAAGGTGAAAGCTTCCAGCCATCCAGATGCAGAAGCTGCAGGGTCTACCCAACCTGGCTATTTCCTTTCTCTGTCATGGGAGCTGAAGAATCTTGACTCAAATAATTACAGTTTTAAATTGACAAGACAAGATTGTCAAGAAACAGTATGCAAAATTTTAGAAAATTGATTTTGATTTATACCTTGGGAAAAGGTTTGGTTTCACCTTTCTCAGAGCTATGAAATAGGACTGAAGAGTTTGGCTGGAAGACAAGATCAAAAAGGTGTGATGTGTCACAGACAACAGTTAACCTGGGTTTGCCATGGCAATTTAGTAAAGTAATTCAGTGGCAATTTAGTAAAGTGTCAATCACCATTCAGAAAGTGATTTGGATGAAATCTCTAGTTACAGTTTGTCTGATTCAAAAAGAGGAACTATTAACCACATCTTGAACTCTGTAGAATCTTTTATTCACCTTTGCCAGGTCCTGTTCTTCCTCAATATCAGGGAACATTTTCAAAATGAGTTTTTGATTTGTAGAAGAGACAGCAATAAGAATACTAGGGAGAGGCAAAATCAGAAAAAATGAATTTCTATTTTTATACTCTACTGTTGACATTGAAACTTTTGACAGTTCCTTTAATCTGTCTTTTCTGTGACAACCATAGGTAGAACTGGAAAAGTAGGGCTTTTCTCAGGAATACTTTTCATGTTAAATCATCATTTTTTCCATGAGCAAAGGGTGAAAATATGAAAAAGACTTCTTTTCCCACACACAAATTTTCATTCTCTTCCAGCTTTTGTAGAGCTGAGAAATAGCAAGTGTGTGAAGAAGAGAAGGAGAAAAATGTATTCCATTTTTAAAAGTAACACCTTCCATTTTACATGCTTGACAATGATTTCCAAACACAACACTTTTAAAAAGTAGTACTTTTCATCCTTTCCTACCACTTCACAGCTGGCAAGGCTACAGGTGGAGCATGGAGAGTTCACATTCTTCTCAATTCTGCAATAAAAAACTGAAAAAATCTTCTTAACACTTTTTTTTTTGTTTCCATTTTTATAAGCGATGCCTCTGTCTGACAAATAGTCTCCTTTAAACCAGGTTTCTGGTCCTATTATACTTGCAGATGAAGAGCATTTTGGCTGTCTCTCATTGTGGATGTGATACTGTTTCCCAAGGGCTCCTATGTTCAAACTACTCCTCCACTCTTCAGAGGAAGAATTAACCTGAGAAACCCAGTAGCCACAGGATCAGACAGTCAAATCATTGAACCAATAGAAGGCAATGAAGAGCAAAAGCTAAAACTCAGGGCAAGATACAGGACTTCACATACAGGCCCCCAGTGCACCATAGACAGAATTTGGGTGATGAAGTCCAGGAGGCTCTCCAGCTCCAATTCCTAAACTTGATGAGATCACAAGAGGCTATTACAAAAAGCAAACAAAATAAAAACCAAACAAACAAAACCAAAACCAAAAATCCCCAAAACTCCAAACTAGCCAACCAAAAAGCCTCCAAAAAAACAACCAACCAAAACAAAAATCAGACCAAACAACAAAAAAAACTAAGGACATAAAGTTCTTCAGCTACGTTTGCCCAAAGGTGTTTCTGCCCAGACTAACCTGGAACCTGGTTGTACAGCCACATATCACCTGCCTAAACCAGTGCATGGTCCCCAGCCATGCCAGCTTTTCAAGGCTACATTGCCAAAGGACCCTGTGTGCTGGGCTGTGCATGGTGTTTCTCCAATCATAGGACCATGACCTGCTCTGAAGTTGGAAGATGCTATCGGTCATCTGATTTTGGTCCTACCATCTCTCTGGGTGGCTGAGAAGCAGGGTAAACCCTACTGCTACAGGGTGCTAGCACCTGGCCATTATGCATCCAGCTGGAACAATACTTCCCACTGAAATGAAAAGCACACCCTATCTCCATGAAGCTATGTGTGTGGGTATGTGAACATGCAGGCTGATCTGTGCCCATACATGGTCACAAGGGGTGCCCATGGCCTTCTTGAATCCTATAGTCCTCTCCTAATCAGGTTAATAATGTGTGTCTATTTTATGTTTCCTTATTGAAGCTAACATACCATATGTGAAAATAACACCTGCAAACGCTGCTTTAATCTTCCTATACCATATGATGATAGAACATTCTCACCATGGCCAAGTGGCTTGGCTAAATAAATATGTTAGAACAATGCCTCCTTTTGCCTATCCAGATAATGCAGAGCTGACAAGTGGATTACATTCTGGATTGGGTTTTACATAATAGTTTCAATACTCCATTTCAATATGTCCTTATATCTATGGATGAAACTTGATTGTTCTGAAGTGAAATATTGTGAATCAAATAATGATAGCAGAATCTTGACTATTTAATTAATGTGTTAGTATCTATCTGCAATGCTTGATTCCTACAAATTACAAAATTAATTCTTTGTGGAAAAGAGCACACTTAAATGCTCCATAGTGCTATTCACACCTGCTTAATTACTTGTATTTACAAATTGCCTAAATTACCTTACTATAGAAGAGGATGGGGACCATAGCCTATGAATAAAATTAAAATTCAGACTTCAAATGCCAGTTTGGTTTGCTGCCTTTGCCAGAGGTGATTCAGAGCTCATATGAGGAATAATCCACGGCTCAAAGGAAAGGGAAGTGTTGTTGTTATTACTTTTGTTTGTAAGAAAGACCAAGAGGCATTGGAAATGTGTCTGTCATCTTTGGGCTTGGCATATGTGTCCCACAGTAAAAATCAGTCTTGCCCAGCCATTTACAAACCAAATGTATGTCCTTTGATTTGTTGTGCTGTTAAATTTCCTATTTCCAAAACCAACTGATCTCTGTAGTTACCACTCTATAAAACAAAAGGGGAAATTTTCCTCCTGTACATGCTATTATAAAAAATATTTTGTCTCCAGAAAGCTTCCAATGCTACCTTCTGCATTGTAATTATCACAATTATAGAGCAGTATCATTTCCATGAAGCAGCAATTGAATCAGGAATACCTAAGTCTTCATCCCACCCATTGAAAAGGTGAAATGAAACAAAACCAGATTGTTCTCCTGATTTAAAGTCATAACACAATTAAAATGACCAGCATTTGTTGCAATGCGATTGAGAACAGGTGGGTAATAAATGCAGGGCTCCTGTGCCAAAAGGACTGGATGTACTTACCCATGCCTAGGTCCAGGTAAGTCACTGGAACACAGTGGAGATGATTTTGGCACAGAAGATGCCAGAGGGACCTTCATCTTCACTCCTCCTGTCATTTTAGAGGGAAGCAACACCACTCCAGACTCTCATCTACATAGACAGTAATTTTGTGTGTACCCAGATGCTCCCCGCTCCTCCATATTTTGGTGCTGGAGGTCCAACATGTGCTCTCAGATGTGGTAAGGATCAATTCCCCAGTCAGCTCACTGCTTAGTCTATCAGGCACCAGTACACAGGCATGCAAACACTGCACCAAAGACTTTATTAAAAGCTCTTTTATAGATATGCACTTTTATTAACAGTGTCATCGACATAATAACAGCTGCAAACCCTTCTGCAAGCATGGGAGGAAACTGGCAACAATTCGGTTTGTTTATGTCATTTTTTTCTCCTTGAAATTTTTTCAGGACTGATTGGTTAATAAGCACTTGCTGTACATCAGCTGGTTTGGGTTTTTATTTTTTAGTGACCAAATACTTTTTCACTAACCCTTAAAACCAGCCATGCTGTGAATTTATTTGGCTCTCCATAAGACCTTCAGACTTTCAAGCTAAAAGAGCGGATCCTGCCCCCAGGCCTCACCTTGAACATTATCAAATGCTTCTGGGACAACATCTGGTGGGTTTACAAGAAGTAGAACTCTTCCTTGAATAAAAGTAATTGGAACCATCCAGTTGTGGTCTGTTTCCTGCCAAGTCACACAGCTAGCTTACTCCTGGTGTATTATTAAATAATTTATTGTCATGGGGAAAGGCAAGTAGCAGGAAGAGAAATTTTTACTCTGTTGTGGGAACAGACCTGTGTAAGAGGCTATTTCTGTACAAGGAAGACAAAATGCTTTTTATTCATGCCTTGATCATGGATTATTGAAAAAAATGTTCAAAATCAGATTTATTTGAGAAACATCAGTTTGCAAATTCCACAGTTCCAACTCAGGTCTGACACTGCCACTGATGATGTTCAGTTCTGCCCTGACACTACTGTCTGCTACCTCCTCGCTCTGTGAATAGGCTGAGCACCATCTATGCTCAATGGTTGGATCAGGAAGGCTTTGGCACCCTGGCAAAAGCAGACACTTAGGATCTGAATTTGCATCACACAAGGAGGTTGTTTCTCCTCCAAACTTACAGGCTCTTCAAACAGTCCTTCACTGTGGATTACAACTGCAAATTATATCAATCATCAGTCAGGAACAGACAGAGGAAAGTTCTCTTTTTCTCTGAAGTTTACAACAAAGTAGTCTTTTTACCTTGTGCATTTAACATAGTGAAGGCTGCAAATGAGAACATTTTTACAGAAGACTTTCCAGCACTGTGAACTCCAGAGCTTGCTTGGCACCTGGTGTATGCACGTGATTTGCAACTTCAGACACACTTTAAAAAAAAAAAAAAGAGATTTAAAATAATTGGTACAGAAGCACTTTTTGCTCTACCAAGGTGTTCTTACTTAGCAGATGAGCTGGTCACCTGGAGCACATCTACATGAGATGACTCTCACAAACCGCCGGTTCATTTACCAAGCACAAGGGCAGCAATGTGACCATTCCCAGCCAAGTAAGTTCTTCCTTTTTCCACATTCATATGATATTTTCTGCTTTCAGAAAACATTTATTTCATAGCCTGTTTTGAATATCCTAGAAGGGCAAATCATGAAGTATTTGTGTGTATCTTGAAGGCGTTGATATACTGCACTGGTTTTGACTGGTCTGACCCTACTGAGGTCTCAGAAAAGAAACTGGTATTCCAAGCCAGGGCTCTTCTCTTGGGTGAATTTCTACATTCCCAAATACCAAAGATCTTATACCATCCTGGCAGGCCTTGTAGCTTCATGAACCCCAAATCTCTACCAAACTGTTCCTTTCTCCATGTACCTTAAGCTTCAGGCACAAGGATCTCCACTGGGCTCTGTAGAGGTCTGGGATGTGTAACCATTTGTGGCATCAGCCTGATACTACCTGAGAGATGAAGTCAGAGCTGGCACAGGACTGTAGAAGGGCATATTCATAGCACTTTATAAGTACCTAAGTTAGGTGGTGTGACTAACATGGTATGTCAGTTCAAGGGAACACTAAGAAATTGAGAGGATTCCCTAAGACTAGGTCACAACAAAGCTTCCCTGACCAGGATTTGAATCCAGGTCCTGGCGGTGAGAGCACTGAATCCTAACCACTACACCACCTTCTATAGGTGAAGTGTGGGATAACTCTGCTTCCAACACCAATACACGGGAACAAAACTAGGACTGTAAGTGTCTAGAAGCCCACCTCCAGATCTCCAAATTTATGGAGGGCACTCTGGCTGCTGGGGAGGTGTAAAGGGGAAGAGGGTCAGATTTGCGATACTATTTACAGGCTCTTCCTGACACCAGTTCATGCAAGGGAAAGTACTTGGGTATTTACCTGCTTTGCATCAGAAACATCAGTTGGAAGGATTGTACTTCTTTACATCCACTTGATTACGGTTGAGGAGAACTTAACAGCTGTGGCAGCAACTTACAGCAATTCAGTTCCATCCATTGTGTCCCCTAAACTCATTCCTTAATTATCTTCATCAAATTTCCTAAAGGTTGTTGGCATTGGTTTACTACTCTCATGAAACTGCACTCATCTGTAGCAATAGAGTATTTGGTTTTGTCTCTTTGTACCTGAGGCTGTATTTACAAAACATCATGAAATTTCTAGTTAAAAAGGGCTCTTTTGGATGCAATTTCAAAGCAAGCATGAAGAATAGATGAATTTCTAATATAAATGCCAATGACTGAAAAACATCTCCTGGCACTGAAAAAATTGCTGGCATTGAAGATTATTTTATACCATACATTTAGTCAGATTAATCAGTCAGGATTAGTTTCTACTGAAAATTTATGCAGTGCCTTGATCATAGAACTAGACTGATAATTACTTACTTGCATCCTCAAAAAAGAAGAGATAAATAGCATTTGATGAAAGCCTTCAATTTATTGTCCCTGCACAAATAACAGCAAACTTACTGCTGTTATACAGACTGGTCACACAGAGAATTTCTAGTTTCTTACTATGAAAGTAGAGTTTTTATTAACTGAAAGGGTTTATTTGCCAAAAGTAAGAGGAAAAATATTCTTTCATACTGGGATCAAGCTACTCATTATTGCTTTGTTATATTTTGTTAATAAAATTTAAAGAGCTTATTCTCTTTAGGATATTATTAAAGTAGGCTTTAACAGAATAGATAGAAGGGAAACACTGGTAATTTGTTTCCTTCCTTCCTTCCTTCCCTTCCTCCTTCCCTCCTGGTTGATACCCTAATATAGTTAATGGGAATATTTTATTGACTTCTCTGGATTTAGGACTGGACCTCTCCAAAAAACTAAAAATCTCTGAAGGATCTGTTTTTAATCTGGTAGCCTTCAGATTGGTGTGGTTATCTCTATGCTCTGCTTAAGGGTTTTCTTGTGGATTCTATGGGGAATACTGTTTGGTTTATATGTACATTAGTTAATACAATAGATGTTCAACTCAGTTTGTCTCCAGGCATTTCCAAGTTTTGTCTGTTATTTAATAATATAGCCTGGCAACCACACAGATTTAATGATCACAAGAAGGAAGGACTCCACTAGGTTTCCTTTCTGTAGAACTCCATAAGGATGCAAGCTTCATTATTTCTGCTAATAACATAAATGTTTTAAATTGACAAATTCCCCTTCCTCTGTACAAATCAGGGGAAGCAAGTCATATCTAACTTTCCAGCTAGTCCTTACCATTTGTATTGACCTACTTCAATACATAGGATGGATTACACAGTTAGCATGATCCATATTGAAACACATTTCAGAACTCCTGCAGCAGTTGCTGAAAGTACTGGGCATTCTCTCAGTTTCCATCTTCAGCTAAGGTGGAAAGCAAGTTTAGGGATTTTATACTTGTATCATTCTAGGGGAGCATTGTAAGTGCATATTAATTGAGTTACAAGGCATAAACTGAAAAAATACAATTTAACTAAAATCACAGTTCAATTCAATATTAATGAACCATGCATGCTAGGGAAATAACCTATACCTAAAAACATTATCTAAAGAGGATAATTAAACTTCTACACTGACAAAGCAATTCTGTTCTCACTGCTTGCAACACATGTGGAATAGTGCTGCTCAAACTAACTAGATTCTTCTGATTTATTGAGAGAGTAATATTTACATCTGCCTCTTGGAAAATTCCTTACCTCCAGCCATTCTAAACCTACCTATTTTTCCCTAGCTATTTGGCTTTGCCCCCACCATTTTCAATACAGAGGGCAAGTCATCTGACTTCTCCCCATTCTCACAGGATGTCTGAGGTGCCAGCCTACAGTTTTGAGAATAGCTGAAGGGAAGGAGAGGAATCTCAGTTTTACTGCATGTCTCCCAGATGCCCTCCACTGTCAGACCCTGCTGGATGTTGATTATCAGTCTCTCAGGGATCATAACTCAGTGCATGTTTTGGGGAAGAGAAGAACATTTCTGCAAATTCCTTTGGAAAGTCATTTACCATTTGCCACGCAGGAGACCCCAGAAGCTGTGACTGGCTGTGTCTGTGAAACAAGGCATTACATAGATGTACAGCAAATAACAAAAAGAAACCTTTAGTCTTTTCTCCAGAGAAATGACATTTCACATTCAACACCAGTGGAACAAAACAAACAAAGCAGGAGGTGAGAGAGGCAACTCCTACAGACATGTTTTGCATACTATATAGTATATAAAAGTAACAAGCACATTAGAAGTGGTAACTGCATTTGCTTCTAGCCTACTTGTTAATTTTTGCTATAGCCTATGCCTCTGTGGCAAAAGTAGTTTGTAAGGCTTGGTCATAAGCAATTTATTTACTCATGTTTTGGTTTCCTTCTCTAGTTGTGTGTTTCTGCTTTTGGACCTTTTGAACATGCAGTCATGGCATGTCTTTTCCCTCGTTCCAGATGAAAGAGAGAAATAGACAATTTTGAAATCTTTTGGATGGCTCAACTGAGAACAGCACATTTTCAGCAAACATTCCTTCTCCTGAAATCTCCTAGTTTAAATTTTCAGTTGCATATTGCTGCTGTTTGTATGTAAAACCTCTAATTATGTTGCCCCAAATAGTCACCTCCAAATGGTGAGGGTGACAAAGAAATTGCTATGCTGCCAAGGATTTTGTAGACCTTGAATCCTCCTGGGAGGGAATCAGAATATGAAGCCAGGGGAAAAAAACAAAACAGCAAACCAAAACCAAAGCACCAAAAAAACCTCCTTCAAGTAATTTTTGATAATAGCTTTTGTCAGTTTCAATTGATTTTTTTTTAACAGTAATAATCTTCTGAAGATAGCAGAGAAATTGAACATCTTGTTTGTCAATTAAGGTAGAGTGCTTTACAAAAGATGTTATGACATTTGCCTCATTCTGTCTACATCAATATGACAGTCTTGTTAATAGCTCAATTTCTTTTTCTTCATGTTTTTACCATGAGGACAGGATGGAGTCACCATTCTTTCTGTGGTATCTACTTACATTCTCCCCATGCAACATTTGTCTTGCCTCTTGTGATTTATTTCAAAATGTTACTTTAGATTCCATGTGCTGCAGAGAGTTATAAATACGGATTTATGTAACCTAGTGTTTATTTAATGAATCCAGTGCTCATTACACTGGAAGTGAATTGTTAACTGGCTTTTCTGAAACTCTGTTTAAAATAAGAGCCTTAGTTAACAACTGGATTCTTCAAGTCTCTCATTTTTGAGGTAGCTGAGAGTGAATCGGTAAGAGAGAGACAGTAGTCAATATGCTCTGCACATTGTACCAGCATACTTGCAAATATGAATATTCAATATCACTATGAATTTTTAGCTAACACAGAGCAGAAAATTTGACCTTTATATGACCTTCCCTGCTGCAGAAGAGCTTTAGTGGAGGAGGAGATAAACATTAGAAGAACCGACATCTCTCCTCCTGTGAAAGGTTCCATGAGACAAATGCCTCAATCAGCTGGAGGTACTTGTGTGCTCATCAGTCCTTGGGGGAGACTGAAATGCTGTGCATTGCAGAGGAGACTGAGCATTTTGTTTAAGAAATTTAAAAAAGAAATTACAGGGATGAGTTGATCAGATAAACATGGTAGGAATTACTACGGTCTAAAAATAACAATGACAATATTTGTACATTCCTGGACACTAGAATGGGAAAAGATTTGAATGGTGTTAGATTTAGTCCTGGACAAGATTGCTTATATGTCCTACTGACTAACCCTCACCTCCCTTGGAGCATAATAAATCAAGTCAATGGATTTAAATCCATTTTTACTGTTCTGTAACAAGGTGGAAAACACTTAACTTTTTCAGTAGGAAGAAAAGGAACTAGCACAAGAAAAATGTGATCTGAGATAATCCTAAGACAAGACGCCAAGAAAACCATGCAATCCATGCTTTGGGGATGAAATGATAGCACCAGGATCTGTACACGCAAAACCTTTTCCACTAATATATTCTTTAGCTGCAAGATTTACATTTGACAGTGGACTATTTCAACTAATTTTGTGAGACTCACTAGATGGCTGCTTTATTTTCCTCTTTTTATAGAAATCCTTGCCCTCTGATCCCGTTCCTGTGGAATTTTAGGTCTGTTGCAGTGCTACAATATCCATTGGTAGATACTTCAAGTACTTCTATTTCTCTGAGACCATTCAAACTTGCCAGTGAACAGAATCATCCTCATATCTTCCTGCTGCTAAAGGAGTTAGTCTGACACAGATCTTCCTCTCTATTTGACCTGGCCTGTAAACTGCAAAGAATACATAAAAGTATGTGAGCTCAAAGTAACATTGATTTCTCCTCACCACTGCCTAAGGAAGGAAATCTTGCCGGCTTCCGTTTTATCAGTGGAATTAATAGGCTGTTGCAGGGTGCAGCCCCTGCCAGTTTGTACGAATTGGCAATGAAAACAGATCCATGATACTCTTCTAGTCTTGCCTACAGGGAGACAGGCTCTTAGCAACTGTGAGCATGCTACAGCTAGGCTTTAATCCTCTTGTTGGCACCACCTTTGCTCCCAACTAAGCTGATCAGGAGAACACCACTAGAAAAAAGTGAAGCATAGATAATTTTTTTCAGGATATATCCTGTCAGTCTTTGCATAGAAATTTGGCCTATACAAACTTGAATGAAAAGGGTTCAATCACTGAAGAAGAGAGAGGCAATAAAAGATGTCTGTGATTTCAGGGGAAATTTTCCCTTTTGCAAGGAGAAGCCAAACCTTTCATGTATTTTTTCATTACTTTTCCATATGTGGCCTTAGACTGTAAGGATTATAAAGGAGAAAACTGAATTTTTCTTTCTACAGCATAATGTTTGAGTAGGATACAACTATGCAATATTAAAATTATCTCAGGAAAAAGAAAAATGCAACTAATAGATAAAACATTAAACAATAATTAAACACTAATGATCTCTTCTATCATAAGGAACTATTTAACCTGATTTTTTTCTGTTGGAAGACTAATAGTCCGTTCAAAAGGGCTCATACCAAAGCCTCTTGAAGTCAATTCCACCCATCTTTTCCTTCACTGAGTGTAACACACCAACACTTATCAGGTCACCTGGACCACATCTTAAGATTTTGCAGTGTTTGAAGGTTTTAAAACGAATGTAAATGTACCTCGTATTTCTTGGTCAGATACTCTTTTCAGAGGGACAGGACAATGATGTACTACAGTATGATGTCAGATTCATTCCATAAGTTGGGCACAAATATGACTCTGAATTGCTTCTCTATAACCCAGTAGAAAAACAAGAAGGCAGAAAAGGCTTGTGCTGATTCTGCAGATGTTAGAATTGTGAACTTTATTACTGAATGTAAGGCCACATTTGAGAGTGTCTCTGGTTTGAGTTGAATCTTTGGCTTACCTCTAAAGGCAGGAAATTTTAACTAAAATCTTAATAATATCCAGCCCCAGAAGTATGTATTTCTTGTCTGATAGACATGAGAGAAGTAATCCTTTATCCCTATTTGTTGTTAGACTCTATAAGCATGCTTTGTTGTGCACTGTCCCACAGCTTCCCTTCCCTTTCTACATCCATAGCAAAGCTTCAGCAAGCTTGGTTTCTTTCCAGTAAACATTCTTTGTGACAATTAAAAGAGAATTCAGAGCACCGTGTAATAAAAGCAAGCACAATACAGCAGAAATCACGTTTGGATCTCAGGCAAGAGCTGAGATTGAAAATAAATAAAGACCAAATGCTGCTTACTGAATTTTCTTTGCAGTGTGCACAGAGCAGGAAGTAAAATAATTTTGTGGGTTCTATTATCATTCTTGCAGGCACAACATAAAGCTTTGCTGATATGGTACAGGTCCATATGCCAGCTAATGTAGAAGAGAATAAAGGAAAAAACAATTAAGAACATTATAAATTAGGTTTGTTGCTCTGGGCTGAAAAGGTCCATTTAAGCATGCTGTGAATCTGAACAGAGAAGAATAAAAGATGAGCCAAGAGAGAATTTCTCTTGATATTATCACTTGACCTGTTTCCCCTGCTTTCCCCAACTCCTTCAGCCAAGAATGTATATGCAGTCAAACCAACTCTGGCTCTCAAAGCTGAAGTCAGGTACTCCGTGTATAAATCCACATTTGCAAAGCTATATCGGCTAAATACTAGCCTGGACTGCTTACTCTTCTAGTCAGACCCTGTGATAGAATAGCACCTGTCTGTGGACCTCAGTGAGGAAACCCAGTGCTGATTTCCAGAGCAAGAAACTAGCTGACCATTTCAACTTGTCCTCCTCCTCCCATCTGCTCCCTAACCCAATTTGCTTGATATGTGAAGCTGAAGCAGCAATAGTAGTTCTCGCCTTATATAGGCAGTGAGAAATTTGTATCTCCTCTGGGACAAAAGTGCAGGATTAACCCCCTTACAAGTGACCTTGGGCATTTTGCATGTTTGTCACACGTGGTTTTTCCAGCATTGCCTTTGCATTTGGGGACCACACTGGAAAGAACTGGTTTTGTTACAGTTATTGCACTTTTGTTACAGCTGCACTTTCGTTTGGGCAGTGTCAGTATCCTTTCTTGGTAAGGCTGCACAGCACTCCTCTTATGCACACAGAACAGTAAGGGGAAACGAGTCTCTAAGAAATTGATCTAGACCACATTGTTCCTAAGTAAGCAACTCAGGCAGCTGGTACAGGTCCAGCCAGACACAGTTCCCCATGAAACTAAGCCTTAACTTTGTTTCACTCTAATCTTAAGGAAATGAACACAGAGCCCTAATGTTAAGTCTGCTTTACAGCATCTGTCCTTGCAAACTGAGGATGTAGAATAGACCATTTCTCCATTTTAACTGGTTTATTTGTTCCCAGAGCTACCCTGACCTGTTGCCCAGTGTGCATGTGTGAAGCACATGCTCATAAACCTGTTACTGCTGCCTTAAAATCATTGCCCTGCCCTGTGCAGGTCACCCCTGACCCTGCACTACATGTACTAAAGCCCCAGTTATTTTTGTAGGCAGCATCACTTGTTTTTCCATCCCCTTCATGTCTCGCACCTGCTTGATGTGCAGCCAAGCTGCCTCCTGCCAGCAGCTTGCACTTGGTCAGCCAGCCCATGCCAGGGAAGCAGATTGGCCACATCTGCCAGTCTATTGGCAGGCACAATTGTCCCATTGACGGGTCACAGTTTTGGACAGAAGAAATGTGAACACTTGTTTGTATTTAAATAGCTCTGGTCTCAGCAATAATGTCAGGCCACTGTGGGCTTGCTGGTGGCTTCACAGTCAGACTCTGGGGTCTACCATGGGCTGGCTGCAAAGTCTTTATTGTTTACACACTTGTGTACATCACAGAGGGGCCACCAGTGAGTTTACAAATGCCAATGGTGGTGGCCACACTGCAGTGTGGGGGTGCAGTAGCCTGGTAACCAACTCCATTACCTGTCAAGCTACCCAAATCAGTGACTGCTTGGAGAACATCATGAGCTGGGGACTGAAGATTCAACTGCCAGCATCCAACTGAGCAGCTGCAGGCTGGGCAAAGCCTTTGAGATGGGTATTGCTTCAATCTGATGCAAAAATTGTGCCAGATTATCTGTATTCATCAAGTGAGAGAATAGCATAAATTGACATTTTATTAAGGGCAGAATTAAACTTGAATACAGAAAAAATGACATACCTAAACAGAACAGATATTTATAACTTTGGCAGTGGTTTATAAATCATCCCCTTCTAGTTCATGTTTGAGTGGAAGCTTTTTGTGGAAAGCTGATCTTATCTTAGTGCAAGCATTTTGCTCCTGTTCTGTGGAGAAATGTTTGGTTCAGTTTGTAGGAAGAGGCTAGAAATGTAATCTTCTTGAGAAATTGTGGAATTCTTAGCACAGTTCAGGAAAAAAGAAGCTACAGAGAGATGAAGGTGGACGAAGTGTTATCAACTCTCCAGTAAAGGATCAATTTACTATGTTTAGAAATGTTGCAGGAATTTGTTCCCTTGTTTGACACAGGGAGAAACAGGATTGATTTTTAAATATATTGGCATAAACTGAAAATAAGTTTCAAAGGTATTGAAACCCCACAACATGAACCACAAGATTCAGCAGTGATCTTGCTTTGCATACCAATCCCTGGTGGTAAATCTAGACATTAGGTCTTATCACTGCTAGAAGCAAGCAGTGTCTGCAAAAACTCATTGTTAGTTTCAGAAAGTGCAGTTTCTTAGAGGAGTTTTAACTGAAAAGTAAAATCAGTCAACACAATTAGTTCCGTTCTAGCCTAAACCAGAACACTGAGTCATATAGAAATTTTGTCAGATCACCACTGGCATGAATTTTCCCTTGTGTACTCTATGAGTTCAGCTCATGCAATACTGTGTAGCTGAGACAGGTGATGTATCTAATAAGCATGGAGCAAACTGCTCCACAGAGCATGCAGAAACATGTGTTATTAGTTCCTGAACGAGAAAAGCTGATATTGACTTCAGGACTAAGAATCACATTAAGAATGGGTTACCAGAGAAGGAAAGAATGGTCCCAGGAGCTTAGATATTGGGTTAAGGGTTTGATCTGAAGAGAATGCAAATATTCCACTGGCTTCTGTGGGCTGTTTGAGGTCCTCATAACCTCAGCGATTTCAGCAGTTCATAATTTATCAGTTTCTAGTGGAGGTATTTGAACAGAAAAAAAGATATCTCTAACAGCACAAAACTCTAAAATAATAATTTTGCAAATTAATGCTTCAGCATAGTTCAGAATTCAGTCTTTAATATTTCACAAATAGCAAAAAATGAAATAAATGAGATTATAGTTCTGACATATTATGTGTGTGGAAGAAACTAGACTATTTAGGACAATATAAGAAAATTTCTTTCCTGATATCCATCTGGAATCTCTTCTTTCAGTGTATGACTCTGGCCTCTTACTACCTTGCTGTGCACTGTTGTGAAGAGTGTAGCACAGCTCCTTGATAACCCTCTAGGTAGGCAGGATCAGGCTGCTGTGAGACCCTCCTGAAGCTGTCCTTCCTCCAAGCTAAACAAGCCCAGCTTCCTCCTCCTTTACTCAAAGAGCAAGTACTCCAGCCCTGACTGTCTTGGTGGCCTCCACTGGACTTCCTCAAGTTTGTCAATGTCTTAATGTATCAGGCCCAGACTTATGCAGAAATAATTGTAGAAACAAAGTCTTAAACTTGTGCTGCCTTTTGTACATTTTTATACAATTCCTTTTTCTTACTATTCATTGACCTTACCTGTTAAGAAAACAAAAGCTCAGCACTGTTAAGAAAGCAAAGTCTATTATCTCTCCCTAAGATGCATTGCTTATAATAACAACAATCTTGGAATTTCATTAAGAACATTATACTTGCTTTTCTTATGATGTCTTCTCTTCAGTTTCTTTGCTGAACTCAACGGGTGACAGACATTTTTCAGGATTAATGAATTCTTTAGTGACAACATCATTAGTCAGTATCTGAAGATCCAATAATCCTTTAAAGGAATGATGTGAAACTCAATAGGTGAGTGAAAAGAGATTTGAAATTGCTTCCTTTTCCTAGCAAGTCAATAAAGGCCCTCACTGGGAGGCTGAACATCTTGGTATCCCAGTGTAACAGTAGTTGGAGGTTTCTCAGGACACAACACAGGCATGTATGCAAGGTAGGAATGCTTAAAGTCATTTCCAAGCTCAACTGCAAAAAGGTATCTTCCTAAGGCCCTGAGGGTGGCAAGATGAATGAAGAGCATAATACCTTCTCCATCTTTATTTCCAAATGGCATCTCATGAGTTATCTCTGAGCTCTACTTTCTCTTGTTCCAGCAGTAGGCATCACAACCTTTTGTTGTGGTGCAGTAAATGCTACATCGAGTAGGACTAAAACATCAGAAAAACAGTAAACTACCTTGAAGGCATAAATAAATATTTCTACTTGTTTAGAGGCAAGAAAGTTTCTCATAGATGTTCCATTCTCCAGGGCCTTCCCTTGATAGCTTGAAGCAGAAGAGCTTCATTACCCACTGCTGCTGGGGATGACCCTGTATCACACCCAGGGCTCTCTGCTTGCAGGAAAAGCTCCCTTTTAATTTCTGTCTGTGTCTAAAGTGAGGAAAGTTCATTCGTGACAGTCTCTTCTTCACTGTTGACTGCAAAAGTCTAAGTATCAGGGCAGCTTGTCAAGACACTTTTCCCCCATCTTCTCCCCTAAGGTTTTTGTTTTGATTCAGTGATTAGGTTTGCTGGAATTGCTCAGAAGTAACTATGCATCAGTAAAGCTGGGACATCCCTGAAGTCCAGACTGAAAGGCAGTTTGCGTCAGTGCAGCTGGAACAAGAGCAGAATGGGGTGGTAATCCCCTCTTGTAGAGCAGAGTTTTCCTGGTACCAGAGCTCCTGGAGCTGGATTTAGCTAGGATGAGTCTGCTAGGCATGTGGCTTCACCTGGGAGAGGAGGTAAAAGTCATTTATGGCAGTTATGTAGCTAAACAACCACCTGCCACTTCCTTTGCCTGTGCCAGGTACCAGTAGCAGGCTGTCAGCACATATATGTCCATATAAGGACAGGGAGGGGAGAGCTTGGATCCTCTTTCCACCCTTGGAACAGCCAGACACCAAGGCACTTTCAGCATTCTTTTGTGAAAATACAGGCACAATGTCTCTTTATATCAAAAAGTTACACTTTTCTTCAAGGGAAAGCAATAATGCCTCTGCCTAACCCTTACTTAACATTTCATGTGTGCTTTTGAGAGCACTTGGTGTTGATAGTTTTTTTTGTAACTGACTAAATAAATAGAGGGTCCTCTCTATATAAACAGATCTCTAAAAACAAACTACTAACTATTTTCTCAGCTGCTTAGCTGTAAAATCAGAAGCAAAAGGTCAGCTCTTATCTCACAGAGATTTCAAAGTGGAGATATTACTGTAGTGATTTATAATGCCATCCTGCCTGACCTTGGATTACTTGGCAGCATTTAAACAAAGTGTTTAAGTTCCTGAAGAATTAGGAAATATGTTAGAATGAAAAAGAAGTTTTTCAGCATGTCCTGTACAAAAGTATTCTTCTCATTCACAAACCACAACCTTGCTGCTGTTTCTTTGATTTTCCTGCGGGTATCCATCAGAAGCAAGCAGAGAAGAATTGTATACTAGGGAGAATAACATGATTATTTTGTTCGATTGACATTTTTTCAGGTATTCAGTTTCACTGAGACTTTTCCTATAGGACTCACAAGAAAGAATTACCAGCTGGAAATAAAAGGGATAAGACAAACAGCCATCAATTTTCAGAAGCATTCAATATCTTTCTGTGATGGATTTTTTCCAATTAAGTGAATCAGTTCTGTGCTGGTTGTGGAAGAAGTAAAGTTGTTTCTGACAAGTTAATTCTGAAGGAATTGTGAATAGATTGAAAATTGTTACTGAGTTAACTTCATAGCTTCCTAGTTGTCAGCCTCTGGATTCTAAATGGGTGGCACTATGTGGATGGATTTTTTTAGCACCATACAGCAAGTAACTATTAATAGAAAAAAAATTTTGTATATGAGCACAAAGGAGAAACATATAAATATGTCTTAGTTTATACATATACTCAATAGTAAATCTTTATTAGAAGATTCATCTATTATAGCTTAGCAAACTTTTCTGAAAGTACTTACAAATATTTTTTATTGATTATGCAAAACTGTCTCTATTCATACTTATATATGTATATATACAGGCACACACACATGTGCACCACCACTGTTAAATGTTCCAACTGGATTTGTCTTTAGTAAATGACTGGCGGTGCTGAAACAACTACAGGGATTTTCATCATATTGAATTAAAGTCAATCAAAGGAAACTGGAAATGGAGTTTTGTGTGAAAGCAGAATAGTATAAAAGTGAAAAACATCTCTCATCCCTTTCCCTTTTGCCTCTCTCTCCTGTAACCTTTCTCTCTGTACTGCTTTTCTTTTTTCTGCTCCCTACTACCTTTCTGAACCCTGTGCTACCCCCACATATTCTGTTCCTTTGCTTTCATAGTAACTAGCAATATGTCCTTTCATGTTCCCATTGAGCCTGGCCAAGTGGCAATTGCTCTCTCTCTCATGTACATTAACTTTTCTCATTGTCATTAGCTGAAAAGGTGCAACTGTGCTGGCTCTTCAAGATGGTTTGTTTCAGATAGGATTTTTCAGGTGATGAGTCAGGTTCATTTTGTTCTTCAGTGACTGCACTGAGCTTTGATGTTTCAATTCTTCCTGGTAACACGTCAATGACGGTATCTTTTCTGCAATATAACACCATACCAGGCAGTCTGATGGAGGGATAAGTTCATGGTATTTTAGTACCTAACTACTACCAAATGTTAATGGTGTTTTGACAGTAGTAAAGGCTGGTGTCTGTCACTCCATCTGTAATAAACGGGAGATGAAGTCACAGTGTTTCTATGCAGGGGCACAGCAAAGACTAGAGAACATGATGCTAAGCATATGTTGGGCACTAAACATCATGGAACTATTCTATATCACTTGAGCTTCATCTGATTCATCTTATGATAAAAGATGAGCATGCAATAATGGAAAAAGTGTTTGCAAATATTTTGCCACTGAATTTAGGTCACAGATATATTTCAGTAATAAACAAGGGAGTACACCTTGATAGCCAAAATAACTTTGATAAGTTGTTAGTTGAGTTGTGTGAGTGGTTTATCTTTTTTATTTTTGTTCAGATGATTTGATGAAATCACATGATTTAGTTATTTTGACTGTAATAAAAATATGAACTTGGTCATCATCTATAAAAAGTGATCTTTACTCCTACATCAGAATTATTATGTGGAGTTTTGTTTGTTCAGCTTGAATATGTATGAGAATGTGTCCAGAGAAGGCTAGGCAAGATAACAGTTTCATTAAAATATGAAGAAAAAATACTTTGCAGACTTAGAAGCAATCTTTAATTATTGTAACAGAGTAAACATCGGTGCTGAGTTAGTTTATGAAAATACTATTCATGCTTTATCATTCAGGAGTCAATATGAAAACCTGGAAGCTATACCTCTTTGCAGACTGTTAGAAAAAAATGTTAACAATTTCTGAAAGGCTTGATCTAGTCCCATCAGCTGGAAAGCACTAACCACACTGTTCTCAGTCGCTGTGGAAAGAGCCTCGAATTTCCATTTCCAAAACAAGAGACGACAGCACAGTTCATAATGCTGTCTCCTTTCACATCAGACACCAAGGATCTGAATCTGCAGGCTTTTCAGAAGGGCAGAACAAAAAGAGAATCTGCTTTGATGATTGCTTTGTCAGGATTATGGGTTGCAGCAAAGGCTGGAAGAGCTGCCTGAGTGTTGCTTGCATTCTGGAGAATGGTCACCGTTCTGCTCCCATGGTTGTTCCTAGCCCATTTCTGATTTTTTGTTTCATTTCCAGCTGACACAACTGGCACGAGTCATCTTTTGATAGTTAGGTTTATTAGCTTGATGATTTGGGGACAGGATTTACAAGCCTGGCTCCAACAGCCAGATCCAGGCATCCCCTAGTCTAAGAGGGAACCCTCAAAAGTCATGGCATCATGCCTGGGTTATAGACTGTGGGACCAAGGCACTTTAATTTAGGTGTGATAGATTTCTTTTTATCCAAGCAGCAAGAATGAAACTTGTTGCACCTTACCCTGACTGGACATGGTCCTGGACAACCTGTTCCAACTGACCCCTCCTCAGCAGAGGGGTTGGACGAGGCGACTTCAAAAGCTCTCTTCCAACCTAAATGATACTGTGCCTTCAGATGACTATGGATGTCAGTGTATTGGGCACCTGAAAGGACCTGCTGTCCTGCTGAAATGCCTCTCTGTTCTGATGGCAGTACTGACTCCAGCTCCATTCATTTGAAGATGCTTAGGGATCTAGTACCCCATGAGATGCCCCACATCTGCCTGGGACTAGCAGATACAGAGCAGCACTTATGAAGAATATGGACCCTTTCTGTGCCAGGCCAGGCAGGACACCCTCATCATCTCAGATACACTGGATACTAATATTTGATTGAATGAATTCTCAATGATCATATATTTTGGAATATTATGTAGCCAACAGCCCAGATGGCAAAGGCTGCACATCCAAAATGAGCAGGTTCTCCTCTCCCTCTACTTTACCCTGGTGAGGCCACATCAGGAGTATTGTGTCCATTTCTGGGCTCCCTGGTTCAAGAGGGACAGGGAACTACTGGAGAGAGTCCAGTGGAGAGCTACAAAGGTGCTTAGGGGATTGGAACATCTCTCTTATGAGGAAAGGCTGACAGACCTGGGGCTGTTTAATCTGGAGAAGAGTGAGAGAAGATCTTCTCAATGGTTATCAATTTCTAAAACATGGGGATCCAGAGGAGAGGATGGGGCTAGTCTCTTTTCAGTGGTGCCCAGTGGTAGGTCAAGGGACAAGAGGCACAAAATAGGACAAATGAAGTTCCAACTAAACCAAAGGAAAAACCTTCCTTTGAAGGTGATGGAGCACTGGAACAGGCTGCTCAGAGAAGTTGAAGAGTCTCCTTCTCTGGATACTTTCAAAACCTGTCTGGACATGATTGTGTGCAACTTGATGTGGCCAAACCTGCTTTAGCAGAGGAGTTGGTCTAGGTGATCCCCAGAAGTCCCTTCAAATGCCTACCATTCTGTGATTTTGCCAACTCCTACCTGCTCAATGAGGACCTTTATAGTTTTTTTACACTTTCCAAATCAGAAACATTTTGTAGTCACTTTGTGCAGACAAGTCTCATTAGATATGGAAGCAGATGACTTTAATACATCTTTGAGTTGCTCAGGTCTCATGTAAACAGTGTTGATGTTAGACAGACAATAACAACTTCAGTGTGCAAGGATGAAGTCCAGCTGGCAACTGACGTTCACTCCTTCAGCCAAGGCAGTATGAATGTGTCCTATGTGAGCCATGGCAGAGACAATGTCATACAGCAGCAATTAATTTGCTTTGAAGGCAAATGGGCCCAAATGGTAAAGGCTTTTGCAAACTGAATTTACTGTTCCAATGCAAATAACTAACTGGCAAAAAAAATAACCACTCCAGCCTGAAATCCCAGCCAGCAATAGGCTGACATTTGTGCTGCAGAGAGTTTACAGATTCCCCAGGAGTTGGATGGGAGATGTGTTTTGCATCAACAATTGATTTATTACTGTGACAATCAGTAGAAATAGAAGGACCTGCTGGCAGGCAAAGGTGTGATTTGTTCTTCTGCAAACAAGCAAGGGGTGTCCAGCTGGCCAGTGGCCATTCCTAAGCAAAAGCCCAGGGGAGGATGCAGGTTTTATCTCCCTTCTGCTGAGTTTTGCCTGTAAAGTAGTGAAGGGACTAAAGTTTTTTATGAAACACATCTTCATTTAATAATGTTTCTACAAAGTACATCAGAGAGATGTAAAGGTTAGGCTGTCTTCTAGCTATTTCACTTCTCAAGAAAGAGGGCAACCCTTTATCTGTTATTCATGAACAAAAAATTACTCTTATTTATGTCAGCAGCCTCTGTAGGGACCAATCAATGTCCCATGGTGTTGATGCTTGGTTGGTGGCTATGAGCAGAAAATTGCTGGTGCCTGGTTGGATGCAGCTCAGAAACATCAATTTTTTGCCATGTAAGGTTTGTCATGACCACATTCTGATCAGCAAAGCACATATGCTCAAGTTTAAAGCAATCTCTCTCCAGTTTCAGTCCTCTCAAATAGAAGGGAGTTCAAATATGTGAAAATATTCATCTAAATCAGATGGCTGCTACTTATGGACCTCACATCTCATGACCATTCCACATACAAAAGAGAGTTTTCATTTGAAGCATAAAGCAGTTGTGGAGGGTGGTTGGTCAGTATGTCTAAATGAAGTCTTAAGACAGTATGTTTTCTCTCCTAGGCATGTTCTATACCTGCCACATTGAACTGACACAGTGCAGAGAGCAGCAGCCAGTGGGAATGCACTAGTCATCTGCAAGTGTATCAGCAGCTGGAGCAGTAAGAGAGATGAATCATTTCCATTTTCTGAAACAAAATAATGAAGTGCAATAGACTGAAATTAAGGTATGAAAAATGAGGTTGAATGAAAAATATGCCAGTGACAGGAGCTGTCCAATTATGGAGTAGTTTTGATGGAACAAAGGAAGAAACAAAAATAGCATGTAGTACTTAATGGTGGTTAATCTGGTATAGACTAAGACAGGTTTGTTCTTCACCAATTGATAATAGACAAGCTGAGACCTCGGGGATATGAGAAGTTGAAATCAATGTATGTGACTATGGCAAAGAATATTTGTGGTGTATCATATTTGCTGTAAAAATAGTACAAAAATATAAAAATTGACAAACAGCTACTGCTACATCATATTCCAGGTATTGTGCAAAATTGCCATATCTTACTACACTGTAAGACTGGAAAACACTGACTTTGTAAAGCTGATAATTGTAATGCAGCAGAAACATTGTTTGGGATTGGTGGAGTGCATTGTAGTGGTAAAGAATTTCCCTGTAATGCTGTTACAGTAGTTGAAGCTGCAGCTTCTCACCTGCAGACCTTCTGCCTAGTATAATTCACAGGAGACATTGTTCTATTTCGTCTAGCACACCCGATGCAGATGTGGCTGGAAGAGACTTGTGGGGTTTTTGGTGTCTTTAGGTATGGTTAATTGCTCATTAATATCTCATATCCCTCTATTTTTATGGGTATTTGAATGCTCTGTGTCAACAAACACCTCTTTGTCACTCCTTCATCCAGTCTTAGGTGAGTGTTTGAGGTAGTTATTTGAAAAAACAGTACAGGCTGAGAGAATATCTGAGTCTGAAAACGACACCATCTTGGTATCTCCTCTTAAGCATTTTTATTAGGTAGATTCAAATAACACAGTAGGCAAAAGAAAGCTGCCTAAAGGGTTGCTGAAACAACATCACTGTTAGTTTCAGATGAAAAAAGGACCTTAGCAATGAGTGCCCTTAGCATAGCCAGGGACAGACAGGCTGTGCTGCACGGTCCTCAGCTCTCCTTCTGTTTGACAGGATCTGGCTCTGCCTCCACATGTTCACATTCCCTCCTGACCCCTGCACAGACCAGACAGGACACTCCAATTAACTGTGTGCCAGGTGCCATACCTGCAGCAAGGGGCAGCTCTCCTGCAGGTGTGACAGCAGACAATATTAGTATTCTATTATTTTCCACAATTTTGATTTAATTTTTTTAATTGTCTCCAAGTCACATATATTTCATGGTCTAGAAATAAAAGCCTAGCTGTAGATGGCTATTTCTGCCTGAACCTGAAACTGTCTCCAAAGGCAAGGTGACTGTGACACATCAGCCAGAGCGTGGCATGAGTTAATGTCTTACATGCCTATCACTTTGCTGAAACTAATGTTGTGTGTCACTAACTACTGCAGCAGTCTTCCACCCTTCTAAAAGCAATTTCCATTCTATAAATTTCTGGTCTTTATGGTGTCCAGGAAACTAGAAACAGGATTCATTTTACCTACACTCTTAGCAATTGCCACCAATCTACCTTTGGGTGGGTTATTATTCATTGATAACCTGGATGAGGGAACAGAGTGTGCTGTCAGCAAGTTTGCTGAGGACACTAAACTGGGTGGAGTGGCTGACACACCAGAAGGTTGTGCTGCCATTCAGCGAGACAGGCTGGAGAGTTGGGCAGGGAGAAATTGAATTAAATTCAACAAGGTCAAGTGTTGAGTTTTGCACCTGGGAAAGACCAACCCCATGGATCAGGATAGGTTGAGGACTGACCTCTTGGAGAGCAGTGAAGGGGAAGGGGACCTGGGGGTCCTGGTGGGTGGAAGAACGACCGTGAGCCAGCAGTGTGTTCTTGTGGCCAGGAGGGCCAATGGGATTCTGGGGTGTGTTAGAAAGGGTGTGGTTAGTAGGTCAAGAGAGACTCTTCTCCCCCTTTACTCTACCCTGGTGAGGCCGCATCTGGAATATTGTGTCCAATTCTGGGCCTTTCAGTTTAAGAAGGATAGGGAACAAGCCTAGGCTGGAGGGGCACCAAGGTTGTGCCAGTGCTCTTTCCTTATTGACATAGTGTAGGCAGATCCCTATGCTCAAAAACATAAGTCATTGGAGAAATTACCCTGTGAATTTATTTCCGATAAAGGAGGCTAATTTTTTATTTAATGTCACGTTAAATAAATTTCAAAGCACAGCAGTGAGGATTTAGCACTTGTGGTACTAAACATATTACTTAGCATTTATATAGTGCTTTCCTCAATCAGGAAAGTGCTTTTGATAACTTAATTCATCCTCAGCCACCTTCTGCATGCCATGAGGGAGGTCAGAAACATTTAATATCCCTGCTGATAGATAAGGCATATGGCTGGAACTGACACAGCTGTTACTTTTCTTCTTATCCCACTCTCAGCATTCCACCAGCGTAGATTTTTGATGACTGCATCCCATGTTTGTGTCCTGGAAGTCCTCAGCAGTGTAAAAGGTAGGATCCTGTCCCATTAGTGACAGCTAGCTATGGTCCTAGCTGGGCAACCAGTGGAAGCAGAGCTGAAACTGATGGCAAGCAAGGAACAGGTCTCAGCAAATGAGATGGATTGAAAGAGCAGGTCTAGAAGATGAGAACTGGAAGATCAGATGTGAAGGGGAAGATGAAGGTGAGAGGTTGCTTGGGCTGAGGAGGTCACTTGATTGGACTAGTGGCCTTAGGCAGAAGAGAACTTGGGAGAAAAGTTGGTGGAAGGATTCTAGTATAGAAAGGTTTAGAGGTTACTTTGAACGATCTTACTTGATAAGGATGTTTAAGGCAGGAGATGGTAATGTGTTTGGGGAAGAGAACAGTAGGTCTGGCAGAGGGATAGAGCAGGTGTCCCTGGAGGTCAGCAAGTCAGAATGTAAAGAATAGTGCTGGGAAAGGGCTTCAGCCTGGGGGAGTTGGGAATTTATTTCAATGTCAGAAGACCTGCAGAGTAGGCAGAGTTCCTGGAGAGCACCTGCCTAGCTCCACACACCTGTGCCACCCTTACACACCACCACTGCTCCCTGCTTCCATCAGGACAGAGCACTTCCCACTGGCTTACAGACACCCCTTTGCCAAGGGCTGTGGAAAAACAAGGTTCCAGGAGTGAATATGGAGGCCATCCCTTGGCTCTGTGCCTCTCTAGTCAATGGTTCTATGGTGTGGATACCACAACCCCATTGCTTGTACATGTCCCAGGAAAAGTCCCCAGGACCTGCATGGGCCATGTTGCTGCATTTCGTTTGGGCAAAGGGCTGCTCAGCACAAAAGAGAACAAATAAGGACATCTACTCTAGCCCTTTAATCCTTTTGGGATCTCTCTTTTAACATATGTAAATACATCTGTGTGCCAGTTCTTCCCTCCCTTTGAGCTGGCATAACTCCTAGTTTCAATGGATTTCTCTGAAAGAGACCAGACACATAAATTGCAGTCATAACCCAAGCCAAACTAATGCTCACGGAGATGGCACTTGCTTTTGGAAAGGATAGTAGCTACACACTGGTGTTGATTAATATGCTGGTTAATGAATAAGATACTGATTAGTGCCTACTACCTCTGCAAACTAACATTTACAGAACTCTGCAGTTACAGTAGGGGTGGGATGTGCTTTTCTGAAAAAAAACACATAATAATATGTTCATTCAGAAAGATATTTTTGCTGTGAATCAATTGGAGATTATAATATTTTCATTGAAACTTTCTGTGCTTACTTTCAAAGAGTTAAAGTTTCTTTTTCAGAGGTATACAGTATAAATCCTGAGTCAATTTACAGGTTTTAAAATTACTTGATTATAAATCCTTTCTGAAAGATCAGTGCACATATCAATTATTATGTTATAGTTAAAAGTTAGAACAAATACTTTTCAAATTTGCTCCTTAAAAATCCATTGATTTGGTTCTACATCTTTGCCAAAAAATAGCTTCATGTCCCATTGAAAATTTTATTTCTTCTGGAAAGAGGAACAGACACCTATCAAAAATTGACCCCAAACTACATTTTACAGAAGTGAAACCATTCATTGATTCTAATATTCTGCATACAATATGTGCTCATACTTTCAGTATCTCTAGCCTGAAAATTGTTTTGCTGAATCTTAGTGAAGAGCTGCTTTAATTTTTTAAGGAGCAGTTCTCATAGCTGCAAAGACATTGAAGACAGTCTGGAAGACACAATCTGTGCAATGCTGCTCTTTATTGTCACAGGTACAGAGTTCTGATGTCTCAATGCTGCACATTCAGGCCATTAAACATTTATTGGTCAGGAAGGACTTTTCAGCCTCCAAAATGGTTACAAATGCTTTTTGTTGGAATGCACTCATTATAAGCTGTCTGATCTCAATGTAGTCCTACTATTTTATTTTGGGTAATAACAGCAAAGTCTTACCAACTGTTGATGGAGATACCATGGGGTTAACATATATTCATTTTGGAAAAGCAAAGCAGTGTTCCTTCCCAACTCTGACAGGTCCCACAAGTCTTTTCAATAGTTGATTGTCAGGTTGTCTCGATCTATAGCTTAGTGCTGACAACAGCTCACAGTTTATTTGCAGCTTTGAAGTCTGGTCCTATAATGTTTCTCTTCTGACAGGAGATGAATAAAGGTGTCACTGTGGGAGACTTTTAGTCGGCTGCTATAAAAAGGACCCTCTTTGCCTCCCTTCACAGGACCCTCTAGTTCACTTTTGGAGTTTGCAGCTTTTCCCTCAGCTGAGTTTAGCTCCATCAGCTCCAACTCGTGCTTGGCAGCTGTTTCTAAAACTCGCTGTTTGTTATAATATCTGACAAAGTTGTTAATTATGGGATGAATGGGAAGGGCAATTGCTATCACCCCACAAAGAAAACTGATGGCAGCATTCAGTTTTCCTAGTGTTGTTTTAGGGTATATATCTCCATATCCAACTGTGGTCATGGTGATTATTGCCCACCAAAATGACTGAGGGATGCTTTTAAATAAAGTTTCAGGGTGACTTTGCTCCATGGTATAACCCAAGGCAGAAAAGACAAAGATTCCAACAGCTAGATACATGAGAAGCAGCCCAAGCTCCTTAAAGCTGCGTTTCAGGGCATATGTTAGAGTCTGGAGTCCTGAGGAGTGCCGTGCAAGCTTGAAGATCCTTGCAATCCTCATGATGCGCAGTGCCTGGACAGCCTGCTGGACATTGCTTAGCTCCATGAGCTTGGCTCCCAAGTGGGTCAAGGTCAGGCTGACATAGAAAGGAAGTATTGCTAATACATCAACAATGTTCATGAAAGACAGGACAAAGTGGAGTTTGTTGGGAGAGGAGATTAGCCTCAACATGTACTCCATGGTAAACCAGCCTATACAGGCTGTCTCTATGCTGTCCAAGGTTGGATGTTCCATACGGTTCCCCTCTGCATCTACGACCTGCAGGTCTGGGATGGTACCCACACACATCACAATGGATGAGGTCAAAATAAACAGGAAGGACAGAACAGCAATCACTCGAGCTGGGTAGGATGATTCTGGCTTCTCCAGAAATTTCCAGATGCATTTTTGGCATCTTTTCCAGCGGCTTTCTGAGGCATCTACTCCCAGGTCATCCAGAATCAGTTGCACCCTTCGGGCTATTTCTTCCAGTTCCTCCTTTTTTTCGGTTAGATGAGTTTTGCAGCAGTCATCCAAAAATTTCAGGTCCACTTTCCAAAACTCCATTTCATTCTTGAAACATATGGGGCATATTCCCTTCTTCATGTGAATTTCTCCAAAGTAGTACACGTCAATAATGCATTTGAAAGCATCTGGATCTCTGTCAAAGTAAAACTCTCTTTTTCCAGGATCATAGTCATCACAGAGGGAAAAGATGCTGTCATATCCCCCTGATAAACAGTTCATCAGCTCTGCCAGCCGTGTTTCTGGGTATTGATTCAGGTTATCTCCGTAGAACACCTGCCTCACCCCACCAACATTGACTATGATCTCTGTTTCTTCATTCTTTTCTGATCCGTCAGTGTCCACATCTGGAAACCTAGAGTCACTTGCCATTTTAATTGTATTGGATTTTACTTGATTTTTAGCCTGTTGTTTGGTTTCAGAGCTTTGTGGGTTTAATTTCTCATGAAAGCAAATCAGCACCAGGTCAGGTCTACTACAAATGCTACCAAACAGCCCCGCAGTCGTTGTGGGAAAGGTTACAGAAATAAACCTGCTGTCAGGAAAGCCTTGTGAGGTATGCAACAAGCTGCAACGAAAAGGCAAGTCATCGGAATACCTTGCTTGCAAGCAGGATGTTAGAAGGATCCAGCAGATTTGAAAGAGAAGAAACCATTTCATAAAACTCACCCCTCTGTTCAGTGCTCGAGAGTCTTCTCAGGTCCCATTCTCTCTCTAAAAGGGATAGTTATTCATAGGTTGGAAGTCACGGCAGAGAAGTAAATCCTGTGCTCTGATTAATGCAACGTGCAGTGAGTGACAGTTCTCAGAGAGACAATCAGCAGGGTGAGCCCACAGAAAACTGTTGCGGTTTCTCTCTTCGATTCCACAGTTCTCCCTAGAAAACTGCTATTGAATTTTGGTTTTCTTTCCGTTTTCCTTTTACTTTAAGGTCTTCCAGAGTTTATCCACTGACTCTTGCACATAGTCAGTTGGTGCAAGCGCGCAGAGGAGAAACTTGTGCTTGTTTTCCCTTTGCTGTTTCCCAACACAATAGGGAGCCCAGGCTGCAAGGAGTCCTTTCCAAACTCTACCCTCTTCTGGTGAAAGCCAGAAAAGCACCAGCTAGACAGGAAAAACAGCTCAGGTATTTATATGCCTGTCTAGCTGTAAAATAATGCATTTCTATACCTCTATGCACTTTATAATGATTTTTAAAAACATTTCTAAAAATCAAATACAAAACATAACCGTGTATAAAGTCATTCAGAGCTGCAGAAAGACACTCAAACATTTTCTTTTGATGACAGAAGCCAGAGGGAAAATACAGTGGTTTAGAATAAATATACCACAAAAATCTTGCACTCCGCAGGACTCGAGAAAGTCTAGAGTAATTCTCTGACAGGACACTGATTTATTGTAGATTTGTACTAGTGTCACTGAGAATCAAGCAGAGACTATAAAGTTTTTGTTGCAGCTGCAGAGCAAAACTTTCACTGCACTCTGTGCACATTTCCCAAATCTGTGTCTTTTGTTTCAGCAGTGTGTCCTTGGCCTGTGGTCAACTGACAGTGATGAGGGTTTGAGTAATTTATGTCTATGATGATTTCTTCATGAATGCTACTTAGCAGCAGCAGTGTTCCTGTTAACTACTTCACAAGCAGAAGTAGCTAATAACAAGCATTCACTTTTCCAAATTCTAGGATTTGATGGATGTTTGTTCCCTGGGTCCTTACTTGCAGGAAGACCTGTGGGCATTTTGTGCAATGTATGGCCCCTCTAGCTGCCTTTCGAATTACTTTCTCTACCAATACTTGTTTCACATAATTTTCCTGCTGCTGCTTGAGGTTTTCCTTTGAAAATGAGTTGGTCACCATGCACTTAAATTCTTAAATCTGACTATACAGTTCATTTTAGAAGGTCTTGAGGGATCTGATCCAGAAAAAAACTGCAGTTAATCTTAACTGTTTCAAGACACAACAGAATGATCTATACCAGCAGGTTTTGATGTTCTCCAACTTACTGGCTTCTGAAAAGCTTCCAGGTGGAGGGGAATAAAGAGGGCCAAGTCCAACTCAGCATTTGCTTCTCTAGGCGTGTGTCCATCCTAGGAGAAAGGTAAGAGTTGTGATGCACTCACTGTGCTCATGCTTGTGTCACCCAGCAATAAGGACCTAACAAGTATACTGTGCTCCTTTTCCACTCCCCTGCCAGAAACTTATGGGGGATTGGTAAGAGGTTGCTCATCAGACCTCATCTTGAAATGGAGTATGCATATAACCTCATACACCTTAGAAATACCCCTTGGATGGAGTTCATGACACTTGGGGGTGCAGAAACCCTGAGTTAAAATCATTGATCTGGCCCCTTCACCAAACTTTCAATGACCTTCCTTGTCCCTGAGTTCTTGAATGATTGAGGAGAGTGAAAATGTGAGAGAGAAGAGGTGAATTCATAAGAGAGGAAGACTGAAAGGAAACCTATGAAACAGAGAAACACAATCCTTTCTCTTTGTCTGCCACATGCACCCATGCACAAATATTTAATACAAAAAATGAAGCCAAGAGAAGTAGGTTCTTGCTGTTTTGTTATAGTAACTTAGTAAATACAACACATCATCAAACAGCCTCACAGGGAGGAATAAGCCATGCATGAACCATAGCTCCATAATCTGCTTCAAATGCCTGGATTGTGCCACTCATACCCTTGCTGCAGAGCAGTACAGAGGGCAAGGAAAAATAACTGCAGGTGCTGGTCACCCTACTCCACTGACAGTCCCAGGAAAAGGGTAATTATTAATATTAGTCTACACTCTTAATGAGTCACACTCTTAATCTCTGGAGGACAGTGTCACATTCATGTGTTCCTGAGAGTATATTATGGATTCAATTCAAGCTGTCCCTTGAATTTTTTTTTCAGGCATATATAAGTTTATTGAGAGTTGCAAGCTTCTTGGGACTGGAGAAGTACCTTGGAAAACTAAAAATCCCCTAGGTTTTGTGGGTTCAGCAATAAATATTTACCCACCTGGGACACCTTTGCCCATTAACATGTATGGTTTAGCTTGATCTTAACACAATAAAATTTAAGATGTCAATAGCAGTGACATAATGTCATAGGGTAAAATGCAGGTGGGGTTACTGACTACCAGTTCTTGTAAAAAAACCCTGAGATCTGGGAAAATCAGGTTTAAAATGTGTCAGGCTGCATCAGCATTGGGAAATGTTCTTTAGGTTGAAATCCTCTCATTTAACCATCTCAGACACCTACTTTCTTTGATCAGTGATTCATTCCAGTGACTTTGGCTTTTTTTCCTGGTACTGATAAGAAATCAGTGTATTGTCCAGCATGACTGACAGAGAAAGCCTTCCTTTCCAACAAGGCTTTTCTCCCACCTTGTAATTTTACAGAACAAATACCTACAAAATAGACACACAGGATTAGTATAGACATTGTTCAGTTTGAAAGCTGAAATCACCTCCACTCAAATGATAAATCTCAGCACATTCTCAACTTCCTGCTGGTAGCTGAATTCCTACCAATCAAATAAGTAACAGGGTTACCTCCTGTGTTAGTGCTTTGGCTCCGAGAACAACATGTGTTTAAGCTGACAGATATGTCAAAGTGGCTCTGGAGAGCTATGGATCCATCCCAAAATAAATGTTCCAGGTAGATTAACAATGCCTTCTACTAACAGTACCTTCACTAGCTCTACAAAGAACTCAACAGCTACATGGGCTAGACCTCTGTATTTTAGAAAGGCAAAGTTGGGTTGGAGGATTCCAACCTCCAATTTCACTAGAAAATACAGAATTTGAGAATCTCAGAGTTCAAACAAATGGTGACACCAGGTAAGTGCTGCTTCTTTGTGCAGTATTAGCATGTGATATTTGAATTTTGCTTAAAAATAAAAATATTGGTTAAATCTTTGTGCCTGCCCACCACATGCAGAGAAACGGTCTCCTGAGTGCCATTACCACCACTGTTGTTTTTAATGGGAGTGTGTGTCAGGCTGGGAGGAACACAGAGCACAACAGTGGTTGTACCATTCTCTAAACATGTACAAAATAAGCCATTCATTTCACAAGCCTATGCTGTGCCCCAATAAAGACTATGTGATGTGAAATTTTAGCACTTATGCATGTGAAGGTTGACTGAAGGAGACAGTCACATGTGGGGCTTGATTATAGTGTTTTATCACTCAGCTGAACATCTAATGTTTAGCATGGTAGTTGGAGAGCTTCTTTTCATATCATAACAAAGGTTGGCCTCAGAAAGTAATTATAGCATTCCTAATAAAAAGGAAGGCATTTTGGAACTGCCTGAAAAGTTCAGAAGCTAGAGACAAAGTTAGAGAAACAGTTTGCCACCACTTTGCATATGGTGAGTAGTTTGCTAACTGAGCTGCTGTGCAACAAATTGGTAGATCTGCCTTCAGAACATTTTTTCAGAGCTGGAGATATAGAAAGAAAAGCTAGCTGTGGAAAAAAGAAAGTCTCCAGGATTACAGAATTTAATGTCCCTGTAAAAGTATACAAACTGAATATAAAGAATCATTATTTTATCTTTTAAAAGCATAGAAAGCTATAGCGAAATGGAGATGTCAAGCAGAGCATATTCAGCCGAGTATATTCAGAGCAAAGCTGCCCCTACTGAGTTCAGCAGTTAAGCACAAGTAGCTTTGCCCAGGAGCAGTGTGTGCCAGTATAGGTTGTATTTTCTAGTAACATTTCAGAATGTATCTTATCAGGGCTCTCGTGAACAGCTGATGGTGTATGTGTGTACTTTTTGTACTTACAGTATAGTAATCATTTTGATCAAAATAAGCTGGGGGGGAGGACAGGTTATGCAGTTTAGAGCACTAAATTACAGATCTGCATCTCTTCCTTCTGTCTTTGAAGATTCCAGGAGAATTCTGTTTCTGATCTTTTTGTAGTTCTCTTTTTCTGTTCTGACTTTCTGACTTTTTCTGGTCCCTGCACAGCTGTCCACAGCCAGTTTTCTCAGTACTTGTTTCCTTGCCATTTCTTCTGATACATTAATATTACAATGGCACAGAAAAAGTCTCTACTAATGTTTGGGAAAATATATGGGAAAGGTTTTTTTTAAAGACTGCATTCTTCAGGGTATCCTATTGCTATTAACGTTTCCTACTATTTTTGACCAAAGCTATTTCTGAAGCAGGTAGCACAGCAGATATGTGGTGCACATGTGACAGGGATATGTATGAAAAATTTGACAGAGACAAGGTGAGTCATGTTTGTTTTATAGACCATCAAAGAGGGGGCTGAAGTCACACTGTGCAGTCAATCTTGTTGATTCACTATTGCAGAGTCACTGTTGGAGGCTGTCCAAGCCCAAGTAGAAGTCCTCAGGGAGTACAGAAAATTGGCAAGTGCTAGATGATAAATATTTTAAGCTTCTATTTCCTGGTCCAGTGCCAGCTCAATGTCCCCCTGTGAGTGTGACTGCTTCCGCAGTTCGGGGCCGGCTAGCAGCACAGCTGCCACATCCCATGCCACTGGAGAGTTAAGAGGAGAAAGCGTTAAAAGCCACAAACCAGGCTGTTGTTGCCATGATGACTCAAAAGCATCTGCAGTGAAAGTCAAGACCTTTGTCATCTGGAAAGAGGATTTTGATTTTTTTGAATGCATTAAGTTCTGAGTACTAGCTACCAACTGCAGAAAGGAAGAAACTCCAGGGAATAACCATGGGGAGCAGTCCTTCAGGAAAAGAGGGGCTCACACCCACCATTAAAATTTCTTTCTACCAACAGGTCCTCCCTTTTAAAACAACTAGTTGGACAAAAATTTGTGGTCATCAGGAGGAGGAACAGCTGATGATGTCTAGTGTTTCTTTGCCTCCTGCTTGCATTTACAGAACATCTGAGCTCCTTGTTCTGATTTGAGTTAAAAAAACCAATTACATTCAGTGATTTTACTTTTTAGCTAAAGTCTCTTTTCAGTAACTGCACTTTCTGAAGTTAACAATATGTTTTTGCAGGCAGTTTCTGCTTCTAGTAGTAATAGGACTTGATATTTAAAGTTAGTGCCAAGAATTGGCATGCAGACCAAGGTGACTGGGAAATCTTTTGCACCACGTTGGGGGATGCAGAGCTCACCTGTGGGGAGGAGCAGACGGGACAGAGGACCATAAACAGACGAGCTAGGTATTCCAGTCCATATATGTCATATTCAGTATATATTCATATATATTCATATATTCAGTATATATTCATATATTCAGAGGGATCACAAGGTCAAGCTCTCTTTTTTGATGGTCAGCATCTGAGGAGAACTCTCTCTGTTCTGTCTTTGATCCCAATCCATGTGTTCCTGAATCCAACCCCTGAATCCGGTTGCTGTCTTCTGCTGAGGATGAGTCTGGGACTTGTGATGGTGATGTAGTTGCCATCAGGGGTCTTGGATTCAGTGTTAGTTTTGTATATATTTATATATATATTTTTTTTATTGATATTATTTTCATTAAAGCAGTTTTAATTTTCTTTTCCAAACCATAAGTCTCTCTCCCTGATTCCCTTTCTCTTCCCCTTTGGGGAATAGAGAGCATCTGTCACTGGTTTAGTGGCTGGTCTGGCCCTAACTCTCTCTTTCCTAGGCACAGCAGGGATTACATAGCAATTGTCTGCTCCTTCTTTTATGTGCTCTTCAGACAGTGCTTGGTCTGAAATGCACACCAGGATTTTTCTCAAGGGCCCTCTCCCCAGCAACCCAAGCTTAGGGCTGGAGCAGCTCTGCTGCCTTCACAGGTCCATTCTGCCTCTCCCACCTCAGTGTGTGTACTCACAAAACCAGCCCCTACGNCCCCCCGCCACCCCTCTGGGGTTGTGTTGACAGCTATCAGAGTTTGACTATGCCTTGCAATCCTCTAAAATAGAGGAGCACAATTTATAAACAGTATACACTACATCAGGAGAGGAGCAGGAGGATGATGTACACACCTGTATCAGCTTCAATAAGTGGAAGAGATCCCCTGGAGATTTCGTTCATCCTCTCTCCTTCAGACTGTGTGGTACATACACAATTGCTGCCACTGACAAGTCTTACGTTTAGGAGTCAGGTGTGTGCTAGCAGCAATGCATTTTACCATCAATATAATGGGTTCAGACCCACCAGGTGAATCTGTTATAAAACAGAAAGGGGGTTATATACATCTTGATTTGCTCTGGCAATAAATCCTGTGTTTCTACCAACTTGTCTTACCCTGATTTTTTCTCTTATTCCTGTGGAATTGGTATTGACAAGGACACAAACCATAATGTAATCCTATGCTTCCCACTTCTTACACAGCTGTCTTTCTGGAAACCTAAGCCAGTGATCTCAAGAAATTTCAGTGTTCCTTGAAAAACATTGAGTCTATAGGTAAAAAGGGATTTTTCTCAGAGATGAGGCAAGCCTCCTGCTATGATAGCTGGATTTTTGTAGCAGATAACTTTGAAAACTATTTTCAGCCAATGTGAGAATCATTCACTTTCACCAACCAGACATTTCTGTGAGTGAACGGTTGGGAAATCCATTCTATTTGGGCACTATAAACAGGCCACCTACAGCATCAGGGTGTGACAACTACTGGTGAGAAACAGCCCTCACCTGCCCATCCAGATTGTAAAAAATAGTGTTAATTTTAGCTCTACCATTATGCCACATTTATTGAGGATCTGAGACTTGTGGAAGACTTTTTGTTCTGTTTATTCCCACTTTCTCATTAAAAATTGAAGCCAGACTGCACACTAGAATTAATTGTGTTGGTCTGAAAGGCCAAATCCTGCTCTTTTTACTGGCAGTGGGAAAATTCCCATTAGCTTTATTGGCACAGCACTGAGCCCTAAAGCTAAAAGTAACAGTGACAGAGTGACAGAACCATTGCATTTAAACCATTCCATTTAAAATTAAATGCTCCTCCTGATGCAGAGAAGGGTTTATTTCTTAGCTGCGATTTGTGAAAAGAAAAATATAATCTCTGCAGATGTGACCCCTGCAGGTCTGTGCCTCCTTCCCAAACGTTTCTGCAACTGGAATTGCGGGGCCATCACCGCGGAAATGCTGATCAGCTGACAGTGGCACAGCCAAGCCACAGGCAATCAGGTTAAGTGAGGAAGGACATGCGCACAGGGTCAGCTCGAAGGCTGGGTGAGAAGCGAGAAGCTATATAAAGGACTTCTCTTACCAGCAGTCCTAGGATATAGAGGATCATTTTTTCGAATTGCAAGGTAAGAAAGTTTGCAGTGCATTTTCTAGTTATTTCATGCTATTTTTCTTATAAAATCAGCTTCACCTACCCAGCCCAATCTTGAGGAAAGAAACATGTTGTTTTCTTTCCAGATGAACTGTTTGATCCTTTTGAAAAAAAGAAGTCATCCCTCCACAACAGCTCTTATAAGTCTGTCATGTACCTTGTAATTTAGTGCCTCTCAAAAGGTCCCACCTGATGAAACAGAGACTGCAGAGAGGGAGCAGCTTCCACTTTAAAAGAAAACTTGGGGAAAAAAAATTAAAATTACAAATAAAGTTTAAGCTTAAAGGTGGAAACCTGAAAGCTAAATAAACCAAATACCAACAGACAAGACAAAAAATCTCATTTTTAAAAAATAAAATCTCTTGATTTTGGAGCCACAGATGTGATTTTTGACATTTCATGAAAATACAATATTCATGGCATCTACTTGCCAGTAGCATCAGCTTTTTGTTAAACACTCATCTATCCATGTGCTTTCCCATGGCAAATACACAGATGGAATAACTTGTGCTAAAAGTAGCAATCTAAAGGTTTGTGTTATGTGATGCCTCTACCTTTGGCAGGACAGCTGACTGGACAGAAATTCCTGGACAACAAAGCCTGCTCATTTTGTAGCTGACACTTTGGTACAGCTATTTTCATCTTTTTCTGCTAAGCTTTTTGATGACTGTAGCTCTTTGGACCAGAGGAGGGAGTGAGGAGCCAAGCCCTTATCCAGCACACACCGTGACAGCTTTGTACTCCTCCACAGATTCCTTGTGCAAAGCTACGCCTGCAGAAAACAAGTCTCCCTTTCCTTCCTCATACAGAGCATTGCTGCACTCCAGACCAACCTGCAGACTAAGTAGTAAAAACCTACCAACACCACCTCACCCTTGTTTGCAGGCTTGATTATGCCAGTTGAAAGAACTGCTTGAAACCTACTAGTAAGGTCTAGTCTCAGAGAAGGCTTTCAAATAGCTAATTATCTCATTAAAAGCTCCTTCTAAAATACTTTTACTAAATTATAAAGTGGTTTAGTAGCAGTTTTCAGCTTCATTAACTGGTTTATATACCTGGGATTAAGAAAAAACCACAAACATCTTGACTAATTGCCCAGCAGTTTTGTCTGACACAGGGTTGGGTTTATACTGGTGCTAAAGGTCCAACAGGTTCCACATACTCATACTACAAATGGACCCTTGCTAGTACCTGTACCACACCTCCTTAAGTCCAAGGGCACAAGGGGCAAACTGGGACTAAACATGGGCTCTGCCTGGTACCCATAAGCAGAGGAGGTGTGCTCAGTGGGCTGATACTTCGCCCATCATCTCTCCTCCAGAAATTCCATCCCCTTAAGCATTTGTGCAAAGTTTTGCCTTCCTATAATAAGCAGATATTTTCAGTGTTTACTTCTTGCCCCTGACAAATGTTTTTAATAACATCTTTCTGGTTTAAGTGAACTAAGGAGCTCATTTAGCTCTAGTCAAATAATTGCCATTTTCTCAGACACAGAAAAGCTAAAATTCAGTGATTTCAGGCCATCTATGAAAACATCAATAAAATCTGAAATTCTTATTATTGAAATGATTGATTTTATCTGAATGTCACTTCCTTGCATGTTAATTTTGATCTGGTTGTGAAAGTAAGCAGCTATTAAGGCTATTAAGCAAATATACCCTGAATCAAAACAATAGGCTAATTACTTCTAGAAGCATATGGGTTTTATTATGCATGAATTAGTTACTAATTTGCCCAGCCTGCGTATTTACATTCAGCCAGCAAGCTCAGATTGGTTTTACAGAAACTTTTGTGTTTTCCCAAATCGAGACCTTTGTTACTTACTGAAGAGTTCTAAACAGTAAATAAATATTTCATGAGCTCTTGGGAGAAGCATCCTATTTTACACTCTTTAAAGAAAACAGTTTATAGAACAGCTAAGTAAAATTAAGAATTAAACCACGTTCTCTTCAAACCCAGTCTGGAGCCTAGGGGAAAAAAAAGATGTTGCTTTAACACATAGTGTAATTTGCTGGTGTCAGAAGTGGATGGACTGCAAGAGCCTCAGGCCAGAGAACTCCAGTTGCTTTCCTCTTTGAGCGTGCATGCAAAACAAACGAACCATGTCTGTAACCAGGGGGAAGAGTAGGGGGAGGGGGACACGAGTTAAAGGAAATCCTGTCTTCCTGCAGCTATGGGAGGAAACCAGAACTATTGGACTGCAAAAATATAAGGGAGAAGCTGAGTCTGATGAAGCAGAGGAGTGGATGGCTAGGATTGACAATTCCTGCTTGTTTTTATATGAAAAATCTGTGTTCATTCTTGGAGAAAAGCAGACTTTTTCACATAAAGACATGAGAAAAGTGGTAAGGGAGAAGTGAATGCTTTTTCCCAATATGAAATAAGGGGGAAAAAATCAGATTAAAAGAGATGACTTTAATGTTAGAACCTTTACAAAATAGATTGATGTGTTGTCAGAGTGAAAAAGAGACCCAGAGAGCGAAAGCAAAGGCTGAAAAATGTCAGACTTAAAATAAATCTAGCCAGGCAAGTTGAATTTCAAATTGTTCCATAATGTTACAGTGACACTGAGCAATAATTAAGTTCTCTATTGTTTGCATTCAGTGAAGTATCTTTTAATATCCCACAATTTATCATTCTAAAACTGAATAGAAATGTAACTCACTCCATTCTAAATAGAACTATAATTGTTAAAGAAATGGTAAAAAGCATAAGTAATTCACTCCAAACTGCTGGCATCATTATTCTTGGGACACATTTTAGTAATTTGTTGATGACATATTGGCATTGCTTCATTAGGAGGGAAAATTTGAAGGATTACTAAACAGTGAGCAGAACAGAGACTCTCAGGCCTTCTGATTAGGAGGTTTGGGGTATCTTTGTTCCACCTGCTTTGGACACAGAATGTTCCAGGGTCAAGGTCTGCTCTGCTTATGCTTTTGGATGACTTTGTTTTAGTGGAGTTATCCCAAGCATGTGATGCTGTAACATGTTCTCTGTAAGAGCAGAACTGGTGCCTCAGTAGCATACAGACTGGTTGCACACTGCTAACCACTTGTGCTTTGTACACTTTGGAGCTTGCTACTCAGACTGCACAGATGAGATCAGTGACTCTCCATCATGCTGGAGCAGTTAGTGGGACAGAGAAGAGACCCCCTCATCTACCTTCAGCCATCTGAAGTTTGAACCCTTAGTCAAGTCTCCCCAGGGAGTCACAAACTGAACCTCCATGAGGTTATTCTATTGTACTTAAATTTCTGAAACATCAGTGATTTCACAAACAAACATCTGAAAACTGAGTAAAGAATGAACAAGATATGTCATAAAATGGCAAATGCCAAGTTAAACGGTTATCCACAAACGTTACCCACGAACCAAAGGTGCCAGCAGCACTTCAGTGAGCCATGTTTCAATCTGCTGGAGGAGCTGATTTTTGTGTGTAGGGATCAGGGTAAAGGAGAGGCTTGTTGAGAAGCAAACTAGCACAAGGTCTCCTTCAATGTGTAATTTTACGTGCTGTCAGTCCCTCCAAGGGCAAGTGTAGGTGAGTTGGAGAGAAGGATCTTTCCTTCCCTCACTTGTGGAGAAGAACATAAAAGATTGGAACTTCTAACAATGAAGCAGCAAAAAATTACTTTGCCTTATTGCCCTGTTACTTTCCTCTCCTCATCAGTCCTCATGAGTCAGCACTCACCCCAGTGGCAGTGTCAGAGATCTGATAGTGAAAACAACATTCTGCTGTTGGGTAAGCCCAAGGCAGTGGTCCTCAATGGACCAGGTTCCCCTCTGAGCCAGGTAGGAAGAGCAGAGAATGAACAAACACCTTCAAGCACCTCTGGTTCTCCTTGGCCTTGGTCTGGCATAAGAAAAGAAATAAACAATGTCAGGATGTAGGAAAACAAAGGAAAGGCAGTTAACACTAGCAATACAGTTAATAATAACACTGACAGTACAGTTTCTTTTACCTCTAAATTCCATGATATCCAGACTCTTTGGGCACTATGCTTCCAAACTCAAGCTCCTATTTCTAAGCCATTTTACTAATTTCTATGGGTTTTTTTCAGGATATAATCTGGAATTGTAGGGAAAAAAAAAAGTGCTCCTAGAGATTGGGGTTCTTCCTCCTTAATAACACAGAAGTTACCAGAGACACTAATTAATGAGACCAGAGGCTCTAACCATTATTATTCCTCCTCCTCATTATTGTGCCTTAAAATATGAAGTGCACCAATATTTATCATATATCTTCAGTTGCTCCTAACTTGCCATACAGTTTAAGGACAAAAGCAGCACAAGTGGGTAAGAAGCAATTTCCCCCCGGATGTTTGCATTACCACAGGTTTATAAATCTCATCAGAAGCAGAAAGCTAACTATTCTACCAGTTTCAAAGCTGATTTATTACTGTCTCTGAAAAAGAAGCAGCATAGTTAAAAATGCACAGTAATTTGCTGTTCTTACAAGCAATCAACCACAGCCAGCAGTGGCTGTTACATTGACAGGATAAAAACAGAAGCCTGCCTGCTGCACCAGCTCCAGGATTGCTGGCTGCAATCTCATAAGCCTGGAGACAAGTGTGAACATTGCCAGCTGGCATCCCTGTGGAGTTTGCAAAGATTCAGCTAAGAGTGTCTGGTAACTCAGAGGCAAGCAGAGAAGTATTTAACACTTTCTTCATACCCTTCAGAAATGCTCAGATGAACTGTAGGTTGAAAACCCGACAAAAAAAGGGCAGCTGGGAGCTATCAAAATGAGAAGAGATTGACTTCCAGGAGACCAACACAACTGCCTTTGTCATGAGTGATTTAACAAGCTGGGGAAAGGAGGCAGGTTTTCTGCTGTTCTTTATCCATGGGGATGTGGGTTGAGCCAGTGCTGTGCAGATTGCCCAGTCACCACCACTACGAACCCCTGGTTCCCAGGGTCACAGGTTCCACATTTCCCAGTGCCTTGATTGCAAGAGGAAATCTGAAACTAGAGACCACCCTCGTCCAGGTTTTCTGCACATGAAGGTACGGTGTTCTGTTAGTGGGAACAGCCAGTTGGTATCTAAATGTCAGGAATGTAAATAGCACAAAATGTCATTAAGTCTTGAGCCCAAACTGTTGAGTCAGATGACCTAAGTGAGATGTCTTCAGAAACCATGAAGATACTTTTAACCAGGACAAGCTAGGAGTTTTGGTAAAAAAGTACTAAAAGGTATTCTAGTGAGGGATCATTTAGTAGTTTAGAAAGTTGCAAAAATCCAAAATATATAATGTAAATCTCTCCTCTACACTTCACATTTTCAATGTGAACCTCATCAAATATGTAGAAGTTACTCTATCTTTTACTCTGAAATTAGCTTACTGTGAAATAATGTTCTTGGAGTCATGTTTCTGTATTGTGAGAAGCCATTGAACATGGGAACACACAGCTCTTCACAAATGGTCACAATTAGTTAAAGAGTTGACCCTACACAGTCTAGGGACAATAGTCCCCTATAGCAGCATTCCACAAAGGAAAAAGAAGTCACCAGAGGTAACTTTAAATATTATTGTGCATTCTCAAGGAAATTTTAAAATATGGAAATTTTAAGGGAGGCATGTGGTTGATTTCTTTGGCTTAGTCTTTCGCTCCATTTGTAGTAGCTATCAGTTCATGTGCAATATTCTCTGCACAGGTATCAAAACACTGTGGTGTCACACAGAAGGAAAATAATTTGAGGCCGTGACTGACCAAAAGGTCTGTTAATCTGCAGGAAAATTATATCCTTGATAAAAAAATATCATAAATATGACATCCTTGCCTCAGGGATAACTTTATCCATCCTTCCATGAACATGTAGGATAGTTAAAAACTTTTAAGGCAGACAGACTTCTCTGTTCAGCTCAAGCTTTTGGATTATTTGTGCATAATAACTGAACAGTTACAGTGACCTCTCAATGAGATACATAATCAAGGTCAAAACTGCATTTGTATTATCTCAGAACAATCTCTTTAAAAGCAGAATCCTAATTTACAACTACAGGAGACATTTTTTCTAAACAGCAGCAACTGGAACACATCATCTCATTCTTCTCTGTATTCATGATGAATGAAGTCTACACTACTAGTCAGGGGGTGGGGAATTATCTGTATTTAAAAAGTAAGTGTAGACATTGGGACTAAATAGCAGGAAAAGGTTCTTACTCAGACTATGCAATAAAGGGCAATCACATGTGTGATTTGAGTTTCCTGTCTGTGTCTCCATGAGTCAGCTTTACCATTACTATTACCATACAGACCAGCGGAAATATTTTGAGTAGCTCACTTCTCCTTTGCTTTATGCTTAATTGGATTCCCTCCAAAAGATATATGCTCAGTTTTGATTAGATACCAAATGAGATTTCAGGCTTTGCCTGTGCAGGTGATATTAGAGACAGCTGATTTTAACCAGAGTTTAGAAGGGTCTTGACTGATAACTCTGCTACATTAGTACTAGCTAATGATGGATGTGCTTTTGTTAGGAGCATTTAGATTTGCTACATGATCATTGCTTCAGATCAAGCCAGGCTCAACTTATAGACTCTCTTTGTCCTTAGGAAAGCTATGCTTATTGTGATGAACAAGAGGTCTAAATATTCAAAAACCCATTTCCCTGGATTGCAAGTGAGGGGATGTTTGGCAGGTATGAAAGTGTCAGTCTGGGAGACAAAGTCTGTACAATTTTTAATCTGAACATTCTCCCAGCCCTCTGATTTCCAGAAATGCTCTCACACACAGCCACAAATGGAAAACTTTTTCAAAGGACTACAGGAACAGTGAAAACAAAATCCTACCACAGTGTTCATGTTATTTTTATTAAGTAGAAATATTGCCCTGCAAGGATTGGATTCTGCTCTCATCCTTATTTTTCACCATGAAATGCTATGACTTCCATGATGATCTTCTTGACTTCTGTGATGATCTCACAGTTTTATGTCCTAACCAAGTCCCTCTAATTTAATAGGATTTTTTCCACTAACTTCAATGGAGCTATTACAGAGAGCAATGTAATAAGCAAAACAGAGACTCCAAAGTCTGTATTTAATTTAGTGTCTCAATAACTTTGCTTTGCTGTGGAAACTGAGGACAAAGATCTCAATCTGTTAAATAAAATCATTCCTTAGTATTTCTATGCCAAATCAAATAAAACAGTTCAGTTTAATCAATGAAAAGCAGACTGATGGGAGTGGTTAAAACGACTTCTAGACATTCATCTTCTACAACTCAGTGTATGGTGTGAAGTGTGTGCTTCAGAGATATATGGCAGATATTCTAGGAGGAACAGTAAAGCAGGAAAGGAAACAGCAAAACATGATACAAAACAAAAAAAATACCATGTATAAATGCTTGATGTTACACTTTGTTTATACTGTACCAGCTCTTAAAAAACAGTTTCTTGGCATCAGTTTTATTTGAAGGTTTCTAGCACTTCCCATAAGATATCTTTTTTTATTATTTTTTAAAATTTTTTTTTATGGCACAAATTCCTGGGAGAGCTCAAAATAACAATGCTTCCACTGCTTCCATTTTATTGTCTGTGCCTTGTAATGTCTTTCTGCTGGCCAGAAACTCCAGGTATCTCAGCAGCTCAATCACAGCAGCTTTAAAAAAGTTCTTTAAGCTGTTGCAGTCACCCTGGCTGTCCAGCAGGAAGTTGCCACCAAAGAAATTTGTTCCTGAGGTATTTACAAGAGCTCACCACTCACGAGCTTAACTAAGGGTGCTAAAACCTGCTAGGATGAACAAAACACATGCAGGCTCAGAGTAAATTGCACTTGTCGATGCTGATAACCAGGCAGATTGTACAATGTGCATGATCCCAACAGCAGATTGCTGTTAAAAACAGCACACTGAGTGTTGGCAGTTGTGTAAAGCGCTGCACTGTGAGAATTAAGTGTGAGAACAAAGTTGGCCTGCTTCTTCCCTTCTTTCATGATCTTTAAAGCTGCAAAAGCTGCCCCTGGGAATCACAGCAGCCAGAACACCACGTTGTCTCACAAGACGGGAAAGCCATTTTTCTACATTCCTTGAGAAAGGGATGATTGATTCAAGTGACTAGAGGTGCATGTGTTCGTAGATCACTTGGGATTAAATTAGTGTTCTTACATGCATTTTGGAGACATCCTGTTCATGGAACGATTTGATAAAACCATGCAATATGCTGTAAAACCCTTCACAGAAACCATCACTACCAGCTCCCAAAGAAGTATTTGCTACCAGTCCCACCAAAGCCACCGCAGTTCCCACAAGGGGCTATATATATTTTTATTTTATTTTTGGTTTTAGAAGGTACAGGTTTTGCATGTGGAAGTCAGGTTCTATTTAATTATTAAGGTTTCTGTGGAGTAAGAAGAAAATGGAGAGATCTAACAGATATTTAACAGTGCATAAGCATTGGGACATAAACCAATAAACTTGACCTGTCTGTATGTGCACACTTATATGTATGGTTACACACATTAGCAAGGCTATAAAGAGTGTCTGCTCACTGTCTATAAACAGAGCATTTCACTTCATAGCTTGTGCTGGCAACATACTTTCCTATTATTAGTATTCAGCACTCAGGCACCTCTGGGCAGGGAAATTAACAGTGAACAGAACATACTCCTTATCCAGGCATGTAAACAAGCTTTATACTTTCCATATATAAGGAAACATTTGTTTATAGAAAAATGTACTTGGTATGAGCCACAGGAATTTAAATTTAACTACATTTGTGTCTTGATGACCACAGGTATTTTTTTTTTAATATAGTATGTAAAATTATTAGAAATATTAATTAGATCTCAGAATAATATTTAGCAATATATCTCTGTTACAGCTTTAAGAGGCAATTTTATGTACATAGTTAAACATAAAAAGACTATAAAAACTGCAATTTACTTAATATATAGAATTCCATTTGCAGAAGTATTTATCTGCACTGTATGAGCTTGTGCTTTACTTTTTGAGTATGACAGTGAAGAAGTAGATTTCATCTTGGTCAGAGATGGAAGCTGAAAGCACTTCTGCTTTTCCACAGTACTCTTCTATTCCTCTGAACGTAAGCATTCTAAAATTTTTAATCTTATTATGAATAATTACATTACTGTAATTCTAAATAATATTATAAAAACATTTGTAAGAAAAAGCTCAGAATGAGAATAAGCAAAAAGGCTTCTTTTGTGCAGAATTTAATTTTACTTCTTTCCAGCAAAATCAACTGAAATTTTTCACTTTTCCTTAAGTTTTCCTTTTTGTTTAGGCATCACTAATTACAGACTTTGTCATCAAAGCCCTCTAGCTTCAGCATACTCTACCAATTTTTATTAAAATCTTTTCACGTAGATCTCATTTGACTAGATGTAAATAAATTGCTGAACTACTTAAAAGACCGGAGATCTCAGGAAATTGGTTCCATGAATATAATTAGGCAGACAGGCTTCCGCTGGAGACCTTCAGAGACATCTTCCTCCCCAGAAAGCACTGAGTGACTGCACTCAGCTTCTATGTTTTAGGTGCAGTGTAAATGACCAGATTATGCAGGACACTTAAAGCACAAAATAATAGAGTCCTAGTCCTAATGACTGGAAAGTAATTGGGCAGTAATTGTTCCAGATACTTGCACAGACCTCCTTGATCACAGAGGCAGAACTGTCGGATGTGATGTGGTTAGAGAAATGCAGCTGGTTTGTTGTCCTGCTTTCAGCTATGGTGATCAGGCACAGGGCTGCACATCGGGCACTCCCAGACAGCTTTCTTCTTCTTGTCTCAGTTTTGCTGTATCTGTACCCGAATTTGGTATTTCAATACTACTGCTTACGTCACTTTGGAGGTACATAGTATTGTTGACTTGCTTCTTTAGGCACTGCTGGACTTGCAAGATTCTATTCTCCAAGAGGTCCTCAGCACTCCTCAAAACATCCCTCTGTTTATCTGTGAAGTTCAGCCATTTCTTACATACCTCCCCTGAAACAACCTCTAAAATTCAGCCTTTTCTCACAGTGTGAGCTGTAACTTTTGGCAGTCTCCCACATTGCCAACTGCCACATACAGCAATTTCTCATGTCACATCCCATCATTTTCCAGGCAGCCTCACCTCAGGCCAGCATCCAGTCAATGACCTGCAGTCCTAATGAAGTATGTTACTCATAGAAAGGCAAGCTCATCTTGGGCCAGGAGCAGCTGATAATTATTTATTGCTTTATTTGGTGTTTATTGCTATAAAGCCCAAGGCTATCTGTTCTAGGAAACAGTAATACTTTTCTCCAAATTACATAAAGTCCTTTATTAAATTAATAGGTGCCCTTTGGCCCTGAAAGAATGAATGGTGACATGGCTGAGGATGAAGGACCTGATAGCAATGTCAGAGCAGATGTTTCACTAAAATATGTAATTAAAGCAGAGATAAAATCCCTTTAGTTCATATTTTTATGATTAAATTTTGTCTCCATAACTCCTGCAGTAGCTCTTTAGGGGACTATTAAGTTGCCTGTATAATATATTTAGAAAAATATTCCCTCTACTATTGCTAGGGAACAATTTAAGTTTCTTCATCTTGGATTTTAGTCTCTACTTTGAGGATTTCTTATCATCTGCAGCCCAGCCCACACATATCTTCAGACCTCTTCTTCAAACAGAAATCGGCTTAAAACTCACCCATAAGAATGTGACCTCTGTATATTTACCTGACATGAATTCTAGATAAAATTTTCTCTGCCAGGAAAAGCTCAGACTCAGGACTCTGAGAGCTCTCTATCCACAAGAAGTTCTGTGCTGCCTTCCTGCATGGCTTCAGGGCATTTAGGAGTGAAGAGTCAGGATTTATACTCTGCTTCACTAAAAAAATCTTGCTCTTCCCCTTCTGTGGCTTATTCCAGGCTCAGCCTCAGCCTGTACCAGCATACAAGACTTGCACTCACCTGTATTAGGAGGTATGAACAAGCAACAGAAAATAAGATTGGGCAGGGGGGTGGAGGTAGTGGTTACAGCCAGTCTACCCTGCTGACTCCCATACCCACCCGTCCCAGCTGGAGATCACTTCCCTGGTTCCTCACAGCATGAATAGAATGAAGTGGTTTTGAATGACAGCTCTTTATTTCCTCATCCTTAGAGTCTGAATTAATGAGATATGCAGATTAGCAAACCAAAGTTAATTATTTTTTGACACAAACTAGGGGAGATGAATCACTGATGATTAAAGAAAGTTTAAGGTCTCTCTTTGTACAGCGTATGTAAAACAAAGGGAAATGGCAGTCTCACTCGGCCCTGGTGGTGATGGTAACACACCTAAGGGGTAGATGTTTCACAGGTACCAAAAACATTTGACTTTTTTCCAACAGAAGGTTCCCAAAGTATCTGAGCTGTTCGCTATATGTGGGCAAAGCATCTGGAGGAGCTAGTATTATCCATAGTGGGCACTTGCTCAGGTTTCATATACGTGAAGATTAGATATTGCATTCACCCAGCTTCTTGGTACAGTCTCTGGGTAGAAATATGCAACTCACCTGACCTATCTAGACACATGTTTTAGTATGAAATCAGTAGTTATCTCTTTTAACTACAAAGGCAGCCTAAGACCCCTGCATCACCTGTGTAACTTTTTAGCAAGAAATCAACCAGATGATTCCATGTTAGACGCTTCTTTTTCTGCCTTTGTCCCATGGGCTTTTCTAATCAGAAAGAAATTCACTTCAACAACTGGCTTTAAAATTATGGATTAAGTGGTTTCAATAAAAAAAAAACTATTGGGTTTTCTGGAAAGAAAAGAGTCACATGGAAATTTTGCCTTGCTTTTTGTCTCCTGGCTCTAGAATTCATGTAGGAACTATATCTACTGTGAAAAAATAAGCTGTGCAAACCGATAAGACCATATTAGTACTAATATGTTAAGGGAGAGGTGTAGGCCTGGACACTTGATTTTTTAGAGCAGCTCTATTACTAGAATAATCTATGGTACAATCTTGTCTCAGGACAACTAGTGCTTTCCTACACAACCCTTGGGTACAGTTTTAATGTTAGCAAACAATACACATTATAAATGTTAATGGAGTAGCTCCAACTAATCTTACTTATGTTATCTTTGACCAAAATCTTGAGGACTGTAAGACTCACTCCTGTTCATCCCCTTTTACTTTTCTCCTTCTCCTTTGGTCTCTGCTCTCCAGCATACAACACCTATATGAACAAACTGTTTTGACAGTACCAACAGTACAGGGATGAAATATGCTGCATATCAAAGGTAAGCAGCACCATCTACCATTTTCTTCAGAGTACTGCAAGAATCAACAGGGTCAGACTGAACTTGGACAATCCTGCAGTAGCAGTGCATGAGAAAAGGAAAAATATATTCTCCACACACCATCCACTTCTCTACAATGTCTTATAGTAAAGATACCTGTTCACCTGCCATTGATTCAGTTCATGACTCAAACTAACCAAGAATTTTTGAAACGCACCAAAGTACAACAGACTTTTCAGAACATTTTGATTTGTCACAATAAAAAAGTATTTAAAGTATTATGTTGGCTTAATTTAAAGTTTTCTAAGGTCCAATACAGATAACTGGTAAGAGAAACCCTGCCTCCACTTGACCACAGGCATTCATAGATAATCAGTATTCTTTTGCTCCAAATGATCTTCTAATTTCTCTCCTAGAGAATCTCTAGAGCACAAGGGGGTCTCTAGTCCATCCATTCCTATCCCTTCACTCCTTTTGCCCAGACACACCCCCTTCCAGATGCATCTGAATGAACATTCCTCCCTGCACAGGCACAGATGGCTAGAGACTTTCCAATTTTATATTTTTTTTTTTAGCTTTGGGAACAATGCATTTTCTGGTAGTGCACAAGTTAGTCAGAACAGTCCTTAGGACTCCTCTGAGGGTTTGATCCAATTCATCTTCCCTGATAGGGAAAAAGAGAGGAAAAAAAAAGTTAAAATGAGATTTCTCCAGACTTTAGCTTCCAAAGAATAAACACATGCCACAGCTCTGATCTCCTAGTTATACCCTTTCAGTAATACCTTTGGCCTGCTCCTCTGTACAGTAGTGATAATTAGCTTTCTTACGTATGATGTGTTTTAATTAGTGGCAATAGCAGACTGAATGTGAGGGAAAAAAGATGTGTTGGTCTGTAGACTTGTAAATTCTGGCACAGAAAACATGTGGCACAGCAAGAACTAGAATCCAGCAGGATCCAAACATTAACACGAGGAAAACACATGCCTTTTCAGATGCTTAATACAGATTTCACATGCTTCTAAACGCCATCAGTTGAGTCCAGACAGAGCCCCAGCTGGTGTCTGGAGATAAGGTGCTTTGATTTGTAGCTTGTCACTCAAATGAAAAACTGCAGAACTCACATGACAATTGAATCAATATTTGAAAAATAAAGGGCATCACTCCAGAGAAATCTTGGATTCCATCTGTTAAAACAACGAGTGGAGGCAGAGGAGCAGCACTGAGTTAGGACCCCAGCTGGTTCTAGTCATGTAACATATGTCAAGTTATTAAAATACTAAATAAAACAGAGTAGCAAAAAATACACACACATCTGGGATAACCAGCTTCTGTCTCATCACACAACCAGCCTGACCAGCTGCAAGACAAATGAACATGCTGTAGCTATCATGACAGGTCTGCATTCTGTTGCACCCTTGCTCATTCTCAGACTATTTCCATGGCTCTTCTGCAAACTGCAATGTTGTTAACACCCAAATACCTATATTTAAATTTTGCTGTTCTAGAAAGACTCAGGTGAAACTGGCTACTATTTCATTTTAGCATCTTTCCTGAGAAATCCTGTATCTGTCACATCTTGTCTTTGTCACAGTATAGATAGACAGAGCTGTCACACAGACGTGCCTGCACGGTAGCCCTCACTATTGGCACACTCACAAAGATGTGCATGTGACAAACAAGATTAAAAGCAAAATGGGAGTGCATTGGGCAAAGTCACAAGACCCTTTACAAGCTAAGAGCCATTTTTTCTGTTTTCCAATGTGTAAGAATTACATATTCTCATCTTCTTAGTATTAGCTTGGGTTGAGGGTTGAGGCTGGGCCAACCACCAACCCAATGACAGATGCTCTGTTACCCCTCCTCCCCACACCCCATGAGAAGGGAAAGGGGATAAAAGAGGCAGAGAGACTTGTGGATTGGGAAAAAACCTAAAACTACGTTAATAATAATGATAAATGAAATATATACAAATATGTATAAAACCCAATACCAAAGCCAACGCCCCCTTGATGGTAACTATCTCACCACTGATACTGAGGCAGTAGACCACAGCAGCAGATGAGAGTCAGGCTCAGGGTCTGGATCCTGGTGCTGAATGCAGGAACTCACGGATCACCAAAGTGCAGGAGAAAAGGAAGACTGGAAAGGAAGAACAATCTCATAAGGGAGAAAAATCTAGCAAGGGGGAGCTGACCCCCAGTTTATATATTGCATATGATGTATATGGGATGGAATACTTTAGTTGGTCAGTTTAGCGTCACCTGTCCTGTCCGCTCCTCCCTGAAGGTGCAGCCTTTACCCCGCACCCCCCAATGTAAAATGCAAGATTCAGCAGTGACCTTGCTTTGCATACCAATCCCTGGTAGTAAATCTGAACATTAGGCCTTATCACTGCTAGAAGCTGGCAGTGTCTGCAAAAACATGTTGTTAGTTTCAGAAAGTGCAGTTTCTTAGAGGAGCTTTAACTGAAAAGTAAAACCGGTGAACAGAATCAGTTCTGTTCTAACCCAAACCAGGAGAGCTTGAAAATAACAAATCTAGTGCTATTTGGGTTTGGGAGAAGTTTTTCACATTTGCTAAGTTTTGTGAATTCTCTGGAATGCAACAAGCCTGTGGAGAACCACACGAGTGCTCCAATCAAAGTGAATTAGAGGTTCTGATTTCATTCCCACGTCTACATGGTCTTTGGCCAATGGCTCAGCTTAGTTTTGGGTACAGAGGGACAAAGACAGTCCAGAGCTGCAGCTGGGGTGGAGCCAGAAAGGGGCTGCCAGAGAAAGCTCAGGGCTGCAGAATAATCTCTCCTATGGGGACAGTTTAGCTGGAGGAAAGGCCTGGGTACCTTGTCTAAGGTCCAGACGAGGATTACAGCTCAGTTCAGAGCCAAGAGATAAACTCAAATCTACGTTTTCTAGGGGCTGGAAAGTGTCTTTCCAAATAAACTCAGGGATGATGCCAGAAGACACTTTGGAAGACTGCCAACAGCCCTGCTCCTGCTGTAGCTCTGGACTTTCTCTCAACCCAATCCTGAAATAAAGCATTGGCTTTACTAGAGCTCTTACCTGAGAAATAATTAATTCATAGATTGAGCAGGGTCTCTGGTCTACAGTTTAGCTTATTGTTAGGGTCAGGATTAGGTCTTAGAAGAAGACCACTGTTGGAGCAGGGCTGGAAGAAGCCTGAAAGGGCTGAAAAAAGTATCTTCTCCTCAATGTGATGTAGCTGGGAGGTTTGGGGTGCTCTGTCTGAGGGACACTCTAGAATTAGGTTTAGGGTCAGGTTGAGAAAATCAGCAAAAAAACTACAGCTGTAGGATTACAGGAAAGTATATTCCAAAGCAAACTAAGGCCTAATGTCCTAAATCTACTCTAAGGAATATTTAGCCCAGGAGAAGCTCTTAGCTTGGGGATACTGTGGTTTATCCTCACCAGGACTTTCTAAACATTGCTAATATCTTTTGATTTTGTAGCAATTAAAGAGGTTGCGTACAACACCAGCAATGTCATAGGAGGTATCATGTCACAAAGGAGGCAACATGAAGGAATGTTAAATAGGTAACAATTTGTTGTAACATAAACCAAGGTGCCATCTATAGGGTTTTATTTAAACAATGCTTAAGGTGCATTACAGAGCATTTGTGCCCCTACTTAGTAGCCCTGAGTGAGGATTTTACTGTCTGTCCCCAAGCTCACAGACATGGGCACATGGCAAACCAGGCTGAGCACAAAGAAGATGTTGTAGGAAAATATTACAAACTTCCTACGTACTTCATAAGCAATGGCCACTGCTACCTTCTATTGTATAACAATCAGTCACATTAGCGTTACCTCATCAAACAATAACCTATCCTGTTATTTTCTATGACAGTGTTGCCATAAATCTGTTGGGTTATATGCACACAAAACTGCTCACAAACATTTTCCAATGTTCTGCCAAGATGCCCATCAGCTAAAAGCATCACAGCTGCCAATGAAGATATTCTGCTCCTATCTGTAAAGGGCATGTAGTCTTACACAGACTGAGAAATGGCACAGTGGCATCTAGTGGGTATCCACTGCATTAGCTGATACCTGGCAATAATTCTTGATTCATTTGGGTCATATCCTGCACCAATGCCAAGACAGAGGACTATAAAGCCAGCTAAAGTGCAGGGGAAATCTGAAGGTCTGCCCTTCTGCCTCCCTCTCCATTGAAGATAAAACCTCTTTAAAATAAAACATTGCCCTGTTTTCATTGTTATTTATCGCTCTACTAATATTTGTCTTGGTGCAGGTTTTATCAGCACTATGTGTATTTCCAGAATACACATAAAAATGTTGAATTACTCCTGGTGTAGAATTGTTTCCTGTAGAAACTCACTAGGAATTTACTGAGACAGTAAGATCTGTGTTAAGAGTTTCTTATTTGGCAATAAGTACTTTAACATATGTTTCTTGATGCTATAGAAATGTTAAATACAACCATTCAACTTACTGTTGCATGACACTGATGAAAAATAAAATATACTACCTCTATTCAGCTCCTATTAGCCAACACCCAATGTTCTCCCTCCCCATTTACCATTTTTCTCTGTCAATTTACATGTCATAAAGCTATCCTTTAATCATTTCTGGGTTTGAGGATTTTACACTGAGCTAGTGTCATGCTAACTGCTCAATAATGCCCCAAGGTGTCATGTTTACTTTTTTTATCATACTGGTTGAAGATGAGAGAAACTTAAGGAAAATAACTCATGCATTAGTAAGGATCTTCTGCAAAGCAGCTTCTGTTTGCTTTAGGAGTCAGCAAAATAAGAGGTGGGATATGTTTTATCTTGAAATCTAGGAATCACCACAAACTTGAACCTGACTTCTCAGCAGGCTGCCTTTTTATGGATGGAAATGACAAGATGTTACTATTTTGTAGTCATTCTGATTAAAACTTTTTATTTCATGCATCTCTATTCATCCATTTCTTGAAAAAAATAGGAGGGTGAAAGTGGCTGCCTGTTCTTACTATTGTGCTAACAATTTCATAACTCTCAAAATGCAGGACTTAATCATACTTAAAAGGCTACATGTGCACGTGAAGCAATGGGTGTGTGGATGGGGATAAAATTCAGACCACTTCAGATGCAGCTACTGAAAAACTCTATTTCAATGTCACATGAAGTCCAGCTACTCCTACTACAGTAAAAAAATCACAGCTCATTTAATTGTTGAATCCTAGCCCTGCAAAAGCCTTTGTCTGGATCTATGTCCACCAGTAACATAGACACAAGCTCCAGTACTCTTCTGCAATGTGCTATCATTAAGGGAGGGAGAAACAACCAGCTTTCTGAATCAGCTGGTTCTAGAGCTTTTGCTCTGGGATGATGATTCTATATACAAAATAGCCATACACATACTGTTCTGCTGGACACAAACTTTCCAAGTCTCTGCTACATGCAGCAGGTTACCCACGTTTTAAGAGTGCTTGTATTAGCATGCACCAGCTCTCCTTTCCCCCTACTTTTATTTCCTTGGCCTACAGCAGGTGGCATCTAAGCCAATTTCCATTTTTACATGCAAGCTTGTGACTTGCAAAAAAACCCCCAAACTTTTCCAAATCTAAAGACACCTCCCTTGGTTTTCACAGTGATACCATTTAGACCATCAAGTCCTTGAGAGGTTTGCATTTGGAGGCAGTAGAAAAGAAGTTTGGGCATCAAACGGGACAAAACACGGGCTTGCTTCCCTTCTCGAAAGGCCTGCGTGGGTTTCAGCCCAGGCCCAGATACTCCCCAGCGCTACGATACGGGGAGTGGCTGAGGGCATTCTGGCTGCAGTAGGAGCCTGGGAAGCTGCTAGAAACAAGCGGAGAATGCTTTCCTTGGCGTAGCCTGCTAGCAGCGCTCACCAGACACACCTCTACCACCCTCTCACCCTCGGCTGCTGCCGAACAGGGCCGAAGCCCACCACCGTCATCATCCTCCTCCACCCCTGAGAGCCTCCCCTAACACTCGCGGCCCGCAGCGACTGACGCGGTCGCCTTCCATTGGCTATAGCAGTGCGCGGGCGCCGGCGCTGCCAATGGTCGGCGGCCACGGCGGGGAACGTGGGGCGCGTGGGTGAGGGGGCGGAGTGGGTAACTTCCAGTCGCGGCCACGGAGGGAGTGGAGGGCAGCCATGGGCGCGCGTGCTGCAAGGCGTCTTTGGTGGGGTAGGAGTTGTGCGCGGCGGCGGCTTGGGGCGGGGGACAGCGGGTCACAGCTTTCATCCTCCCGGGGTGTGGGCCGGTCGCGGCAGGAGGGAGCTGGGCTGAGCGGGCAGCCGTTGGGGTCGGGCTTGAAGCCGCTTGGGGGGGAACGAGGGCTTTATGCTATGTAGGCCTCTCTTCGAGGTGGCCGGCGGAGTGGAGTGGGGGCAGAGCCTGCAGCCGTCTTTCGGTGGTTACCCAGCAACAACAACAAAAAAAAAATTGAAGAAAACTGCGCTTTTCCGTCATGCTAATAAAAAACCGCTTTGACTTCCAGTAAGCGGTGGCGTTTTATTTGCCTGGCTGCATTGACTTGGGAGCTAGTGTTGTAAGGACTGTAAGAAAGTAATGACTGAAGACAAAAGGAGGAGTCCGTGTGGAATTGTGCTTCCTCTTCCCCTCCTGCTGCTGAGGCTTCTGTGCTGAGTAAATCAGTAACCGTGCTCGGTAGTCCCACTCGGACCCTTTTACAGACATACCTTAAGCACAGGTAATGCTGCACAGGGCTGAAAGGGGAAGGCTTCCGCTCACCTAGCACAGATGTGCGGCAGGAGGGTGTGAACGTCAGCACACCGACCTCTGCTGCAAAAGGGGTGGTTATTTTAAGGAGGAAGTACGCAGAACCATCATCATCTCCAGCAAAAGCTTTTTCTTCACAGATCTTCGCAGTTACAGCGTGGCTTTTCGATGAGGACTAGTAAAACCAGTGTGGAGCTGCCTTAGTTAGTTTATCAATGCTCCTGTCCATGTAATTTGGTTACATTAAAACCAACTTTTGAAATCAGATTATCTGAGTTTTGTCTTAATATCAAGGACAGAGTTGCATTTTTCTGGCTTATATGTTTGTAGTAAAATTATCTTTTTATTTGCTAAAGATGAATTGGACCTGAATATTTCAATATTGAAAGGAAAATCATGCCACCTGTTCATGAGTCACAGTTTAAATAAAAGTGCAGTGATACGTGACTAAGTGAATTTCACCATGTGCTTTCTTTTGTGACTTCTCCTTAGCAGGTGTTTTTACATAAGCTAGAACTTCTCTTTCTGAAGTGACAGAAATAGCTGAGTGAACTCTGTTCAACTTCTGAATATATTCAGCCATAGATCTCTCTAGGTGATGCCAAATGTGCTTATTTTAATTGAATGGTCTGGCTCCATCTGGAGAAGGGCTTCTTTCTTGAGGGTGACTGTAGCATTCAAGTAGCTTTTTCCATCCTTATTTTCTTACGCTATCCCAGCAGCAGCTGTCACCCTAGGTCACTGTAACATGCTGTGACAGCCACAGATAGCCTTGGAAGTCAGTTGATCAGTGCTGATGAAGTGCTGTTTGTGTGTGGGCATAATGAAGGGAGAAAGCCAATCTAATATGTAAATTTGGCAGTGGAAACCAACTAGGATCACCCCAAAAGAAAAGCGTTGGGTTCTAGTGCTCAGAGAAGCTGTTAGGAGTGGGAGCAGTGCAATTGGTAGGGTGCTGGGTTGTGGTGTAGCAGTTCAGTCCTGATCTTTGGTTGAGTAACCTGGAAGATGTTATTTCTGTTAGCTTCTCGCCTGCAGAGTAGGTGTAATGTGACTGCCTTTTCCTTAGTGGGACCAATAAAGCATAGATGATGCTGTGCAGTCTGTACCATGTGCTGTAGAGTTTCTGCATTACTGAACTGTATTTTTCTCCCACGTTCAGTCTTGAGAAAGAATGTGCAGCTTCCTAGGCAAGTTATTAACAACTCACAGCAAAGATTTTTTTTTTGCCTAGTTCTGACTTTGATATCTGACCTCTTACTTTCCCACAGTCTCTGGTGGATTAAGAAAAGTTTTCTGCTGTGTGGATTTTTATTACAGAGATGCTTGTCATCTTTCATCAAGTCACCTCACAGTCTCTCTAGGTAGAAGGAAGAAGTATTATGGTTTTTTATGTGCAAAAGTCTCAAGCAATAATAAGATCCAGAAGTGACCAGGAGTGTGAAGTCTTTCTTAAAGAAAGCAATTTCCTTGTGCCTTTTAATTATATTTTATTTTTTTTAGCATTCTAAGAATGCTTACATAGTTAATCAGAGAGCTTTAGCTGTTCTCCAGTTGCTTACTAAAGAGATAAATCAATGGTAGACTAAGATTCTCTTGAGTAAGAAAGAAGGAGCTCCTTACACTACCAGTCCATCAAGTGCTGGTCTAAAAATCGTTGTATCTGTATTGAGACTAGTTGGGACAGTCCTGCATTATGTAATCCTATGAAAGATATGTTTAAGCATCTGCTGCAAGAGGTGTGGGCAATTGGCTAAGGAGTTTTGATGAGGAGGAACTGAAAGAAAATGTAGCTGATTGTGGGGATCTTTGTGGAAGTTCTGCTGCTCTGGTAGCAGTAGTAGTTACGGCAGCAGCTTTGATGGAATGCTGTCTGGAACGCCATAGCATAGTGGGAGTGGTATAACTCCAGCTAGCTTTAGGCACTGTGGTATGTCACTGCAGGCTGCAAAGCCTGCAACGACCTACCGCATCGCACAAAGAATATATTGCATGATGCTGTGGAATCATGACTTAAATGAGGAGGCAAAACATATATTTTGCTTTAACTTCCTTTTTTCCTGGTTAAACTGAAATCCCTCTCACTTCCCCCTGTTCCCTAGCTGATTTACAAGGGATAGGGAGAAGCCAAAGCAACAGGACAATCGTAAATATTCTGCAGGACCGCTAATTGCTTTGCTTTTTATTCTAGGCATAGTGAGCTGCACGTTATTCCTGGCAGTTAACGGTCTATATTCGGCCAGTGATGATGTGATAGAGCTAACACCAACTAACTTCAACAGGGAGGTTATTCAGAGTGACAGCCTGTGGCTTGTGGAGTTCTACGCCCCATGGTAAGACTTACAGCTGCGTACTTGCTCTTATCATAGAGGAGCAGCATAGGAATCTGCTGCTATCAGTCCAGGGTTTTGTTCAGTTGTTGGCAGTACAGTTATCAATTGAAGGCTTCATGACTAGCATAGTAGCTGTAGTTAGGATTCCTATTTTAAATATCCTCATGAGGGAAGTATGCAGTAATTGTTTTTAAGTTGGCAAATAGTTGCAGTTGGCAACTACAAAACCTTACTACGCTGTTTTACTACTTCAGTTTTTCTGCTGAAATTAGTATTGAAAATGACTGATGAAAGTGCAGTAGGTAAGTGAGAAGGCTCCTTGCTTTTGTCTTTCTGAACCTGATTCTGCTGTGAAAGCACAGATCTTCACAGAATTCAAATTTTCATTGAGAAATGCTGCCTTTGTGCACTGTAATATAACACCTCTATATCCCATCCTGTTCACCTCCAGAGCATGGATTCTCTACCATGTAAATTCTGGTGATGTATGTTCCATCTTTGCACAAATCCTCTGTGCTATTGCTGTCCAAAGCTCCACATTCTGGAGAAAGGGGCCTTTCATTGCAACAGCCTCACTGTGTCTGGAGATTTAGGGGAAAGATCACTGTGCCTCTTCTAGCGTTGTTGCAGCTTTATGGGCAATGGGAACTTTATTGAACGATGGTGAAAAAGTGTAGAACAAGTATAAGTAAATTGGCAGCTCCTGTTTCCCTGAAGGTTTGTGATTCTGTGATTATACTTTAGTTGCCAGTCAGCTGTTGGCCTCCCCCAGACACCTCCAGGAAATGTTGTGCCACAAATTCTTGCTAGTGAAGAAGTTATCTCTAGAATATTTTTTTCAGACCTCATCACAGGTCCATTTTAGCTTACAACAAGCAAATGAGTGTGAAAATCTGGATTTTGATGATCATGTTTGCTTCTGTGTTAAGAAAGCCAGGTAGCTCTTGAGATGTATGCATATATGTGCATTCATGTGTGTATACACTTACGTGTGAAGGTCTTTCTTCAGAAGTCTGAGTCATGATGTGATGTTGTGGCATAGCTTCTTTCATTCTTCATGAGTAGATCTTAAATCTCCCACAATTTTCTGTGACTGTTCTGTAAGTGCAAACCCAACAGGGCTACCCTGTGCTTTGTGAAATAATTGTCAGATCTGAATGATGCTTACTGTTTTGGGATTGTTTTTGTTTTCTCAAAGGTGTGGTCATTGTCAAAGGCTAACTCCCGAGTGGAAAAAAGCAGCAACAGCATTAAAAGTAAGTTTAACCTTTCCAATCTGCTTGTGGCAGTGGATTGAGGAGAGTTTGTCTGTTTGTCATCTGGCTTGGAAACTTGGAGGTCAGGTTTGGTCCCCAAAACCATATCCCTTTAACCATACTTGTGCAGCCAGATAAGTGACCAGTCAGAGGCACTTAAAGGCAGGATTTTTGTGGGTTTTTTCTTTTTTTCTAAAAGAAGCTGTTGAATTGTAGAGGAAACAAGTCAATTCTGTCCCTGTGAATTCCCATTCCTGTTTTCCAGGGCTGCTTTTAATAGCATCAGAGACATTACAATCCAACCATCCTGCAAAATAGGATATTTTCTTTTTTCTTCCTCGCCGTACATTGGACTCTAAGACTTATGTAAGCTGAATATTTGTAAGCTGTTTGTGAGGAGCATTTCTTTAATTAGAGAAAACTTGGTCAGGTAGTGATTTACTGAATTCTTCCCTATGTAAAATATATTCCCCTTCTTAAAAAGAAGAAGAAAAAACAAACAAACAAAACCCACAGAAAAAAACAGCACACAAAATCCCACAACAATTTAAAAAAATCCAACTGAAAAAAACCCCTAAACAATTGAAAATCTACCCTCCTAATAACACTCTATCTCCAGCATGCACAGAATATGAAATGTGTTAAATCACTCTGGAATTCTTGTCTTAGGTTTTTGTTCTTCTTTCCACAGGGTGTAGTGAAAGTAGGTGCAGTTGATGCAGATAAACATCAGTCCTTGGGTGGACAGTATGGAGTCAGAGGGTTTCCAACTATCAAGATATTTGGAGCCAACAAAAACAAAGCAGAGGATTATCAGGGTAAATGTGATGCTCCTTCATCTGTTGCTTGGCTAAAAACTTCCCTGAATACAGTATAATTACGGTAGCTGTTAGTGCTGTTTTGTGTGGCATTACTTTCCTGTGAGGTGCTTGTAGTAACTGAGAAATAGATGAGTGGGACTTGTTTGACCAAATTGTGCGTTATCTTAGCGTTGGCTAACGTTCCCACCTGCAGTTTGTAGTTGGTGGAGGCTGATAGGCAGTTCCAAGGAATTATTCCTTTCTTCCTGTTTACTGGGAGCTTGCCACAGTTGTCTACCATCAGATAAGGTGAGTCGTTAAAAAGTGGAATTAAGTCAATCCTGCTGCTTGTGTTTAAGTCAGTGATGTCCCACTACTAGTATTGTATCACTCATAGCCCAGTCCTGCTTTTTCTGAACGACCCTTAGGGTGAGGGAGTATTAACTTTGTAATTAAGTTAGGGGCCTACCTTATAGTAGCCTTTTGATGGTTTAATTGCTCATTTTGCTGTGTTGCAGGTGGCAGGACAAGTGATGCTATTGTTGATGCTGCTCTAAGTGCTCTTCGGTCCCTGGTGAAAGACCGTCTTAGTGGCAGAAGTGGAGGATATAGTTCTGGGAAACAGGTACTTGAGGAAATATGTGCTTGTTTTCATCTGGAGACTCCTGTACAGGAGATCAGTGACCTGATTCAGTTTGCAGAATAGCTGAAGTTGGAAGGGATCTTCTGGAGGTTATCTAGTCCGGCGTCCCTGCCCAGTGCAGGGTCAGCTAGAATAGGTGGCTCAGGGCTGTGTCCCATCAGATTGTGAGTATCTTGAAGAACTGAGAGTCCCCATGAACTGCACAATTAGTGTTTGACTAGCCTCACAGTAGAATAGCTTTCTGGTATGTTTAAATTCTTGTGTTTCAACTTAAGTCGTTTTTGTACTGCCACTGGCCATTGCAGGGAAGAGTCTGCCTTTGTTTTCTTTACTCCACTCCATTTGAGTATACACGGTTAGAATCCATGCTGAGCCTTCTGTTTCCTGCTGAGCAATCCCATCTTTCTCAACCTCACAGCATATGTCAGACCCTCAGAGCCCTTTATCAGCTTTGGCCCTTGGCTGGACTTGCTTGAGTGTGTCTGTATCTCTTATACTGGGGAGCCCAGTAGTAGACCCAGCATTCCAGGTGTTTCACACAGTGCTGAAAAGATGAAAGATCACCTCTCCAGACTTGCTAGCAACTCTACCTAGTGCAGCTCAGGAAGCTGTTGGCCGCCTTTGCCACAAGGATGCATTGCTGGATCATGTTCAACTTGTATGCCAGGACTCCTAGGTCCCTTTCTGAAAAACTCCTTTCCAGCTGGTCAGTCCCCAGCATTGGTGCGTGGGGTTATTCTTCCTTGGGTGTATCTGCCTTTGAACTTTGAGGTCCCTATTAGCCTCATTCTCCAACTGGTTGAGGTACTAGTCTGAGCTAGATGGATGAGTTGGTGGGTTTTTTGTTTGGGTTGTTTGTTTTTTGGTGTTTTGGGTTTTTTTAAATTTCATAGTGTTCTTCTGAAGTTGGGTTTCTCCCTGAAGGTAGATTAAACAGTGTCTGGCTCCTACTGCTGTTTCTGTACATGGAGCAAGTGTACTCTGATATCCTTAGGTTGGTCAGATAGAAGACCAGAGTGGACTGTACCCTGTAGTATGCATTTGTTTTGCTTGGAAATAAGGGCACATTGGAGTGGAGGATGTTGGAGAGCATTTTGTTCTTGGCTCGATCAGAGCATGAAGAACTGGGGAGGTGTTCTCTCCTCTTCTTGTTAGTCAGTTTGACCTGTTTTTTGGTTTGCTTTTTTAGGAGAAAGTTCAGTTGCTGTTTCTTCAAAGTGCTGTGGGAGTAGGCTGTGTGTATTTTCAGTTCTAAAATGGGGAAGTTGTATGACCTAATGCTGCCTGTTCTGTATCCCATTCAAATAAAGACCATTTGGTAGGACATGATGTGCAGGAGATAGCTTGTGTGGGAAACCAGTTTTGGTTACTTACATGAGGGTCTGCTTGTTTCTTACAGAGCCGAGAGAGCGGAGGTGGCAATAAGAAGGATGTGATTGAGCTGACCGATGACAGCTTTGATAAGAACGTCATAAACAGTGATGATGTGTGGATGGTGGAGTTTTATGCCCCATGGTGTGGGCACTGCAAAAAGTAAATGAGGTTTTTGTTTGACAGTTCAGTTCTCATTACTGCTTATGTTTGTGTGGTACCCTTAATCCCCTGCAAGAGACCTTGCATCTCTGGTGTATCAGATGTGGGGTTTTCTGTAAGGTGCTTTAACAAAAATGTGTGGCTTCTCCTGCTAAGAGCACCTTGGTGCTGCTCTGACTACACTCCTTCTTAGTAGTAAAATTCCTAGCTACCAGTGGAAATAAGATCCAGAAGTTATATTAATCTTTTCATTCCTTCAGATGCAAGACTTCCATCTCATTAGGAAATAACCTTTCTAGCTGTCATTCTCTGCAGAGACTTTTTTCCTAAGTGGAGTATGCTACATAATGTTGAGATATGGCATACCTTTACTAGCTCTAAGACATCTTAGAGCCCTTGTACTCTTTATTTTTCCAGTCTGGAGCCAGAATGGGCAGCTGCTGCCACTGAGGTGAAGGAACAAACAAAGGGAAAAGTAAAGCTGGCTGCAGTAGATGCAACAGTCAATCAGGTGCTGGCAAGTCGATACGGGGTGAGTGTGCTCTGCAGTGGTTACAAATTCCTTTCCATCCCTATTAAGTCAGATTTCCCTTTAATGCTTACTGAACTGTTCCTTTAATCTCGTACCACTTAAATATTTTGTGCTAAAAATAATGTTAAGTGGTACTTACCATTTTTCCATAAATGTAAATAACTGGGTTGAGAGGAAGGGAATAAATATGGATATTGCTGATGGAAAAAGGCTGTTTATTTCCATGAGATCTTTCATAGCTTTATCATCTGAGGTGAGAAGTCTCTCCTTTCAGACTGTTTACTGGCTGGGCCTCTCCAGAACCCATGCATGTATATGTACACCTCGGAGCCAGTTGTCAGGGATCAGTCTGACAGTATTAGCTGTCCAGATCAGCTAGACTGTGCACCTAAAGTTAACTGATTCTTTAATACAGTACAGGGAGCTTAGTGTGCTGCTTAGTTTCTCTGTAAGTGCAACTGGTTGGCTGTCATCAGGAATGCTGAACAAATTTTACTGAAAGCATGGCAGATGGAGCTTATGGTCTGCTTGTTGCACAGTGCTATCCCCCCATGGACAAATGAGGAAACCAATGCCTGATAAATATGAAGAGTTAAGATACTCCTCACAGTATTTAAACCCTCAGTACTTGTGAGATGAAACCGTTGCTGATCTATGAGGCCTAAAGCTTGAAACAATGTTTCAGTGTATGTTAACCTCGTTTTGAATTGTTGCACAAGTAGGAAGCTGCAATTACTCAAGTTCACTCAGAACGTGCTGTGAAACTTGATTCATGTAGATGTTAAATCTCTTTCTTCAAGAACACATCAGAGTAGCAGATAACTTCCACCATAAATATTCAGATTTATTTAAGCTGATGTCTTAAACTTGTCTTGCAGATTCGTGGATTTCCCACCATTAAAATCTTCCAGAAAGGAGAAGAGCCTGTCGATTATGATGGTGGGAGAACTAGGTCTGACATCATTGCTCGTGCTTTGGATCTGTTTTCTGACAATGCACCACCACCTGAGCTCCTGGAGGTACTTCTGCATCATTTTCTTACTGCTTTTCCATCATATCCTTTGCAGCAGTTTTTACTGGCCAATGGTAACTGTAAATAAGAGTGTAGGTGTGCTGCTGGTGCACTGTTTTGCAGCAGAAAGCCAAGGGTGACACATCTGATCATTCAGCTTTCTCTTGTTTAATTTTTACTGTGAATTTGTTGTTGACTGAAAGAATATGAGAGTTGACACTGTGAAGGCACTGTGACAGAATGCAACCAGAATGTCTGAATCCTCTCTTGAGGAACAGGTGAAAAGGTTCTGTGCCCCATCGTTTTTCTTATGATAGGGCAGAGTTTTGTCACTTGTAAGCCATCTGTTAGGAAGTGCATGATGACTCATCTTGCTTGTTGTCCAGAAAACTCCACCCTTTATATGGTGACTTCTAGTTTTAGCTTGATGCAGGAGGTTGGAACTTGATGATCTTTAAGGTTCCTTCCAACTCTGACAGTTCTGTGATTTTAAATGGTAATCAGTTGTCTCCAAAGTGGGCTGCATGCAGTAAAATCCACTGGTATGCAGGGAGAAAAAAAAATCTGTATCATTAATAAATTTAAAGAATTTCTTATGGTGTTTATTTCATCTTTACCATCCTTTTAAAATATGTCTTTTCTGTATGCCTCAAAATGTACATACTGTTAGTAGATGTTTATAATATACATAATTGGGCCTGTGTGCTTAGAATTATTTTTACTGGTAGAGGTGCACAGTCAAAGTTTGGAGAGCAGTGTAAATAAATATGTTGATTCCTTTTTAAGGTAGATCACACACAACTGATACTGCTCTGTTAAATGTCAATTAAATGTCCTCAGCTTCGGCAAATGCTGCACCCTGCTGGCTGTCCTTATGCTAGCAGTGCATTGAATGAAACCTACAGGCATTGGCAAAGGTCTGGGAATGCTGTTTCCAGCCCTGGTCCAAGGACAGTGATTTTGAGCAAGAAGTGACATCTTCTTGTGCTCTCTGTAATCCTTATTTGCTATTGCTTACTTTCCTGTTGCTGCAGGTCTTGATAGAAGACTTTGTGATCTCTTTGTAATTTCTCTTGTCTTGGGGGACCTGTGAAGTAGGAGAGGCTTCTTTGTAAGATTTTGTGTCAAGTCGTTTCAGTGCTTTTTACATTGTTGGATGGAATTGATAAGCTGTTGGGGAGAGGTGCAGTTACAGCTGGGTAACCAAATGTTACTCTAATTGACTTTCTGCCACTTTCGTCTAGATAATTAGTGAAGATGTTCTGAAGAGTACCTGTGATGCTCATCAGCTCTGCATCATTTCTGTCCTGCCTCATATTCTTGATACAGGTAGGTACACAAGCAAGTAGACTTCCATATGGATTGTTTAATTGAAGCATATAGTTATGGTTTTTAACTTGTCCAATCCTGTCTGAAAAACAGGAGCTTCAGGGAGGAATTCTTACCTGGATGTCATGTTAAAAATGGCTGAAAAATACAAAAAGAAAATGTGGGGGTAAGTGTTACTGTAGACTGGTTGTGATGGAAAAGATGTGACCATACTTAGAGGTAACAGGATAGAATTTGTATGATAGCAGTTCATCTGCAGATAAGAGTTGTTCCGTGTTCAGGATAGTGTATCTTGGCATTTCATTAGCTGTACTGCAAGAGGATGCTGTGGCTATACAATAAACTGCCTATTTTTTTTTTCACTTCCCAAATTCTGCATTTCCAAATGACTTCTAAGCAGATTAGCCATCTTTTACTCTTGTCCTGAATATTAGAATATATTAATGCAGTATTTATCCAGCTTCTTTTAGTCTTTTGCTAGTGGGTGAGTCTGCCAGTATGACTGTTGAATTCTTAAAAATAAAATAAATTAAATTGACAGTTTCCTGCTCTCAGAGAAGCAGGCCTGCGGGCTCTGCATCTTGTCCTTCTCTCAAGTGGAGGTTAGAATCTCAGGGACTTCTCTGGGAAATTGGAGTTGTTCTGACACACTGACTGGTGTGAAAAGACCACAAAATGGCTTGAAAGCCTGGGGGGAAAATTCTGAGATTGGCAGTCTGGAGGTTCCTCAGGGGACTTGCTACAGCATTAGAGGAACTGAGACCTGATCAGTGAGGAACAGAGTGAAATACTAGTCTGGCAGTCTTTGACCAGAAATCTCTATGGTGGGATTAGGGCAGTACTTTGTGATGTTTGGATCTGTGACCCAAGCCATTTAGAACTTTCCTTATTATGTAGGCTAAAGTGTAGCAATGTGTTCAGCCGGGTAACATAGTTCTTTCCCTGGACTCTTTCATGGCTGTTGTTTCAAAGCAGCTTTCATGGCTCTGAGCTTGGGGCTGGCCTAGAAGTGCTGTTCAAGAGGGACTTTCTTCTGTTACGTGGTTAAAAATCGGGCACCTGCTATTCCCTGCTGGCTTCATTACAATTTACACTGTCAAGGGCAGTTCAGAGCCCAGCTTGAATTCTGCAGTTGCAGGACATGTGCAACTTCAAAGTGATTGTAGTGACTATGCTAATTATTGATTTTCTATGTTATCTTTTCCTCAAGGTGGCTGTGGACAGAAGCAGGTGCTCAGTCAGATCTTGAGAGCTCACTGGGAATTGGAGGCTTTGGGTATCCAGCAATGGCAGCTGTTAACGCTCGGAAGATGAAGTTTGCCCTTCTGAAAGGATCATTCAGTGAGCAAGGGATTAATGAATTTCTCAGGTATGAAGTCTTTAAATGACTTAAATCTTTCTGGGGCTGTGACTCTTTAGACCAAAATCTCTCCTGAATCAGCTGAGACTTGAACAGTGAAGAAAATTGAGATGATGAGCATTCACTGGAGTAAGCAACTAATAAAACAGTTGCTGCCTTTTTGCAGTGGACAGAATTAAGAAGTTAGCCATTTAGAATTAAATGATAGTTTTAGCACAACTTATTTAAATATAATGGGTGCTGTTGAGGTTCTGTATGTTGCTGTTCATTTTTCTGCTTTGGTCTTGTCTTTCTGCCATGTCCCACCCTCCCCTTCCCCCCTCCCCTGGCATCTGATAAATTAATTGGGGCAGCTGAAGCAATCCATGCAAAAAGTCAGTATATCTGCTCAGCTCAAGTTCCCTGAAATTGCCTCTTGAGTAGCTGAGCAAAAGCCAACTGCTGAGAAGAACTGAATGGGGAAAGAAAATGGAGAGGAGGACAGAAAATGGCAGCAGCACTGAAATGGAGCCACTAAACTTACTGTTACTTAAAGAACATATTCCTAAAGGGGCTGTATTTGTCCATGATTGTTACAGTGCTGAAATAGGAAATGGCATGACTCACATAATTTGTCTCTTTGGATCCAATTGTAAATTTACAGTGCTGCTTTAAGAGCTCTATCACTTTCTGCTTCTCAATTTGAAAAGTTTTTGCTTCCAGACAGGTTAGATTTGCTTCAAAAGATGAGATCTCAGAGTTGCCTTTTATCTGAAGGAGGCACTGTTCTAGGTGAATAGAGATGAGAGAAGTTTCTTAAATTTAACTTTTACTTGTATTTTCTCAGGGAACTGTCTGTTGGTCGTGGCTCCACAGCACCAGTGGCTGGTGGAGCTTTCCCCAAAATTAATTCAGTTGAACCTTGGGATGGCAAAGATGGTGAGGTAAGAGTTGCTCCATCTCTAGAAGTGCTGATGATTTACTAGGTTCAGAAGTGACTGGATAGAGTAACAAAGAACTGTCAATATGAAAATTCTTGTTCTTCAAAGATTGTGGCAAGCTGTGTCGATGGTTTCCCATTATCTGAATCCTGCCACCAGACCAAACACGGTGCTAGGTTGATCATCTGATATTGTGGACAGATACTCCTGCCTATCTGTTGGGATGTAATCTGAAAGGGAGCAAGGGGGGCAGTAGTGCATGCATTTGACAGCTGAATGGTGTGGAAACTCTGGTCTGCAGTATGCTGACCTTATCATCCAAGTCTTAATGTCAGAAAGTGTGTAAGGTGAAGCCTGTGTAATGAATAGCACAGTGATTAAGAATGTTCTTAAGGTGCAGCATTGCTGTAAAAACCAGTTACTACAATCCTTCTATCTATTTCAAATGGAATTAAAATATAGAACATGGTAGTAGTATTGTTACATAGTTTATCTGTATTTGTCTTTATCTGGGGTATTTTTATTAGTAGAAAGCAACCTTCTAGTCTAAACTCTGTGCTTAATACACTTTGAGTTTTTATGAATTAGAGATGACAGGAGAGAGTTTTGTTCCCAGAATGAAGGAAGCATCTTCCCAAATCAGTGATGTTAAGTGCTTCTAAATGTGTGCTCAAAACCTTCCCTTTTTCACAGCTTCCAGTTGAAGATGATATTGATCTCAGTGATGTGGATCTGGATGACTGGGATAAAGATGAGCTGTGAGATCTTCAGGAAACTTTTCTTGGGAGAGTTTGTGCAGCAGTTTGCAACCTGGTTCACAATGAGATGGATATTCCAGTGGCCTTTCTATGGAGAAATAGCACCTGAGACACTGTGCTATTGGATGCACTGCAGCAGTGAACTGTACACGTCTCAAGAAAACATTGCAGAAATTCTATGAATTGTCATAACCAGTAAACTTGATTGTATTGTGTAACAAATATTTTGAAGACAACATGGATATTTCTTTGGAACATCTTGGGGCTTATTTTGTTGATAGTGTGCTATTTGAGTGTTCCTGGAGGCTGTTAGTGTAATCTATTCTAAATGTGATTATTTTCTTTGGTTTTTTTTCATGGAGGTGGAACCTGGTCAGCTTCTGTTTCAATTCAAGAATAAAACAAAATATTTTTGACACACAGTGTTAGTCTTGTATAGAGTAACAAAGATGCACATGGTAAAAGCTTTCCCATTTTAGATGTTTCTTTCAAAATGAACTGTAGAATAGAGAGGCTGATGCAGAGGGGAGACCTATACTATCCCCTTGCTGTGAACAATGTTGACAGCTTGGCCTAAAGCCTGATTAGATGGACAATCTTAGTTTAAATACTCCTTAGTCTTCCTTTTCCTATTCCTTCTCAGGGGCTTTCTTTAGGCCAGGCTTTGTAAGAACATGGAAGTGGGGCTTGCTACTGCAGTGGGAGGCACTGGGAGCTGTTGGTCTTTTCCCCAGGGTTAGCAGTGAAGCTAATCCCTGTTTTAGGGCATGAGGATTTCCAGGTGCTGACAAACACCATGGTGCTGTCTCCAGCAAATTTGGTAATATTTCTTTACTACCCATCTGGCCTTGCTTTGGTTTGAAATTGCTCTTTCCTTGGAAGGGGATCAGGACTGGGAAGGGGAATGGTTACTGCTGCTTTTTTAATAAAAATACTACTCTATTTTGTTGTTCTGCATGTCTTGTGTATTGATGTGTAGTGAAGGGACCCCCATGGGATCAGCTTGTTCCTAAATAAGGAATGAATGAGCTGAAGGCTCCCTTTCCTTTCAAGGAAATAACTGAATCTGGGTATTTGTCATCTGGTGTCTGTATGAGATTGCCTGTCACTCACCCCTACGAGAGGCAGTGTAAGAACCACAGGCAGCCAAGAGTAACTTGCAGATTGAGTGCAGGAAGTGTGCTCCAACTTGCAGTCATCCCAGCAGATGAGATAAAATGGAACTGTTCTGGATGAAATGTCTTGGCAAAAACTAAACTTAGAAGTACTTGTGGCTCTAAGTCACACTACAATAAGTTCCACAGTGATTTTTTGAGGATTTTCTTAAGCTTTTTTTTTTTTAATTAAAAAAACTTTGGGTTTTGTTGTGATGCTTTCAACAAAAATTATTTTTAAGTTTGCTTTGTTATAGAAACAGGACTGTATTCACCTAGTAGATCCATTAGCTATCACACTTTTTAAATTGTTTTATTTCAAGTCCAATAGATATTCCATCTTTGTAATTTACAAAAAAGAAATAAATACTACCCTAGTACCTCCTGCCTCTGAAATATGTTTTTGTAAAACTGAACAGACGGTTTTATTGAAGCTAGTGTAAAAATTACTGAAAGTGGTAGGAAGATTGTATGCACTTATCCTGCTACAGCATCTGCTTATTAATTTGACTCTCAGCAGCTAAAGATTGTTTTACTGTAACAATTAGGGTTTTGAAAATTCAAAGATGAAGGTTAAGCAATTTAACTTTAGTCAAGAAGGCTAAGGTCAATCTTGAAATAGACATAAGGATAGTATTCTTGATTGCTCAGTTGTAAACCAGGGATGTCCATGCCAGGCTGCAAAAGGAAACAATATGACTTTAGTACTAGTAAAGAAACTTGCATACTTCCAAGCTACAGGGGAGTGCTTTTGTGCTTCTCTTCCAGAGATGGAATGGAGTTTTCTATTTGCTGGGCTTCAGAGGGGGAGTTCACAGAGAATCTGATGTTTGCTTGGTGTTTTCAGGCTCCCTAAAGAAGTTAGCACTGAGAATTCATGCTTGATTGCTACTTTATGAACATGTAGCATTTTTGTGTGTTTCAGCTCTAGAGCAACTCATTTATTTGCCCTTCATGCACTAAGAATTTTATGCTTTCTGTTTTTAGGCTGTTTTAACACCTACTTGTTTATCCTAAATTGCTTGTGCACTAAAGAGATGGGGAGGGAGAAAGTGAGTACTGCTGGTTCCTGAAGGTCTAAATTGAGGTATTTAGCCAGTGACAGCCTTTTACAGGGAACAAAGGTGTCAACAGTTGTAGTGTTAAATTCTGAATTAATTTTTCTTGCTTGTGTTGATCTGAATGCTTATAGAAGACTAGAAGCTTTATACCTAGAGGAGCTGCCATAATTTAGCACACCTATTCCAGTCTGGAAGCTATAAACAGAAAATGTAAGCCATGTCTACTCCTCTCCACCAAAATCTGAGCCCACCTGTTACTATAATCCAGTCTAACCACCAGGGATTAGAGTTGCAGCCAGGGCTCCTAGCACTGTGAGATGTGTGCTTTAGCTCCTGGCCAGTGAGTGGTCACTTGGCTAAGCTGCAACAAGCTACAGCATGTGCACTTGCAGTCCAAATACGTACATCCATTATACTTGCAGCTGCTACTTCATCCAGGTGTTTGAAGACCACATTTAGGACATCTCTCAGGCGTTTTACAGACTTTCTATTTGGCTGCAGCAGCATTGCTTGGAAATTCACTGGGAGGCCATACCTTGAAACACATCAACAGACATGATCATCTGCTGGGAAAGGGCACACCTTTCTGCTCCTGCCCTTCTCCCTCTTCTGTCTCCTGGCATGCTAGCTGATGGTGCATTGCAGAAACCATCTCAGTGGTGGTGTGCTGCCTCCTTATTGGAAACTATTTTCTTTAGAAGCCAAAAGTCAATTAAACAGTGTCCTTCTGTTTTCCACTTCTTTGTAAGTGCCCCCAAAGAATTGTTTTCAATAACTTTGTATGTCACCTTTTTTGTGGCCATCAGTATTGTCTCCTGTGAGCTCCTGGAATGAGGTGTGTAAGGGATGTTCCCTCCCACAAAGGAGCTGCCCCAGGAAGAGTGCTGTACATTTTGACTTCTACAGGAATCTCTGCCAGCACTACATGTTTACCCACTTACCTCAGGACAGATTCAACAAAAACTCTCAAGGCTTTCACATGAATCCAAGCCACAAATGCTTCACTGAAGTTCACTTTCAGCCAGCGCAGTAACGGGCCCTGTGAGAACACACAGCAGTATTGCAATCCCCTCATTGAAGCATCTCCATAGCTAACACCACTGAAGCCATCAGGGGCTGCTGAGATAATTCTCAGGCAGCCTACTAATGACTCCCCAGTTTATCAGAAACTCAAGTGACCTTGGGGAAATGGTGTTATCTACCCTCTGCCTCAGTTTTCTGGGCCAAATGGAGCTCACAGGGGCCTGTTGGAACCATAAAGCCATTTCTGAGTGAGATGTGCCAAGGCATGCCAGTAGCAAGGGATGTCATTACACGGACCATCAACTTGATGTGCTACTTACATATTGTTGTTTCTTGTCAGAAGCTAATTTCATCAGTTCTTCCTTCTCACATTTCAGTTCCTTCTCATCAAAATAAAATTCTCGAACCATGAACCTACAATTGAATGACACGTGCTCTCCAAAGCCACAGTCCAAACAATATACACACTCATTTCTTTTACCTGTGGAGAAGCAGGTATGGGATGTTTCAAAGTTGCTAGCTCTTTAATCAAGTTAAAGTATGTGGAGGGTGGGAGCTGAAGCTTCCTGCTGTCAGCAGCATGAGAGAAGGAAGGGCAATTTCAGGATCTGTACTTTGGTGCTTAAAGAAAAGGATCACTATATCTGCTACTATATCAGCTCCTTCACACTCTGCCCTCTCAGTGGCTTTAGGGCCAGCAGCAGCCCAAACAGTAAAGAAGCCTAAAAAGCAGACAGACAAGCCTCAGTCTTTCCTCATCATCTGCTTGCTAGCCTGCTCTGCCAAGCAATCAGTGCTGCTTACCTGTTCTCCCTGGCTTTAGCCTTGAAGTCATCCATCACTTTTCTAAATAGGGTCACAGTGAAGAGTCCTCCCTCTGCATCCTCAGCAATCATTCTGTGAGAGGGAAATCCACTACTGTGATTTCTCATGGCAAATCCCTCACACCTCCTTTACCCTCATCTTTTGCAGTCTTTATTTCATTTACAATACAGAACAACACCGCTTTTTAAGACCTGCAGACCTGCTGCTACTCAAAGAGGGGAGAAAGACTTCACTACCACTGGCCACACCATCTCCAATGTAAAACTCCCACAAGTTAAGTTCCTGAGTCTATTGTAGTGCATACACATTCTGCCTTCCTGATTTTTCTGTTTCCTGCCAACATTCCCCTACTCTCCATGTGCTTTTGGTTTTGAGACAAGCAGTAGCAAACAGCCACCTTCTTTCTCTGTGCTTTCCACTTCTTCCATTTCAATACTGTCACTTCTTGTGCCCTGGATTGGACCTCATGGTCTGTGTGAGCTAAACAGTACAATATTTAATTCCCAGGTAACAATTTTTACTCCAGGTGAAAGGATCAGTTAATACAATATTTGCTAATGCAAATGACAGTACACTAAATTCTCCTATTCTACAGCAAGAAGCAATTAAAAATGCAAAGATAGTGTTTGATCTTTGTAAAAAGTGGTTTCTATAAAGTTGTATGCAATTGCTTGTGTCTGAATTATGCCTGGATCATTGTAACAAATTGTTTTTCTGTTTTACAAAAAAGCAAAGGCCCTGGTTGAAAGTAGAAAGATATGGTAGGGGTGGCTGAACCAAACGGGGACCTTAATTTGGAACTTCACTTACTTGGTGGAGCGAGGCACTACCATATCAGAAAGGGATTCGTAGGTCTTCTGCCACTGTACATAGCTTGACCTTTGAGCAACACAAAACAAAGCACAGTAAATAACTACATACTAGAAAGCAAATGTCTTGATAAATATAGTTGATTAAGCTAATGACTTAGGGTGGAAGGGTGGAAGCTCTTTGTGCTGGGTTATGTAATTAAGACACTTTAAGCCTCTCTTATCCTTTCCCCACCCACTCACCAGTTAGGGAGACAATTCCCTGAACCTCATATCCTCTCAATCCTCAATTTTGGGTCTTGGCATGAGAAAGGGCCCAGAGCAGGAAGCTGATGATGGGAAGAACAGGGCTTTTGGCACATACTTCCAGGCTACCACACACAGAGTGTACCATGCCCCAGGACCCCTGCTCCTTGGGTAGGTGTGGTACATCTGCTACATGCAAGCCCAGAGCTGATCTGGTGCTACACTGCAAACATGGCAAGCGTCAGCACTGAGAAAAAGGGGTCAAGGGGATAGTAAGGGTTTGCAAAGTCTGTTTATAGGGGGAATCTGAAAGAAGGTGCAGATAATAAACTCAACAACCCTACCTCAGGTAGATACTTTTTTGTAACATGGTTTTCACAGACAGAAGAGTGATGGTACTATATGTATGTGTTGGGACAGGACTATGTGGAGAGGAAAAGTTTTCTGCAGGCTTCTGAGAATGACATTGCATAACTTCACAAGTGATGCTGATGGCAATCATCCTATGTGCAGGCACTCACTCACAAACACATGGCCAGCAGAGGCCTTGGGAGTTTGACAGGTCTAATGCTTTTTATAAACTGGCTAAGCTCCAGTAAGAAACTGTTTTTCTCTGTTGTTTAACTCACACTATTCCTACCAGGAGGCTGTAGGAAAGCCCACTCTGTAACCATTAAAACCCTACATCCTGATTCTGTCCTGCTCTGAGTTCAGAGCACTCTTTGTCTCTTTCTTTTGTGCCAGCACCACCCATGGCAGAAACCGTTCTTCCTCTTTGCTAACAGCTCCACTTGTGTCCCAGACACGATGCTGATGAGCTGCCCCAACCTGACCCAGTATCACCTGGATCTGCTGCTTAGGCTTGAAATTCAATGCCACATTGAGCACATGTGCATGCACTATTGCCTTACTTTGGCACCACGACGAGCAGAGTGATAAGATACTCAGAATTCAGAACAAAGTCATCTTTATGCACAATGTCTGCTAGGGTCCGAGTCAGCAGATTTCCCCTGTGTTGAAGAAGACAAATTAAAAAATAACATTAACAGGAGCCCAGCAGCAGTACACTGGAGGTATTGTGCAGTGGGCATGGCTGCTGATAGCATATACCAGGGCAGAAGAAAGCCATAAAGGAAGTGACTAAAGGACATCTCTACACTTCTACAACAGCCATTTAGTTGTTTGTACTACAACTAGAAAGAATAAAAAAGCAATTAATATTAATGGCAGAATATTGATGACTAGCACTAGGCTAGTCTATGACCTTAATGTGAAATTACACCCTTCTGCTTCTATCATTTCTACAGTGAGGATATAGATGTTCAGGAATTGCACATCTGAAGTTACCTCCCTGCTCCGGGTTATGGCTGCATCTTGCAGGAGGCACCTGCTTTCTCAGGCTGCCTGTTGAGCTCTCTGTGTGATCACGCTTCAGTCAGAGTAAAGAATGTTAGTATGGACCTAAGACATCAAAGCAACTCTGGCATGCCTTGACTGCTGTGGACAACTACACAGACTTATCTCCAACTGAAGAATAGTGGGAGCAGCAGGCTGGTGCACAGGTGGTGCAAAACCATTACAACCTGAAGGAAGGAGTCTCTTCACAGCCCAAGTCTACTTGATCACATTAAGTCCCACTAGTGCTGCTTACCTAACAAGTGTAGATGGCTAGAGCTGGCCAGGCCACTGACCACTGGGCAGGAGTGAAGAAAGACCTAATCCAGTAGTTTTTGGTTTGAGGTTATCTGTGCCAGTCTAAACATTAATTTACTGTTCAGTATCATCTTATTAGATGTTTGGTCTACCCAAGCTAGTTGGCACTCGTAGATACCAGAGATGGCAGCATTTAAATGTGGATGGGACAGTGAGAGGAAGATAGGCTTGGACCTAGAGGTCCAATAGGTCTCTCTTCTCCTTCATCACCTTGCTGGAGGCTTGGCACTACTTATGTTCCCCACAGAGAGCTTCTGCCTCTCTCTAGGTGCTTAAAGGTGATGTGGAAGCTGGAGAGATGCTGCAGGAGTCAGCTGGGAACATGAAAGGTGCCAAGAAAAGGGAAACAGGAGCTAACGTCCCCTTGTCTCTCCAGCCTATGATTGTCCACAAAAGTGTTAGACAAATGTGTGCCATATATCAAGCTGGAAGTACAGGTCAGTGGTGCAAATTAGCAGTGGTGAGACATTAACACAGGAACTCAGCAGAGGGAAAGGGAGATGTAACTTTGATATGGCTATGCTGATACTCATGGGCACTGCAGTCCCCATGTTGAACAGGTCTCCATAAGGAATAGAGGTTTTCTGACAAACTTATTCTGAACCACCACCTGGAAGTATTTTTGCTGTGGTTTTGGTTGGTTTCAGTGGAGTTGCTGCCTGGTGTACCCATTTTAGCTCCATATTCACAACAAAATTCCAACAACCATGCAGTTTCATTTGAGCCCCTATGAGTATCATCCTTGGGTAAAGGCTGGTTTCTAGGTAGGCTGCCAGCCTGGCTGGCTGCAGTGTCAGGAAGGTGAGGAACTGTGTCCTGTGCCTAAAGCAAGGGGCCTGAGTAGGAAAGACTGACATATATGAGCATGTATTGGGTGAAGGCTTGCACAGAATCATCTAAATTGCTTTAAATTTACTACTTACTGGAATTTACTACTCTCCCCAGGTATCAGCACTGACATAGATAAAGATCAGAAGCAGCTGAAGACAGGAGAGAAAACATTTGGGAAGTCCTGACAGGACAGTACCTGGGCCAACAGAATGAAACAAAGAAAAGAAAAATCTAAGTGGGATGCTGCTAAGATGTGGGAGCTCTGTAAATACTGTTCAGAACACAGGAAACGGCTGTGTTTTGCAAAAGAATCCAACAGTTGACCCATCCCATCTAATTTCTGACTCCTTGAAATCTCATCAGGACAACAGAGAGCATTTGGTTTTGACTCTTCTAAGACTGTTTGCTCACACTGCCATAAAATCCTGTTAGGTGCTGCATCTCCCCCAGCCGATTTTGACACATGCTGATGACACCAGCTCTGCCCTGTCCTGGCTTTCACTCAGCCTGTAGATGTCATGTATGTCCCAAAGCGAGAAAAATTTGTTCCCACCAGAACACACGTGATCCACTGCACAGCAACAGATGTGAGCATGCACTGTGCTCAGTTCAGCCATGCAGCATTCCAGAGTTGAACAGGCATGTGCTATACTTACACAGTTTTTTTCTCCAGGCTTTGCAAATTTCCTTTAATGTTGTTGTACGCAGCTGAACGGGTCTTTAGGTCTGTTTCTATTTGAGTCACTTGCTGAAACAAAGTAACAAAAAGTGAGTCAACTGAGCGTTTGAGGCATTGTCCTCACCCACCTCCTGCTAGCTCTGCACCTTAACGCAAGGACACAGCTGTCAGCCCCTGGTAAAAACACCTGGCTGTGGTCAAGGGCAAGGTCTCTGCAGGACTCTGCTGTTGCTGTGTGTGTCATTGTTGTACCTAAGGAGCAAGTTCACAGTTTCATTTGAAGCAACATATATTGAACGACACAGCAGACCTTTCTGAATGGACAGCCAGTGTAAATCATTCATCCAGCCTGTAATGAGTTTGATTTAATGTCAGGCTAACAGTTTCCCAAAAGGACTCCAAAACGGAGAATGATATGGCAGTATATAAAAGCAATAAAACATGACAATGAAGGGGATTAAAGTGCAGAAAGTATGTCAATGTACTCTAATAAATCTGATAAAGAGCCATGTACTTAGAGACTGGGTAAGTTTAAATATATGCACCATTATTATTACAGTAGAAATTAAAATAATATCAACTGCTTCAATGCAAAATGTTTTGCTTTTGAGCCTGCTGCTGCCCAAATCAAAGGCAGAGTTCTCACTGACTGCAATAAAAGGAGGGACCAAAACCTGCCAAAAGACATGCTTCCCCATGCTGACATCTTAAAATCTGAAGTGGAGTTTACCTTTGCTAATGCATCTGCTATATTCTTCAGCGGCTGCTTTATGGGATATTTGGCCATGTCCCACTCAAACCGTGTCAGGTAGCTAATTAGGTCAACTGCAAATGCAAAGAGATGCATGAAAGCAGATAGCTTACCAGATGGCAGGTCAAAGTTTAGGTAGTAGTTCCCAGATATATCCTAGGCATAACTTTGATTAACATTAGAGATAGGAGTGAACCAGAAGCTCACTTCTGAATCCTCATAGTATTTGATCTACATCAAATCCACACAGATCATACACCCAATCTAATCCTCTTTCTAAACATCCTCAATCTTAGAAGTTGAATCAGAAATCTTTTCTGCATTAACCGTAACAGTATAGAACAAGTGTTGCTGTAAAATTAGCTGTATGAGCAGAACACAGCAATGGGCAGCCAATTCTTCACAGTAGAAACAGCTTCATGTAACCTCAGTTTTGATTATTGCAGCATGCCTGAGTTTAACCCCAGAAAGAGCTCTCAGAAAAATACTTTGTGCCCAGGAGGAGCAGTAATACTCAGCATTGCTGAGTTTGATCAAAGGTATTAAGAGCATAGCTGATGTCACTCTCTGTGATTCTGTCAAGTGTTCACTGGCAGTCAAACAAATTCAGATGTGATGACTACACAGACAGCTCCCCATCTCATGCAAATCTATACAGTATTTGTCTAAATGGATAAATCTAGTCACAGCATCCAACAACAGAAATTCACAGCAAGACCCTGTGCATGCAACTTTCCCCTCCACCAAGGCATCCTCAGATCACAGGGGGATATGGCTTCTTCCCAGAATCAAAGGGGGACACCCAACTCCTAGAACAGGATCATTCTGTTTCATTCTGATGAAGATGAAGGCTTCTTAACATCAGAAAACATTAAGACTTGCTATATTTTCTTGCCAAATAATGAATTCTTGTTTAGTAGCTCATGATATCAGATAGCTCTTTGCCTGGGTCCTGAGAGCCCTTAGGATGCCAAACACACTCCTACATAGTGTTCTTGGGCAACTTTAGGGGGTGGGATAAAGACATACATCCTGCCACAAAAAGCAGAGGGGCTGAGACTGTCCTGTTGCAGGCTAGAGAGGCTGGAGGAAGGCAGCAGGCAGTGTCTAAATGTCTAGACAAAGAGGCCCAAGGCACTGTCACCTGCAGGGTGGGCTTCCTTCCAGACCAGGAGAGTAAACATGGATAATATCTGGGAAGTTCCTCTGGAGAGGTGGGGAGCAAAACAAGGCAAGTAAAAGAAGGGGCATGCTATCTTGCCCAGAGAGTTAATTCAGTCCCACGGTGAGGTCTGAGCACAATTTTTTGTGGGCTAGACTTCCAGGGTGTGAGGAAAACTGTATGAACTGAGGTGTATGAGAAAGAATGTGAAAAGTTGTGTAACTGCCATGCTACTAGGCTGAGGGTACTACCCTGTCTCATGTGATACTGAACACCCTTGGCAAGAGAGCACTATCCTTTCCATGGGCTTCTCTAACCCCACAACAGAGTCAGTTTACCCTATTAGATTTCCAAAGCATGGAAAGTCTTATGTTAGGAGGAAATAGGCTTCTTAGCAAAGGATAAACTGCCTAGGAGGCAGGAGAGCACTGGCAAGACCATGTTCTCCTTCTCTTTCTAAAACCACAGCTGGGTAAACCTCTCCCACATCTAATGGGCAGGAGTCACAAGGCAAAGACCCAACCCTTCCTGCTAAGCTCTGATTGTGAATCAGCAAATTCTGCCACTCAGGGAGGGTCCAGAAAGGGGGTAAAACTGCAGAAGACAGGGACAGCTATCATATAGCTCCTGCATGCACAGTTCGCTGGCAGTGTTTTGATCATGGTCTGTGGGGGGAAGGCAGAGAGGTCAAAAATACTTAAGTGACAAAGTTCATGGAGCATTTTCAGCATGGGCTATGTGACAAGACGATTTCATCCTGCTGCCTCTCTTCCAAGCTTTCTTGCTTAAGCTTTGCAAAATTTTATGGGAATGAAACCTGCAAAGAGCATGGTATTACTGGCCTGCATAGAGGAACAGTGTTTTCACAGGCTCTTTAAAAACAGACACTGACCTATTTATAGCTGAGATATGAAAGTTCTCTGAAGACCTGCACATGCCCGTTCTATCCTTGCATTCCTTGAATCTCAGCAGAATTCAAATGTTAGGCAGTTAAGCACAGCATGATTTCTTAGCCTCTTTTACAAGGTCATTCCTGAACTCTTCCACTGGTGCAGTACAGCTAAGAAGCCTGATCTTAGGGATGGCACAATCTACTGTGAAAACACTAGCAGAACTGAGCTTAAAATGCCAAGCAGTTCAAGCTTCCTGATGCTGGAATGGCACTCCTCATTTATGGATCCTGACAAGCCACTTTGAAAAGACTTCACAAAGCTGCCCACCCTCTGGGCATATGCTTCCTACCTACCCCAACCCACTCACAGCTGCTCGGGAGCCCCACAACCTGAATCTCTTGTAATGCTAATTTACTTACTCAGCTATAAGAGGAAATGTTAACTATTTTCCCTTTAAAACACTTAATTCTTCAAAATTGTTATGCTTCCCATTTTGCTTTGTTTGGAGCTCCTTATAAAGAATGGAGTTATTCCACAACTTGCTAAACTTTAAAATTTACTTGGGTTTAACATTACTTTAAATGAAAGATAATTTAGTCTGAATCTTTGAATAAAAGCTGTACTTACATTTCACTTTTTTTTGTTCTGTCATAAGCAAGAAAGCATTTCCTGCTGTTGTGATATACTAAAATGCCCTTTATTGCACAAACACACATTTTCCTCTGTAACAGAGACATGTCCACATGGCTGCTTCCAGCTGTTGCCCACTGGAAAGTAGCGTGTGTGTGTGTGTGTTCACTTAACTAAAAGGGATGGATTTTCTAGTACTTTGTATTTTTCTTCATACAAATGTAACCAAATAATTTTTAGGCACACATCCACCCTCTTCACTAGTTCAAGGACCAAAGAGCTGTCAGGATTATATACAACTGAGCTAAAATCAGAAAACTTGTATAGTGTAACTTAAAATTTTGGTTGGGACAGTCTAATAGTCTGAAATGCATCTAGTCACGTCTTATAATTTCAGTTTATCCATGACCTTGAAGAAGTCTTCAACTTTATGGTCATGTTGCTAACCAGAAATGGGAGGAGGAAGAATTCATGCAGCGAAGTTGTTGCTATTTATGAAGAATGGCACTGGAATATACTAGGGGAATTCTCATACACTGAAGCTGACTTGATTTTTTAAGATGCAGTCAATAACCTTGGAGAGTTGATGTTTTACTTCAATATGATTTGATTGGATGACCACATCTAGATGAAAGTAATTTCTACATCCTTCTATTATAACACATGCAGAGCTGATAGGAAAGGAAAAGAGTGTAAAAACAGCAAACAAAGGAAATAAGTGAAACCTGTTGTTTCTCAAGTCATAGGGATATGGTGATCAAGCTATGAGGTAGTTACTTGAGAAATCCATCGTAACCTGATCACTGTATCTCTACAACCAGATCAAGACTTGTCTCTAGCACTAATACACACAGAGGCATGCTTGGAACAACACTGCAATCCTCAATCCTCAACATACTTTTGAGACATTTCATTTTATCCTTTAGCCCTGAAACACAATAAGTGAGATTATTGTACTTGTCAAGTAGTTGCATTCTTCAAACGTCTTGTCATGCAAAGAGGACATTTTTGAGAGAACTTCCTCCCAATCCTTCACTCTTAGGGATCTGAAGAACAGTACTGCAGTCAAAGGGTGATGGAGTGTGCCCTCTTAGTTTATTTAAAAGCATCATTGTACAAGCCTGTGATTAACATGTGTAACACATCCAATTTTGTTGTACTTTTCCAGGACAGCTGAGAGGCAATTTGCTCTGAAACACACCCAGGATCTACAAAGCATAGGAGCTCATAACCTTTACCTAGACACAGGCTCCCTTTAGGGCCTTCAGGACCATACTAGAAAACAAAGGGGGAAAACTATTTCATGGATGTTATAAAAACATCCCATTGACTACTTAGAGATGATATAAGGGATCATACAGAAAGGTAGTGGGCTCCCACAGTGGGCCCTCTGGCATGTAAGAAGCACCCTTACTGTCACTGCCTGCTCTTCTCTGCTACATGACTGCTGCCAGCCAGGCAGGATAGTGCAGGAGGATATTTCCTTCCAACATCAGTAGCACATGCACATTCTGCCAGTCCCTGGGCATGAACTTGTGAGTGCAGCCCTGGCTCTATGTTTTGGAGCTGTTGCCTCACATGTTCACCTCTGATGCCAGAAATCCAGTTAACACTGTGATAGATCATAGCTAACCACGTGATCTACTGTAGCACTTGAGGAGAGAAGGCAAATCATTAACAGACTACTGACAGATACCATGCAGCTACACAGAATGAGATTTAGCTGCCTGTAAGAGATCAAGCCCATACAGGGGACAGAAAGGTGCTAGGCCATTTTAAGCGTGAAGAAGAATGTCTCCTACTTTCCTCTTCACTCCTCAGCTCTGGTGTTACTGGTTCACTACTCAGTGCTGAACACTGTCCTGAAAGCAAAGCTGATGATGAAGCTTCTCCTAACTTTGAGAAATATGGGAGCAGGCTGCATGCGTTCTTCAAAAATGTTGCTGCTGGTTGTCCTTCCTAATGTGTCAGTGTTTCAATTCCACATACTCATATTTTGAAGCAAGCAAAGGCAGCATCAATGTACTAAAAACCCCCACATTCACAGCACCTACCTCCATTGGCCAGAAGATTTTCCTGGACTTTATCTTTTGAGTCCTCCATAACTTCTCCTATGTACTGGGCTATTTTCTTTATTACGCTTAGGTACAACAAGAGAAGCTTTGTTAGTGATGAAACAAAATTAATACAAAACAGATGATCTGACAAACATGGAGATACCCAAACAAAACACTTCTGAAGCAAGGCAGGTTATTTTGCAATTTAAATGATGATAAACAATCTATGGCATACTGCAGAACTAAACGCCTTAGTTTTAAACACACTGATCTCTGCAAACACATAGGTAATATAATCTTGTCAGTGCTTTAGACTTCCAGAAGATCAACATTCAGTCTTCTGTACACTCATGATACTCATAGGAGAAACCAGAAGGCAAGAAAGCCATGTTTAAAACTCCAGAGATGATGGAGGAACAAGAGGCTACATACAGACAATGTTGGCTGAAAATCTGTTCCACGGGATGCTAAATAAACCTTAGGGCTTGCTGAGATATGGTTCTTACAAAGTACCTGTTGAATATTCTCTTGTTTAACAGGGAGAACTTCCTTCTCATTCCTCTTCTTTAAGGGACTCTCTCGCTTCTCTCTAGCATTGTGGACAAGACACTCATTTAAGGTGTGGGAGAACTAAATTCAAATCCTCCTTCTACCCAATTCAGAACAGCAATTTGAACAGAACTTCTCCTGGAGAACATTGTCTCCAGAGTTACTTATTCTTTGCTTATTCTAAAAAGTGGATTCATCAGGTCCCTCCAGCTGTAGATCACCCTGGCTCTAGTCAAAGTTCTTACACAGGCCAAGAGCCTTTTTGGTTGCTCTAGTACCCTTCTGTTCCCAGAATTTGGCCTTCAGTTCTCTAAGTGTTCCAGGTTGACTACACCTTGTTTAAAAAAAAAAAAAAAAAAAAAAAGGCAACAGCTACAAAGACTCTGCCTGATCACAAAATTGGCAGGGACATGAAGTGGAATAATCCTTGGCATGGCAACAGGGAGTGGAGCATAATGGCAGGCTTCTTCTCCCTTTTTTTCCTTACAGAGCAGAGACTACTACAGCTGCAGATGAGCTGGAGACTGAGAAGGCACCTACAGCATTTGGACAATGTGCTTTTCAAGGGCTCAGGAGAAGGACTTCAGGCCAGGTACAGATACAATGAAAGCATTAGACAAAAAGATTTTCTTTGATGTGCTGCAAAGCAGTTATAAGGGCTATTCACAGAGGCAAAAATTCCTCTACCTCCATTCCTATGAAGAATCTTACAGTCTTTCAAAAGGGTTTTCCAGTCCCTGTGATAAGAAGGAAAAATCTGAGATTGCTGATGCTGCCAAGAATGCAGTATTCAGAATGCTTCCTATTTGGGATCATTCAGCCTGGAGAAGACCTTATTGTGGCCTTTGAGTATAGAAAGGGAAGTTATAAGGAAGATGGAGAGAGACATTTTACCAGTGCTTGCAGTGACAGGACAAGAGGCAGCAGTTTTGAACTGAGAGAGGATAGGTTTAGATTGGACATAAGGAAGAAATTCCTGATGAGAGTGGTAAACCAGTGGAACAAGTTGTGGATGCCCTGTCTCTGAAAGTGCTGAAGGCCAGCCTGGGAGGGCTTTGAGCAACATGTCCTAGTGGAAGACAACGCTGCCAATGGCAGGGGGGTTGGACTAGGTAACCTTTAAAGATCCTTTTCAACACAAATCATGCATCTCATGACCCTGGACAGGTGAAGTTCAGAGTGCCTGTAGGAGGAATTTGCACCATTGTGCTCAAATTCATACCCTTTCCTCAGGGCTACCAGATTTTCACCATCTGGCTGCAGCCACTTAGGGATCAGGTACCAGCTGAGCATTGCTGGAGTACACTGTGCTGTCCACACTCAGGCTATGGGGAAGGTACAGGGATCCACAAAGCAGTACCCCATCAGCTGCAACCTTGCCAACCATTTCTGCAATTTTCAGCGTGTAGGCACAGCTGCTTTTTTGCTCCTTCACAATGTTCAGGAAGCCCAAAGGAACTTGGAATAAGAAAGGACTCCAACCCAGTTGATAAGAATAGTATAACAGGAGGCTAAAGACATGACAGAGAAAGCAGCCAACAGGAAAGTGTATAAACCAGTAGGTTTTCCAATGAGCCCAAGCTGCTTTCATTACTGTTGAGTGCAGCTGTCAGCAAACCTAATGGATAGAAGAGTTAGCTCAGTCTCTCTCCATAGGGCGGAAAAGTGGGACAGGTATGTGCTCTCGTGCACTCAACAGTCCCAGCTGCCCAAGCAAGGCTTGGCTCCTTTCCAGCCCACATGCCCCAAGGCTTCTGCACCAGGATATGGCTGGAATGTATGTGTACACTAGAGCAGAGAAACATTCTCCAGTCCTGGCTTAATCTCTGTGCTGTGCCTTGCCTTGCATCTGTGAAATGCAAGTGGGATTCATTCATCCAATACATTGCCTATGCACCCTGTGAACCACTGATGTCTGAGCAAGAAGAATGAGGCCCCCGAGGAGCTCCGTTGACTATAGTGACATCCAGTAGCAAGCAGCTTTCACATCCAACCTTTAAACTGCTGCCTTTAGATGAGATGAATCCTACGTTGAGCAAATATCATACTCAAATGCTGCATTGTGAAAGCAGAGGGTTTCAGATAAACTGCCTTGAGAAGCAGTAATAGAAGCCTGTAAAGAGAATAACTCCATTTAGCCTAATACCATGGCTTGGAAGTCTCTCACATTCTACATGAAATTGCGCTGTGTTCATTACTTTAGAGAAAAACTAACAAACAAACAAAACCCAAACAAACAAAAGTCTAACACTCTTTAAATGATACTATGTATTACAGGATGGTACCAGTTAGGCTTCGGAAATACTGTGGGGAGCAAAACCCACTGCAGAATGCTCTGCCAACCGAGGACCCAGGAGAACCCCCGGGTAAGAGTGGCTGAGAGGATTGTCAGCTTGAGAGAGTTCCATGCTACCACACAGTGACATGGAAAAACACTCCTCCTCTCTGTGTAAATAAATAATAAAAGTATGTGGAAACAATAGGTGCTGCACACTCCTGCCCCTTCTCTACTGTCCTGGCAGGAGGCAGTGCTGACAGGTCTGCACTGCCTGGCTTTACTGGCAGTTGTGTTTATCTAGCAACAGTTCAGCAGGCAGCTGTTTGAGAGGAGCAGGAACATAAATGCTCGGGTCATTTGAACAGGCTTGTAACCCTCTGGATGCCACTTACTTCAACAAAGAGCAAGTGTTTGGCATTTTAACCCTTGAATCACAACTTAGACACAAAACCTTGGACGTTTATTTAACACACAACCATAGAATCATAGAATGGTTTGGATTGGAAAGGACCTTAAAGATCATCTAGTTCCAACCTCCAGGCCATGGGCAGGGCACACCTTCCACTAGACCAAGTTGCTCAAAGCCCCAACCAACCTAGCAGCCTTGAACATTTCCTGGGAGGGGGCATCCACAACTTCTCTGGGCAACCTGTTTCAGTGTTTGACCACTCTCATGGTACTCCTACAGAGAAATGTATTCTAGCAGACTTATTTTTACCCAAACTGCCTAGCAGAGATGTAAATACTTTATATCAGTGTTTCTGTGTATGCTTGCAACTGCCAGACAAAACCTATGAAAGTATCAAGCATCTTTAGGCAAGCAAAACCTTATCAGTCCTGACTAAGATAAAAACAGACAGAAAACCTCAGAGCTAACACGTGCGTCTGTGACCAAGACTTTAGCGAGGTGTGTTTCCAAAGCCAAAAAAGAAACTCCTTCAAAATCTCAGCAGCTTATACTTTCATTGCCTCAACAGTAGTCTTCTTTGTGCCATGAAGTATCTTACAACCACACATTTTCTGTACTATATTATCCTTTGAACACCCAGGTCAGCTTTGCTCAAAAGGCAAACTGAGCAATGCTCAGCAGGAGATCATGTAAGGTTTGAAACAATGCGAGTCAGTATCCTGGTTTTCAAGGAGTTTAAAAGCCTGAAAACAAGAGCTCCAGATTGCACTCATAAGAACTTATTCCATAGAACTCCTCTATCTGATTGGAAAGGGGCAGAAGGCTCAATGGAAATATTCTGGGAAAATAAGAATCAGGGAGGGCTTTGTATTCTCTACATGCTGTTTTATTAATTTAAGTTTCTGGGTGGGTGGAAGAATGTTTGGGGTTTTTTTTTTAAATAACCTTTTAAGGCAGTTTCCTGTATAGAAAGAGCTTCCCTGGCACTGCCACTCAAACAGATTGCTGTGCAGACAAAAGCATCATGGAATTAGTTAAGCTACATTTAAGGAATGATCCTCTCTTTGTGATGACTATGACAACACAAGGGTTAAAGAAAGCCTATCCACTTTAGTCTAGCTGTAGTCCAGACTGAACTGAGTCAGACCAAGGTGAACACAAGGACATACAGTCCCATAAAAACAATGTCTCTTTCTCATTTGTAGGTAGTAAATAAGATCTATTTTACCTTTCAGCAAAGCTATCGAGTTTTCCCAACTCATCTGACAGACCAACAAGAGCATCCAGTGTCCCCACCTGTGCAAAAGATGAGAAGTGAAAGATACACAAGTCTGTCTAAGGCTTCTGTTGGTAGATCCTTAGGGACAGTGACTTGTGGCTAGTGTTTGTGAATTCAACAGTTTGGTAGAACTTTATTTACTTGGTGGAAAATAGTAGCAATTCCTTTACCCAAGACCTAGGGCATAAAAAGCCTTTTCCACCAAAGGAAAAAACTGTATGTAGTCTCAAGATTACACATCGGCATCTTCCTTCCTGTTTTCATTCCCCTATCAAGCTGCATAGACTAGTCTTTAACCTGGTAAGCATTGACTAGAAATACACACAATATACATACAAACAAATCAGCACTGAGACAACCAAGGGAAGCAGCACTTATTCAAAAGAGGGTCTCCAAATTCTTTACTATTACCAAAGACTAAGCCTCTCACAAAGCCATTTCCTCCAAGACTAACATCTGCTTTTTTATGACTTTGTCACAGTCATAATCCCATGTTTATGACATTGCAGTATATTGCCAAATCTTTTCTTGTAATGTTGCCAGGTCAACATTATGAAGAGTGAAGCTGAAGAAGAAATTTTGAAGCTGAAAAAATTTTACATAGAACAATTAGCAGAATAATAATGGACTGGTTGCATCTTCAGATACTGCAGATGCTTTATTTCCTTTAACATGAGCAGACTCACACCAACACCAGCTGGGTAAGGCCCGATCAATTTCAGGTGCACATGTGAAAAGCAACATTCGGCTCTGAAAGATTCGTGTGAGAATTCAGGAGGTTACTACTGGAGAACAGGCAATGGTCTCCTTCTACTTGCAGCCTTATGTCATTGGAACAGCTCAAGTTATAACTGTTAACAATCTTTTTGGACTAAGGCCAGATTCTGGATACAATAAGAGTAGCTTTGTTAAGCGATGGATGATGGCAGCTCCCCAAGGAATGAAGTTCTACATCTGTGGTAGCTCCATTGACTTTAATGCAGCATATTTGGATTTTTCATGGCCACAAGTGAAATAAAAATAAAGTGCAGATCTTATATAAGGACGAAATAATGAAAATACATTTTAAAACTCATGGATTTATATGATGAAATGAAGCTGGGTAATGTAGCTGAATATATACACACATCCATTTCCCAACAAGTAATGTGCATTATAATATGCACTGTTTTCTCTGTCACCAATCTTATTAGATACTTAGCTACTCCCTTTGCATTAGCAATCCAAGCTATACAACACTGTGTAACTTTCATAACTGTGAGGAAATGGTACATTGAATGCAACAGAGTAGTTATTTAACTCATCTCACTTGTCTTTACTCCTTATATATAAATCCTTCCAAAATGAAGATGAGCTTCAAGCACAATGAGTTCTTTTCTCTCTGATCAATTTTCAGTTGACTGAACACAACTCATTCCACAACTGCAGTTTACTTTTACTTTCTAAATGCTATCCCAAAAGATAAATCCTGTATTTATCCCAAAAGTCTTTAGCCCTGGCTAATGCTGCTGTATTGCCCTTGTACAAACCCCTTCCTCATTTACCTTTAAGTCTGGAATGTGGAATTTGCTGTTGCTGGACAGGTTGGATTTTGATGTCACCGCATTCATCCTCTCCCATGCCTGCAGATTTGTTTTATCTCCCGGGGCAGAAATTAGCCAGAACTCAGACATGATCTAATATATTCCCTTTGGTCCTGGTCACTGTAGAAACACAAAGCAGGTAAGTAGCTAAAGGAGCACTGCACTAAACATGCTCTTCCCTAAGAGCAGGGTGGGTGGAAGAATGTTTGGGGTTTTTTTTCGAGTTAGAATGGATTACTGATTTTTTTTCAGAAGCACCAGCAGGGTGAGTCAGTCTTGTGTCTCCTGCTGAAATGGAACATGACCTTCCCCAGAATGTCATGGAAAGAGTGCAGCCATTCCTTCTTTCTCAGGGTTGTTCCATGCAGTTTCTGAATGAAGAAACGAAGCTTCCTCCTCCCCTTTTCCCTCCCAGCATGTTCCATTTACCTTGCACGGCGAGTCCAGTTTCCACCGTGGAGTTCAAGGACTTCACCACCCAAATGTAATTAGTGATAAATACCATCTCGCAAAATTTGGGACACTTGTAGGCAACAGCAATATGTAAAAAGATCTCTGCTAAACCTATAGGCTACAAAAGATGCCACTGGCAAGATGTAATATTGCTTTCCCTTGTATTTTTCTTCCCAGGTTGGGTAGGAAGGACCTGGAGGTAGTCAAGTCCCGGTGTACAGAGATGACACTAGCAGAACAACACAGATACAACAGCCGTGAAAATCCACGGAGAACTACCGAACGCACCAGGGCAGGACAGCAAGAAGTACATAGCACACAAAGATCTCTCGAAGGGATCACAGAGATCTCCCTCTCCAGAGGCTCTCCCCGAAGCCTCTCCAGCCCGGAATGCCTCAGGTGCGTGGGACAGGGAAGATGTGACACTTGCCTCTTACGCACCCCGCGAGGTGACCCAACGATGTCCGGGACTGGCCCTTCCTCCGCCCCGGGGCTAGAGCATCGACGGGGGAGAGGGACGGAGAGGCGGACGCTGCCCCCCTCCGCGGTGCCAGACCAGAGGAAGGGATGCTGCCTTACCCACTTCTCCCTGCCGCTTCCAGCCCGCTCAGTTCTGCTTCTGCAAGACAGGCAACGACTCCCAACAGCTCCCAGCAGGGCGGGCACGAACATGCTCCGTGAGGCAGGCGGGGCCGGGGCGGGCCAGGGTCGGGCCAGGGCGGGGGCTGGCCAGGCAGTGGCAGGCTCGGACGAGGAAGCTGATGTGCCTAAGTCGAAGACAGGCGCGTGGGTGCGAGGGGGCAAAGGCATTCTCTCGGTGCAGGGAGGGACGTTGCACTTGGTGAGATAGCCGGTAACGATTCTGACTCTTGCAGCGTTTAATCTCTCTGCTGTCTTCTAAACTCGCAAAAATAATGCAGAGGCCATTGTTTTTTATTAAACGCTAATATAAACGCTGTCTCTAGCAAATCTGAAGGTTTTGGAATAACTAAAGAAACTTTTCGAAGCTCTTGTTTCTGGTACATTTCTGAATGCCTTATTTAACAAATAAACGAATCTGCGAGGTAGCAATGCTTCCCCCCCGGTGGTTTCTTCCTTGGTAGAATATAGTTGTGGCTTTTAGTCCTTGCTAAGTCTTTGAGTTTGTCTCACATTGTCTTAATTTTGGTTAAGAGCAGAAGTCTTATGAGGAGCGGCTGAGGGAACTGGGGTTCTTTAGTCTGGAGAAAAGGAGGCTCAGGGGAGACCTCACTCTACAACTACCTGAAATGAGGTTGTAGTAGTCTGTCTCTTTTTTCAGGTTACTAGTGATAGGACAAGAGGAAATATACACTAAGGGAGGTTCAGGGTGGATATTCAGAAAAATTTCTTCACTGAATGAGTGGTTAAAGCATTGGAACAGGCTACCCAGGAAAATGGTGGAGTCACCATCCCTGGAGATATTAAAAACACATGTAGATGTGGCACTTTGCAGCATGGTTTAGTAGCATGTTGGTGTTGAGTCCTGAGGACCTTGGAGGTCTTTTCCAACCTTAATGATTTTATGATGTCTAGACACATCAAGTACCTCCCTCTGATTGGTATCTCTGCAAGCAGGAATTTAACCCCCTCATAGAGTACATGATGCATCCAGTTCTCACTTTCCAATTGAGTGGTCTAATCACTCTGCTGTTACATAACACTAAGGTAATCTCTCCTATTACTAGAACTTTGTTTTATTCAAAAGATAGTGCATTTTTCCCTCATGTTTCGATGTATCAAATGCAAATGAAGCCCTACAAGAAATTAAACAGAGGACGCTCTTGGTTTTCCACATGATCTGTCCTAAACTGAGAGGGTTTGAGATGCTGAGGCCAGACAGGTCTGGTCATGCACAGAAGCAGAACACTTGATGCTTCCAAGAATTCACATGAAGACCCTTACTGGGTTTGATTACCTCCAGCAGTAGGTAGAATTCACATTGTGAATCATAGTCTTGGATTTGGACAATTCCATCTAAATCATGCTTTAGGTAGCTGACATGCAGGTCAAGGTCTCAGAGTCTAATTTTATAGACTGTTTGGATTAGCCAAGGATTCATTCCTCTGCTTCTCTTTAGCATTTTTAGTGATAGATAAAAAAGCAACACATGTGTAGAGAAGGAGAGTCTTTACTGAAAGCTCTACAAAAAAAGCCACTGAGAAGATTCCTAACTGAAAGAACCACTTTAAGGGATTTTTCCTTGTTTTTTTGGTTTATTCTTTTTCCTTTCTAGGTTAATTAAACATTCAGTGCTCATAACTGCAATTATTCTAGTTCTTTTCAACCACAGTGCCCTCTAGGGCACAGCAAAGGACTTTCCAGAAGTTATGCAAAAAACCCTAAGATGTTGATATGTGTGATGGCATTCACAGAAATGATTATTGTCTTTTGTTTCTTTAGACTATAATTTTTAATAAAGAAAACAGAACTAGCCCATGTTTGAGTATGTACATCATATATTTCTACCCACAGACTAGCACTCTGAAAGGTACAGTACACCTCATCCCTTAGATGAAGTAGTTCTTTCCCATCTCAAACTAAATATGGTTTTCACTGGATCCTTGCTGCAGTCTCAACCCATAGAAATGCTTTGCATAATTAATTTTAGAAACTTTGTGTTCTAATGAGCTTTTTAAATTTAGAATTGTGTCAGTTGATGAGAATTGTTACTTGCTGCAGTGATGCTAGCTGTTGGGGATTCTTCTATACACATGGATATTATAGTGAACAAGGTAAAATCCAAGATGAAGGGTTGTAGGATTTCTAGATTCTACAATAAATGCTATTACCTTCCTAAATATTTTATTGCATTGTTATTTTTATTCTTTTTGCCATACAGAATCATTTGCTTTGGTTACTCTTATTAAAGTGGAAAATATTAGACTACTTAATTTATTGCTTTAATAGAAAATTATCAAGGAATCATGATGTTAATGCCTAAGCAAATGTCCTACTGAATGCTTCTGTTAGCATATTTTGCTTTCACTGTGACATTTTAATATTTTCCCTCATATTGTTTGGGTGGGGTTTTTTGGCTGGATGAAGCAGCAGTGAAGGTGAAGGAGGGAAGGAGCATGCAGCACCACATGCCTTGTGACATGGAGGATGTGCTGCACACTCTGGTGGTAACACAGCTATGACAGCTCATGTCTTCCCTGCCATTTTCCTGGCTGGTCCTGTATGCACTGCCATGTGATCTCAGAGCTGTCTAATTCCCTCGTGACCATCATGTGTCTTCCTGCTCCCTTTGATCCACCACGGCCATGAACCTTTCTGTGCCTTTGCCTCTCTCTGTAAGGAATTCTTTAGATGTCACATTAAGAAGCAAAACTCTGCCTCCAAACAGTCATTAAGAGTACTGAAATATCCTACCTGAACTATCTGCCAAGGTACATTTCTCTAACAGATAATCAAAATTAATTACCTAGACAATTATGACATTCATACTAATGGGAAAGCTTCTGTTTTGAACTTGCAAAACAGTTCTCTATAAAACAAGAATCTTACAAATCCTATCTTCCAGTCCTGTGTGGTTTATTATTATTGCAGCAGAGTATATAAAATTATAGTCTAAAATATTTCAAGAAAGGAAATCTTAAATAATTTGATAATGGATAATGTAAAATTAAAACATTTTTCTGTGTCCCGTTAGGATTAGTGGGCAAACTATGTCTTTATTGTTACTCCTAAGTAAATTTGACTAAAAAGAACCAAAAAATAATTTCAAGCAACTTGAAATAAAACACTGTTTCCTGCTGTGGAGCCAGAACCTCTGGGTTCTACTTCTTTCTGTTTGCACTGTGGTCAGCTGCATGCAGCTAGAGAACAGACAAGAGTCAGGAATCCTTGGGTAAGAAAGTCACATAACTCTCTAGTCTGTAAGTCTCCAGCTATTTGCATGTCTAGAAATTCTTAGTAGGTTCAGTCTTTCTGGTCCTGCCTAATTCCTTCTGAGGTGCCTTGTAGCATCCTGTTGAGCCTTTAGCTGCTGTTCCAGGGTGACAGTGGTCTTCTGCATATCTTGTGTCACAGCAACCAACCCCCTACAGATGTTTGGGATTCCTTAGGACATCCCAAATAGCACAAGACCTCTATGCATGGCAACTTTAAATGTCTTTTAACAGCTAGTGGTGGTCTAAGTAATTAAACGGTGGAACTTAGACATGATTGAGCTCACCTTAAAGAAGACGACACCTGGTGGCAGCTCTGCTACATTGCTCCTCAGACTTCCTAAGTACATTTAGTAGGGATGAGATTCAGCCTGCCTGAGCTTCTAGTGCCACTTGAGATGTCCTCGCACATCCTGCCTGGCCTGCGGCTCATGGTGCAGAAGGGCAGGGGTTTTCCATAGGTCTTGCGTCAGCCCCTTTAGGTGTCCTGGATACCATACAGCACCTCAAATGCCCCTAAACAACCTACATTTAAGTAAATGAAGCTTTAGCTCTCTGAAATGAGAGCTCAGACAACTTGCACTCACGTAGGCACCTATATTTTCATGTGTTGATCTCCCATGAACCTCAGCTATAACACCCTCTAATACAAACTAGAATTGAGTCCTTTCTAATCATAATAATGGTATCATCATTGTTGATATACATCACCCAGGGAATGCCATATGTAAGATTTATTTGAAACACCTTCAGTTTGCATCTTTGTTACCAGAGTTATGTATTGCTGTGGTAAGAATTTAGTTGTGATTTTTATCATTTCTTGAAAATGTATACAGATTGGTCCATTGACCTGCTGGCCACACTTCTTTTGATGCAGCCCAGGATTTGGTTAGCCTTCTGGGTTGTGAGTGCACATCGGCAACTCACGTTCAGCTTTTCATCCAGCAGTACCCTCAAGTCCTTCTACGCAAGGCTGCCCTCAATCCCTTCATCCCCCTGCCTGTATTGATATCGGGGGTTGCCCCAAGTCAGATAGAGGACATTGTGCTTGGCCTCATGAGATTCACACAGGCCAACTTATCAAACTTCTTCAGGTGCTTTTTTTTCCTCTACAGGAAAAATTTGCTTCTTCCCCATGAGGACGTCTGGACGAAGATCGCTGCCACCTGGGTCGTCCCCGCATACAACACCACCTACCGCCGTCGGCCGGAAGGAATATCTAAGCCGAAGAGGGTTACCTTCCGCTTCCCTTCTGCCCCGGAAGAGGTGGGTTGTGCTGCGGCCATGCAGGTCTCCAGTCTAAACGAGGTGAAGATATACAGTCTCAGCGCCGGCAGGAGCCTCCCGGAGGTGAGAGAGCCGCGCAGACCGGGCTTAGAGGGGGGCGAGGGGACGCGCTGCCGGGTGGCCGCAGCGCTGGCCGCCCGCCTGTCCCGCTGGGGCCGCTCGCGTGTTCGTGCAGCCAGAGCCTTTATGAGCGCGTTATAGAGTTTGTGCCTGGGCTGTAGCCCGGTCCTGAACGGCTCATTTAGTTGCCGCTTCTCCGTGTGCGCCTGTGTTGGGGCTTGGGATCGTCAACTAAAACCAGCTGCATGGAATTTTTTTAAGCTAAAAAGGCATTTTGAATGCATGCATCTCGAACTATAAGTGTGCCTTTTCTACGGGCCATTGAAACCCACGACGTTGTAAGTTTTATTGGCTTGGAACAGTTAAATATGCCCGTGAAAATGTAGAAACAATAAAAATAATTTTAAAAGTGGGTGTAAATGAGTTGTACTTCCAACTTGGATAAACCATAAGCGATTTTCCTGTTCCTTTGTGAATAAGAGCTCAAGACTGATTTATATATTTTCTTACAGTGGCTCTCAGACAGGAAGAAAAGAGCTTTACAGAAGAAAGATGTGGGTGAGTTTTCCCATCACAGGGTCCTCAGTAATATTCTGCTATACATATACAGTATGCAAGTCAAGAGGGAGATACTTCACTAACTGATACAAGGAAGTTATGCATAGCTCATATTTTAAAAACTAAAAAATTAAAGCTATAAATAGTTACTTCTAACTTCCTGTATAGCTTTATCTGAACTGAGTATTACCAGTGTTGTTTTACGTTTCAGTTGTTAAGTATCGGGGTTGTAGGTTGTACAGAAACATGATGGATGAATTCCATGTGTAGCTTATGATAAAGTCCCAAGTATAAACTCCTCTATGGTGTTATGCTGATCTTAAGAGTGCAGGAGCATCATCATTTTAGCCTGAACTTGTTATACAAAATAAAAATGGCTATTTACATACCACAAGAAGGGTTATATAAGAAACTCGGCCAACAAAAAAAAATGTGCAGACATAGCAGGAGAATGGAATATGTTATACAACATAGTTGTGCAAAATGTGTAATAACTTCTTGTTACTACATAACTTGTACATAGTTACCTCAAAATAGACATTGATTTTGCATGGAGGCAGCCCACTTCTCAGGGTTAACAGGCTGTATTAGTCTGCTTGTAGTGTGTTAATTATGCTTAAAAGATCTTAAAAGATACTCCCTCTGTTAAAACTCAACATGCTTCTTTAAGAAACCACTAGTTTAGCTGATACAATTGTGCTGCCTTTACAGAATTTTTTTTCTTACAGATATCCGTAGAAGAATTGAACTTATTCAAGACTTTGAGATGCCGACAGTTAGCACAAAGATTAAGGTATCAAGAGATGGACAGTATATTATGGCAGTTGGTGAGTTAACAGTGTCTCTCTCTAGAAGAGGCCAAAAGTGCTAGAAAAGCTTGATTGCAGAATGACTTAGAATTTCAGGTAGAATTGATGTTTGTTTTTAAATGTAGCATTGAAGAGAGTTCTGTAAGCTTACTATTTGGATGTGTTGGAGTGGCTGTCTTGGGAATGGTATTGTGAGACACTTTTTAGAATGCAGACATTCTTAGAATCATAGAATCACAGAATGCTTTGGGCAGGAAGGCACCTCTTGAAGATCCTCTGGTTCAGCCCTCCGGCCACCAAGGGTTTATAACACAATTAAAAACTAAACTGTTTTCTAATGCAGTTAAAAACTCAGTTCTTAATTATTTTTATTTTATGTGTGTAAATTTGCTTTAAATAACTTCTGAACATCATAGTTTGGGGAGTGTTTTAAAGGATGGAGGTTAATGCTAATTTTTGTAACTGTCAAAGCAGAATCCAAACATGGAATACTTTAGGAGGTGTTAATAATATAAGGGGACTTGGTTTTTCATACTTACTGAAAGTTATGAATAAATTCTGTGTGATGTATTTGGTTATCAGAAGAACCTGCGTTCAAGAAGGATGCTTTCAGGCACCAAGGACAAAAAAACTAGGCCATAAGATTGTTTCAAAGAGGCTTGTTTTTTCCAGTCACAGAGACTCTGATAAAATCAGAATACTTACAGTTGAAACACAGTAAAGCCTGTATATGTGAGACATTATACTAAAAAAAATACTTTAATGTTATCTTTTCAATGTTTTTATTAAAGATCATATTATTCTTTCAGGAACTTACAAGCCAAGGATCCGCTGCTTTGATACCTATCAGTTATCCCAGAAATTTGAGAGATGCTTAGACTCTGAAGGTTAGTATAAGATATCTCAGCAGTTAGTACAAGATATCTTTTATGTACGATTCAGATTGGCCTTGCGTAGAGATTTCTCTCCCTGTGGTGATGGGACAGAATGTACTTTGGGGAAACAGAAGAATCTAGAGTAAAACATCTCCTAGTCTTTATCTCTGTATTTTTTCCATTTTCTTCCTCCTTCATAGTTCTTTCCTCTATGGGAGTGGTGTGAGGAATGTAAGGTTTACCTTGAGCCACATAAGTGCAGGGCTCAGGGAGTGAATGTGGGTGAAGCCCGTGCTTTTTGTGGGCAATGCAGCACGATTACAAGGGGTGGGTAGTGGCCAGATCTCCCTTCTTTCCACTTCTGGATGCAGTAAGGTAGCAGAATGTACTGTGGTTGCAGTATGATGACTGAAATGAATTCTTGCTGGAGCCCAAGCTCAGTAGGTGAGTTACAATATAAAGAGAATTCCCTGAGAGTGGCTTACTTTGGTTGGTTTGGTTTCTTGTTTATTTTCTTGGAAATGAGGTACTTATGGACAGACAGTAAAAAGGCCAAGGCTCTAATTACACCTTGTTTGCTACTAATTTGGAGGGGGAACAACTGTGGTGAGGAAAGCAAGGAGCCATCTGTACAATGGGAAAGGAAGAATCTGCTGGCAGTTAGACATGGGGCTGAGGTCAGAGCTGCTATGGCTCTGAATTTTAGGATGTGTAGTTTTGGGGAATGGTGTTTGGTGGTTGGGGTTGGGGGTTTTTTTTTTACTTTTTGGATTTTGTTTGGTTTGTTTTTTGTTAGAAGGCTGATATATTTAGAGGACTAATAGCTGAATACAGGAGTGACCAAAACAATGAGGGGATTAACATAGAGTTACAGAAGTCCTAAGTCACTAGAGAAGAATGAAACTGTGATGTGTATGAGAGGGATTTGAAAACAAAAATTGAGAATTACTGAATTGGGTCAGGAAAAGGGAGGCAGAACATGGTGGGGTTTCTTTATTTACCCTGTGCCTCAGGACTACAAGGAGCCACATAGGGTGAAGAGACAGTGCTACAACTTAGTAAAAGGGGAGATTGTAGGGGCAGGGGTTCAGAGAGGAAGGTATGGCAAGAGTGAGACTGGCTTTAAAAGAGTAGGAGACATAGTAGTAGTAAATGTTTGCTGGTAATTAGAGCTTAAAGTACATTTTCTTCTTTTTGAATGGGCACCTTGCCAGACTGCAAAAGTATGTTTAATTTAAAATGTAGAAAAGAGCCACTTCAGGTAACTTTAAATGAGCTACTTGATTTAAATGAAATCAATTTAGCTGAAGCAGCTACTCCCTAATGTTCCCAAACCAGGCAGAGTTCAATGCATTGCTGTTTAGAGCATAGACAGTAACTTCCCAATTTGTGCTGTTTTATTTTTAGCCTTAAATCTTTTTCTGTGGAAGTGCTGATCACTTAGATGGATCCCATGCAGATTTGTGCATAGTATGTCTGAGCTTAGGTCGGTTTTTTAATTACCTTTGATGGATTCCCAAAGGTCCATGGACCACACACTCACTTGAGAACCATTTGATGAGACCTTCCCCAAGCCAATAAATAGATTGTTGAGAGTTGTGTTGAGGAGTGCCTGTCAAGTGTACCAGAAGGATAAGATCACAAGGTGCTTCATATGCTTCTGCAGTTTCAAAATGCTACTTACTATTTTGCAAATAAAGTTATGTAATTAAAGATGTTATCACAATGCCTGCATTATGCCCTGACACCTGTGGGGAATACTTTGTGACTAAAGGTTAGCATGAGTGTAAATGTTTTTAGGATTTATGCCAATGCTTGCAAATAAATTTGCTTACTTAGTTGACTTGAAATTCTCTTGCTCTCTCCTCTAGTGGTTACGTTTGAGATTTTATCAGATGATTACTCGAAGGTATGTTTACTGTTTCTGTGTGTAAATGAAACAAATGTTTAATATGTATATGAATGCATTTTCATATATAGTAAAGGCAGTCAATCAACAGCTTTTGGAACAAAAGTGGTTTTCTTTTTTTAAAAAGCAAACAGTAAATATTTTTTTGTACCTTGAAAATGCTGTTTGTTTTGTCTCTTTGCATTATAGTCTGCCTTACCCCTTTTGAGGCCTTTTGTCTGTAGTAGAGAAAAACTTGAAACAGTGATCTATCCTACAAATAACCATCATGAGAAAAATGGAATTAGTTATTCTTTCTAGGATAACATTTAGGTCACCATCCCTTGTGACAAGTGATACACATACACCATTTTTGAGAGGTGGGATAGCTATAGGTAAGTCAATAGCCTGATTTCTCAGTATGGTTGTAACACATGATGATTATAAGCATATGAATAAGGCAAAATTTGTTCAGAGTAGGGTTTTTTTCTTATTGGTGTTTTGTTTTGTTTTAAGTGAAGTGCTATGCCTGAAGGGAAACAGTTGAGTTCTTAGGACCTTCAGTGCCTTTTCAGGCCCAAAACAGTTACTGATTCTAACTCTGTTTAACACCTGGCTGTTTTCTTCAGCTGCAGCAGTTGCTGTACTGAAAGATGTTACTACTTTCTGTAAAGTTTACTTTGCTCATTAATTAAGATGTAGTGTTCCAAAATAAAAACGAAATTTAGGGATACAATTTTGCTGGTTTCATTAGGACAAGCCTTTTTTTCAGTTATTTCATTTGCTTATTTTAACGGAGGGTTTTTTTCTGAGAAGAGACCTTAGCATCTTTGTACAAGTTTGTTTTAATAAGTATTTCTATTGCTCAGAGACATTATCATCTATCCTTTTAGGTTTAGTCCTTTCAAAAATTTTCCCCTGAGAGGGATCCAACAATGTGTGTGAATTCAAGTAGCAGAAGAAAGCGACTGACACAGTACAGTAGCATCCCATTTGTCTGTGGGAGAATGTTTCTGGTTGTACAGATGAAACAGTTACTTGGGAGACTGAAGGAATGTTTGCAAACATGCTTCAGACTGGTTACAAAAAGTAGGGTTTGTATCTGTCTTCTGTTGAAATTGATACTGTGTTTCAGACTGAAGCCCTGCTTCCACAGCCTTACTTTCCGTTTTGTTTTCCTAACACGTAACAAATCATCGGGAAGAAAACTATTGCAGGTAGCTGTCATAGTGTTTTGTACATGGTGGAAAGAGGGAACAGTGTTTGAGAAAATACACTTGAAATGCTTAGAATCATAACAATACAGATTGGAAGAAGGCCTCCAAGTGTTATTTAATGTTTGAACAGGACTGAAAACCTGCAAGCATGGCAGTCCCACAAATGCAATGAATAAATTGCTGCAGTGCTGCACTACCTTGTTGTAAAGAATTCTTCTTTCCTGTCCAACCTGCCCAGAAAAATCTGAAATTTTCCCTGCTGCTACTGCAAAGAGTTTGACCCTTTTAGTTTTTGAAACTAGACTTAAGTGGCTGGCTCCTATTAGGTTGTCCTGCAGGGTTTTCTTTGCTGCACTAAACGAACAAAGATTCTTCCAACCTTTCTCTGTATGTTCTGTATGTGTTCTGCCATTTTTCTGTCTTCACAGGGCTCTGGATGCTCTCAACATCTCTCCTGAATTGGGGAGCCCAACACTGCACACACTGCATCATGCTTCAGTAGCACAGGGAAAATAGCTTCTCCCTGGACTGCTGCCCCTATCCTTGTAAGGTCACCTCTTGAGACTTTTTTGCATTTTCACAGTGAAAGCAAGCTGCTGAATTTAGTTTATGTTGCTGTCCAAATGGCCAGGTACATTTCTGTGCTCTCATACGTTTTAGTTTTGGACTAAGTTTCAGACTTGAGAGAGTGGTACCTTTTTTCTCCCTTTTGGAAACAGACATGTATTTCCACTTAGTGTTTTTTGCAACACACTGGTGGCTGTGCTTTTGCTATCCTGAGGCTGTGGTTTTCTGGTAGTGACCAATATTCATTAGTATGAAGGAAAGACAAACATTTACAGTGAGTTGTATGAAAGAAGACACAAATACCTTCCAAGTCCAGTATTGTAGAAATTTGTTGTAAACCAGAAAATTATTAGAGGTAAGGCAATCATTAGCAGTGTGTTTGGTTGCTTTCGGCAACTATCAAACATTCTAGAATGTTTTGGAGATACAGTGGGTGAGAAGAACATTCACTGTTATAGACAGCAAACTGCATCTTTTCTCTTCCTGGTAACAGGTTACTGGTAGTGAACTCAGACTGATACTGATATTTTTTTAATTAAAAACTAAATTAAATATGGTTTGCTTTTGTGTTTTCATAGTTTATGTACCTTTAGTACTGCATGAAGGTGCACACATTTCTTCTTTTGCAGTGGTTTGAAAAATTTGATCTGGGCATTGTTTCAAACAGTTAAAGTGAAAAGCTTTTGCTTGTTGTAAACCTCCAGTTAAAAGCATTAGACACACAAAGGATTGATTTGGATAATATATGGAAAATAATCGTGGCATAAATGGTACAGCTGCATGTGTAGTCTCACATGAAACTGTAGTTAGACTTCTGAAAGGTAATACTCTACTTGGTCTTGGACCAAGATGAATGAGTCCAGGAATAGAAGCTGAAGCACTAGGGTTTCTGATATCAGAAAAAGCATAAATGAGGACTTAGTGATAAATAGGCATGAAGTGCTAGCCCAGATCAGTACTTTCTCCATGTCTCATAAGGGAAGAATATACAGATATATAAATAAAGTTGACAGATTCAAAATAACTTTTGTACCTTGCCTTTCCTGAGCTTCTTGTGCTTATTTGCATTGCTAACAGTGTAGTCTAGTAGTAGGAAATTTAAAATCTACTATTAGAAGGTTGTTGGTGTCTTTTATTGGAATGCTGCTATGCATCAGGATGTATAGTTCATATACTTAGTTCCTGTGAACATGTTGGTGTTTGTGTGGCATTGTACCTGGAAGAAATTAACTCTGGTGTCTGAAAAAGTACAGATGTTGATTTTGATGTAGCACAACACCAAGATGACTGTACTGCTTCTGGTTGCAGAGTCACTTTCAGGGTGTTGCATATACTCTTGTGACTATTAGCTTAAGTTTTATGGATAAAGCTTTTTGCTGTGGCTAGTGAGACTGATGAAGCACTAGTTGATTTGCTTGTTTTAACAGAAATGGCTTAATGGTAAGTTGTGATAAACCTGTATGAGCTTGGAAAAAAAATTTCTGGAGTTGGTGCTGTAAGACAAGCTGAGGTTATCATCTGCTTCTGTATATTTCAGTACTTTCTATTTTATTTTCAGATTGTCTTCTTGCAGTGTGGCAGGTTTGTGGAGTTTCATTCACAACATGGCCATTACTACAGAACAAGAATACCAAAATTTGGCAGAGATTTCTCTTATCACTATCCATCATGTGACCTGTATTTTGTAGGAGCAAGGTATTTATTAAGTGGATTTTTTCCCCACTTTTGTTAGCAATGTTTTTCAAGAATAAAAGTTAAAAGTTGCAAGAAGTAGCAGTTCCTTACAGGTTAATAGTGGAGACTGTTTGAAGAGTGCAAAATGTGGGAAGACTTAAAACTAATTCACTTTTCTGTATTGTTTTAAGATGTTTTCTTTGATTCTTAAACCAGGTGCATCAGGTATTGGCAAATTTGTTATAAAAATTGCAATTCAGTGTAGTGCTTTAAAAAGTGATTAGCATCTAAGTCAGGAAAATTAAATTACTTTTTCCATGGTGGTTGGTGTTTTGTTGCTGTTAGTGTGAGTCAAATCACATGAAACAGCCAATTGAGTTTGTGAGAAAATATGGCTGAAGTAAAATAAAGTCTTTAGGGCTTGAAACAAAATAGGTAGCAATTCAAGATGTAAGTCGTAGGAAATTTAAGATTTTAAGAGAGGAATTAATGCATCTTCTCTCTGGAAAAAGAATAATTGGTAGAATATTGCAATATAATAAATATCTTTGGTGAACATGCACATTTTTCTCTGTGTTTTTAACACTGAAGGAGAGGTGTGTCCTGTGTTTTAGAATGTGATGTCTGAAGATCGTATATTGGGTAAAATTAGGCTGTCAGCAAGAGTGTTTCTAACTCCTCCTAATTTATAACAGTATTTTTCAGTGTTCATAAGAAAAGGAGTCATTTTGGTTTTTTCTTTTGTAGTTCTGAAGTGTACAGGCTAAATCTGGAACAAGGACGGTTTCTTAACTCCCTGCAGACTGATGCTTCGTAAGTTATCTGTCACACACGACATCTGCCTTCTTTCCACCAGGTGGAAGCAAACCACCGGCGTGCTCGCCAGCGGCACTGTGTCTGAATAGTGCCCAAACGCCTGGTGGAGTTGAAAGGGAACATAGACTGAGTCTGAGCCTCAATTTATGCTCTGTAATTCTTTGTTCTAGTTTTTATGTTGTAATTGAGTTTTCTTTTGTGGATATTTTAAACTTCCTTAATGTAGACTTGTAATAGGTATTATATAACTTGATCTTAAGAGCATTTCATTAAAGCTTTGCTATTCCTGCTTAATTTAGCCATCATATAGAGATTTACCCACAGGGTATATACTTTCCCAGGCATGTCTTTGTCCTTGGAGTAGCCCAAAGAGAACTTTTGTATCTCTAGCATGTTTGCAGCAGAGCAGAAGCTGAGCTTCTTTTGTGTGGGGAAGAGACTTGATTAGATCAAGTGGCTAATTGGAGGGCAGCATCTGATGCTTAGTAGGTAAAATAGCTTAATGGACGAAGCAGTGTTTGGGAAGGTTCGATACAGAAACTGAGCAGCAGCAAAGTGTGGGGTGAGGGGGAAATCCTTGATCAGGAGAGTTAAGGGTGTAGTGGAAAATCTGAATTAGAGAGATGAGACTTGAAGTTGTGAGATGGTTGTTAGTTGGATAAGTTACAGAATTAGAGGTGGAAGGCTTAGAATGGAAGAAGTTGGAAAGTGTTGGGATGAGTGGTATGAAGAGAAATATTTGTACTTGGAAAGACTTGTTGGAGAAATACAGGGCTCTTGGGTGCTCTGCTGAGAAATAGGATATTTGGGTGAGGGGAAAGGAAGACAAGTAATGAATAATGAGGAATAAGTAATGAGGAAGACCTTTTGACAAAATTGAGTTGTTTAAGAATATAATGGAGCAAACACTATGGCAAGGCTTGGTGGTAGATGGTGGGTGTGGTCAGAGGCATGCAGAATTATTTGGGTTGGAGAGAACCTCAAAGACTAGCCTCCTGCTCAAGGCATGGTCACACCAAATTCAGATGAATTTTCCCAGAGGGTCTTGAAAACTCCAAGGATGGAAATTCCACATCCTCTGTGGGCAACCCATTTCAGTGCTTAATTATCCACATAGCATAAAAAGTTTATCCTTATCTCCATTTGGAACCTTGGCTATTTCAAGTAATTGGCACTGTCTCTGATGGGTCCAAATTTTTGGTAAGCTCCTCTTTAAAGTATAGGAAGCTGCTATTAGGTGACTATTCACTCCTCCCTTCCAGCTGTTGCTTTTCTAGTCTGAGCAATAGTGTACATGGTTACAGAAATCTTTTTAGTTGTTCATATGTTAAATTATTCTGCAGTCATTAAACTTGCTCCTTTTTCTGTTCCAGAGAGAGTAATGTCTGTGACATAAATCCTGTTCACTTCTTGTTTGCTATGGGGACAGCTGAGGTAAATGTTTGCATTCCTTTTATAAAAAAGGCAGTAGTGTTTGTTTTTTATATTACTTTGCATGAGGATAAGAAGAAATCGTGATAGGAACCTAATTAATTAATTTGAACTCATTTGCTAAGTATAGATTCATTAAACAAGATGATTTTTTAGAGCATAGAGCAGATAGAATTTCTGAGCTACCTTGGTTGCTGAGATGCTTGAGATTTTACAGATGGGAGAGGAAATATTATCTTGCTTTACAGTGTAGCCATCTGTAGAAATTAGCTAACATGTGTACCCTGTTAATCTTTGGAAATTTAGTATTAGTGACTTCTGATTCAGATCCAGTTTTCAATAGATACAAGCTAATTGTGTGGAGCTTGTATGCCACTACTAGTAAAACTCGTGTCAGCCTAGGAGATGTGATTAATTATCCATAGATTAAATAATTCACCATTTTATTTAAACATTTGCAGAATACCAGACATCTATTGCATAAGCTTGAAACATATTTTCTAAACTGTTCAGGGTAAAGTGGAATGCTGGGATCCTAGAACAAGAAATCGAGTTGGGCTGCTGGACTGTGCTTTAAGCAGTGTGACAGCAGACACAGAGTGAGTACAGGCTTCTGTTTCTTCAGAAGTTTTGCTTTTAGAAACAGATCCCACTTTGCATTCAAATGAATTGCCCATGGTCTTCTCTTCTCATTGCTAATGTGAATAAAGGGTGTTTTAGTCATAAAGGAGCCTCTTATTTATTGATCTGAATAGTAGTGGCTAATTATCTATGCAACCACAAGTTGGAAATGTAAACTGAAGCTTTTTGAAGTAATATTTCTGAATTATATCTGTAAATTAATTTATTCAATATTTTTAACATTTAAAAAATTATTTTCAGCCTTTATTGAAAGAATGTCTAACCATAAGCATTGTGTTTTGCAGGATAGATGGTTTACCATCTGTTTCAGCTTTGAAATTTGATGGTGCTTTGAATATGGCTGTTGGAACATCTACTGGGCAGGTAGACTTAACTTTAGCTACAACAATTTGTAGGAGATCCTGTTCTTGCAGTTGCTAATGCATGTCTACTGTACATTGAGTGCACTTACAGTAATGTAAATATATATTCAAGTATTTATAAGAGCAAAAATCATATGTGTAGAGTAGTAATAGTTATTCTTAAACTGAAAATTAGTCAAATGGTCTTGCTCTTCAGAACACTGTAGGAGCCACCTAAAATTGCCACAACCTACATACTATATAACTCCAAATTCTGCAGTTTTCTTATGACTTAAGAGTCGAGTATGTGGGAAATTTGCTGCTTTTTGAGGCTCTTCACAATAGCATTTCAATGCAATGATGCTCTCCTTTATCTTGATGGTGCCTATAGAAGGAGAGGTGATTGATCTAATCTTGGCTTCCCAGGTGCTGGGACAAATTTCGAGGTGGTTTAAAAAAATAATCCTCTCATCAATGCAAGAACCATGATGACTGAATGGGAGAGAAGGAGTTTCAAATCTAACGTGATGCCTTTTACCAAAGAATTGGTGCCTGGTTTGAATCTGTTGTGAAATGAACAGTGTGTGGCTCTGGGTCTCAGTGGGACACTCACAGAGATGTTCCACTTTAGGTACATGGTTTAGTGGTGGACCATGTAGTGTTAGGTTAATAGCTGGATTTAATAATCTTAAAGGTCTTTTCCAAGTTAAATGATTCTGTAATTGTCTTTCAGCTATTGTTTTTACTGTCATATCTTTAAATAAGAGATCATTTAGATTCATTTATTCATTGTTGCCATCATATTTGAAAAGTGTTGTATGTCTTTTTTCTGCCATCACCAGTCTGTTCATGAATTTAGAAGACTCTAGCTTGTTTGGTAGAAAGTAGATATGTAAGAGTTGTATTTGCAATAATGTTGGCATACATGTCAGGCAGGTTTTATTGGAGATTGCATTTTTTCCTCAAAATGATTGGTATTCACACTTTGCATGTGAATTAAGGTCTTTCTCAAGTTCCATAGGAAATTTTGGGGATAAAAATGCTGGTTTCTGGAAGGCATGGCCTGTACTCTATACCTTAACATAAATATACATTCTGTGATGTTGTACTGAGTGAGAGTGATACTCACTGAAAGAGAGTCTGAAAATTGAAATCTTGTAAAAACAGCACAAGAACCTGAAAATGAAATACTAGTAATTAAGAAATACTAAGAGCCTTGAAAACAGTTCATTTTTTTCAATAGAAATTGAAGAGACTTTAGATTGTGAGCTCTAAAATTTGCTCTTAATTTTTCTAGACTGAAGCGTGTTGAGGGTAAAATACACTGCCATAATAAACTGAGCTCACATAATGAGCTGTTTTCAGAATTTAAAATTATTTCTTTTCCATAAATACTGTCTGTGCATTTAAGTAAAAAAGTCTCCAGTTTAATTAAATCTTGAGTATGTGGTGTTCATGAATTCCTCTTGATCTTACAATATTGTGAGTTTAATCTGTCTCTTATTGTTCAAGGTTTTATTATATGATCTCCGGTCTAGCAATCCATTAATAGTCAAAGACCATCACTATGGGCTGCCTATTAAGTCAGTTCAGTTTCAGCATCAGTTGGATTTAATTATCTCTGCAGATTCTCGAATCATAAAAATGTGGAACAAAGATACAGTAAGTTTTTTATGTTGCTGTATTCATATTTTCTAATGTTTACTTTTGAAATGCAGTTTGAATAATAAAGCTGAAATTCAGTGTAGGAAGCTGGATTTTTAATGTGTCCTAATTTACATAGCATTTTGTCCTGTCTGACTAAATAAACTAACAACTGGGCAGTTGTTCAACAGTCTGTCAGGTAGAGAGATGCAGGGATTGTTTAGTTGTTCGTACATGTCTGCCTAAGATGCTTCTCTCAGAAAAAAGTTTTAAACATAAAAAGTAGTATCTTATCCCTTGCCCTGGTTTGTTTGTTTTTCACAATGTGCTTGAATACATCCATTTATTAGACAAAAGATAGTTAGTTATTCCAATTTTCTACTCAAAGAAGGGCTAGCTTGACAGGTAGATCACTTAGTTTATGACCTATTAAAATTGATGCTGATCATTTCCACAAAAAGCTATTTGGATATTGAACAGAGACTGTGCCTAGATCCAAGTAGCAGTGTGTAGTAATACATAAATGTATTAATGGTTTATGTTACAGTAGGCAACATCTTTATCCCTACCTTTTGCACCTCCCAGTGAAACTGAAATCTCTAGTTTGCAGAACGCTTTCTTTAGTTGTATTGGGCTGTTCTTTTTCTTCCCTTTCCATCAAGGGAGCTTGCACAAAATGTTATTGCATAGATTCATAGGGATACTAGTGTAACTGGGTTCAGTTTGAGGGGCTGTCTGTAACCATTGTATTCCTTATAAAATTACATGCTCCACCTATGCCTTTCTAGCTTTATAGTGAAACATACCAAGAGCAGTTGCAGTAGTTTAGAGGCACTTTTTTTCTTACCGTTTCAGGCATTCATTTCTCTTTTGTGCTTCTTCATAAACTTTCAACAGCCACTTTTATTTCTTCTGTGATTGTAAGCAGTTTTTTGTAAGCTCCTCTGCAGTTATTTTTTATTGTTTAAAAGAGTGAATAAATTATTGGTTATTATTTAAAACATCTGCAGTGGCCTCTCTCCCTTTTTCCTAGGTATATATGTTTCTTACATGGAGAATGAAACACTGTGAGGTTTGTCAGGTGGCCTCTGCAGTGAGAAAAGGGAGGGTTTCTTTCTGCTGGAAGGCAGAGATAGCTTTGGACTTTCTCCTAGAGTATGTTCCAGCTGGCTCCACCTCTCCCAGATGTTGGTTCCTGCCTATCTCTGGCTGGGAACCAACTGCAGAGGCAGACTGCAGGGTGGAGAGCATATGGCTTTGATACCAGAATAGCCCCATGCTGAGACGTGCCTTGGGGTGGGGAGCATGAGGCTTTTGTCTGCTAAGACCGGGGTGGGGGAGGACTCCTATTAATCACTGGGGAGAGACCAGAGGTGGGTGGGGTAACAGCATGTATCTGGGAGGGAAAGGAAGGGCCCAGAAAGGTAGGTGGGATTGCTGCAGGGAAAGAAAAAAGAGAAATGGGATCAAAATTTGCTCTGTTCCTGTCCCTCATTTAGAACCATGTGGGCATGTACTCTCATGCTTCAGGTTCTGTGGCCCACTTCTTAAGAGACTCTTCCTTTACTGGCTGTCTTGTGTGTTGGCTTGTAAGAGCACCTGTATTTTGTCTGGGTTTTTCAGACTCTCTTCCAATTCTCTTTTTTTTTGAGAATGTTGTTTCCTGCTTTTGCCTCCTTCTTAAATAACTTTTATAACTTCAATGCTTATCTAAGGTATATAGATACAACTGGATCCTTTTGCTACTTTTATATTTTGACCTCTTTGATACCGAGTCTATAAATCATAAAGTGCTGAGCCTAGATTTCATTTCATGTAGACATGAGGAGGGTGGAAGAGCTAAGTTCCAGAATCCAGTTCTACTCCCAGTCTGCCATTTCAGCTAATGATACTTGCCAAAATAAATGGTTTAAAATGAGCACATTCGGAGTTGAACAAAATGAGGTTTATACTGCCAATGAGCCAGGAACTTAGGGACCTCACCCTCCCTTTTGCATGAAATAAAGTAAATCTGAAATGTATATTTCCATCAGAGAAGTGTGAGCTGAGAAATGAGAAGTGCTGCTGTACGTTGCTGTGTCTTCAATAACCAGTAGGCTACATTTCCTTAAGAGATCAGATCAGTGACAAAATACAGGATTGAGTTCCTTCTGTTATGTTCGGATGCTTTAATAGCATTTCATTGTTCTGCAAAGTCTGTTCCATCTTTATTCTGACATTTTTTTAGCTTCTATAATGGCTGTTCTTACTGTTTAGATTTACTAAATTTAATTATATTGTTCAGAGTTCTTCATAATGTTTTTTCTTCCTACAATTTCAGGGGAAGATATTTACTTCAATGGAGCCAGAATATGATATCAATGATGTCTGCCTGTATCCAAATTCAGGTATGTTAGATGTGGTAATGCCTTAAGTTCCATAGGGGAAGCTTGTATTAACCCAAGCTGTAGTGGTTTTTTTCTGTTTGAATTTCTGACATGAATTGGGTCTACATTTTCTTATGGCAGAGCTAGGATAAAGTGATTGCTTGTCAATTAGTGTCATTGTTTCCTCTGCATCTGTATGAAAAGGGAGCCGCTTTGCAGTTAGCAGCTGGTTTACTGTCGGTTGAGTGATTGACCTCTTTTGCTCTTTCAAATATCTCAGGTGTTTTCATTTCTTAAGAATTTTGGCCTTTTGTCTTGGCTAAGTCCCAGATGAGTGAGAGCTTGCTTTCTAAAGCTAGGAGAAAAATTTTGATCTTTCCGTGTTTTAAATATAGCACTTACTGTGCTTTCCCGGAAACTGAATGCTTTGGGTTGAAGTGTAGATTTGTAAGTGCACAGATTTGCATGCTTTTTGTGACTTGTTTTCAAATTTGTTATTTCATAATGTTATGTTTAGAGGTCAAAACTGAGAGTCATTTTTAACTAAAGTTGCCAGATCCTATCTTATGAGTAAAAATATTTTACAAAATAGTGGTTGTATGTGCACGTGTGCTTTGGTTGTACCTCAGAGTGCAACTGGCCTTAATTTTCCCTATCTGATCTGAGTTGCTTAGTTGTTAATTACTATGTGACACCTACTGCATTTTTAGAAAGCAGTACTGAAAAAGACGGAATAAAAACTGGGGCCACTAAGATGGCACAGAGTAAAACTTTTGATCCAGAGAATACCTGTGTTGCAAACTCTGCTGTTATATTGATTTTAGAGAAAGGTTGCAGTCAAGACAAAGTGACTTGGACTTTCATTCATACTAGCAGCTCAAATTCAAGATTGTAGATAAGTGAGTTTGAGATTTCTAATGAGATAAAACTTATATTGTCTTTTCTGCCAACTTCAGTTAAGAATGGGGATTGGGTTGTTTTGTGAGGTTTGTATTTGGTGGTTTGTTTGTTTGTTTTTGTAAGATAAGCATGTAAATACTAATCCCTGCTGAGGTGGTGAACATTTTTGACCTTATGCAGCAGCAAAACTGGAATAGTCTGCAGGACTTTGCTAATAAAAATACTAACTCGCTTTCATTTTGCTCAGGTTTATCCCCCTCTGAAACAGAGTGGTGGCACTACTTAGGAATTGGGCTAAGGTTTTTTAAGCTTTCAGAAAGACATTGGTACCATATTTATTTTTATTCTATCTTTTTCCCCAAATTAAAGTGCCAGAAATAATGTAAGGAAAAAATTTAAGCCTGCCAAAACAATGAAGGACTTTATGGTATGGCACTGAGAGCACATCCCATGTGCCCTGGTTGCATGTATGAGTTCTTCGGGTCTGTTTGAGAACAGCTGTGTGGTAACAGTGTGGACTGTGCAAGATGCAGGTAGACAAACCTACATCCATAGTGGATACAGAGGAAGGACATTAGAGTGAATTATCTTTAGCTTTTCATATGGATTTCACCTTTGAGCTTATTGATTTGATCCAAAAGAGAACCTGGGAGTGAATTAACATCCATGAAGCATTGATAGTGAAGGGTTCATGACAAGGAGTGAAACAGAAGTTTAACTATGTAGAATCTTAGCCTAATTAGGTTGGAAGGTACCTCTGGGGGTCGTGTATTTCCTGCTCAAAGCCAGACTGAATTTGAAGTTAGATCCAACTTCAGTCTAATCAGGTTGCTCAGGTCATAGTCAGTCGAGTTTGTATGTCTACAAGAATGGACATTACTCAACTATGGATGCTCTGTAGCCTCTGTGGTATGTAGACATGCTGTCTCAAATGCTTTTGCAGGAATGATTTTCGTGAGACTCTGCAGGAAGAATCTTTTAATGTACACAAATAATTGAATGCATGTATCTCCCTAATGCTGCTTTTTGGACATTACTTCTTCATGTGTCTGTGACCTAGATTGTCCATTCCAGTCCTCTTTCTCATTATACCCTGTGTCCTCCTTAAGTTAGTTCTGCTTTTCTTCTTGTTTCTTTGACTGTGAGAGGTTGATAGCTTTTGGTAAGAACTGTTGTGGGATGGAAACTAGGTTGTATTTGTATAATCATATGGAGACAGAGGGGGAAAACTAGAAGGTATTGCAGTGGAGATGAAAAGATTTAAGGTAAGAGGAGGTGCATTGCATGCTTGTAATAAATTCTGTTACTCCAGAATTTAAGATGGCCAGCACCACCTCACGCTTACTCAGAATTTAAAGAATAATAATGATTGAACATCTGAAAATAAGGAAATGCTTTACAGAATAGGAGCTTGCAGTTGTGGAAAGCTGGAAATATAGTATTGTCTAAGTACCAGTACGGCTATGGCTCTGCTGTCATTGGTGACTCAGCATTCTTAGAGCACCGTTGGATGTTCATGAAGCCAGCATGGCACAGGAAACACGAGATCTTTGCCTGGCTTATGTTTTAGCACTTCATCTGAAAGTGCTGCTCAGAAATCCCATGCTCTGGTCTCGCCCTTATGAAATAGTTTTAACACTGCAATGTCACAATTATTTCAAATAAAAATAAAAAAAATAATTGAAGTGATAGATGTAAGGACTTTGACATGGTCCCCTACAGTATCCTTCTCTCTGAATTAGGTAAGTATTTGATGGGTGGACTGTTTGGTGGATGAGGGTAGTGGCTGTCAACAGCTCAATGCCCAGAGGGTTCTGTGATTTATGGTAAACTGGTTCAGTTTAATGTGAGTTATTCTTTTTCAAGAGTTTTATGGAAGTTTTGTTGTAGTTGGGTTTTTAAAATTAAATTGTTTTACCAACCAGCTGCAATATTACTACCTCTGATGGGAAGCAAACCCTTGTGTGTCTTTGAACTACAGGATGACAAACTTTAGTGGGTCTCCTAAACTAGCTATGAATCTTTCCTCTGATCACACATGCACAGAGTACGACTGGGGAAAAAATGATTTGCCACTTGCTGACTAGCCTTGACTCATCTTCAGTTAAATTGTGTAATATAAATGAAACTTAACAGCATCCTCATTGTATGGAAATCTGTACCTTTTGTTTCAGTTATTGAAAAATACTACAATTTTGCTTTTTCTAAAAATGCTTCTCCCATTTACTACAGCTTCATAGTCCTGTTTTTGTTCCTTTAAATTGATTATGTTGTTTTGCAGGCCACTTTCCAAAGATGGTCTTACTAAAATTTCTTCTCTTAAAAAAAAAGTTCTAATTTATTTCCCTTTTAAAACCAGGCTGCTGTGAAGTTTCTTAGGGTGTGGTGTCTCTTCCCATAAAAATTGGTTAAAATTAACAAGCTGAAACAATGAAAATGTGTGGAGTAGACTTCTCCTTTCACAGAGCTGTTCCTTTCTTTTATTCCCTCTGTAGTATAAACCTGCCCATGTACTGTTCTGAAGTCTGTTCTTCCCTCCTTTAATGTGTTAGTGGAAGACTCTCAAAGAGGAGGTTTTCTCTTGACTGTCATCTTTGAAGCACCTGTAGAATTAATTTCTGTCCTTTTTTTCTCTAGGGATTCGTATTCAGTCAGTGGAGAAATGCTTTGTCTCCTGAAACAGTAGTGAGCCTGCTGATATGTTAAGGGAGCATGTAATCTGTGCACTGCACTATAGTGCTGTGTATATATATACATATACTATAAATTTTTGCTTTTTCCTGAAATTGCCTGCAAACCTTTCCAGCTATGCTTTTTTAGCCTTAGTTTGCTGACTAAGCTTTCACAAATTTCTTGCTTTGCCAGGAAAGCAAGCTCCTTTTTTTCTGATATTATAAGTCCAGCTGCATTGTGTGTTTTTAATAAAAGGATTAAGTAGGAAGGATTACTCCACCCATGTTAATTGCGTTCCTCTAGTTGGGTGTAAATTATATTTCTGCCCTCTGGGTATGTAGTGATTGACCCAATTATTCAGAGTCTCAGTGGCATATGTTACAGTACTTTTAGATCAGAATGTTATCTAACTTGATTGCTCCTTTCTTCTTCATATAACATCTCTTGTAGGACGTGGTGATCAGCTACATTTGAAAGACAAAATTAAGATAAATACCTGCTACATATCCTTATATATATCCATATATGTTATGTAGAAGGAAATTGAGAGTTTCTCATTTTGAACTTAACATGAAGTCTTGTGACAGTTGGATCTTTTCCATAGATTTTAATATTTCTATGGTAGTTTTTTATATTCAGAGTATTTAAAACCCTTACTCATGGTGTTTCTTAGGTATATTCAGGGAGATTTCAAATTTTACATTTGCCCTGGGTGGCTAATATCATCATTACTAGTGTGTTGATTTACAACTTTGTTTAGACTGTATTTGTGTATTTAAAAACAAAACAACAAACCAAACCTTCCTTCTTTATTAATAATACAAGTTTATGCCCAGGGTAGGTTTTAAGTACAATGCTAACTGGCATTGTTCTAAACAGTATTATGGGATGAAATTGACAGCCTGTGGTTGTCAGGATTGTTGTTTGTTGATTGAAGTGGTGCTGAACAGTTAAAATAGAGAACAAAAGAGGATCATAGAATCCTTTGGGTTAAAAAGGACCTTTACAAATCACTTAGTCCAGCTCCCCAGCAGTGAACAGAGACATCTTCAACTAGATAACTTGACCTTGAATGTTTCCAAGTTCCCCTGGATGGCATCCCACCCCTAATGTATACCAGTCTCACCACCCAGCTTGGTATTATCTGCAAACTTGCTGACAGTGCATTCAATCCCACTGTCTGTATCACTGATGAAGATACTAAACTGTACTGGTCCTAATATGGACCCCTGAGGGACACCACTTGTCACCAATCTCCATCTGGGCATCAAGCTGTTGACAACCACTACCCTCTAGATGCAACCATCCAACCAGTTGCTTGTCCACCAAACAGTTCAGCATCTCATCAGGGATGAATATGTAGGAAACTAAGCTTTGTTAATTGTGCTGCTATCAGACCTTTCTTTCCTTAGCCTTTGATGCAACAATTTATGATGGGTCCCAATTAGCTGTTCCATTGCAAGACAATAATGCATACTGTATTGTAGCTACAGGTAATGTAATTTCAACCACCCTCCTCCCCTACACCGTGAAGAGTTATTTCCCCTACAGAAGCACAAGTTGGCATTATCCTTTTTTTTGTGTGTGTTTTTTTGGTGGTGTTTTTTGGTTGGTTGGTTTGGTGTGTTTTTGTTGTTGTGCTAGTTAATTTTCTATTTTTCCTTTTCCTGGGGAGGTGTTTGAAGTCTGATGTACAAATCTATTTCAAGTGAATTAAGTGCCTCAAGAATATATATGTGTGTGTATATATATTAAAAAGGACTATTTATAATCTTCTTGTGAACAATATTTTTAAATATGAAAATCTCTTTTTAGGAATGCTAATGACTGCCAATGAAGCCCCTAAAATGAATATCTATTATATACCAGTAAGTAAGGAAAATTGTTGCTGATGCTGCTCTTTTAAAACTCATTTGTTTGGTGCCATTCAGGTATTATGTTTGAAAATTACTTCTGAAATTCACATCTACAGTCTCAGACTATTCATGATAAAGTAAATTTAAGCTAACCATAATTTAATAATGTAACATACTGACTTACTGAAAAAACCAGCCTGTAATTTGTCTTTTCCTACAGATTCCAGAACTGGCTAGTGGCAGTAGGAAATTCAATTTTTGCTGGGAAAAGTACGTTATTTGATAGCAGATCAGAAAAGAATTCATAGATAGCTTATTTTCAAGATAATTTTGCTTCTTGTCTGACAAAGAAATGTTGCTCTGAGGCTCTTGGCTATAACTTCTGTTCAATGCCCTACCTGAAGTGCTGCTTTTCACTTGAAATGCTCTACACTTGAAAGACTTAACCTTAGATTAACTGTATGTTGCATCTCTGCAGCTTTGTTATATGGAGACTTAACAGGAAGGTTTTAGGGAATGGTACAGAAAACTACACCTGCACTTGACTCCTGTTTTGGGTTTGATTTTATAGGGATTTTACAGGAATTGGTTGGCCTTTGCTTAGTAGGGTAAATACTAGGCTGTATATACGTAAATGTTACATGCAGGGTAGCTGACCAGACTCTAAAAATGATCACACTTTTTCTTGAGTCATTTTATTCACGTTCTGCATGAGCTATAAAATTTGTTAATATTGAAATATACTTTTAACTGTTTTTTAATTCAGACAAGAAGTCTTCATTCAAATAATCATTTTTTTTAGGTCAATTTTAATTTAATTTCTTCTGTTTTATTTCTGGGTTGTGTCCATGTTGTGGTCACACAAACCTCCCGCTGCAAATGATCTTGACTTGAAGATGGACATTCATCAGTTGGCATTTTTCTTTGTGGAATAGACACTACATACTTATGTGTTCCTGTTTAAACACATTATACCCCTCAAACAGTTCTGTAATCTGGTTATATTTACATGTATCATTAGATTTCTGTATTTTAAAACAGTTAAAAATACAGGAATTACCTGTTTCTCTAACTCAGCTCTAACCAACTTACCTTCTGTTAACCAGAGCTGTTGCATGATAACAAAGGGCAGGGGGACAACAAATGTTTTTGTATTTAAGACAGTATTAGCTGTAATTGGAAGCTGAGCACTTTGTTTCTGTTTCCCTTGTCCTTTGTAAGGTTTAGAGAGTAGCTCTCCAAGCATTCTTTTAACTATCATCTTTTTAATTAATGGATTGGGGAAGACAATCTCCCATATTTTCAGAGTCTGCGTGTTTAAAACTTGAATGGACTAGTTAGTCAGATGGAAAAAGCATTCCTTCTGTCATGAAGGGTAAGGTTCAACTTCTCTCTGTAAATTGTGCACTGAGGGGTATTTTTATGCAGGTGTGTGTGTTATATGAACTTTACAGCTATAGTACATTAGAGGTGCATATCCAACATTGCCTCTTAGCAGAAACAATATTTCATTGTCTTGATTGTCACCAGCAATGGATGTTTGTTAGAACTTGTTCTAGCCAGTATTATTTTAAGTATTCTTGCATGTACTGTAAATGAAAATGTAAAAATATGTATTTTTCTACTCTTTCAAAAATCTCATTCTTGTAGAATCCTCTGTCAATACTGAATTCATATTTCTGAAGTCAGATAAGTAATTTTTAGTTAAGGAATAGAAGCACTCTTTATTAGATCTCAGGTCACACTTAGCAGACAGTGTTAACAAAGCTAAATATTGACTAATGCTATCTAGTATTTTTGTAGCACACAGGCTATTCAAATGAAAATTAACACAAATCTTGTCTTAAACCATCTTCCTTTGTCACTGTTCTCCAAGTATTAGTACCTGAGTCTGCCTTAACTTCTTTGGATCTTACCTTTTTGAGTTTTACATTCACAGTGACACGAGTATACAGATGAGCCCAAATCATGAATGTTAAAGCATGAATTGAAATATATTTTTGAAATGCTGTTCAGTATAAGAAAATTTAAAATTTGATTCAAAGGCTACTTCCCACATAAAATTTGCTTTTTGAATAAGCTAAGCTTCTCCAGTTCATGTCAATGGCTTTGAGTTTGAAGGCTGCTGAAGATATCTTAAAATAACAGCATGACTTGTTTCAGTCAACAGTTTGTAGTTAATTTCAAACTGTGGAATGCTTATTTTAGACAATAGAAAATTTAAAGGTAAATAGGAAGGTAATATAAAGAAATATGTGAAGTATATAACACAAAGTAATAATCATATACAAAATAATGTATAATATAAAGAGAAATGTCAAGTATAGAAGAGTAATACAAAAGAAAATAGAAAAGACATTAGAAAAGTGAGTAGAAGTTGCTTTGAAATGGGAGCAGAAGTCTGACACTCTAGTAACTGGCTTTTTTACCTGGTTTGCCTTTTCACAGGCAAAACTGATGGGGCTGGCACAGATATTGTTGTATAATTAAGGAATTTCTTACTGCATTTCCTAAAAATTGAGCATATAGCTCAATAATTCTGTTTTGGTTTACTGTTCTAGGTTTTTATCTCATTTTTTAAATGAAGAGAATGTAAACGGAGAAGTCATGTCAGCCTTAAACTGCTCCAGGGCATTTGTTATTAAGGAAAACTAATGTTATTAATGTGTTCATGTTACCGTTTTATTCCTTGATCTTTTGGGATAGTTACTTGAGCTCAGAAATGCACACCTGTACTTTGATTTCTGTGTCAGTACATTAAGACGTGGGGTTTTTTCCATCCTTGGAACATTGAGTAATTTCCTTGCATAGGCAAAGAAGAGTTTGGTTGCATGTGTCTTTGGAGCAAAACTTTAAAGAGCAAGCAGTTTGCTGTATTACCTGATCTTTGTCTCATCTTCTGGCTTTTTTCCAAGTAGAAAGATTTACTGTTTTTCCAATGAATAGCTTCATTTTGTGTTTTGTTTATTTACATTGAGATAAATCCGAATACGATTTAAAATGTCTCCTCTGTTTCTGAGATGTTGACAAGAACGGAATTGTAATTCTTCAGTTCCACAACAGAATAAATGCCTGGGGAAAATGCTACTACTATAAAGGACAGTTGTGTGTCAGAGTTCTTGGAAGTACTTTTGTGCAAATAGAATCCATTTGATTGCCCTAGCCCATTTGCCCTGTAGTGCTTGTAATTACTCTTTTCTAAGTCTTCATTGGAAAGCTATGAGAAATTACTATGGCTATGGTAAAGGAGGGTACTTAAAGTATCAAATGTATGGTGCTATGTGCTAGCCCTCTGGTTGCAACATAAGAAAAAGAATCTTCAGAAAAAGAGATGCACAGAAGTTGGAGTCCTGTAGAGCAGGAGTGCATATATACACAGATGAGTGCAGACAGACCCAGCATCCTCTATCCTTGATTGAAGTTGGCCAGACAGTGTAGGACTGTGCCCAGCCTAATATACTCTGCCTCTCAGCAGGTTTTATTAGTGTGGGCACAGTGCTGTGCTAACACAGCTACAGGACTTGTGAACTAGAGCTGGCTTGGGTCCGGCCGGCTTTGGAGTACGGTCTGGCTGAGCTCATGTCTGACTGTATTATCTGTGTACGTGTGCCCATTCTCTCCATTGTTGATGCCAAAGCTAAATTTCCTTTGCAAAACCAAAAAATGACTGTCTCTTGAACTTTAGGTTTATAAGAGATTTGACAATGGGTATCATACTGTTGTCTGTAAATGGAATAGAATGCATCAGCTTTTCCTGCAGGGTTTTCAATAACACAGGAAAGCCATTTGAGACTAGCAACAGCTGAAAGAATTGTGTTCCTTGAAAAAAATCACTGCAATGATTTCTTTTGCATGCAAAGGTGTTAGTAGATGGAAAAGAAAGTGATTTTTTGGTTTACTAGAAAGGACAGGCTTTTAAATGACAAAGATATGCCTTGTGCAGAGAGTAAGTAAGTAAAAGCCAAATTGAATCGTGACCATTAAAATGAAATGTTTGTTTTACATAGGTAACATCTTGAGTGGCTTCGCTTGGGGAGACTTTGTTTTTGTTTTATTTTGTTAGGCTTTAATGAGAGTAAGTGCCTCTGACTGGAATTAGGCTGTTTGCCAATAGTTTATTAGTTAACTTGCAGTTTATGCAAACATTTGGAACTTCTTGCCAGCTGGCTTCCTAGTACATCACTTTGATGTGTGCCTTGGGAAGGTTGAAATGAAAGTTGTGTGTGCCTTGGGATACTTTTCAGACTACTGACTCAGAAATGTAAGTTGAGTCAATAGTGCAACTAGGTCCTGGCCAAAGAAATGAAGAGAGGAAGAAGCTCCACTGACACATGGTGGTCCACTGGCCCGGAATCAAAGATGAGCCACATTCTTTTAAGCTTAATTGACCATGGCCTTTACTTTCCAGGTTGTACAGAAAAACTCCTACATGTTAGCTCCTGGATGCTCTAGGTGGAAAGCAAGGGTCATAGGAGTTACTTATTCTGAGTGTTCACTACTGGTTGCATGAACGTGTTTGATCTTAGCACAGACACTTCAGATCAGTCCAGTATCCTTTACTGGACTTGAAACTTTGGGCTCCATATATATTCTGAAACTGAAACTTGCTCTGTTCATTAGTCTGTTAAAAGAAGAGAGCAATTAAGCATGTAATTAATTGTGTAATATTCCGTGTTCTGGATTTTTTTACTTTCCTGCAGTCTTGGCAGAAAACTCCCTCTTGAGGCTGGAAGCAATGTACTTTTGGTGTAGAGAAGATATTAAGCTCTTTAAGAAAAAATAAATCCTGGAGCGTCTCTGGCTTATTTTCAGGTGGTTTTGGAAAATCATCTGATATCCTAGTGTTCTCCTAGTTCAGGATTGTTGGAGTTATAAACTGGAAATGTTTCAAGGGCAAGTATTCCTTGCCTGTTCAATGATTCAGTTTCTCCAAGAATATCTTTATAATGGGTCTGGTTTCTAATACAATACTCACTTTGGATATGTGGATCTCTTGCTTGCAAGAAGTATTTGTGAATTTTGTTCTCTTCAAACTGGGTCTTTTCAGCTAAACCAGCCATTCCTAGTACTTTCCTTTGATGCATGCTATTTTAAGGTATTTTGTTTCTCAGGTTTCTTTAGGTCCTCTACTTGCCCATTTCGTTACTCTTTATCACCATCTTTTTGTTTCGAATATACCTCTAAAATGCTAATTTTTAAAAATATGTATGTTTGTTTCTTAGGTTTAGGGAAAATGTTTTAGGAAGACTATAGAAAAGGTACTTTTTTCCTTAGTAGTTAATCCTGAAATAACATAATCACAGGTCAAGGCACCAAATTCTACTAGCTTCTATGTTTTCGTTTAATGCACTGGATATTTGATGAAACAAATCTGTAGAGGGAGTCTTGTACTGAAGGAAATACAAGTGAAGGCAGGTTTTTAAAACCTTAGTTTACCCCTTTTATTTCTTTCCTGATACTAGTTTGGAATAGTTCTGGATTGTGAATTAGAGGTGAACATGCTTTGGTTTGATTGTGTGCTTCCAGGTTAGCTCCTTTTAGACCTACTTGTGACTGAATTGGCCAAAGAGTTGTGTTCACTTCACTTAGAGACAGAAGAAGATTTATCTGAAATAGGCTAGTATTTTCTGTCAATCTGGTGACAGAAAATAGTTCTTTACAGGGGTTTGTGATCATCAGGTACCTATCCTTAATGGTCTGTTGTTTTTCACTTTAAAAGATGAGGGAGGTTTCTCATGTGTGGCACGTTGCACACTTGCCTCTATGGTTGTAGCCTTTCAGAACAATTCTGTCACTCCAAGACTTAGTTTCTCATTCTTTCATCATTTTGGGATCTTCAGATTGTCTTTTTTCTCTATTGTGTTTTTGTATCATGGAGATACAATTAGAAAAGAACCCACCTATCCACACTTTGTACTTCATGCCCTGAAGGCCAATGTTCTGTATAGTCAACTGTCGCTCAAATGGTTTGTGGGTGCCGTTGGAGTTACAGCAGGATCTTCTGAGCTGATTTTTGGCTTCTACAGGGCTATGAAAGAAGTGATGCAATTCTTTTTATATTTGTGGCTGGCATTTTGACACTAATAGAGCAGATTAAGACTAGATTGGAGATTTTAATTTCTTATAGGATGTTTTTATGTCTTCTGATTGTCAGTAATCCAGTCATTCTGGATTAATGCTGCCTCAACTGTTTTCCTGAAGATCATATGATGAGACTGTATTTTTTAGAAGGCAGTTGTTCATCTCCTTCAATTACAGCCCTTACCTAACAAGTTTTGGGCAAAGTGAAAAGCAGCAATTAAACCTGAATTTTGTACTAAGATTTTTTTTAATTCTGAAATAATATATAGTATATAAAAAATTTCCTTCCCTGGGAACAGTGTTATAAAATAAAAATACAGTAGATACAACATAGAATGGGAAATACTGGTCTTAACCTTAGTTTGCTCATTTTGTCAACTGTGATATGACTGGAAAGCAGGATTGTTATGAAGTACCATATTACAGTTGTGCTTTGGGGCTGCCAAGTGCTAAAAGAACAAAACTTAATACAAAGACACTTGAGTGCATCTTTGGCCTTTAACCTATTTCTGAGTTCTGATATATCAGTCTTATTTATAACTGTGTTTTCCATCCAGAGCAGTCTAATCCTTTACACAGAAAATTGTGCAAACAATACAAAATGAATGCCTGGTGAATGATCCATTACCTATCTCACAGTATTTACAAGCATAGGAAAAAAGTTGTTTATCTTCACAAACAGAAATGTGAGCTTCCTACTTTTAACCTAAACGCTTTCAAATTGAAAAATAACATGCTGGGCTTATTCCCAACAAAGGATATCCTTCATTTCCCATTCACTGACTGAGAGACACTGTGCCACTTAACACACAGATATAGAAGGAAAGCACCAACGTGTGATAATCAGGAAACAATTTTTGATCTTCCTGTAAAACTCATTTCAGATAGTTTTTGATGCTCATGATGTAATAGTTCAACATAATGTATAGGTGATGAATATGTATTATCCCTGTTTACTGCTGGTTTGGGTGATAGTATGGTAGGAAAGACTTCATTTATTTTTTAATAGAGAGCAGCATACTGTTGAGTTCATACTTCCTTATAGTTTATATCATATCCTTCATAGAGCAAAGGCAAAAACTCCTAAAAGCAGTTTTACTGAATTATATCAGGTGATTGCTCTGCTAGTTAGACTCAGGATTTTTAGTGTTGTGACTTGTTTCTTGGGCAACTGGTAGTATGGGACCCTCTATTCGTGAGATACTATTTTAAGAGGACAAGTTTTGAGGGAGAACTGTGCTCCTCTTTTCAAGTGGTAGAGAATTTAAACCTTGAGTAACTAGAAGATTTTTTTTTTAAGTTGCACTTTTTCCTTCCTTTGGGCCATCTGTGTTTCACCTGTTTTCTGAGAATTTAAAGATGCAGTTCAGCTTCACTTAAGGAAGAGAGAAGCAGTGGCAGACAACGAAAAGATCTAATTGCTGTAATGAATTTTTGTATTATACTATGGTCTGACAGCATGTAGTAAGAATTAGTGTCTTTTAGCTTTTGGATCAGAAAAGACAAAGCATAAGAATTTTCTTTATGATCATTTCAACTGAGTCTTTATTATATTTGAAAACAAAGGCAAGTACTTTGTGGCTTACTGTGCTGCACTCAGTAATGAATCGAATGTGATGTGAGTTACAAGTGTTTTGTACAAAAATTGTTACAAAGTTGTTAGCATTTAAAATTGCTACAAACCTGAGAGATCAAATACGTGAATGCTTTCAAATATGGTGAAAGCAGCAGACTCCTTACTCCTAATGCCATGGCTGGTAAATTGCAGATGACTTGTGGGAAGTGTTGCCTTTTCTTCCTGTCTTGTGAGGGTGAGAACTATTCTGTTAAGCTTATTCACAATTTTAAGGAGGAACTTTCTTTGCTGAAAAAATATTTGCTATTGCTGTCATTGAGGGCAATTTCTTCCCTGCTTTGAGCAACAGTACAGTTGCCTTTTTCTAGAGATGGTGGCTTCACCAAGAAGACACTCAAAATGAGATCAGACCTGTGACTGGTTATCTGACTGTAGTACTGGTCAGGTCACAGAATATAAGATTAAAAATCAAGCCAAACCAACGAAACAACAACAAAACCCCCACAAACAGACAAACAAAAAAAATCCCCACAAGCAAGAAAACTCAACCAAATAAACCTCCAACAACCCACTATAGAACCAAATGTTTTAGGAGTAGAAAAGGCAGTACTTAATCTGATAACTACCAGGGCAGAAAGATTTACTATCTCATTCCTAGAAGATATGTGCAAGTTCCTGCAGCAGTTTTTGTTTAACACTGGGAAGATCTTAAAAGCAACATTTCCTCTAACATGCTCTCTAAGGAGTAAAACCTCCAAATGGTTGATTTGGCAGCTTCCATACTGAAAGGTAGGAAAACCAACCTCTCAGATTAATGAATCTGCCAAAAATGTCTGGATGTGCTGGAGTTATGGTGAGAGAAAGAGCCAATTCATTGTATAGTTCAATGAAATTTATGAGCATGTGGGCTGAAAACCAAATGCAGTACTGTTGTCAGTATGGTGAAAAGGAAAGATGTGCTGTTCAGTCTCTTTTGGTCATAGCTATACTCCAGTGAGCTACTTGGGGGCCATGAAAGCGTCAAATCTACATCGTATGATGTAGGGTGAATGAAAGCATGAAATTACCAAGGAGAATACATGGGAGATTTGTTGGGAGTTTATTCCCAAAGCCCATTTAACTCAGAGAATTAAAGAATTTTATTTAGTACATTAAATGCAATTACTTGTGAAGTTAAGTGTGCAGTTGGAGTTGATTGTAGAATGTTTATAAGGAGAAAGTAGATTAGAATGTCAGAATGAAATTCAAAATCACCGATTGTTTGGAGCTGGTTGGTTGCTAATGGAAACATTGTATTTAGAAATGTAACAAGGTAATGTGATCCTGTGGTTCTTTTCTAATGCAAGTTAATCTCCTGGGCTCTCTGAAGCTCTTGGGCTGGGTATGACTGAAGCCCAAAAGCACAGAAGCAAGAATGGAGAGCAATAGCTTTTCATGTCTGTGAGCTAGAAATAATCCATCTCATTTTTGAGAGTTACCAATTGTAGTTGATGTAACCTTGACTGTTAATGAGGTGTATAACAAGGTCTTCCTTCTCTTGCCTATTCAGTGCTTATAGATGGAAACTTTTCAAAGTTACTACATATTGAGATCTAATTCTTAAAAACTAGAGAACAAAACATTGAAAATAGTACTCTTAAAATGAATAGTAATTAATTACTCATGTAATTGCATTAATTAAACTTGGCTACGCAATTAGGGAGCTAATTATGTTTAAAATACAATTGCACATTTCAATCACTGCCCACACCCTGGGGATCACCCATTTTTTTATCTCCTTCCTCATTAGACCTCCTGTAATCTCCTTCTGCTCTTAAATGGAGTGATAAAAGCTGAGAATATGTATGCATAGATGTGTATTTTTCTCCAGCAAATGTAATGCTAAAAGTTTAAAATGCTTTATATTGTGCCATTTGATTTTAAAAAATACTACATTTCATTATTATCCACATTCTTTGTCTCCTCCAAAGAATTATTTTTGTCTCTTACAGGTAAATATGTACATCAGGTCATTGAGTTGTATGTATAAAATATATTTAAAGAAGTTAGAAAAGAGTCTCTTTTCAAGTGCTTTAAGTTTGGATTGATTTTCTTTTTAGGTAGGAACAGAGAAATGGAGGGATTTCCTTGGATCATGGTGTGCAGACCCATCTTATCACAAGCAATCAGATTGTATAATATTTTCCATGAATATGCTGCATTTCATCTGAAAATTAATTTTCTTCCTCATGATCTCCATTACAAGGCTTTTCAATAGTCACATTCCTCTTAGCTGACTTCTCTAATTTACAGTGTCATTGTGATAACTTTGCATGTAATTATTCTTGTGCAAGCATTACTGTTTCAGAATTCATCCTAGCAGACTTTCATTGTACTTGCTACAATCTGCATTTGCATATCCTGAATATGGTTGCCTGAACATGGAGTTGCACAAGACATCTCTACTGCACCATCATTCCTATCCTATACTAATACAGTGGCCTTATGTGACTATTTTAATGTCTTACAATCAGTTGGTATAATTTTTTCCTATTCTGTTCTCTTCATCTATGTATTTCATACAGTTTCCAGCACCTTCATTTTCAGAGTTTTTTGCCCTGAGAGGTTTTGAACCTTCTTGTGTGACAGTTTAGCATTGGCATTTTCCTGCTGTATGTGGCTGTCATTACTGAAATTATTTAATAGGATAGTGCTCTTATCTTTGTAATTTTCCACAATACACTGTAACCAGAGCTCTGTTGAAGGACTTAAAAATAAGCAATTTTTGTTGTAATCAGCATTATTCCAGTAGTATGGCGGTGAATGGTTTAACTAGTACGTTTTTGCTACCTGGTAAAGATCTAACTTAAAATCCATAGAAAGTACCATGACAAACAGTTGGAAGATTTTTCTGAGAGAAGGTTCTGCTTCCAAAATACATTATGAAAGAGCAGTGATGTGATGTGTTTTGTGAAACTGCAGTTTTTGTGAAACTGCATGTTGCTGTCTTGTACGGCCACAGCAGCTAGTACTTCTGCTTTCCAAAGCCTCTGGAAGTGGTTTGTTGAGTGATGTCCACATATATTAACTTATTCTTCTGGAGGGAATTCAGGCAATGTAAACTTTGTGAATTCTAGTTAATTATTTTCAAATCTGATTTGTGCTGTCTGTTAATATTTTTTCATATTTTTGATTGCTTAAAATACATCAGTGAAGGTTGGGAGGAATTTCTGCTGGTTGAGCCTTAGTATATTTTGTCATATTATTTACACCTAAAAAGTTTATCATGTATGAAATCTTCCAGCCACTTACCTGTTTTTCAGTATGTTCAATTATGGAACCTGTTTTGCCTCTCTGAGAAGAGCAACTGTTTAGTTCATTCATGTAGAATTGGTCTCTGAAACCTTCAAACAGATACTTTGCTAACAATAAAATAGCAAAAATCCTGGTTCAGGCACTGTTGGTGATGATGATGCCTGGTTTTCCTATCAAAGAAATTTTTGAGTAAAAGCCAAGTGTGCTCAAAACCTGTCTGGATGCGCTTCTGTGTGACCTGGTCTAGGGAATCCTGCTGTGGCAGGGGGGTTGGACTAGATGATCTTTCGAGGTCCCTTCCAACTCCTAATATTCTGTGATTCTATGATTTAATAATGATTTTCCCATTAGCTGTGTGTACCTTTCTTAAACTTGTGGAGAAACCTATTTGGTCTGTCATATATATTGTAAAAATGAGATCTGTCAGTTTAGTTGCATGTGATTACCTACCTCAGTAACATCTTTGTATTCTTGATGTCAATTCCAGTGTATTTTTCCTCCCTTAGATGTGGTAGGATTTTACATACCCAAGTATAGTAATGAGCCTGCCCAGACTCCACAGGTTTCTGACTGTTCTTCTGGTGTTGGTGGGGATTGCACACCAGGCTGAGATGGTGCTAGGTGGCAGGAGCTCCAAGGGGTCCCGTCTGTCCTGCTGCATGCCTGCTGTATGGAAACCCTTTAACTGGTGGGTTTCTTCACCTACTCTCCTCATCCTTGGTGTCCCAGTGTGCACCAGCCCTCTCAACTGTTGCATTTGTACCTGGGCACAGAAGTGGCAGAGCCCCCTGTTTCAAAGTGCTCTCAGCATCATCCTGGCTTGTCTGTTGGTTGACAGTGGATGACAGAGGAGCATTAAACTCTGCAGTTAAAGTACACTGGCAATTCTCTGAAGAATTACTACTGCAAGAGAAGGATGTTTCTTATTTGTTTTGTCATTGTGGCTGGTATTGTTTGCCTTTTCTATTTTCAGATTTCTTCCTAAGCTTTAAAAAATGTAGCATTTTACTACACAAAATGAAGCTCTTAAAAGTGTCCTAGAATAGGTAGGCAAGTGGTTTCAGTAAGGTGGGAGAGAGGGAAATAAGGCAATAAAACATATGCAGACATCTCTGTAGGGTTTTCCTTTTGTCAGTTTACATGTGAAATTTGAATAATGGTTGGACTTTCTATTTTTTCCTGGTATTCTGCCACTGTTTTTTTCCGTTAATTATCTCATTTCCTCCCCCTTGTTTTCTGTGATCTGATCATCCAGCTCACTCAACAGATTATAATGAATTAATTGGGTCTTTTGGCGTTGTGTTTCATGGCACAGATTATGCACCACAAAAGGTTTTACTCTCAATATCAGGTTTTGAGTACAAGGATACTGGGAACAGTGAGTGGAGCTACAGCTGAAGAGCAGATAAACTGTTTTTCCTTACTTGTGAGATTTCTGCCTTTGTTATTCATTCAAAGATTTACACCAGTCAAGTTCCTATTGGGGGATTACCCTAAGTGGATGGAGTGGCATCAGTTCTAATGAGTAATGTGTGCTTTGTAAGGCTTGAGCATGTAGTGTTGTAGACTTGGAAGTGATGAAAAAGGTTTCTTGAAGTGATAGAGATCTTTACATAATGTGTCAGCAAGATGGAATGAAGGGGAACTTTTTATTTAATGGGAATGGATGTGAGTCAAGAGTTTTCTAGTCTCATTTCTAATAATCTTCGAGAGAAATTTGTACTTAAATTTTATTAAAAGAGAAATTTTGTTTAGTAAGCAACTTCTCTTTAAAAGACAGACAAATGGTTTAATTTAAAACAAAACTATAGGTAAACTTTAGAGAAGATTCCTCCACTCCAGTCATACTTTGGTAGTTCAGTAAAGAAGCACATACAACTGTTTTCTGGAATGGCATGAAACCCAGTGATACGTTTAAGTATTTGGTCTGCTTTCTTATTAACGTGAAAGTTTGACATTTAGATTTGAAGAAGTGGGCTTGGGGAAAATAACAGGAAAATTTAAAATCTAGATGGAGACAAAAGCTGCTGCAGTGTTGGCAAGAAATTAATCTGAATGTTAGACAGTGTTTAAATGAGTATTACCGGAGCAGGCACAGGGATTTGGTTAATTCATTGGGTAGGTGTTGGTGGACTATCGGTTGGACTTGGTGATCTTGAAGGTCTTTTCCAGCCATGATTATTCTGTGATTCTGTAGGTTGAGTATTTCCTGCTAGTGATGTTGTAGGTCTTTCCTTGGAAGATGTTGGTAGTTGAAATAAAATATACAGGATGGTAAAAAAAGTGCAGATTTTCATTTGGCATGTTTTGGTTCTCCATGAGGCCTAGAATGTTATGAAGGTAAATCATATTTGATAGAGACAGTAGTCATCTAGAATACAATATTATCACCAGAGTGTTAAAGTCTAGAATATTAGAGCAAGATTGCGGTTTAGAATACAATGTTTTGCAATATTTTGTGTGTAATTGTCTTCAAAAGACGACTTGTTGAATGACTTTTTTAAATGAACAGCATTATCTCAGTGTTATAATACTATCATGTTAAAACAAACTATATTGATTTTATATATATAAAATCACTTGTATCCATAATCAAATAGGATCTTAATGTTGTTGAATTACAACTGTTCCTATGGTCATGTTGCCTGCTGAGTTTTTTAATGTGAATTTTTGACAAACAACTCAGAAGCCTCATTAAAAGTCCCATTCTAGGAGTTAACTGGCCACTTTATGTTCTAAAATGTCAGCTGACTTGCTCTAGAGAGAAAAAATGTAGTGTTGGGTTTTTCCATTCAGCTAACTTGCCTTCTAGAATAATAGTACTGGAACAGTTGCGTGTGGCTGCATGCATGAGTGTAGAGAGGACTTCCAATCAGAACAGCAGCAGGGAAAAGTGAAGGGAGCTAATGGTTAACTTGGGGAATTAGAGAAAGCTTATGTGGAAAAATACATTGGTATAGCAACGTAATATTGTTCAAATTAATCTTTTGCCTCATGGTGAAAATATGCAAGTTTTTAAGTATTTCCCATTATCTGTTCATAAAGTCTGGTGTTATCCTTGACTAGAAATACATGAAATATACCTATAGTGTTTTAATTAAAATAAATAGGGCAGAATAGGATTTAACATGATTGCATAGTGAACCTAATGAGTTCAAGATCCAACAGTTCATAATTTTCTCTATAATGTTTGGCTTTGAGCTTTTAATAAATTAATTAGACTGAGGCCACTTAAAAGATTTGAACTTGAAGTCACTAGATTGTTGGTCTCAAGCAAATGACCTAAATTAAAATAACACTTAAATAATCTGTAGTACTACTTACTGGTAATTCAAGCAATAGGTTTAATAGTGTTCTTGTAACTGTTGTTGCCCTTACAGTCTGTTTGATTTCAGAGTAATTAATTTGTTACTCCATAGCAGCACAATAGCCAAGAGCCTAACTGCATTTGGGTTTTTTGTTGTTTGTTTTTTTCTCTAAGAACGTACAATGTTGTAACTTTCTGTACTACCCACAGGTTTTAGGACCTGCCCCAAAGTGGTGTTCCTTCTTGGACAACTTGACTGAAGAACTGGAAGAGAATCCGGAGAGTACAGTTTATGATGATTACAAATTTGTTACCAGAAAAGACCTTGAAAATTTAGGTAAAACAGTTGAATATCCTCTTTAGCTATCATCTTTGTTCAGTTTTTGTAATTCCAATGTCATGTGTGAGGATTGTTTGAAATTCTGTTAGTAGTTTCCTCCAGTCTTCTTGGTTATTAATACAAGAGGCTAATGGCTTTATGCAATAGTAGAAATTTGTTTCTCAGACTTTTATCCAAAAAAATATGATTAATTTTTGCAGATGTAATATGGCTAGGAATCTGTTGTGTATGTTCTCAGACACCAAATAGAAGGCACAGGGAGAGAGATTGGTTTCGTTTTCAAAATGCTTTCGAGGTGCTGAAATAGTATGTTGGAGCTCACAGAAAAATCTGCCAAAAGCTACCCTATTTGAATGTAATAATCTCCAGAAAATAAAAATCATTCTAGGACTAGTAGAAACACAGTTTCAAGGCATTCAAATGCTGAAAATTGTACACCAGAGAAGGTAAGCATGCTTTTCCCAAGATAGCTAGTCGTTTTTCTCTCCCTTACGTGTTTTGATTGCAGTGTTTTGCCCCAGTTTCATTTCATTAATTTACCTCTGAATATGGAGGCCATAGAGGGGTAGGAAGTCATCCAAAGCACCTGCATCTTCAGTATTAAGAGTTCTACAGTAGAAGATCTGAAGGTAGCCTGCATAAGGGAATAAGGCAATGTGGTATTACGCACACAGAGACTTGACTGGGAATACTTACTCTGCTTTAAATTCACTGTAACTTAGTCAAATTCATTTTCCCATAAATGTAAGGTTTCAAATCAAGAACCAGCTTATGGATATTTTATATTTCATAGGTCAGGGTTTGTTTGTATTGCTAGCCATTAGCTAGAGTACATTCATTTACATACATTTCCAGGCTGTTTCCTGGAAAAAGTTTTAAAAAGTGTTAGAGACAACTTTGCTTTCTGAGATGCACAGTGGTTTCTCACTTCTTTTTTTTTGCCATTTAGTTCCAGAAGAATTTTGTTAATTCTAAATTTCTGAAGATTTGGGGTCTGTAGAGGATATTTTTCCAGAGAAAGCTTTTCCTTTTCTCAGTTGTAGAATTTTGTGAAGATGCATGGAAGAAAAATCAGAGAAGTCTTAAGTATTTTCATTCTTACTTAGGTTAGGACCCAGAGTGACAGTTTTATGACATGATGTGGTACAGTATTTTTTTTTTTACAGCATGTTGATTCTTCAAAGTGAGTGACCCAAGGCAAAACTCTTTAATTAAAACCATCTCTACAACACACTAAAAAAGTGATTTTCAAACATCTATGGACTTTCAAAAAGATCCTCTCGAATTTTTCTTTGTAAACTTTTATGGAATGTAGTGCATTTGGGCACTTTTTTAAAAGAGTGGACAGTAAGATGTGTTATGACAAGGAAAATGGGTTTTATTGCTCTGAAGAAACATTTCTTGCTGGCCAAAGGGATGTTTTTTTGCAGCTTTACTTATTCTTGATGTAATTACGTGACTGTTAGATTGTGTTGCATTGGCAGTGTTTGTTTGTCTTGAATCAGGTTAAGTGAAGTAGCCAGCTTGGAATAGAAGTTCTTTATATGTGAAAGCTCTTTGAAGTCCTCTGTAACTTTTTTTCTCAGGCCTTGCTCATCTCATTGGCTCATCATTGCTGCGGGCATATATGCATGGCTTCTTCATGGACATAAGACTCTATCATAAGGTAAATCAATTGTCAGGTTTTACTTTTAAAAACAAAATACATGTGTTTGGGTTTTGTCAGTATTTTTTGTTTGTTTTGTGGGGTTTTTTTTAGCTCCAAACAGGCTGTGCCCTGTATTAATGGTATTTTCTTTTTACTTCCTCCTCCTTGTTCAAAGGCAAAAATGATGGCCAACCCCTTTGCCTATGAGGAGTACAGAAGAGAGAAAATAAGGCAGAAGATAGAAGAAACACGTGCACAGAGAGTTCAACTAAAGGTAAATCCTAGAAACAATGATCATGCTTCTGGGAGAACTATTCATAAAGAGTAATATATTTTTAAGTGTATCTCATAAGTGTAATGACTTAGGATTTCATTCTGTTTATCATCAGAGACACGAAGTAATTTACAGAACTTTTTGAATGGAACTGTAAAATTCCCAAGTATGTGATTCCCAGAGGTGAGAGAGATTGGTACCAAACTGTAAAAGAGCAACTCTCATATCCACTTGAGCAAATAACCCACTGGTAAAACTTGTGGTTTCTACTTCTGTCATTAAACTAAATGACTTAAGCCATTAAAATGTAATACTTTGGAAAGAGATACATAAAAATAGTACCGTGTTCAGAAGTAGTAGCTTTCTAGATTGAATTTGCTCAACATACAAGGAGAAATGATTGCTTTTAAAGTACTAAAGCTGATGCATCTACAAGGAAAAAAACTATACAGAAGTTCTGCTTATTTTTTTTCTAAGTTCTGTTGCTTAACTAGTACCTAGAAATACTTGGAACGGGTGAAGGAGCTTTTAAGTCAGAGTTAAAATAATTAATAAGAATTCTCTCTTCACCACACTTGTGAATGTAAAGCATATAGGTTTTTGCATGTGTAAAAGAGTAAGTTACTGATTCATTGCTTTCCTCTCTTCAGAAACTTCCAAAAGTCAATAAAGAGCTTGCACTCAAACTGATTGAAGAAGAAGGTGAAGAACAACAGGTTACTAGAAAAAGGAAACAGAAGGTGAACTTTTGTTTTGGAGACTTCTCTAACTGGGAGCACAGTAGTAGTAATCCTTAGAGTATTGATTGTTGTTGGAGGTGGAAGGGGTGTTGTTATCTGGCCAGATTTAAAATTCCATTGTTTCTGCTTCTCATAAATAACTTATTGTAGCAAGTGGCCTTAAGGTGGACTTCACTGTAGCTACAGCACAGAAAAGGCTTAAGAAAAAAAAAAATAAAAAAGCTTAAAATGGTGAGGTAATCACTGTGAAAATGACACAGGCTTCATAGGACTCCAGGAGCTTGCTAAATGCAGGATCAGTACCTGAGTTGCAAAAGAAAGACCTCTTATTTGCATTTGTTGGTATTTTGGTGGTAACTGTGACAAAACAGATGTTGTCTGTAAAACTGAAGATAAAATTGCCTTTTTTTATGCAAAACAGCCAACCTGGTTTGCTCTTAAGCAACAGGAATTCTTCCTGATGTTGAAAATAATACATTTTTATTCTAAGTGAAGTCTTTAAGTCTAAAGGAAAAAATGAGTTAATGTGGGAGGGGAGGACTTTCTATAGGTAGCACTTCATAGGTGCTGATTCTCACAGGAATATAGCTTTCATGAAATGCAGGCTTTCACGTGCTGGTTTTGAGTTTTATGTAATTAAAAAAGTATTACTTAGTTTACCAATGTCTGTTTCAGAATTTTAATTCACTCATGCCTTGCTTCTTTTCCAGAATCTGCCTAGCCTTCTCAAAGATGATCGCTTTAAGGTCATGTTTGAGAATCCAGATTTCCAGGTGGATGAGCAGAGTGAAGAATTTAGGCTACTTAACCCTCTTGTTTCCAAAATAAGTGAGAAAAGAAAGAGGAAACTAAAGATCTTAGAGGAACTGGAAGCACAAGAACAGGTAAAATATTTTCCATTAGGATTAGGAAGAATCCATAGAGGTTTTTTTTCTCTTCAATTCAAGCATTGAGATTTTTCAACTTAGAAAGAAGACGGAGGCAGTTCAAGAAGTGTAATTTATAGTGTTACCCTAGTTTTTAGATGTGAACAATGTGGTGTCTAAATGAATTTGGGTAACATAAAATATGTAGGTGGAAACAGTTTTGCAATGTATCTTGTTTCATTTGCTGTTACTGCTTTTGTTCAAATTCTAGTTCTCCTCAACTGTACCTATGCAAAAGCTGTCACGTACTCTAATTGCAGGAATAGTTTGAAGAGAAAATTAGTTGATGATTTCTTATTTTATCCTATTTTTGTCTACAGGAAGAGGAGGAAGAACCAGAAGGAAAAGCAAGTGATGCAGAAAGTTCTGAGAGTTCAGATGATGAAAAAGGCTGGGTTGAAGAGGTCAGGAAACAGCGCAAGCTTCTACGCCAAGAGGAAAAAGTAAAGCGGCAGGAAAGGTTCAAGGAGGATCAGCAAACAGTACTGAAACCTCAGTTTTTTGAGATTAAAGAAGGAGAGGAATTCAGAAGCTTCAAAGACTCTGCCAAAAAACAAAAATTAATGAAGTAAGACTAATGTTTCTTCTTTAATAGCTGGGGGTGAACGATTCTCAAGTATTTCTCCACAATGCAGGCCGGTGGCATTTTGGCTTGGAGCTCTTACTAGTAAAGCCACATCTGGTGATTCGGGAACATAACTTAAAGCGACACAGTCGTTGAAAACTTTTTGTGGTTAAACAAATATAATGTTTAAAGTATGGCAGAGACACAACACAAATGAGATGAGTTAAGAGATGATGCCAAGAGTACAGTATGACACAGGACAAAGTCAATTCTTTTCATCTGGTGTGTAGAGGGAGAAAAATCATTGCTTCAGCTCAGGAAAAATAAGAGCAAATACCACAGACCTGTACACTGGATGGAGCAGTGTCAGTGATGACATAAACCATGGAAAGACTTTTAAAACAGTGCTTATAGGGAAAAGAGAATCTGTCTTAAAATTCACTAATTTTAATGCTAATTCTCTGCAGTGTTTTGCAAGGTGTGAAGCATAATTAGTGTGAATTAAGTTAGATTCCCTCTGTGTGGTAGGTGCACAGATAGGATGTAGTGTAAAATATTAAACATAAAAAGGAGAGAAAATTGGGGCTACAATAGGATGACAAAAAATGGGTGTGACAGCATTGTATCCTTTGTTTTTGAGTTGCTGTCACTGAATTGTCTTTTCATGATTATTTTTGTCTAAGCAATTAGATCTACACAAACTGATCCCATTTGTGCTCATCCAAGCATTGTTCTTACAACGGAGTTTGAGATTCCTTAAATTCTTAGGAGAAATTTAAAAATGAGCAGCTGGTATCTGTTTCTTATAATGTATAGCTGATATGATTTTATAATCATAAGGACAGTGTTGAGAGTTAACTTGTTTGGTTAAGCATTTTTACACATTAGATTTTTATGAAGAACATACTTAAATATGTTTTCTGCTGGCCTTATTCAATGATAAGTAGTCAGCATAAAAATAATGAATTCAAGTAATATACTGAAAATTGGAAAGACTGTAATGGCATGTACAATCTGGTGAGGCTGGCATGTTTGATTTGATTTATCCAAGTTATGGAATGATGGTCTGTGACCAATATAATTAAGTACCTTAATACCTTCACTATGCATTTAATGGCTAGGTGTTCTTTTTCTCCCTAATCATATAATGTTCTACCTGAGGAAACAGTTTATGGCTTACATAAAACTGGGTGTTTCTTTTGACATGTTCCTGACTCAGCACGGCTCCAAGCCCAATTTCTAAAGCAGTGGTGCATACTACACATTTCTTCATAGACCAACAGTCTGTGTATTCCTTTGCACAGGAAAGCTGCAAAATTTACTCGTAGATGTAAAAAATGCCTTGTCTCAAACACATCTACATTTCATTTTCCCCTTTTGCACTCTTATGCTTACACATGAAAACCTGCAAAACTTTGCTTCGTTTACTTACTGCATAAGTTCCTTACATAGTAACTTAAAAGGAATTCATAAAAGGAAAGGGTTTTTATCAGTGAGCTAAGAGGTCTTTTGATTTTCTTCATCTTCCTTTAAGAGATTTGTTAGTGAAGTTAGAGCATGTCAAAATTAAAAACTAGAGTGGTCAGACTTCATAAAGTATGACAGTCATTGTATATGTCTTCAGAGGTGGCCCAAGAAAGTCAACAAAAGCCAACAAAAGCATAGTTGACTTTCCTAACTATTGCTGAAGTAAAAAAGCAGGAAGACTCATGAAAAACTTTTTGCTTTATAATGAGGAAAAAAGAAGTGTCTGGGCAATTTTGTTTGTTGTTTTACTGTAGGGCAGGAGAAGTTGCTTTTAATAACACTGTTGATGTATCCCTTGAATCAATTTGTTGAGGATTATTTACAAAAAAAAATCCAAACTACTCAGCTGTTGTGTTTATGTATCAGTGTGTGCAATTCACTTATCATATGAGGTCTGCACATTTTCAGATAAATATAGGCATACCTGCATTTGTTCAGTAAAATTGCAACTACACAGCATTTTCCTAATATCACCTCATTTTAATTTTTCTCCTGACCGAAGCAGTATCTAGGCAGTCGTGTTAAATAATTGCTGGGTAGTAGCCATATTTCTCCAGTTGGCTTTCAAAGGGGAGAAAAATGGGACTTCACTTGAATGTGGAAATCCCACCACAATGTCAGTGACTGATCTTCTGCCATAGTTGGCTCTAAGGCTTAGCTTGTCTTCCCAATTCACACAGATGGAACAAGTTTTTACATGTACTCTATGAAAAATATACTACAGAAAAAAAATACAATCCAAGTACCTAGTCATGAGAAATAAAGTAATTCTTGACAGTAATTTTTCATTGTTAATCTGAAAAGGCTTTGTTGCATAAAATGGCTCATTAACCAAAATTCGGCAGACCTCAGAGACTTCATGCATAGGCCACATCCATGAGCCCTTCATCCGTAGTAAATGCCATTGACGTTGGTGGCTGCTAATCATCTGTATTTTTATGATGACTTATTTACCACTTTAAAACTTGTATGGAGAAGCCCTGTAAAACTTGTACAAAAAGTACTCTTAGCCCTCTTCAGAGAGATCTAATAAGGCACTAAGAGCAGCATCTCAAATTGCAGAAACGGTTTGGTTTAGTTAGATAAAAGTTTTCCAAGCAGATCTCAGAGTAAGTTTGATTGTACAAGCTGTATCATCTTCTCAGTTGACACTACCTAGTTGTAGGACTTGCATTATAGAAGAAGCAGGAGCCATGTTAGGACTCACAGGTGCCTTTAGGGAGGCTGACTGAAGCCAGCACCATCCGTGCCTGCATGCCTCACCCTTGTGCCGGAGGCTCTGGGAGAACAAGGTGTATTTCCACTCCTCAGCTGTTCAGTTTACAGCCCAGCTTAACTGAAGTCAGCAAAGGCAATATGAAACCAGGATGCTCACAAACTGGAGCAACTGGGGCATGTCTAAGTGTCTTGTCTTTGTAGGGACATTAACTTCCAGTGGAGGAGAGCTGAAAGCAGTGTCAATTTCGGGCACAACAGCTACCTGTTTCGCTAGAGTTCAGTGCCTGAGGGGAGAGGCTCTATAGCAGCTTGCTTACAGAAACTCAGGGTCTGTTTTACTCATCATAGCACTTGTCTGCATTGTTCTTTTATTTAGAAAACTGTTTGCCTTAGACTCCTGTGGGTGCAGTGTCCAAACAGTCATTTATATTTGGATTAAGTAGTTTGTCTCTGGAAGTGAAATGATTCATTTGGTGATGAATTCACTCTGATGTACAGTGAAGGTTATTTCCTTCCCTCAAAAGTGTTTCTAATTCAGAAAGCTGCATATATCTAGCCTTACTAGTTTTTTGTTTGTGTATGTATCTATTACTGCAGCTGAATATTCCTGACTTTTTCTGACATTTCATAGAAAACCAGAGCAATAGAAGGGTGTGGTTTCAGTCTCAACTGGAGTCCTGTTGCTTTTTCAGCAGAAAAAAAGCAGTGAACTTTACATAAATTTTAGAAGTGTTTCTGCTGAAAGCAATATCTGGAGGGAATGATTGGAACTTGTCTTTTCTGTTTACTGAATGTTTATTTTTTAGAGTTATGGCATTTTGGGGTTTCAGAAAAATTGAGATTAGTTTTGACTGCATTATCAGCCTTTACTGTAGTAAAAAGGTGGCAAGCATAGGGACTAATGTTAATTATTCTCTGCAGGAAAACTCTTGGAGATCGTTTAAAGCTTGAAGAAAAACTTGGCACGCTCAATGTGTCTGATACCACGGTAGGCAGCAAGCAGGCAACATTCAAATTAAAGAAGGTGAGCTATATATATAATTTTTTAGATAATGCACAAGTAACTTTAGGTTTTGCATGAAAGAACAGGAACTTTAAAACCGTCAAACAAATGTCCCTCTTCATTTCTTTATAAGCTGCCAATTCTGCTTCTTGCCAAGAGAATGAAAGCCTCCAGTAGTACACCGTGTGTTTATGCTCTTATAACTCAGGCAGCCCTCATAAAATCTTATGTGCTGGTGGAAAATACTGGCTTCCAATTTTTAGGAGCTTATTTGCAGACATACCATCAGAAGATTGTGACCTTACCTGACTTCTCTGCCAGGACTGATCATATCTTCGTCTGCAGGCCCATATACAATTAGGGTGCTGTAGGTGACAGGAATTCTCTTGGTTGGTAATGTTGCAAGGTCTCGGCATGATAAAAACAAAGTTTTGGACCACCATTGTCATTGAACTTATGTAGTGCAGATCACAAGAATGAGGTCTAATGCTGTTCTGCTTCCTAGAGTTCATTTAAAGTGTGTAGTTGACTTTTCTTAAAGGAGTTTGATTTTCTATCCTTATGAGTTTCGTAGATCACAGACAGATGATTACTTTATAGTGTGGGCATAGTTAAATGCATGTGTGCATCTGCAAGTGCTGCAGAAAACTTACGGATTTTGTGCTAGAAAATTGCTTTAAAACTGAGGAAAGTACACATTATAGGAGCTGAAGACCCATGTTAATTGATACAGAAGCTGACAAAATGTTTTTCAGCTAAAACTTGTTTTCTTCAGGTAAGCCTTTTTGCTGTAAGACGTTTCTCCTTACCATCAGTTGAATAGTCTCAGCATTAAATGTGCTGACACAAGAATGGCCAAGGAGTTATGTGGTTGTCACATTGGGTATGCTTGAAAAAAAAAAAAAACCCTGAATAACCAAATTTATTGGACTATTTCTACCTTACTTTTTTTTTCACTTGATAGTCTTTTTCCATCTGCTTTTGATTCCTGTGTAGTTGGATACAGTGTATCAAACACTTTCAAGAAGTTCTGAAAAACACTTTTTAGAAAACTTGTGTGTTTTAGCAATTTAATTGTTCTTCTTTTTTTTAAATCCATTGGTAAATATGAAATGGTAATACTTGTTAAAGTAGATACGAAATAGCTTCAAATTGTGCTCTGCCTTCTTAAGGGCATAAAGACAAATTCTGGAGTGTAATTTTGCAGTCTATTGTTAGACATGGGTTTTCATCTGAAATACATGGTTTTATTTGCTGGTTTTTTGATAATTTGTCTTAAACATTTGCTGTGCATTACTTGAAATCAACAGGTACAGTGTAAGACAAGACAGCATAGGACCATTTACAGTAACCTTTCCAGATTTCTGTGTTGGAATTCTGACATGATGTATAGGTGCTTGAACAATGAGGTGATACATTAGCTTGCAAGAACCTGAGTCTATTTTTGCTTTAATATTCCAGTCAGAGCAGCAAAAGAAACAACAGGAAGCTGAGAAACAACATCGTCAAGAGAGGAAAACTCTTAGACGTTCTGCTAGTCATCTCAAGAGCAGACATGGAAGAGGACGACTCTTTCGTTGATTTATGTTATTTTTTTAAGAAACTTCTCTCTCATTTTTCATTTGAAAAAGGGACTTTCTCAAGTTGGGACACAGTACTTATTTGTATTTTGATTTATTGATGAACACAAAAAACAGACCTTGTTAAACCCGGTGTTAAATGTAGAAAAGTTTAGGACAGTAAAAGTATTGACCAAAGGACACTGAGTATGGTGTATTATAAACTCCAGTGTGAATTACATTTGCACAGAAATCACCAGCAACTGGTTATTGTGTAACCTTGGGATTTTTCTATGTAAGAATTTATGTATACAACGAGGCTGCCTGTCTTTTAACTTAAGAGCTGTGGGGTTTTGTTTTCTAAAATCTTCATTTGTGATTGCTTGCACAGAAAATCAAGGGTAAGTTTTTTTGTCTAAAAATCTAATTCTTACAAGGGCACAGCACATTTTTCTTTTATGGTTCTTGAAGGATGACACACAACAGTCAAACTAAACTGCCTTTGACTTTATATTCTTGGGTTGCCTTACGAGACAGAAGGAGATACAAATGATTGTCATGAGGGCAGTTGAGAATGCCTGATTAAGGTTTCCCCAAGTCACTCTGTAAGGAAACCTTCTTGCCACACCAGTGTACAAAGAGGAATCTTAGATGGATAGTCTGATTAAATTTTATGGATATTGCCTTTGCTCAGAATTCTTAGGACCAGCTTTAATATGTTTTGATAAGCCAGCCATGGTTCAACATAGGTAAGTGGTATACAAACAAGCACCTCATCAGTGCCATGCCAGAAGCCTCCTATTCTTCAAAAGGTAACTTAAGCTAGAATCTACATTAAGGAAATTATTGACTCTTTTCTGTGTGTTTCTTTTCTTTGATTCCCAAAAGCATGCTTGTTGCTAACGAGGGTACAGGATCTCTTCTTATCTTGCAAACCCATCATTTACATAAGTAGTTCACTACTTAACCAAAGAAATTAATTTTTACCTTTGATCCTAAAGTAGCTTTGTTTATTTATTTTTAAAAGGTTTTATAAAATCCAAGAAAATTCACTTTGGATCCAGTAAGAATCAGTGAATCTCTCCATCACTCTGAATTTTTTTAAGACTTGGAGATTCTCAAGTGTTTTGCTCTGTAAATCAGAGAGGTTATTGATCTAGTCCAGTCTCCTAGACAGTATTTACTGTAGAATTTTTGTACTTGTGTAAGTAAAAATGTTGGGGTTTCATGCCTCATGCTTTTTTTTTTTTCTATTAGATAGTAGAAGAATCAATCACATGGCTAAAATTATTCTCCCTGATTTACATTTTACCTGCTTGAATCCCTCGCTTCTGTTTTTTATTATATTGTTTAATTTAAAAATGCCTTTTCCACAAGATATTTTCATCTTTAAAACATAACATTGTCATGGTCACCTCTCTGTCCTCAATACTGAGTCTCTCAATACCTGCTTTTTACTTCTAGATGTCTAAATTCTGCATTGTCCATAAACTTCTCATGCTTTCAGTTTAACACAGAACTATCCAGTGTTCCAATGTCAGTATCACTCATGCTGTATATCAAGAAGTACTGTTATTACTTCTCTTTAGCCACTGTGAAAATGTAAATACAGTTATGTTTGCTCCAGGATATGTCCCTCTTTTTGGAGTCTTTTGAAATCAAAGTGCAGTGACAAGTTAAAGTTTGTACTAGTGCAGCATTTTAGCCCTGGAACAGTGTTTTCTCTTAGAAATATCCATGCAGTTCAGATGTGTTCACTTCATATACATGGCTATACTGAACATGGAAAGATTAATGGTGGAAACTTGCCACCATTCTGGTTGATATAGGGAGATTTGGGAATTGGGTGGACAGAAATATGTATTTCAGCAGTGATTTTTGTTGGCTGGACTAGTAAAATCTGGTATAATGAGAATCTGCCTTGAGAAGGAAGAGTGAATTAATGCCCTAGAGGATCTCTCCAGCCCTATGACTCTGTGGCTGGTTGTAGGGCATAAGGAAGAGGCATGCAGTATTAATTGACGGGAGTAGTTTTTCTTGCTTTATCCTATCCTTCAACTGGATCACTCATTAGTTTTATCTTTTTGTCTCTCTAATAAAGATTAAATACTTCTATGCTTGTTTCCATAGCTAATATATTTTGTCTGATCTTGGGAAGTATGGGATTTTTAAGCTGAATGAAAGCACTTGAGTCTATATAAACTCCAGCTCTTGATTGTTATCTCTGTTTTGAAAACCCATTTTACTCAACTGACTCTTTGTGATGAACACGAAGATGTAGTTCTGTCACCAATAATAATTTATATAATAATTTATAGTACAGCCTGTAGAAAACAATCAGATGTGGCTAAGTTTGTAGCTAACACAACCAGAGGAAAAAGAATTTCTGCATCTTAAAGACTCTGTAGGTGCATAACTGCAAACCGTGTGACACAGTTCGTAAGTCAGTCTGTCTGCAAAGGTTAGTATTGCTAATTTCCACACTAATTCCCCCACCTTTAGTTTAAGCATTCTCTTTCTGCCCCATTCCTCTTTCTGATGGCTTTGCTTGTGTTAACTGCATTTTGGTATTGCTTGCTTCCTCCTTTGTTTTTTAATTTGGCCCAGATCCTTGAGCCACATGGGGCCTTGGCACAAATTTCTATTGATAACGTCACACGTCACCCTGTGTTTGTTCTGTAAGTGACGTTTCCGTACAAAGTACTTGTGAGCATCCTGTGGTGCAGACTAGTTTGCACACACATGTTGGCAGAGGAAAAGTGAGATAATTTCTGTACAAGTGAATGAAAGCTCCAGTGGTTGTAAATAATCCATGCTAGTGTAAATTCAGAAATGTATCTGTCTGCTGACTGTGCTTTTCAGGATCTCATCTTTTCTTCTTTCTTTGTGCAGAGTTTTAGGCTGGTGTGTGTGCAAGGAGTGAAGATCATCCCTGAGCATGTTCAGAAAAGAGTAATTTTTCTCTTGCCATTTGAAAGAAATAATTGCAGAGATAAGTGCTGTATTTTCTTCGACAGTTACATTCAGTTAAAGTACAGTGATTTTACAGGAAGATCGGGTATGAGTTTAAAATGCTGTTGTTCTCAGTGTAATGACATTTAGGTCAGCTTTACCTATGAAAGCATGTCCTTGTTCCCTTTTAATTCTTCATTGAATGGGGCAAAAGTGAAAGTCCCATTTCCTCATTAAAGAGAAAGCTAGGCAGTTGAAATGGGGAAATACCAGCCCAGCCCTAATCAAAATTTATACTCCCAATTCCTGGAACCACCCTTCCCTTCCCTACAGCGGTTTCTGCCGAAGCTTCTCTGTCTTTCATACTTATTATCTCTTGTTTTAACATCTGGCTGTTTCTTGTGGGATGCCTGTGTCTGCACTCCATTTTTTTATTAATATCAGGTGCTATAGTATAAATTTGTACAGATACAGCACAGATTTGAAAATAAGCACTAAAATGGTAATAGTAGATGGGTTGTATAAAGGCACATCTTGAGCAGAATGGATTTGTATGAACTTGGAGATGTGGAGAGCTGTGACATCAAAGTGCACAGGGTGGGTTTGAAGAGTTGGCATGCATTCCTGTGCACATTGTTGGCAATAAGCAGAGGGGAATGTTACTTTAGCCCCAGAAAACTCTGCTCTTACAGCTCTGTGTGCATCTATACCACTGTAGTAGTTCTGTTTCAGTAAGAGTCAGGGTGTTTTGTGTGGTGGTGGTGTGTTTTGTAACTTTTTTCAAGACTTTTAGCGCTGCATTGGTACAACTGCAATGTGCGATGTACAAATGCATTCATGCACAATTATATTATGTACAATTCCACAAAAGATTCAACATTCAAAAGCATTCAGATTATATATCATGACTTCAGTAGTGAATATTATGTCCATTCTATTTACTAACATTTCTTTTGTAAATATATTTCTTACGTATTTTAGCCTTTGTAATATTGCAACTTTGTATCACAGGTGGAGTGCATACAGTAGGGGTCGTTAAAGCCCACGTGCTTATCTGTAAGGATTTAATTATCACATGCAGATGAGAATGTCATGAAAAGTAATTATCTTGTCTATTAGGATTTTGCTGATACTGTTGTAAACTGAAGCAAAAGGGGAGTTTGTAACATTCCTGTCACAGGTACTGTGTTTTTCTCCTTTCCCAGATGTAAAGGGGAAGTTGCTCAACGAGGCTATGACACTCTTGTGCTGAAAATATGAGGCAATATTTTAAACAGATCTCCACAGCAAATAAATATCCTCTATATGAGATACTTTAGACAGGTTACAACAAATCACTTTTCTACAATGCCATGATAACTACATTGCTGCAATTTAATTATTACTAGAAGCAGAGCATGGATGATCATACTCCAGTGCTTTGAACAAGGCCTAATGCTGTTGAGTATAGACATGGGCAAGAGCATTGTGTGTACTATCCTACCTGTGCATATGGCTGGGGACTAGTATCACTAAATTAACTGGAATTTAGTGAGTTGGCAAAAGACATTACAAGTATTGATAAGTTTAGACAAGATTATTTTAGGAGAATTCAAAGGACACAATCCTTTATTTCTGTGGTCAGTCTATCAAATGATGACAGGTTGCAGTCAAGAAAGTGACCTACAGCAGCTATTGGCAAGATTTCCCAGCCTCCTTTCAGATGACAGAAAGCAGGTTTAGTGAATACCATTCAGAAGACAGAACAGGAAGTTACAAGGAGTTTGATAGCCTCTTCATTTCAAGCTGTCTTTAGCTGTTAAGTCTTAACAGCAAACCAATTTCTGTACTAAGTAGGAATAGTGGGAGTGAAAACTATTGCCAGTGCTGATAGGTTTTTTTCAGAGTGTATTTGGGATTTAATGAGAACTAATGGATAGGTGCTGAATGGAAATAATTTCTTAGTTATAGGAAGCTTTAGAACTTCTGACTTTGAGGTAACCCTACTTCTTGCTTACTTCACGCATCACTTCATCTATCTCGTCACACTGAGCAACACATTTTAGGGTATTTAAACTAATACATTAAGATACGAACCAGACTTAAGAGTCTGTCATTGTGTAAGGTACTCATACAGCCAAGGAGTTTCTACTGGATTCTGTAATACCTGTAGGCCAAAATTTCTGCCCCTTGGCTAAGACAGGAGTTCAGACAGGCCTCAAGTCTTGCTCAGAGTTCAAAGGTGCTTGTATCTAAGAAGACAGGCCTATCCCTGCTATGACTGCAGATCAGAAGTCTTCAGTGCAAGGCTGTCCAAAAAGCTTAGTAACAGCCATGCTTCTAGCCTTCCCTCTACCATGCATTCTCTGAGCAATGCTCCTGGTCTTTCTTGAAAGTCTTTGGTATGTCAGTACATTTTGAGGCCAATGTGTCTAGAAAAATATTTGGTGTTTCAGAGGGGTACCTGAGGCTTGGGCAATTTTCCTCACCACCAAGCTGAAAATTAGTAGAGCCAAAACTGTCCATAGTAGATTTTATTTTCTTCCATAAATATTAAGAGTCTCTGAAAGTAGAGAAAAGCTGACCACTGGGTTTGGAGAAAGGAGGACTGAGCCCTAAGGCAGAAGGATAGTATAAACAAGAGACAATAACAATTCTGACGCATTTCAGTATTGGTCTCTCAAAGCATCTGATGCAAATGCCCCAGAATAATAAATTTGAAAGCTTCTCTAACAGCTTTCTTTGAACATCCTTTTGCATGTGGATTTCCAGCACTGAAAGACAGAATTTCTGTTGTGTCAATGGGATTTCTTGTGGTTTTGCCAGAGAAGCAATTATACCATGAGAGCTAGCTGTGGTGACCATGCTCCAGACCCCTCAACGATACATCTATAGCTTGAGTTGACTAGCATGTGATTGTTGAGAAACTTACTTTTCTCTTCACTGGAAGTTCTTACTTTGGTCCACAAGTAAAGCAGTCCAAAGGTAGAGAGTTAACTTTAACGACCGGTACTTAATTTGTATTGGCTCTTATGGGTGGTGCTTACATTAATTACAGGGAACACATTGGACAGGATGAACTATTATTGAATCATTTCTTAGATTTATTAAGCATAAGCCAGCTTTCATCCCACATGCAGGGCTTTGAACTGTTACTGAGTAATTTCTCAATTCATTTTCTTTGGCCTTTTATTCTACCTGCAGGTCTTGTCTTTTCCACCTACACAGCCTCCAAAACAGCTGAGTTTATCCTGCTGCTTTCATGCAAGCTATGCTCTCACTGACATCAAAGGAACTTTTCCTGTGTTGAGATGATGTCGACTGCATGGTTACTGTGACAATTGCAAGGTACCATCTGGCTTACTGGTTGCCTGTTGGTTTGGGTTGTTCTGGTGGGTGCAGTTGAGGGGAATGAGTACGTTGTACTGGGGGTAAGGGAAAACAGCTCTTTAGGTGTGGTGAGTTCACTAGTTCCAACAGCTGCTGCCATCCCTCAGTGGTGGCTGTGCAGAGCAGTCTGCGATTCCTGCTCTGCTGCAGAGGCCAAGATGGGTCATGCACAATTTTAGCAGGGTGTCCTCCTTGGTGTGTCAGATCTGCTCTATGCAAAGCACAGATCCAGTTCCTGGTTGCCAAATTTCCTGAAGTGAATGCAGGAAAACACTGGAAGATCTGTAAGAGTTATGCAGCTCCCTCACTTCGTACCCATTTTTCCAATGTATGTGCTGCGGTGGGTCCCAAAATCAGAAGGGATGAAACATGGACCATGTCTCAGAAGAGCAAGGTGAAAGTTTCTGAATGCACTGAGTAGTTCTGTCAGATCACTGTCTTAACTGGTGTGAGAGGGAACTGAAGTTTTGGTCTGCTCTGATGGACGTACCTTTTACATCTTTGCTTTGATTTCCTGACAGTATGGCACATCATACACCAGAAAGGTGGTTAAATGCAAATGTGTTCTGCCTTACACGGAAGGCAGGGGAAAAAAAGGTGCATTCCCTGCTCTGAAATTAGTGACGTAATTAGAGACAGTATTTGTCAAAACATCTCTGTGCCCCAGTTGCTGTTGCTAAGGATTTAAACCAAAAACACCCTTTTCTCTGAGAAGATACAATTTGATAGGAAAAAGAATCTCTAAAAAATAGATAGAAATAAACAAAACAATTCACTGTTTTGGGGTTTTTTTCCTCCTTCTGTTTTACTCCTAATGAGCTAAGAGAGATCAGCAGTCTACTTTTGTGTAATTTGTGCCCTGGAAACTATGGATCCTGCTCTCAAAGATATGTATAGCAAATCAGGAACAGTTTGGGTCTTAAATGCCATTTTTGTTGGGTTTTATATGTAGATGGCTTAAAATTTTTCCCTGGAGAACATGTTCAGTACCTGTAGGTGGCTGCACAGGTTATTTATTTGGTTATAGGATTAGACAAGAGCAATGGGATTGCAAACTGTCAGTCACTGGGGAGAGACAAAAATCCTATGAACATATGCAGCATCAGAGGAGTTTATACTTCTCTCATTAAACTATAGCCCATGTCTACTTGGCAATGTGTTGCTTGTTTCTACAGTAGCAGCTTCTACCTAGCTTCTACCTAGCTGTCAGCATTGTTTAGTTCGGTGACTGCCTTAGCTAGATATGGTTTCTGTGTCCTTGGTACCTCAGCTTCTGTGTACTCCTCCAATTTCTCCTTGAAGCCTGCAGATTTTAGCATCCACAGCATCTACTGCTACTGCATGGTGAGACTTCCTAGTGCTAGTGCTGTGCCTGGCTCCATGGTTTTGCTTGAGCTTCATTTCAGTTCTTGGCTTTGAGGACCACTGAGACAGCTGTTCCCTTTTTGTCCCCTTTGTGACAACATTCTTGGTATTGTAGGCTTCCTTGATGACACTTTTAAGACATCTCTTCTCCAGACTAAAGTCCTGAACTATTCAGTCATTCCTTGTGCAGAAGCTGTCCCATGTTTGGGATATCTGCAGACATGCCCGCTATTTGGTGCACTTCCCTTTCTATTACTGCTAGTAATATATTTTGTCTTTTGCTTGGAAAATAGGTTTAGTTTCTGTCAGTTCTCATTAGGATAGGACAGGCATTCCTGTGAGTTCATAAGTTGTTCTAGATAGGAAAGAAAAGGCGACAGTAAACAGGCAGTTTCCCTAACAGAAGGGTAGTGGTGGGTGTTCTTAGGGACCTGTGTGGAGCCCTGTGCTCTTCCATGTATTTCTAAGGGATTTGGAAAGATAAATCATCACCCAGGAAAATAAAAACATAAAGGCTGCAAAGAGCTGTAGAAGAATTCGGTGAACCTAGGTAGAAAACAAAGTGACAGCTGTCACTGTGGCATGCTGCAACATGGCAGTGGCATGTCAGCTGCACTAAGTAATGGAGACAGGCAGGAAAATCCAGTCAGCTGCAGGGACACACCAGTGAGCTCTCAGCTCATTACTGGTATTCAGGAAAGATCTTGTCACTGGAGAAAGTTCTCTGAAAACATCAATTCAGTGTTCAGCAATAATCAAATATTATTGGAAAAGATGGAGAAGAAGAGAAAAAAATATTAATAAATATCTGTGCTCAACATAAACCTCCAGTGCTCCTGTACTGTGGGTGTTTAGTTCTGCTCACCTCTTTTTAAGAAAGGGTGTGGTGTAACTATACACTAAAAAGGAATAGCATTTTTGATAACAGACATGAAGTGTTTCCTTGTAGATGAAGATTCAGTAGTGTGGGACTTTTCAGCTTGGAAATAAAGACAGCTGAGCAGACATATGATAAAAGCCTATAAAATAGCTGGAATTGTGTATAGAGAAAGGTTAAAAAACCTACTATTAAATATTCTTCATAGTGCAAGATCCAAGTGCCATCAAATGAAATTGTCAGGTAGCAGCTTTGAGACAAACATACAGAATATTTGTGTATATTATCTATAGACACACTGTGAAGCTAGTTATTAGACTATTAGAAGACCAAACATAGGTATGTGTTCTAGAAGGGGTAAGATATGCTCACAAGTGATAAATCTGCTGAGATTTACTGTACTTGAGAACCTGGATGCCATTTCCAGCTCAAGAAATCCTTAAATAAATGATTGCCTGAAGCTGGGAAGCACATACTGAGAACAAGATCATTCTCTACTTGTCCTGTTCCTTATACAATCCCTTGTGTCTGCAACAGAGCAGGTAACTTTGGTCTGCCTGTATGTGTATGTTGCTGTAAGCATGCTTAAGGCTTTGAGATTTCCATCACAGGAGCTTAAGAGCAGATTAGCCAAACCTCTCTGATGTAGTAGATGGATCTTATCTGGCTTAAAAATGGAGTAAGACTCAGGGACTTCCAAACATCACTTTGAGCCTGTTTCCTGCAGTTTGGTGGAAATGGCAAGTGAAAGTGCCTTCTTCACTTCCAGCCTCTGGGCTGTCATCAGGATGTGACAGAAGGGGGTCCTGGGTGCTAAAGGGAAAGAAAGGCTGAAACAAGGGCAGAATCTGCATGTAATCTTCCCACCATTGCAGTCACCATGGAGGCTGAGGGTGAGTTACACCGCTGAAGTGCACCAGAGCAGACATGCCAGGATGTGACTCAAAGGCTGGGCTAAGCCATAAGTCAGGCCTGTAGCCGCTGGAGCCAGCATCGTGTCAGTCTGTTCTGCTGCTGGCAGCCTGCCTATGGAGGAGTGCAAGTGGCAGAATGAGGTTGCCTCAAGCCCTGAGGGGAATTGCAACCACTGAGCCTGTAAGTATGAACTGTTGTTAAAACATCGCAGCAGAAGTGCTGAATATCCAGATAAAGCATCTAAGGAGCAGTTTCACAACCCATCTGGCCCATGAGCTTTCCACTGGAAAAAGGGTAGAATAGGAATGGGCTTACAGGACACATAGCAGTCTTATCTATGCACAGTGCTTTTAGTTTCTCCTTTTGTTATGATTGTGGTTTTAAACTGTGAGCTAAACTGCAGGACACTTTTTGTTGCATGGAGAGTGATGTCGAGGTAGGGAGGGCAGCTGCAGCAGATGCTTATACTCATGCATTTCAGAGTGCGTGTTCTTCAAGGTGATGCTGTGGAGAAGTTACCACTGAGTCTCCTTCCTGCTCCCTCTCCCCCAACAAAACCAATTACTGTAGAAAGCATAGAAAATGGACAGCAATAGACTTGAAGAGCAAACACATTATGAAAAAAAATTAATTACATACTTGCAGATATAGAGATAAATTGAGCTTCCAAGGAACTCAAAGAACAATGCAAGAGCTGGCATTTGAAAGCTGGTGTGCAAGAAAAGGTATAAGTAAACAGTGAATTAGTGCATATTCCCTTGCATCCTCTACAGATGTCTGAAGATTTATCTTAGTGTCATGGTTTGAGCCTGCATAGCTGCTCACTCTCTCCTATCCCCCTTCCAGTGAGATGAGGAGAAAATACAACAAGAAGTTGCCCAATAGATTGTCTCCTCTTAAATGTGTTATTGCAGAGGCACTGGTTGGCTTGGCCTTGGCAAGAGGTGGGTCCAACTTCGAGCCAGGATGCTTCTTGAAGCTTCTTGCAGGAGCTGTGCCAGTAGCCCCCTCCCATGCTACCAAAACCCTCCAGGAACAAACCCAACACAATGAGCTACAGCCTGTTTTTTCCCAGGGACTGACTGACTATTACTAACAGACAAGTAGTGTTGCCAGGAAGATAGCTGAACCTCTAACTTTTGCTGTGGCTCATCAGTCCTAGAGACTCAGTCCTGGAGACTGGAGCTGCATCTAACCACAAATACCCAAGCCTGAAAATCCCTTCTCAGAGACAAAACAGCTTCTGGGTTCTGACTAGCTGTTATGAAGAAACCTGAAGATGCCTTCTATGGCCGTATCATGCACGTTATGAGGCTGAGCAGTCAGAAGTGTTTGGCTCCTGCCCAAGTCAACCTCACAGTGTCTACCACATATAAAGTATGAATAACACCCAGTCTGAACCACAAGTAAAGCACTTCAGTGTGGTTCCATGAAGGCATGTTCTACAAGTAATAGTTGCAAACATCTCCCTGCAGTCCATAAACGTGTTCCACCTCGACAAGCCCTCTCCTTTTCCTATGGATTAAAATCCTTCCCTAATGCTTTTGAAACAAATGAAAATATTTACATCTTGATTTAACTGTTGCTGACAACCTCTGAAGTGATTAGGGAATGTGTTTCTTTCATCTGTTTATTTTTTTATGTTATTTGCATTCATTAAATGCACAAATACTATGGCTACATTCTTTTTAGGAAAGACACCAGCAAGGCAAGGTGGTGGAGTTGCTTTTTTATGTGAGGGAACAAGTGGAGCTCTGCCTAGGAGTGGATGAAGAATGGGTTGAAAGCTTATGGGTAAGAATTAAAGGGCAGGCTGATATGCATGACACTGTAGTGGGTGTTTACTACAGGCAACCTGATCAGGAGAGGAAGTAGATGAGGACTTCTACAGACAGCTGAAAGTAGCGTCAGAATCACGTGCCCTGATTCTCATGGGGGACTTCAGCCACCCTGATACATGTTGGAAGGGCAACATTTGAATTTTTTTAAAATTAATTTAAATATTTTGCAGATCCTAGGACATATCCATCGGGTGAGGTTGGGATAACTCCACTCATACTGGTGTGTGGAAGTAACTGACAGACACCACTCAGAGGGAGATCTCTGTCCACAGACCTGCTCTCACATAGCAGAGGAGACCTGCAAAGCCAATTGTCTGTTGTGTCTCTCTTCCCTCTCTGTACTAACTCTGATAAACCTTTTGGATAGTTTTGTCATCTGCAGCTGTGAACTCAGCCATTGGCTGTAACTGCAGACAGAGCAGGCCAAAAGTGAGTTTTCCATTTTCTTGGAAGTAATTAAAGTGAAGCAATTAAAGTTTCTAGCCCACTTAAAATAATTTGTATTTGTTTTTCTGTTCAACTCTGCAAGCCCCTCCTCTATTCCCTTTTCCATTAGAATTTGCATGTCCCTAATCCTAGGATTTACTTAAGCAACTAAAGAGGATCCTGAAATGGCTTCTCCCTGAACTGCTTTTTCTCCAGCTGGAGACAATTACAGATTTGTCCAATTCTCACCACATATATTATTAGGATCAAAGGCAGACCTCAAAACATTAGCAACTAATTTCAGTGTTATAGTTCTAATAAAATAAAAGCAGGCCACTGTTAGGCAACATCTCTTTTGTATGTGGCAACTTCATTGAATTCTGAGGTTTTTCTTCCTTCCCAGATAGAATTAATCATAGTTGCAAGGATCTATGGATTACTGCTGCTTTTAAATTTGCAGCCTGGTGGCAGATGGGAGTAATTTAGATATGTCCCCAACAGAAGCATGGAGAGAGGCAGAATAGTGTTAATAATTTGTTTTTTCTTATTCAAATAAAATTTTGGATTCAGTGTTAGAGACTCTTTTTGCAAGGGTCTCCTTTTATCACAAGGCTTGATAGCAGGTGTTGATTTGTTCTCTATCAGTGCAACCAAAAGGAAAAGGAAGTGGTGCAGTTCAGTCTTCTGATCAGCAGATTTACATGACCCCAGCGAGGAGTTACCACATTGCAGAACTGAGCAGCTCTGAACGTGGAAGGTGGAAAGAGTTAAGGAGATAGAAAATAATACATTTCATTAATGTATCAGATAAAGGCAATCATAGAAAACATCCCAGAGAATACATCTACCCTTTTAACTCCTAGCTCTGGCAAAGAAACTTGATAACCTTCAAATCTGAACTCAGCAACCATCTACAAGGCACAATGAGGCCAATGATCAGTCTGGAGGCCTCTACCTTGACCCTCTAACTCAAGGCTCTGATGAAGAAGAAGGTCTGAGGCAGAACCTGCCAGCTCAGCTCTGCCTCAGCTCACCCCAGGAGCTTGGACAGGGCAGGGGATCAGGAAGCTGCCAACACATGGCTGTTGGATCCCTGGTCGTACTAGCCTGTCTTGGGACACCTCACCTCCTGCTCATACTCCTTGTAACTGGAAACAAGCATGAAAGGAGGCGGAAACTGGATTTAACATGGGGCTCTGCTGCAGGAACCCAGAAGTTCAAAGCATGAGCTGCAGAAATGAGTCTGGAGAGGGAAAGGTGAGCATTAATTCCCTCTGGTATAGGTCACCTAAGTTTGAGATTTGCCACCAGTTAGCACAAGCAGACAGGCAAATCAACTATGAAGAGAGGACTACATCTGAAACCACCTCGTCTGACTTGTATCCCAGTGCTTAGGTCAAGGCTGGAGCAGCACCACTCCTGCCAGCAGGATTCATACCCTAAGAGGAGCCTCTCTGTAGCTGTTGGATAGGGCTACCGAGAAATGAGAGGTGTTAAAGATAAGAGATACTAAGTGTGGGAGTAAAGCCTAGCAGCTGTGAAACCCTAGGATCCATCTTTCTACTTCTTCTGTGGTGTGAAGTAGCCTCTGGACTGCTGCACAGAAGATGCTCATTGGCATTTTCTCTGGATGCTCTTCCTCTTTCGTAATGAATGTGGCTGCTGCTTTTATGGGCTGTCCCTGACCTCCATTGCAGGTAAGCTCTCCTGAGTAGGAGTTTCAAGGAGCCATGGGTACTAACAATACCATGTTATCAATCCTCAAAGAGCAAGAGGTGTGTGCTGTAGCTCTTGGCTAGGTGATTTTGTCACTGAATTGCTTTTCAGTTTTGCCCTCCCTCTCATTATCCCCTGAACTGTCATGCTGGCCCAGGCAGTGGATGAGATGATGTGGTGGCACAGTGGTGCTGGTGCCTTCAGCTGGCCTCAGCGTCTGTGTGGTGAATAGGCTAATTCCCTGTGCCATGAGCTGAGTAGTTGAGTGCAGTTGTGAGTCCCATCTGTCTGAATGCACTACAAGATAAAGGGGATGCCTTAAACCACTGCAGCAAAATTTGTTAGAGATGCTCTGCCAGAGACTGGAATTAAGAGAGGCCTTTTCCCACGTAGTCGTGCCAGCAGAGATGATCACAAACAAGTGGCTGTCACTGATCTGCTCTGCAGTCCCAGGTTTTGCAACACCCCAGTTTAAACAGTTCCATCCCCCAGCGACTCCAAAAGTACCAATCAACCAGGCAAAGCATCCTGCCTACAGGGAAAGCTTTGCAGAAGGGACTTGCATCTCAGAGCTGTAGAACAACACAGCCACTGCTGAAGTGTCTACTCAGGCTCCCTGCGCCTGCATCGCCCGGGGTAGCCCTTCCCTGACTGTGTGGTCGGCAATGCTGCAAACTGATCTCTAGAGATTTTTATTTGGAGGTGAGCTTGACATCACTTTTGTGTGACCTTTAATCTTCAATTAATGGGGATTTTTTAAAGCTGAAATAATACATAAACTAATAATGTTGTTTAAAGTTATGGGTCTGGACCTTCTCCCTGCTTCATGTTTACATCATTATAGATTTGATATGACCTACTGTAACCATGTTGTGTACACTGCATAATGCATCATTACAAGTCCAAGGAGCCTCTGAAAGGCTGAAAGGTGATTTATGGCAAACCATCTCAACCCCTGACAGCCGTTAGCTCACTTCTGACCCTTTGCAAGGTTCCCTGACTTTCTGCCTGGGTTATTTTGGAAGCAGAAGGGAAAGATGAGATTTCTGTTGGATATAGGCCAGCTCTTCAGCTGGTCACTGGAGCTTTGCCAGTTCTTGCCAGATGGGGATTGGGCATTTGCTTCGTCAGATGAAATACTACCTAGCCAAGATTTAGTGGCATCTGGTTAGACATTCTTTGCTTTCTAAGAGATTTTCTGTTACTCATCCCAAATACTTTAGGCTTGGATCTGGTGTTATTAGACTATAGCTTTTCCTCCAGCTACTTGCAGTGATGTATTTATGTACACAATCACAGCAGATAAATCTCTTATAGAGAGATAATCATAATCTCTTTAATCAGCACAGTATAGTAATCCCCTGTAAACAGACAGGCTGCAGCAAACCTTTTATTAGGTCAGTGTCACCACTGATATTTTCTCTCTTCTCTTTTTCCCTGTGTCGTCTGCGTAGCAGAAGATGTTTCAGAGACATCAGGAAATTAAATGATTGTGTGTACATTCAGGAGCTGATAACTCATATGCAAGATGCATATTATCTATGAGTATCTTATATTTAGAGATAACAAATCTGAGAATAGCATGCAGAGATGAGTAGGAAAAATACAAATGTGTCTTCACTGACAAATTCCAGTGACTCCTATATTGGGCCATTTCCTACTAAACCATCATTTAAAGGGTGCTTTTTTTTGCTCTTCATTGCTAGATGCTAACGATGCTGCTGACATGACACATGTTACAGTTGTGTTTCTTGTCACACATAGTTCATTTACTCAGTTGCTATAGGACTAGTAAAAACATTTATAAAGGAAGAATTATTCATTCAGGGAACTCTAGCAAGAGCTCAGCTTTGCTCAGACCCATTTCAGAAAATGGAGGAGAATGTCTGACCAAGGGAAAGCCAGCAGTGCTACCTGCCCAAAGCCTCCACTCTGGCCCTTCTCATCATGCAGATGTTTACACTTCTGCATGCATTTTTTTGAAATAGACTGTTTCCAAGTACATGCTAGGGGGTTCAGCGTGTTGACTACTACACTGGAGAGACTCCAGGGAAAGCAAAGAGAGCAAATAAGGTTTGGGAAATTGGAGGGGCTCATCTGAATTGTCAGACAACATTCTCACTTCAGGCAAGGGTGCTGTTAACTTCAAATTTGTAACTTCAAGGCTGCCTGGAAAGACCAAGGAAGTACAGTGAGAAAGAAGAGTGATTCAGGTATCCTGGGATTTGCCTTAGAAGAAACAAAAGACTGTAACCTTTAAGGTTTGCTTTCTTTCCTGATTTGCAGGTCAACTTTAGCAATCCTGCACCCACTTGAAAAAAGAAAAAAAGGCAAGCTCCATCCAGTCCTGTGGGTCTTACTCATGGGGATAGTTCTTACTCATTGGGTCAGCCCCCGCAAGGTCGATGAGGCTGCCTCTGTGATTGAGCCTGTTAGCAGAAGGGCCTGTTCATTCAGATAGGATCTGTTTGTTTTGCACACTGGAAAAATGCAGCCGTCACGGGAAGGCAGCAGAAATTTCATGCGTGTAAACTCAAATGCCCGAAGCATCACAAGCCCACAATCCAGTCCTGGAGTCGGTGACAGTCCTCTCACCCCAACCGTGGTCTTCAAAAAGCCATCATCAATGTGCACAGGATTTTTTTCTGATTCTGCTTCTGATCCTTGAGTCCCTAGAACTTCCCTGTTTCTAGGGCTGTGGGAGCAGATGGGACCCTTGTATCTTTTTGATTGCTATATGTCATTTAAGTCAATTGAGGGAGGTGGGAATGGAGGCAGCATTCCCATTCATGTGATGTGTTGTGAAGAACTTTCCTCTGTGTCTCTGTTTTTTCCTACACAAGCAAGAATGTTGCCACACTCAACTACAGAGCAGCCAGGAGCCAGGAAAGGGGGCAAGCTTTGATCCAGGCAGCTGAAGACTGTAAAACTCTGTGCTGGAATTGGTCCAGATGCAGAGATTCCACCCCCCCCAACCCTTATGATGACAAACATCCTGGACATCCGTTTCAGTGTGGCATCTTCATAAGCAGTGTCCTTGGCTGTGGCTGCTGATACTGGATGTATTTTCACTGCAGAGATAGATGTGTAGGGATTGCCCAGATCAGAATAACAATGGTGCTTCCTGCCCCGCAGAGCAAGCAGCAGCAGGGCACAGAAGCACTGGAAACCTCTTTTTTTTTTTTTTTTTACCTTGGCTTCCTGTTAATGCTGAGCATCTGAAAGGGAGGATGGTCTTACAAAAGTAGGACATTCGACTGGTAGGACCAAACTGCAATTGTAATTTCTATCTGTGCTTTACTGTATAATTTTAAGTCACTTAAACTCTGCATGTTGCATTTAGGAACAGGAGTGATTCCCTATTTGATAGAAGAAGTAATCATGAAAGTTTGCGGCTTAATTGTGGAGCACAATCATGAGAGCATAACAACTAATAAGTGTGAAAGAAGAGGAAGTCCTGCTGTAGAAGGTCCCTCATGCTGGCAGATCCCAGGGCTGGCCACTGTGAGTGAGAAGGTGCTGTTGTGCCTCAGCAATGAAAATTACTTTTCCCAGGAGAGATAACTCTAAAAGTCTGTTTGCAGCCTCTGTGTGCATTTCCAAATGCTGCAGCTCTTGCAGTGTCTGCAGAGTCCTATTGACCTGCTGCTGCTGTGATTAGCCTGTTTTGGACCTGGATAATCTTGGACTGTCAGGCAATGCCCAGCCCGTGGCTTGAGGCTCAGCTTGGACCTAGTCTCACTAAGCTGTTTGGATGCAGCCACACTCCTGCAGAAAGCTAAGCTGGATAGATGTGATCTAGTGGACCACTGGCCTCAGGATCTGTGAATGGGTCTGGACCCACTTTATTTACTGGCATTACTGTCCAGTCTGTGCCTCACTATTTGTCCATTGTCTGCACCCCAGTTTTTCTAAATCCTAAAGATGTCATTGTAATACAAAGACATGACCTGAAATTAGAATGGTCATTTAATACCCAGGGAAATTTAATAGTTTAATTTAATAATGCCCAGGTCTTTTAAGACTTCCTTGGGTTTTATGCACCCCAGATGTCACTGTGTCATTCCAGTGCTTTCAAGTGACACAGGAAATCAACTTGATTAGACAGGAAAGACTGGAGCAATGGGGTCTCCAGTCATGTTTACAAGTAGCTTCGCTGGAGTCCCTGCTCTCACCAAAGGACCTGAAATGCCAACAGAAGCTGAAAGTTTGGAGCTCTTTTCTGATGTGCCAGATTTGCTGTGTGGCTTTTGCCAAATTTCTCTAAGCTTCAGTCTTTGGGCATTGAAAATGAAGAAAATGCTTTGCTCCTATGGTGGCTGCAAAACTCACTGAGGAGCCATCAGCAGAGTTCTTTAGATCAGCAGATAGGAGGATTTGTGTGGTATTTGTTGTTTGCATCACAGACCTCCCTTTTGTCCAATCAGGAGGTTTTTTTGCCTGGGTATCTTGCTGGAACTGCCACCGGCATCCGAGTTCTGGGCAAGCACTGCACATTTTACCTTGCTCTCTGAACACTGATTAAAGCTTCTGGGAGGAGAAGCCAGCAACATACTAAATGCATGTCAGTTCAGTTGTTTTCACATGCAGAGTTTTGCTTAGCCTGCTAAAGCTCATTGTCTCCAAGCCAAGTAATTGAAGGAGTCAAGGCCCTATTTAACCTTTTGGGAAGAGCTGATGCTTTGACATCCACAAAGAACTTCTTTGTTAGAGGAGCTAATCTTTGCAAGGTTAGGCTCAGGTATTACAACCCAGCACATGGTTACTAGCAGTAATGAGTATGGTAGGGGTTTGGGGCTGGGACGTGGGTGACCTAGGGCTTGACTGATTCCTCTGCCTGAGGAAATCTGAAACTGCACCTCCCACCTGTGAGGACATTGCCCCAACCACCAGGTGTGAAGCAGCATACTCTTGAGGCAGCTGAAGAAAGGTATTGTGAGAACTCTCGGTCCCTCAAGTTGGGTCTTCTGGTTTCTATAAGATAAATAATGATTAATCTGCAGGAGAAAAAACAATTTTCTAGACCTTGAACAACTAAGTTCAGGCACTAGTTCCTGTTCCTGTGAATAGAAGGCTGCAAATTACCCATACCAGGAGCATCTTGGAGTTTGTTCTGTAATGGCAGACCCTCAGTTTGAAGCCTCATGCTGAACAAGACAAAGAGTGGATTTGAACCAGGAATGTCCTAAACCCTGGGTTGAAGAGAGAACAGTGGTCTTCCTCAGTTTTTGAATCTGGGCTGTCTGTTGTAAAGCAAACCAACTTTTTCCAGGTAATGTTCTGCCAGACATCCCAGTCATCAACCCATGGCAGTCTGTCTGTAAGGTGAGCTCCTTCACAGGAGTCAAGACAATATGAATTTTACCCCACAACTGTCCAGCATTCAGCATGGCTGTTGATTGATATGTTGTGTTGCTTTCCACTGTGAAAATGTCTATAATAAACCTGTAGTGCCTTCTTTTTTTATACAGACTATACAGAATCACATAGCAGTCATTTTATCTTTTTTTTTCCCCTCTCATTTGTCACCGGTGCTGTTTTCTGTGCTTCTGCCTTTAGTGGAAGTGAATTCAGACCAACACACTAAATGACTGTCATTCCTTATCTAGTAGCAATTGTATTCAGCAACTTTGCATTCACAGTGATGTAGTTAATAGGAAAAAAACTAATTTCACCATCTTTGTTTAATTTTCTTTATTTCCTTTGTCCCTGTTGGGATTGTTACCTTTGCATATGCAGTTGCAGACTTGCCCTCTTTTAGCTCAAGTCGTCCTCTAATCGATCACCATTGTTCTGTAACCTGGAAGACCATGCGTCTGCCTTGCTGCAAGCTGAAGCAGGCACCGCGTGAGGCATTTGTCCAGTGTCATGCCTGGTATTAGCAAGGTACTTTACAATCTGCTTTGGCATCTGCACCCCTGTAAATCTGTCCAGTATCATGAGGCTCATGTGTTATTTAAGGTGAAGTGTTGTCAGCTAGAGTGCTAAAGACCTGTCTTTTTATTTACATCCTTGTGTAAGCAATTCCACATGTTTGCTGTCTATTGGGACATTGCAAGAACAGAGGAATCTTGCAAGACCACTGTATTGCAGAATAGACAGAGACTCCACCACCTCCCTGGGCAGCCTGTTTCAGTGCTCTCACGACCAGGACTTGGGTTCAAATCCTGATCAGGGAAGCTTTGTTGTGACCTAGTCTTAGGGAATCCTGCTCTGGCAGGGAGGTTGGACTAGATGTTTCGAGGTCCCTTCCAACTCCTAACATTCTGTGATACTGTGATGTTGAGATCGAACTTCATGTATCCCAGTTTGTGCCCGTTACCTCTTGTCCTGTCACTGGGCACCACTGTACTGTTTGGGATGTTTGAGCTTTAGAGAGGCAACAATATATACCCTCCCATTCTTTTGGCTTATTTTATGTTGCATGCAGAGGGGTTATTCTCGCTGTCCAAACCCTGGCAGAAACCATACAAATCTACAAATAGCTGGGCCAGTGCTTTTAAATTACACTTAACTCACTCTCTGTCAATGCCTTGGCAGTGTCCTAGTGTAATGTAAGGCACTGACTAAGAATACTTCAAGGACTCTGGTTCATAACTGTACGTATGTTTTTCAGGAACAGGCTTCCTTAAATTTTGATTACTAGAAGTGAAATGATTTGATGAGCTTCAATGGCTGGAGACTGATGGAACTGCATTGCTGTGTTTTTTAAGGCGAGCTCTCTGCTCCCCTCTGCCTCCTGTTCTGACTGTGGCTGGTGCAATGCTATCAGCATGCAGGCAGCTCTGGACACATTGCAATGGATGAACTAGGCAGTCTCTCGGTTATTTAGGCCTGGCTCACCTGTTTTCCAGCAGGTTTTTGAAGCTGGCTATAGAGCTATTTGCAATTCTTTTTTGGTGACCATAAATCTGCTTCTTTATGTGCTCTTTTCCAGAAAGTCTTATGCACTTATAATGAAGACTAAAAAAAATTCAGCTGCTTCTACCTAGTGAGCAACAGCCAGCCATATCCCTGGAGTGTACTTATGCACCGAGACACAGGACAGATGTTCTGGTGTACCATTCTGGGAGTGGGCACACAAACATTGTTTCTTGGGGAGCACCTGTGTTTTTGGCCAAATGCTGGATGTGCACACGACTATGTGAAGAACACAGAGCTAGACAACAGTCTTTTCTTTTTTATCTCTATAAACAGTTACAGAAGTATTTTCAGCTGGAAAAAAAAAAAGAGTCAATGACAAAAAAAAAATTCCTCCTATCTCCTCCAGAAAGGTACTGGAAAGTGAGGAAAAAATGTACTTTTGCCTTTCAGGTACTAAGCAAGGCTTTGTGGTTGGCAACTGCTAATTTCTGGTGCACAAAGCCAGGACTCTTGAGGCTCAGGAGCAGTATGGTGCTGGGAAATCTCTGCCCCACCAATCACTTACTATTTGGCCTTAGGGTAGTCATGTCATCTCTCTCTGCATCTGTACTTCTGTCTCAGAATATGCCTTGTCTATGTATACTGGGTTCTCTGGGGTAACAGCTAGCCTGTGACATTTATTAGTATGGTGCTTGTCATACTGGAGCATGACTCCACTGAGGTCTCCAGTTGCTACCAAAGTGCAAAATAATTAAAAGAGTATGTTAAAGCTTTTTTTTGTGTAATGCTGTCATCCAGACAGCTGATTCTTGTTAGCTTCTAGGTAGACTATGATTTGGATTTCAAAATTGTGTCTTGCTTATATGATTGTTTGCTTGCTGTATGGTATACTGGAGAAGCCCTGTGTGTGTGGAAGAGTAGCTGAGCTTTTTTCCTGCAGGGCCTTTGTACTGGAATGTGCCTCTACTTGTCCCAAAAGAGCACTCTGTGGAAAAGAGATATACAAGCATTTTAGAAACTGGTCTCTAATTTTGGGTACCCACAAAGAGACACCTCGGTCTGCCTCAGGGGTCTGAACAGCCACAAACCAAAGTGCTCAGCAGATCAGAAAATCCTCCAGTAGGTAGGTACATAAGTCTGGCTCTCCAAGGGTCTGAATCTGAATGAACTTGTGTCTTGCAGGTCAACACTACATGGAGAAGCTCTCCTGCCACCAGCCAAGTCAACTCCTAACTAGAAGTCAAGTCATTGAAGTTACAGTGTACTTGAGTTTTCTGCAGTTTCATAGCCCTGACTGAATTTGGCTTGCTTTGGCTCTGCTCAGAGCAGGAACAGAAATCACTCGTGTCTGGTGTGAAAGGCTGTATGGAAATACCCTACATGTTTTCTGACATAAAACTGAGTCAGCAGCACTGCTAACAGCCTAGAAATACATTTGTTTCCTGAAAAGTCCGGATGTAATAACCTTTGAAGAATGGGAGCACTCTCTTTGAGACTATTGAACAAACCATTGACAAGTGCTGTGACATCTACTAAGAGCAAGCTTTTAGCTCATGTGCCACTTTATTTCCAGAACTTTTGCCCTCCTCAGAGTTGCAGTTTTCTACAAAGTGCCATTTGGATGTGAAGTCCCTTGGTGTGACCCAGAAGGATGATGCAGCACAGTTGTGGCTACAGGCAGCACTAAACTTGCAAACTCTTAATAAACTGGACTTTGAACTTTCACCTAGCAGCTTGCCTGTTTGGTGCACATGAGGTAGCCCTGAAAAACGTGCTCTGCCACATCACACAGTGCAAACTGTGGCAATGAGATGATAATCCCCTATGAAGGAGCACAGATTAGAGAGGAAATGCTCATTTTCAGTAAATGGCTTTCAAAAAAACTAGCCATGACAGAACAGCTTAAAAAGCCTTTTATTGAGTCAATTTTACTTCCACTGTTTAGTGCCTCATGACTGCTAAGCCTTTTATTGCTTTGCATTTCTGTGTCAGCTGGTATAGTAACCCAGTAGCCTATATCAGGCTCTAGCAGCAGCCAAAAGTGTTGTACCAAAAGCAGCTGACAGCTTCTAGAAAGTCACCTTAGGTTTTATGAAACAAAAGTGCAGTAACTCCTGACAATGGTCAGGTATCATGTAATTTCTTTTGCTATGCTTCAGTTTGAACCAACACAGCAAGAGGTAAGCTTAATTTGAGAAATACAGTGCTGGAGGAACAGCTGGCATTCCTGCAGGCACCTATGAGAAATGAAGTGAACTAGGAAAATTTATGCCTTAGATTTGGGTGGTATTGAGGTAATAGGCAAGTGAATCACTTGAGGCTGGGATATGGTGCCCTGGATATCACATATCCATTTGTTAAAAACAGGGTTCCCTGAGACCAGGCAAAGCAATGAAGATAGGGGTGATGGTAACTTGCTGGATAGATTACTTTGATGAGCTGATCCATATTGCTGATGGGAACGACCATGTTTTGTTCTGCATTATGCAGGTTAAGGAGAGATCACTTCCTGTGTTGTGTTGTGTTGTGAATTCAAGGGCAGATGTATGGTTGCTAATGTTGCTGTAGCCAAGACCCTGCCTTGGTTCTGCACCTTTCCCTGAGGTGAGGTAGGCTGCTTACAGCCTACACCTGCTGAGCAGTTTTTGGTTGGATTATTTCCTCCTGAAGCCAAGAAACTGAGCAGGTCCAGAAGAGGAGTGGGATGAATCAGGCAGGTGTCTGTCCATCTTTCTCTATGCCACAAACTTGCCAGAGACTTGCAAAAACTGCTTGGTGCAGACACCCAGCCCCACACATGGTCCACAGCAAAAGGTGAGTACTGTTGGAGGGAGATGCAGAAAGCTGCTAAGCTGTCCTGGAGGCTTTCCAACACCAACCAAAATGAAATACTGGACATGGGGCTGTCTGAACTGCTGCATCTCTCCAGAGGATGGATACCTACCCAAGGGCTTCTGCCTGAGAGTAGGGGCCAGAACTTCATCTCACAGTGTTGCTGGAACATGGGCCTGGAAAATCTCTTTCAGATAGATGATTACTGAATCCTTGTATTTGGATTTGCTGTGCTGGACCTTTCTTTTCTGTTGTTTTCTTGTTCTGAGGAGGCTGCAAGAAAATATTTTTCTTTACTCTTTTCAGCACTGGAATTAAACCCTGGATTTCCTACTCACTACAACCTTGTCCTAGAAAAGGGCCCAGCTGCCTTAAGCTAGTAAAAGCTCCAGCCCTGGGTTTGGATTTCACATGTTCTGGGATGCTTGAAAGAGCTATAACTGGCATTGTAAAGACTAGCAGATAATCAGTGTATCCTGAGCTATCGTGGAAAATGAATGGTTACACAGGACATGTATCTCAATGTGTGTGTATGTGTGTCTGTGTGTGGTTTCATGCTTAGTTTCCCCTCGGGTATTCATTGATCTAAGGACAGTGTCCCTTGACTCTTCAAATATTTCTTCTGGGAGAGACTGCAGTGGTGTGGCTGGTTCTCTACTATGATATTGTGTCCTTCCCCTGCTGAGGCTTGTGGTTTCTTCTGAGGTGTCCCAGAGCTGCTTGAGAACTACAGTTTTCAAGAAGCAGAACTAATCCTGCTGCTTTGTTCTGCTGTGTTGGAGTTATTTGTCAAGCCCTATTCTTCTGTAGCAACATCAGGAAAACAAAACATTTGATCTACTATGTCAACATGTTTCAGTCAAAAGTAAAGGAGGGCTTTAACTTTCAAAGGTCATCTTTGGTCTGGGAGACATGGGTGACACATCCTTGGCAGTGCCATGAATGCTAAGGCACTGTGATTTGGTCTGGTCAGCCTGAGTTTATCAGCTGTACAGGGAGAGATCCCCTGGGTCATTCACAGGGACTCCATCAGGTCACAACTTGCAATGTCATACCAATTTATAGGTAGCACTCTCAGATACATATGTGCTGCTGTTTAGTCCAAAGCCATTTTCAGTTCAGTGGCCTCTCATAAAAATTGTAGGGTAGACAAAGTATTCTGGACAGAAATCTGCTGAGCAGGAGAAATCTTTAGTTGGAAAGTACCCTTTCTGCAGTCTCACCCAACCCAAAACACTGGCTTGCAAGTTTGAAATTGTATTGCTTTTTAATTAAATACTGACTGATACTACATTTAGAATCATGGGCTGGAGACACAGGATGCTAATGATTAAATATCTTGATCCCTATCCCATAATCCTAATATTCTGCCAGTTGGCTATCAAAGTATGTCCAGAGCAGAGCAAGCTCTTGGCAACTTTGCATCCTTCAGTGATTTAAGAAAAACCCCAAATGACTCTTCAGTTTATGTTCCTGTTCTAATCTATAAGCAGTATCTACAGTTGCTGAAGAAAGGCTGTTGAGCATTTCCTGGGTTTCACAAGCTTTGAGGAACAGTCTCTTTTTCCCAACAGAACTTTTTCCCAAATGCTTCTCCAGGGAGTGACAGTAGGATTCAATACAATAAAAAGCCCTTAGTCATGATCATGTATGCACAGCTGCAAAGGCACAGTGATGGCTGCAAAAGCATTGCCTTTGAGGGATTTCAAGTGTTGAACACAACTGGAAGATCCTTTACCATGGACAATCTCCTTCTGCGATAGGTTGCTTACAACTTTGTTCTCAACCATGTCAAGTTTCTTGAGCTTGTTTACTTGTGTAGTATTTATACCCATTCAGAAGTATATAGGGTATTTGGATTAAAAAATGAGCTGTATTTCTCAGCAACACTTACATGGCACTGCTACAGTGCCAGGTCTGGCCACAGGGCAGTCAAGCAGCCGGCAAAGAATCTAAAGACAGTCCCTTCTGTGACAGACAAGTTTTAGTGGTATCATAGCCAGCAAAACAAAAGCAGACAGGAGTAGGTAGTCCCTCCTAGTAGGAGCTCACTCATATGTGGCCAGAGCTCCTTGGAGCTGGAGCAAGCTGAAGAGGGAAGTCTTATCTGCAGGAATGGCTTTGGCTTTTGTGGTGAACCCCTCTTTTGTAGCTTCTCCAGAGATGGATAACCCCTCCATTTGCTTCTGTGGTTGCTGTTTAGTTTGGTTTAAGGAGACTTAAAACCAATAATGTAGCTGTTCTCATTCTTTGGTTTTGGTTTAACACAGATTACTTACTCTAAGCATTTTTCTTTCTAACTACAGACTAACTGACATGAAAGACATTGTTTTCCTGAACATCCTACAGTGGGCCAGCCAAGGTTTCCAAAGAAGATTCATTAATTGCCCAAATTCAGCTCTCTTTTCCAGCAGGTGTGAATCCAGGTCTTTCTGAAAATGGAGCCTCTTTGAGATACCACAAATGGTGTGCAAGAAAAAGAGGCTGCTCCAACAGCTAGTCTGTGTTGGAAGGCTTACCTAATTCCCTGTTACAGGTACACTATTTATTTCATTCCTACCCACTTCATTCACTTCCCTGGTGCTATTTCCTCCTGGAGATTTCTGAGGTGAGGGCAAAATTCAAAGTATTAAGATCTCTCTATTGTGGCAATTTCCATTTGGTGGTTAAAGGGACTCTCCTGCAATGATGTCATATCCTCTCTTCCTCTTCTTTGGTCTGTTTTTCAGGGCACTTTGGGCTCTCATCTCATCTCCTTACATCTCTTGGGAGGGTGGGGAAAGTTAAGTAGCACCAAAGAGTGCAACTCAGGGATTTTCACCATGCTGAAAAGCAAAAACTGTTTCAAGCTGAAAACTGTGGAAAAAGTTCATTTCACTCTTTTTTCCAAAATATAAAAAATGGTGAGAAATTATCTATTTAACCTTGAAGCTCCATGTGTCTTATTGCTGTTAGCACACTGAGGCTGGTGCTGGGAATCACACCCCAGCCTTTAATGAGGTGTTTAAGGGTACTTAACATGCATTTAATTATTAAACCAACATTTCTGCTGTTGCTGCTCTGGTGTTTCCCAGGCACCATTATCTGATCTTCTAATTATCACAATTTTATTCTTTTGTGGGTAATTAACAGGATGTATCAGGGTTCTCTGTGAAATGTGTTCAGTTTCTAACCTCAGAGCTTACTTAAGACTACTTCAGCAAGGTCTTGTAGCAGTGATTGCAAATCTCGGTTTTGGTGGTGACTGAGACAGTGACTGAGCCACTGCCCTCAGGTGGTCATTGGCCAGAGATCACCATCCTGAGCCATTTTTTCTGCAACAGGAATTGACGCAAGTATAAATTTTAGGTACCTGGCTGCAAACTCTGTCAGCTGGAGAGTCACCATGTTTTGGATAGAGTGTCAGGGGACTGTAATATCTGCTAGAAAATAGTAAATGTCAGAAATTTCTTGTATCAGTCATTCATGCATTTGTCTATGAGTACCTGTCCTCATTTATTCCATGTTTTCTTTAACCCAGCTCAGTGCCAGAATCCAGTGAGCCAGAATTAACCCCTCTGAGAAGGGGTGACCTTGCCTATCTACCTTGGAGAGGATAGCATGAGGCAAATGAGGTACCCATATACTGCCCAGGCACAGGGGAGGGAGGATAGCTGGAATGGCAATCTTGGATTTATTCTTAAATTCAGCAGCCATTCTGGCTGAGTATTTAAGGGCAAACCTTCCAAATGGATAAATTTGCCACATCACTACACAACTTTGTACAGGGAGAGAATATGACTCTGCAGAAGCAGAAAATGCAGCAGAAATTGAATATCAGGGAAGGAGACATGTCTAAAGGGCAAGACAAACTTGGAAAGGACAGCAAAGTGCTTTCATAGCATCAAGTCAAACTGGGACAAGTGCAGGAGGGAAAAAATGAGATCATATAAATGGAGAAAGCTGTAAGCTAAAGCAGAAAGGCTAAGTCCTAGCACAGCCTCTCCTCTGCCTGATGTGAGATATATATGGGCTTGAACTGTGGTACTGGGTACAAAGTGCCCCTTATACAGCAATTGCAGGATCTCTTGTATAGCCTTTGAGGGGAACATCAAAAACAAGGATGTTTGCTTTTCATCACTGTCCTGTAAGGGCACAAGGCTTTTCCTGCTCTCCTTCATTCACTCACTGCCCCCTTAAAGGAGTCAGTATGTGGGATGATGGTTCCAGCAGTGCTTCACCTGCTCCCTGGAAAACAGCTACAAGGCCTTGTGAAACGTGGTTTTCTGTATGGAAAACAGGACCATTACAGAGGTGAAGGCAGGCTGGGCAGCACTGCAATGCCCTGCTGCCTGACCCTTCTCTGCCTGCAGTTTTGGAGCCTTTTAACACCTGGCTCCACTAACCTTCATTGCTGATTTGTTTTACTATCCCTTGCCTCTGATTGTCTTGACTGTGGTTTACTCACAGTATCAGTGAGATAAGGAGGCATAGTTTGCCTGCCCTGCTCACACAGCATGGAGCTGTGGTGTGTTCAGCCTATGTCAAGCTGTGTCACTTCTCTGCTAAATGCTTCCCTATCCAGACTGTGGCTGGCAGTGACATTGGAAAGCAGATGTTTCTCTCCTGAAAAAGTTGTAGCTGAACCCTGGATTGTGTTTACATTCCAAGCAGATATGTCTTCAAATAGGAAATAGTGTCTCGGGTGAATGAGTAAAAGGCATGAGATTAAAAAACCCCTGCCATCATTTCCGAGAGACCTGCCAAATTCCCTATTTCTGCTCTTGATTTGCACATCCTGCAGATGTGTCTGCTCACATTTCCCTTCTGGTATTTTCCTTTTAAATGGTATTTCAAGCATAGATGCACATTCAGATGACTGAAGAGTTAGTTCAGTTAATGGTAAGTGAAATACCTACTGTCAGTAAGAGAGCCTGAGGAAGAGGATGTGACTGGGTGCACACACACGTGCCTGCAGGCCACACGGCAGCGGATGACCACACCACATGTTGTCCTTACTTTTCTGGGCAACCACAAAAGGTTCACTGCTGGGGACAGCAGAGGTTTTGCAAGTTGGGAACAATATACTCACAGTCCTGAGTGCTGCTATGTGTCCCCTGTTGGATGTTGAGCGCCACCTCTGTTAATGTGAAGATGTACACTTGTGCCTTACATTGGAACATGGCCTGGCAAGATTTGGGGACCATTCTGCAGAAAACTTCCAAACTGACTTGGAAATCTTGTTTAAATAGAAAACATCTTTCCTCCTTGTCTCTCTGAGGATATCAGCTGCAACCTTTAGTTGCAGGTACTGTTGGGAAACCTCGCAAGTGAACTGAGACAGGCTAGGAAAGCAATGGGTTTGCATGAACATAGACTGGTTTTAAGATTATGGTTGGTTATTATTTTTTTGTAATAACTTAGGCCCAGATGACCTGAACATGAGGCTCTATGCCAGCAGGTTCTGTAAAACACAACTCTGCCTCCCACCAGGCCAGACTCTGACCCCAGTCAGATGCTGACTCCCAGTTGCTGTGTCCTCTTGTCTATCCAGGTTGAGGTAAGAGCAGGGGAGATCTCTTGTCACCTAGAGTGACATCTCTAATAAGACCTTGACCTCATTTTGATACAGTTAGAGTTATCTGCTCAAGCAAAATTGACCAGTCAACAGGCTTGAGACCATAGGACGTTGACCCAGGACTAAATACTGGTTTTGACTTGCAGGAACTATATTCCCCAGCCAGGCACATGACACCAGAAGATCAGTGCTCCCAAAATGTTGCTTCCAGACTGTTGTTTCTTGCCAGATCTTTTCTTTTCTTATTTCCTGTACTGTGTTTTATTAGGAGGAGCAACAGTGCTGTGAGGAGCTGCAGAGGTACCAGATGAAGACTAGGTTGAACTGAGAGGAGCCTGGTTTGCAGGGGACAGTGAGGACCTGACTGGAGTGAGCAGCAGTAAGGAAAAAAGGGGAAACTAACACAGTTCTTGCTTGGCACAGCACAATGTCATGTGTATGAGCATGTGGTGGGATTATCCTGAAGGACAGAGCTTCCCAGCAAAACAGATCTGGATGGGAGCCATGCAGATGTCCTCAGCACCAAGTGGGAAGTGCTAGGCAGGTGGTGCAGCATCTGTGACTCTGTAAAAGATGAGATAGGGTGAGATTCCCCACATTTCTTTAAAATTGTGGTTGCAGAGCCTGTCAAAAGCAGGAGATGCAATCTGACAGACCCATGTTGTGGTGTGGTTACTGAACCCCACCATGCTTCCTACTGATGGAAAAGGGGGAACTTTGTCAGAACCACAGTGGTTATCATGACAAAGAAGTCACCAAGAAGCATGGGGAAGATAGTACCAGATGAAGGACATAAATTAAGGACATGCATTTTGAATGTTAAATTTGAGTCTTAGGGGCTCAAAACTAATATTGCCTCAGGGAGCTGGAGCACAGATCCAACATCAGCCACAAGTAGAAATGAATTCACATGGTAGCTCTCTGCTCGTCCCAAGGAACCTCGCTGTGATTAGTGCCCTGGGCTGCCAAGAGGCCCAGGCTGGGAGGAACAATAGCAAAAAGAGATTAAAGGGAGAGATTAAGGTCTTGTCTATACAAGAAAAGTTGTATCAGTTTATCTAGGTGGATTTGGAGTGATGTAGTTAAACAGGAGAAAACCCCAAGTGTAGGGACGCTTAAGCTCCAGCTGCAGTTGGTTTAACTCAAGATGCAGTGCGGCACTGCCTCAGAACCTTTGCAGATTTGGGCCAGATGCCTATCTAGACGTCTGAACACTTCTGAAAATGCCTTACCCTCAATGGTGTGAAATGGAGCAATAGCACACAAAGACAGGGTGAGGACAAATGGATTAGAGACACACTGAAGTGCTGCAGTGGTCAGGATGGGGCTTGGCAGCACCATCCCCTGTGTGCTGCAGCACCTGGGGATAAGGACCTCTGGGATTCTCCAGGACTTATTCCTGTCCTCCCTTCTAGGCATGAGGTCTGTGGGACAGGTGGTGAAGCATAGCATGGGCAGCTGTGATGGTGCACGGGGAATTTCCGTGGCAAATGCTTTCGTTCCATCTGGCTCAGGTGCTAGAGGGCTCTTTTTCCTCCTTGTCCACAGAGGAAAATGCTATAAAGGCAGCAGAGGATCGGGTCTTCCTTGGGATGTGGTCTGAGTTGGCATTACCCTCTTCAGTGAAGTTTCCTTATATCTGTACAGGTCTTGTGGCTATCCACTAAAGGTGATTAGGATTTTATTTTGCTTTTCAGGCTACTTAATTAATGAGTTATCCTCTCAAATTCTGCCAAAAAGGGCAGTAATTTTTCTTTTTAAAAATCATGCACCTGCCATTAATTTCCAGCAGCTGGGCCCTAACTTGCTGTGACAATTATGTTACCGAAATGCAGCATGAAATATGTAGCAAAGGGGACAGCACAAGTCACCAAGGCCTCATTGACAGCTCTGTATCACTCTGGGAAAACAAATAGCTATTTTTCTCAGACCGTTAAAACAAACAAAAACAAGAAAACCCCCAAACCATATAAACAAAAAACCTCAAACAAAACAAACAAACAAACCCAAAAATCTAACCAACCAACCAAAACTGCTAGTTTTGATAGGATTAATCCTGTCAAATGCTGGACACACACTTGCATGTGGTGTTGAGTGCCTGCACCTCTACTGACATTTCTATGAAACTAATATTGATGAGAACATCAGTTTGCTGATAAATCACCAAGCAGCAGAGCCAAGCACCCCCTCCACTTGCATGCACATACAGAGCTTGCATAACTCCTGTACAGTGAAAGCAAATGCTATTATTAGTTTATAAGGCAAGTTTTGTTGAATTTGGCAGGCAATGTGCATGTGTAAATTCCCCCAAATTAATTAAAACTTTCAGAGCGATGCTGGAGATAGCAGCAATGCTCATCTAATAGATAGTTTTAACAGGTTCACAAATGCTTTTATGTAATTAATTAATGCTTGGCTACCTCAGGTGAAATAATCTGGGCATGCATGTTTTCTTAAATCAGAGCAAAGGTAGAGGGGCAAATTCACACTCTGTTTAAGCAGCTTCCATCAAAGTTGGGCTGAAGCCCATTACAGGCTCTAATTTATCTCTGGAAGACAAAATGTGATCTGAACTGACTGTATGAGTAGAAGAAAGAAAATGCATGAAATAATAAATAAGGTCATTGTACTTGCCAGGACTAAGTGCCAGAATTTTCTTCTTGCCCCATTTAACTCCTCTCCTTTTGTAGTCACAGAGTAAAACCAGACCCAGACCTGACCAGTGCAGACATGTGCTGACCCTGTCACTGCAAGGTGACGCTGTAGTGATGCTCTGCAGTGTAGAGGAGGAAATGTGGTCAGACATAAGCTATGCAGCATTGGTCACTTTCTGCAAGCAAGAGCCTGGAATGGTTTGGTGCGTGAGCCACCTGAATTTAACAGGATATATCAAAAGTGCTCCAGTCAGACAAGGACAACTGATGTTACTGTGAATGTGCTCAGGAAAAGAAGATGGCTAGCTTTATGAGACTTGCAGTTCAGGCTGCATGTGACCCAGCTTTAACATATAAATTTAAGTAAATATATGTACCTCTGCCCTGCCCTCTGAAAGCCAGGAATATCATATAGCCTGGTGGCCAGGACAATCTGTGTGCAAGAAGAGCTCTCATACCTGTGGTGGCTGGTGGCACTGGAAGCCAGGTCTCACTGAAAGAAAGGGATCTGCTCTAGCCACAGGGATGTTACCCACAGGTGGATAAAACAGGTTAAGTTGTGCTCTGGACTGATTTTAATGCTTTTGCTACAGATAGGCTTCCCTTGAGCACACCCGCAAAATCAGACCTAGTACAACTTTTAGGGGCTTCTGGTGCCTAAACTTGAATCCATATCCAACACTTTCTGCGTCTCTGTCCGGACCAGAACCTTTTGAGGATCATCTTAGGAACTTCAAAGTTACAGGGTACATTCCAAGTGAGTGATCTCCAAGACTGAGTGCTGCTGCATGCAGGTGGTCTGTATTTTATCCAAACTAGCTTGTTATGACAGTTAAGGGGACCACTGCAGGGAGGCTGATGGCACTTTCTCTGGGTGGAGGTAGCTGGGACTCAGCTTGTTTCCATGCAGGTAGTCAGCTAGTGATCTCTCCTATTAAATGCTAAATGAGAAAACCAGCATTGTTGCTTCCTGCATCACGTTCAGTATTTTCTTTTCCATGACTGTGGTGCCTAACCGACGAGCTCCCACCCTGGAAAAAAGGCTTGTAAGCTAGATATCCTGCACAGCTGTATGTGAGAGTATTTCCTATTTATTGTTTAAAGAAAATCTCTGGAGTAAATTGTCGAAGAAAAACACTGGAATATATGTGGGCTAGGTTACTCCCTTGCAAAAGACACAACACTTCAAAGAGTGTGAAGCAGAGCACTCACGTTCCTCCTTTGTTTCTGCTTTGCTTCCTTTCACCAAATCCTTTTCTTGGATTACATAAATCCTCATACATTGCGTGGAAGATTTTATCTCCACGTGCACAGGTAGAGTAACTCCACTGGCTCCAAGAAAGTTGTTCCAGATCTAGGAGCTGTGCAAGAATGAGCAATCAAAACCCATGTGGACGTGCTTCTGTGTGACCTGGTCTAGGGAATCCTGCTGCGGCAGGGGGGTTGGGCTAGATGATCTTTTGAGGTCCCTTCCAACTCCTAATATTCTGTGATTCTGTGAAACACTGTTTCATTATGATGAACTGAGTCCAAACTTTTATTTGTCTAAGCATGCTCATAAGTGTCCACCTATTCTCAGGATGTGTTGAAGAGATGTTTGTTGACGGGCATAAGCTCTTCTCGTGGCCTTCTGTTCAGTGGAGTTCAACAACTCCATTTAGCAGGGTTCAGTTTCCTTCCCAAGGAAAATGGATTTCCATAGCAGAGCTAGAAGTTCAGTATGATGAAGCAATATGGACGAACAGAGGTTTGGCTATTAGGCTCAGTGTTGCATAAAGTCAGTAAGCCATAATGACCCTCCTACTCCTACAGAGGATGATTGATTTTTGATGGTGGTTTGATTTTTGATCACTTGCACCACAGATACAAATTACAGGTTCATGGCCAGGCCTGGTATGTTTGCTACTCAAAGCCCACCAGTTTGGCTATCTGTGGCTGGTTATAAATTGCATAATTTTTTTATAGAGATGTTGACATAAAGGAGACTTTTAAAAAAAATATACACTCTTCAACCATGATTTTGATCTTAAAGTTTGACATAAAAAAGGTCACCCTTAGAACAGCCTGTACTTAATAGGTAAAGAGAAAAGTGCATTACTTTTGGATTTTCTTCTCTGTGGGAGCAAATGAATTTGGCCTGAATTTATGGTAGTCTGCAATCAGTGGAGGAAGCAGACATTTAAGTTTCTTTTTCTTGGCTTTATAAATGGTCCTGAACAGTGTTATTCAGTTAGCAATACCATCTATGGGCAAGGTGAACTCTATTTAAAAGGCTGAGTTTTGGCCTTATGGAGAACACCAAGGCAGTCCTGAGCATAAGGAAGCAGGCATGTAACTCTCCTTACTGAAAGCCTTCCAGGAGAGAGACAAACTGTGGCTGTGTCCCGAAGGAAGACCTAACTTTTATTCTTTCATATAAACATATCCGAAACTGAAAGTATTTGGCTGTTCTTCCCGTCTGGAAACATAATGGGAGTCACGATGATTAGGTAAGTTAGCTCTGGGGAGGATGCATCTCACTCTGTCTTATCCACCTGGCAATTAGGCATCTTGGCTCCACGAGTTTTCTTGTCTCCAAAAAAAAGGAGAGGGAAAAAACCCCAGCTTTGCTAGGCAGTTCGGTTCAGCCTTAAGCATCTGTCTTAGGACAGGATGGCTTACTCTGTAAAGGTGTTTGTCTCTCTGCCTTACCTGTAGAGGGAATGTATATAACTAGCTTAAATTGAATGTGTGATTTCTTAGAAGGGTGAAATTTGCTGTCCCTGTATATCTAGTTTCCTATTCTGTGCTCCTGCATTCACTGTGAATGCTACTGCTTCATGACCAAATTCAAGATGCCACTGTCAACATTTCTATCTCCAAGTGACTGCTGAAGTGAAATAGTCCTCCTAAAAGGGACACACTTTGCAGACAAATTTTCTACACCTCTTATTCTGCAGAGAGTAGTATGTCTCTTTTTTTAGCATGAATACTTTATGCGAGGAGTCTAAAAACCTATCAAACAAGGGCAAGGACTCACTCTGAGCTGTGTCCTAGCAGCTCTGTGTTGAAACATCCCCGTATGTAGTTTTATCAGCTGTCTCAGGGCTGTTGTTTTATATCTAACATTTTTGTGCTTTGGGACAAAGATACAGTGGCGCCTCCTGGACAATTATTTTTATGCTATTAAAAGCAGAATTCCTTTTTTGCTTCCCTAAAAACCAGTAGAAGTCTCTTTAAAAGTAGATAACTTACTGTCTACTTCTGGTTAATGCTTGATTTATGCTATTGTTACTGGGCCTTGTAAAAAAGGACTGCTCCTATCACAACATTCTAGATACATAAACAGTCAAGACCAGTCATTTGAAAGTCCTCTGCTGTGTAGCCTAATATTATTTAGCTTTTGCTTTGATCTTGTGCCTGGAAAAAATTTTTTTCCTTGAAACCCTGAAAGTTTTCACAATTCTATTAATGCATCAAAGCCAATACAATATCTAGTTCAGCCAATCTCCAGCATTAGCTCACTTCACAAACCCAAAGAAATATGTTTCCCCTCTTCTTTCAGCTTTAATTTAATGTTTTCTTTGCAGAGATTCTGAGGAGTAGTGTGTTGGTGGTGGTGCTTGGGGAAGCGGGAGGGTGAGAGCGCTGGGTAATGCCAGGCACAGTGCAGTCAGATGCTTCCTCCTAGGGGGCTGCCAATGCCCTGAGCACCTCCAGACGTCTCGTGAGCACAGACTGCTGCTCCTGCCAAATTGCATGGTGGTTTTGGGGATGGAGACGAATATCCATGGAGTATTTACTTGATGTTATCAAACTCATTTGTCTCGTAACCAGAGTCCCTAGAGGTGAAATTCAGTGCATCAATCCACTGCTCCATCTACCCATCTTTGAAAGGAACATCATTAACATGCCTTACAAATGAACAAATGTGGCTTTGTTCCATGCTACTTCATTAATGCATTATTTAGGCTGATAGATTTGAAAGCCAGAAGGCAACTTCATGATCACCTAGTCTGATCTCATGAGTACCACAAACTAGTAATCTAGGCAGTAACCTGTGGTTGATCTGTATCATGTATTTTAGAAAAATAGCCAGTTTCCCATGGCAGTTTGGACTGATCTCCCTAGATGTGCTGATTTCCAGCAAGTTGTTTGCCAAACAGGGAGCTGAGAACACAATAGCAAAGCTGGTATTTACTGTGCAGATCTGGAAGAGGAGTTTCACCGTAGGAAGCCAGACAGGACCAAATACAAACAAAGATGGAAACAGCATCATTCTGTAGATCTGAATTTAGATCTAACTTTTGGCTAAGAGCCTATTTCCCCTTTTAAGACAAAGTGGAAAGCAGTCTACTAAAAGAAGAAAATTTGTTACTGGGATACCACGTATGAGCTCTGAAAACATACAATGTTTTGGACTTGGGATGGTTGGAAAGGCAGTTATTCTGCGTTAAAAGAAATACCTTGAGAAGTATTTGTAATGTTATATTTTCCTTTTCAATTAAGAGTTCTCTTCTTGGTGGTGGTACCTGGTCAGAAAAGATTGACTTACGGAAATATATTTGTTTCTGTGAGGGTCTCGTGAAACATGCCCATGAACCTGCCTACTGTTTTGTACCAGCTTTGTGGGCTGCTGAGAGTACAGGATTTTTTTAGACTAGGGAAGACTGAAGGAGCCAGTGTCCATCTCTGGAAAAACCCTCCAGGAGGTGGCTTGCTCCTGCAAGGCTCTGCAGGCTTTCCTTACATGACAGAGAAAAAAACAGCTGATAACTGGTATGTCACCCCTGGAGCTGGACATAGGAGCACACCGTCTGCCTGGTCTCAGCCCTGGCCTCACAAGCCTGCCTGGGGGAAGAAAGAGATGAACTGACTGTGACATAAGTGGGCTTTACCATGTTAAATGCTAAGTTAGGGTCTGATGTAGAAGTTTGCTGTGAAAGGGTACTCTCTTCAATCTATATTTGAGAGCAATGCCATAGTAATATATTCCATCCACATTCCAGGCAAGCTGTTGCTGAAGTGCTGAGGAAAAGTAAATGCTGGAACAAAAGACAGAGATGGTCACAGGGGGCTGTGATGGTTGAGTTCTGGGAAGATTACTGATTTGTTGAATGAAGGTCAAAACTACTCAGCAAAAAGGCAGGAAATCTTAGCACAAAGAGGCTTAGTGTGGAAATGAGGAACTTTAATGTCGAGCAGGAAAAAACAGTGCACACAAGTATAAATGAAGCGTTTAGAAAACCTAAATAAGGAAGGTCAAAGCTTTCCATGACACACATTGGTTGGTACAGCAGAGCAATAAGCAAACACATCTCAACAGGTGTGACTGGCAGTGTTGGCCTTTGTGTGATGGATGACAAGCAAAACCAGAATGACGCATGATGAATTAGCTCAAGTGCCAAAGAAGGCTGGAGCTCCTAGGCTAAATCTACTCATGAAACAATTTCTTTGGGCTGAGGTCTGGCTCTACCACTGGAGCTGGCTGGCATGGCCACACAGCAACCTCCCTGCTAAGCTCTTTTATCTTCCAAACCACAGTGGCCACATCCTAGCTACCTGTTGGGAAAGATCTCTTCCCCATGCAAACTTCCAGCCTGTGTCTAGCTAGTGCTTGGGAAAACACTAGCTGGCTTGGGTCAAAATCATGCCAGGGATTACATTAATGATTCTAACCAGTTATTAGTATGGACATAGGGGACAAAGGAATCCAGTATAAACCTGCAGCATGCTCATTTGAGGTATTTCAAGGCTGCTTCTCTTCTGTGCAATTTATGAAGTTATCCTTGTTGCCCAGTGTGACCGTGTGGTTTGTAAACCATAATGAACCCATGCATCCACTCAAAAGCCAGACAGGAGAACACCAGTGGATTCCCTTAGCACTTTAAAATGGCAGAAGTTGCAGGTGCCTAAACCCTCTTGTAATCTCTTTTCTGCCACCCATTGTTTCTCAGTTACTCAGGCTGTGGTTTTTCCAAAGTGAAGGTGTGTAAGAGGGGTGGGAATGAGGCTTGAGAGAGTGATGTGGAAGTGCACCACCAGACAGCTGGGATTACAGGGGAGCACATAGCCCATTGTATGCCTGTTGGCATACAGCTTCTTGTTCATGTTTGCTCTGTTCTCCAAATGAGAGATGGATAGTGTTAAAAACTCTGTGATTTCTACCTCCAGCATTTCTCGAGACAGGAGCTCAATGGTCCTGGCTATGTCCCTGAGATGTATAGGCTTCTTCACCCTGCCCTGCCTTCCTTGTGGCTGTCAGGTATAAGTGCAGCTTACCTGGCCACAAGCGTGCCTGTGTGTATGCAGGCATTCGTTTGTGTACATTCATGAATAGACAACACAGAAACTAGTTCTGGCACAGGCAACCCTTGCTGGCTTTAGAGGAAAGCTGTGTGCATTTATTTGTTTGTGTTTTTCATTATGCAAGCAAAGTTGTATCAGCCAACCTGAAGAAATTTTCTTTGCAGTGCTTTTTACTAGAACTAGTGCAGCATTGGTTAAAATGCTGCTTTGTTGGGAGGAAAGTCTCTCATAAGAGTGTAAGAACTACCTTTGGCTGTCAGAGCTAAGAGGTGCCTAGCCTCAAGTGCATGTTCAGGTGAAGAGTTCAGGGTCCAGAGAATATATGTGGGCCATCTCATTTACAAGCATTCAGTGCTTTAAGGACTCGCTGTTGCAGAGCTTCAGACAATTGACCCAGTATGGTGGGTGGATCTATCTCCCAGGACTTTGTTTCTCAGCCACTTAGGAACTGTAGATTTTAAATCCCTGTCTTGAACCCTACTTTGGGCTCTACAGAAGCCTGTGGTAATGAATTCTACAATGCAATTACTAAGTGGCTAATAATGTGCTTTTGTTTGGTCTGAACCTGCTGCACAATGATTTCTCCAGGTGGCCCTTAGTTCTTACCTTGTGAGAATACTTGCTTAATACTTTCTCTTAATCAATGTCCTCTGCAGGATCATCCTTATAGAAATCTTGCTCTTTTGTCCAGGACCATTTACTCTTTCGTTATGGGAAAGCTGTTCCATACATGTTTTCATGTTTGTCATCTTTCTGGGAAAGCTTCCTGGTCCTGCACAATCTTTTTACCACAGGTGACTCTAACTGCATGCATGTCGAACACCAAGTTAGTGTTTTCAGAGAGCTATCAGCAGTGACTCCAAGTTATGTTTTCTTCATGGTAATGCAGAATGTGTATAGTTAGAGCTGATGTTTATGTGTGCTACATTCCATCGGTTGACACGGGTTGTGATCAATGGCATGGAATCCAATTAGAGGTCTGTAATGAGTGGTGTTCCCCAGGGGTCAGTACGAGGTCCAGTGCTATTCAATATATTCATCAGTGACCTGGGTGAAGGAATTGAGTGTACCCTCAGCAAATTTGCTGGTGACACAAAACTAGGAGGAGTGGCTGACATACCAGGAGGCTGTGCTGCCATCCAGCTTGACCTAGACAGGCTGGAGAGTTGGGCTGAGAAAGACCTCATGAAATTCAACAAGGGCAAGTGTAGGATAATGCACCTGGGGAGGAATAACCCCATGGACCAATACAAGTTGGGGACTGAGCTGCTGCAAAGCAGCTCTGTGGAAAAAGACCTTGGAGTCTTGGTGGACAGCAGGATGACCATGAGCCAGCAGTGTGCCCTTGCGGCCAAGAAGGCCAATGACATCTTGGGGTGCATCAAGAAGAGTGTGTCCAGAAGGTCAAGGGAGGTTATGCTCCTCCTCTACTCTCCCATAGGGAGGCCACATGTAGAGTTCTGTGTCCAGTTCTGGTTTCCCCTGTTCAAGAAGGACAGGGAACTTCTGGGGAGGGAACAGAAAAGGGCTATGAAAATGATTAGAGGACTAGAACATCTGTCTTATGGGGAAAGGATGAGAGCTGTGACTGTTTAGCCTAGAGAAGAGAAGACTGAGGGGGGATCTTATCAATGCTTATGAATACTTAACAGGTGGCTGTCAGGAGGATGGGGCCAGTCTTTTTTCAGTGGTGCCCAGTGACAGGACAAGAGGTAACAGGCACAAACTGGAATATAGGAGGTTCCATCTCAACATCAGGAGGAACTTCTTTACTTTGAGAGTGGTGGAGCACTGGACCTGGCTGCCCAGGGAGGTGGTGGAGTCTCCATCTCTGGAGACATTCAATACCTGCCTGGATGCCACCCTGTGCAACCTGCTCTAGGTGAACCTGCTCTGGCAGGGGGGTTGGACTAGATGCTCTCCAGTGGTCCCTTCCAACCCCTAATATTCTGTGATTCCATGAACTTTGCTAGTCAAGATATTGTCCAGTCTCTTGACACTGTGATGTTCTTTGGCTTTTCTTCATTAGCAGTTTCAGATTGACCAGCCTCGGTTTCTCCCTCTGAAAACTTTATCACTGCACTCTCTAGAACACCTCATTCAAATTACCTTGGGATTGATGATTTTTTACTGGATCTCAGGCAAGTGACTGAGGGAAAACTGCCTGGGACCTCTTGGGGTTGTTCCAGGGCTGGGGCAGGTGCAAGCACCATGGTCCATGGTGCTGGTGGGAGCCAGTTCAACAGCTGGAGCTGCTACAGATGCCCCAGGAACGTTGTCCTTTTTGATGCCAGTGCCAACCAAGTGATCCCCACAACGTGGAAGTGGTCCTTTATGTGAAACTGTTTGGAGAGTGAGGTAGGGTACCTCTGTGGCGTCGAGCATCAGCCTCTAGTCTTCCTGCAGCGACAGCACAGCTGAAGTGACTGCCTAACAGGACATGGGCTAAGCTGACGACATGCATCTCGCAAGTGAGGACATAGGGCAAAAGAGGCCATAGCAATGCTCAGCTGAAGAGTGAAATATGAGCCTGGGTAAGCAGGGCAGAGGATCAGGAGCCAAGTGTGTGACTGTCCCTCAGCATGAGGAGCATGATCAATCTCTTTGCTCCTCTATTTCTGGATGGTTGTCCATAACTGGGCTTGCTTTTTCATCTGTAAAGTTTTCCTAATGTTCCTGTGTCAATAGCAGTACTGGAAAAATACAGAAAGGACCAGAGGGCTAATGAAAAGTAAGGAATGGCTCCTCTCCAGGGGGTGGAATAGACTGGAAAGAGACATGGCTGAAGGAGGATATGGTACAAGTCCACAAAATTATGAGTAGCAGGAAGAAAACACCCAGAGGATCACTGTGTCTTCCAGTAATAGAACTGGGGGATGCCAAATGAAACTCCCAGATGGCAAGGTCAGTGCAAAGAAAGGAGGCAGTTGTGCTCCCAGGGAGGAGGTGAAGGTGTGGGACCCAACACTGCCAGCGGTGGTAGGTACTCAGTGTTTACACAAACTCAAATTCATGGAAGAAATATCCATTGATATTTATTAAATCAAAACCTGCAATACAAAACCACAATACAAAACTTCAACCTCTGCTCCAGGATATCCATGAAAGCTGGAAGAACATCCTGGAGCAGCAGTATTATAAGCCTGCCCTTTTATACTCTTCCTTGGCATCTCTTTTTTGCTAGGAAGGGAAAAGATCCTAAGATAGATGGATCCTTGATCTGGCACACATGGGCATTCTTAGGAATGCAGGTGTGTTCTTCACATGAAGGCAAAAAAAAGAGGCTCTTTTGGCATTTTTGACAACTGTTTCCACTGATCTTAAAAACTCGGTGAAATAAGGTTATGATTAAGACAATTCCTTAGGACATCATTGAACAAATGGCATGTCCTCTCTGCTGGTCATGACCCAAAATGCCTTTTGACTTGCCCACATATAACTCAGATCCAGCAAAGAAGAGTAATGCTTTTGTCTGAAGGAAAGACAGTGCAGCCAGAAATACTAGTGGAGTTTGTCTAAGATAGCTAGACATGTTGGATGGTCCTGGAGGTTAGTGTCCCTTAGTCAGTGTTCAGGCTGATCTAACTGTATGAGATCATTCAGTTTATCAAACGACTGTGTGTTGTGTTGTGTCAGTAGTTAAATCATAGCCTTGTACTCCAAAATCTGTTTCCAAATATGTGTATATGAGAGGTGCAGCAACAGAGCTGTGCACTCAGTGATGCTGGGTGTAACAGCACTTTTTTCATAATGGGATTTTGTTTGGGAAGAAACACTATCTAAGATGACATAGTTTTCAGGACTGCTGAGATACTTCATGTGTTTGAAACCAAGTAGGTGCAACATGTGCAAAAATCAAGGTCATCCAGAGATGTAGGCCACCCAGCCTGAGAGCTTGGCTCAGCCACACAAGAATCATTTCCTCAGCCTGCCAAAGCATGAACCAGAGGTTAGCATATGCTCATGTATGTCATTGTGTTCATCTGATAACACTGCTTGATGATTAATCCCTATAATTAATTGCACATTAATATAGTTCGCTGCAGTATATTGAAACGGCAATGGAGATTCCCTTCTCAGCAAAACAAAGGAGTTTTATGGCTCAAAATAGAACAGGTAGGAAAAAACCACCTTATTTTAAACTTGTGTGATGCAACATGATGAATCCATGTGTCACTTGTGTTGTGATATCTGTTCATCCTTCTCTCCCCTCTCTTTTGCCACCTCATGTGCAGGACTTGCTTGTTACCACTCTGGGAACCTTGGATGTGGAGAGATTGTGGTTATCTCAGGCAGTCTTCTGCTGAGAGTAGAAGCCTGAATAGCTCCTCCAAGTCTCCCCTGCAACTTTGGGCAGGAGCACTGTAGTTCTCTTGGTAAAGACATATCAAGGAGGTGCCATGGGGTGGGACACTGTTCTTGCTGTGTGCAGATAAGGGAGCATGCTGAGCTCTCTGAAGGAGCTGTGAGGCTGCTCTAAGGATGTGTGTCTCCCCACTCCAATGGATCTCTATGAGATTCTCCAGAAAGCCATGATTTGGTCATTTCTTCCTTTTGAGCACTGAAGGTAACAGCCAGTTCTTCATCCCAGGGTGTGATAGGGCTACCTCTGATCTAGGGGAAGGCAAAAGCCTTCCTAGGATTAATCCACAAATGAAACTGCAAATGCCAGGCAGGGAGAAAGTGGTGCTCCTTCCAGCAGGTGACCATCCTGTGCCATGGATCCATAGTCACACCACTCTTGGACCAACATGTTCTTGATAAAAATAGATGGACTCAGCATGGATTAGGTCTGTAAAGAAACCAGCCAGGGTACAATGTCTGGGTAATAGCCATTTCAGCATAATCATGGAAAAAACTGTGACAAAGCAAACTTAAAGTTTGTGAGGAGAGCCCAGTGGAACCCATGAGCAGGTTCTGCTCTACTTTTTCACCTGAGTATGGCCCTGAATGTTCTAAATTCTGAACACTCATTGGCTCTGAATTATTTCTGGAAAGAAGGAAACCAGGTGGAAAAACAGGAAATGCAAAGCACATCTCTGGAAACAGGGAAAAGTTAGCTCAAATTTGTTCGCATATGGTCAAGCAATGGTTGGGTGCCAGAAGGACAGCAGGCAAAAACCAACCACATTTCTGGCAATAACTGCTTCTGCAGCACTGCACTGTGGTTTTCATTACATCAAGTGGAGGATGTTATCAGTGATCCTCATCTGACAGAGGACTAATGTGAGAAATGCTAAATGCCACATGAAAACACAGCTCATGAACAATAGGGTATTAAACAGAGCAAGAAGAGGACACCTGAGAACTCGTGACTGACCAGAGGTCATGATTTCTTATATGGCTGACAGAACCACTGCCATACTGTACTTGTTGCCAGGGGAGTGCCCAATGCTCAGGGTTGGGGCTGCCCCATACCTTGTTCCTGGTTGGGGGTGGGATAGACCTCATCTGCCAGGTCCTGCCCTGATGGACCCTGTGGGGATTCCCTTCAGTCTCAGCCCTGGGGAGTTGCTGGCCCATGTGGTGACCTGACACTGGAATGAGGCAGAGGAACTGAATCCACCTAAAACTCATGACAGAAGTGGCATAGACAGTCTCCCTCTGGGACGCCCCACATTAACCTCTAATGAAACAACCAAATTTTACTAAGCAGTAGGCACCAGCACATCCAGATAAGCCTTCTGATATGTGAGACCCCAGATACTACAAGGAAATACATTTTCTTGTAGGAAAGCTCAGCAGTTAGGAAATGGAAGCTGTCATTTTGGAAAGAAACACAAGTATGCCACATGTTAGCTTAACTCTAAAGTCTAAAGCAAACTTCATTCCATGGTGAAAGGGCTGAAGAACTAATGGAAAATTCATCTGTGTGGAAATAGGAGATATGTTTTAAAGACATGTATCTTGAGGAGTCCCATGTAAGCCTGGGAATTTGAGTTAGGGGTACCTTAGTCTCAAAGGGACAAGTGTAGGAAGCTATTCTCTGGACATATATTTCTCACTTGTGAGCAGTTGTTGTAAGTAGCAATGAGTGGTTTATCTTCATGGTAAAAAAACCCCAACTATTTCTCCCAGCAAAGGACCTTCCTTCAGTTCTCATCTAGTGATGTTTTGCACTGGGAACAACTGTGCCTGGCTTGCCAAAGCCAAGAGCAGGGTCAGTGCACAAACAGCTGAGACAAAAGAAGCTCCAGGAGAGCTGGGGTCTGTGGGACTGCTGCTTCTCTGTGGGGAAGATGCTGCCCTTTTGGGTGGTACAAAACAATTGCCACACGCAGCTGTGGGGGTCCTTGGTTGGGTGAGGTTATCCCAGAGGACACATGGGAAACAGGCATCTTCTCCCAAGGCAGAACAGAGAGCCCTGAGCTGGCTCTTTTGCCCAAGAAACCCTCAGACAAGCACCAACCACAGCAGGCTGAGCCAGCTGAGCCCCAGGGCATGGCACAGCCAGAATGAGGGGCCTTCTGATGCTTTAGAACAGTGGTGCTGATGTCTGGCTGGAGACACGCTACATAAAGAGCTCAGTATATGTACAAACTACACATGCACAGTCACTGCTCTCTGCTGTCTGGAGGAGACTTGTGTGTGGTACATCAGCCTTTAAGAGAGGTTGCCCCTTATATAAACTGCTGTGAAACAAGCTCAAGCAAAATGCTTCAAAAGATCATATTTTTCAAAGAAGAGCCTAGAGTGGGCAGGGGTTTCTTTCAGAATTCAGTAGTCAGAAGAAAGGAAGAGCCTCTGAGCTCTTTTGGTTTAGATATTGAGTCTCTCTAGGATATGGCATAATTAATTTATCCGCTCTGCCCCTGCTTCCCACTGTGGAAAACAGACTGAATTCTTGATGCCAAGCAATTTTATTAAGAGTGTGGATTATTTATTCCAATCATAAATGCAATGTCAGTGCTAACTATGACTGTGGCATGGCCTTTATCCCAGTGTGAGCATCAGCAATAAGTAACTAATGTTTCTGAGACTCCTCTAAGCCCCCAAATTCACATGGGATCAGGGAAACAGGAATGCTAACTGTAGAACTATCAGCTGCTTCACCGGGCAAAGCACTGAACTCCTTCAGTATCTCCATCTGTAAAACTGGGATATCTCTCTTTTACAGACACGTAGTGAGGATTGATTTATTGTTTAATGTGTGTAAAGAATTAAATAAGTGCTAAGTATTATTATTATCAAGCCAGAAGAGTGAGTCAATGACCCATTTCCTATCTGAGCTTGCCTTCAAGGTGTTGATGTTTCTGGCAGATTACAGGAATTGAATATCTGCCATAGGTTGTATTCATATAGTGATGTAAATAAAGCACTTTTTGTGGCCATTGTGTTGCTTCAGGCTTTATGATTACAGAAGAAAGATGCATAGATAAAAACTGTTTTAAGATGCACAGCATATCCATAGGCTATGCCATTTGACTCTCTGGGAATCATACATCCTACTGCTATACATACATATATGACGAGATGGGTCCGTGGGGCAGGCATGTAGAGTAGAGAGGGTGTTTGATTCAACTGTTGCTCTACTACAGACTTCCTGTCTTTTGCAGGTCAGCTGGGAAAATCTTAACAGACACACTTTAGAAAAGCTGAGATGTCATCTATCTACTACAGCTGTAAGACCAGGTAACTGGAGTTCACCCATGTCTAATATAGGCAATACAGAACTTCTGTCTTCTTATTCCTTAACCACGACACCAAACAGGGAGCTCACCCGATTTTGCCATTTAGTCAGAATACAGCAGTAGTGCCAAGGCCATATATGTAAATTATTAATTTCTCACCAAGAAACATCATTGTTCTGATGTTTATCATTACATTTACTGAAATTGATGGGATATTGTCTTGAAGTATGCCACCCACATGCCCTCATTAAGTCAACCTAAAGAACTCACCAGTCAAAGTTTGCATTAATTACTTAGCTATCCGCTAGCTTTTCTTTCAGCCTTTCGGCCTGGTTTTCCTTGTCCCCTGTGGGCATGCCCATTCTGGTGGAAGTGTTGTTGATGGTCCAATCTTGTCCTGGTAATAAGCAATGGGATCTTTGCCAGTGACTTAGAAGTGAATTTCCTAAAGGTCATACTGCACAGAGTTTATCTGGATTAAGGTAGATTGTGGCATTCAAAGCAAAATAGCCTCCTTCCAGAAAAGTACCCTGTTCTAAGTACTTTTATCCAGGGGCAGCTGGGAAGTGTGTTTAGTTTAGTTTTACTGTTTGGAAGTAGGACCTCACAGAAGCTTCTCAGAAGATACTGTTTGGATATTGTTTCAAAACTCCAAAACTCCTCATTTGTCAATGAAATAAATCTTAAGGATTTTTGTCTTTTTTTTTTTTTTTTTTTCCAGTTGGGTCTAAAATGAAGTCCTGAAGCCATTTAGCCTTTTCCTGCTTATTTATGTAGCTAAAGAAATAGATCACTGAATACTGTCCTTTTCTAACAGCTTGCTGAAGATAAGGTGCTGCTTTTGAACTCTCATTAGTTGCCCACTTGCACCTTTTGGCACTAAAGTAGCTGTGCAAAGCTGGCCTACAATTCCCAAGGACAAGAGGTGAGGGGAAGTGGACAGACTGCTTGCAGATCTTTTTAAGACATCTTCATGCATCCTTGGTGCTGTGAGCTCTTCATTTTATCAACATAACCAGGTTCTACCTAAAAAAATATGAAACTACATGTTTCAGGAATGACCTTCTGTTCTGTTTCTTTTCAAGGATGAATTTAAACTATCACTCAAGTACCAGATTCTGAGGCAACTGTCAGCACTGGCACACAACCTCACATGATCCTGTTTCTTCATTCTCACCTGTTGCCTGTGTTTGTTTTAACCACTCTCTCGGCTTTGTGTCTCGCTGCTACAAATTATGCTCAAAGAGGAAAAAATTGTTTAGATACTAATGCTGCCTGATAAAGTGAGTGAGAGACAAGACCTAAGAATCTTTTGGATCCATGGAGTCTTGGAGACTAGGACAGAACTGAGGCAAGAATCTGTGATTTTCACCTTCATCATCTTGCATTCTTGGTCCATTTCTAAATCTACTTCAATAGTTATAACTCATTCTAAACTGATCTTCCATACATAAAAGATTTTTCCATGTGGTGGAGTTGCATCTATCCTTCTTGTCCAGGCCTGTCTGTTTGACATGTGCATAACAAAGGCAATGAAGAGAAAGACACCAAGCAGTAAAAGAATTGAAGAAAAGTAGCTCACACCAGCAAAACAGAGAGAAAGAAATGATGGAGACAGTGACTGACCTTCAGGTAGAAGAAAGAACTAAAAGACATCAACAGCCTAGGACTTATGTGAGCAGGTAAAACTCTACAAGTGGGCACTACTAACCAAGAAAAATTGCTATTCTAGTTGTCCTCATGTTTTCAGAGTTCAGCAAAGCAAGCTGGCTTGCCACATAAATTGTTCTGGGACTCATTTTTGACAGCGAGTTTTAACAGGTGGCCAGAGTAAATCACAGACCTGTCAAGCATAATGCCAGACTAGATGAGATACATGGTGTTACAAGTTAGCAGAAAGCCAACAAAGCATGGAAGAAAGCACAAAACAGCAAGGAAAATGGTGTGTGTACAACTGCTAAAATTCAACTGGTTTCAGCCTTGTAAAATTGATAGAAACAAATAGCAGACTTCATCTCTCTATAAATAACAAGAGAACAAGGAAGAGGAAGTGTTTCTGCTTTGCAATGAAAAGCAATAGAGAAGGAAGATAATATAGGTTTGGCTCCGAAACTGAATGAGCACCTTTCTTGAGTTTCTCAGTAGGACACCAACAGGGCTGAGACAACTTGTCTAACGAGAAAGTCTCTATGTAAATGGAAATTACAACAGTTGTGGTGGACACAAAATCCAATGGGTTTGCTGTGTACAAACCAAAAGGAGATGATAGTGGTTTTCTAGTGATATTAAGGAACTGCGAAGAAATATTGCAGTTACAGTAAAGAGTCTGGCTACCAAATCCAGCTTGGTATGTTCTGGCTGGAGAGTTGCTTATTTTGAAAGGTGTATTAAAAGTCATCTGGGAAACTTGAGTCACTAGTCTGATCACAGAAGTAAATAGGCTTTTGAAAAAAGTGTGACTGAAAAACAAATTAAATTCATGTGGGTAAATAGAAATTAAAAAATGCTATAGAGACTTAACTAAAGATGAATAGTGTAGAAATAACATGCTGCCTTTCTAAACAAATGATACCTTAGGGAACTGAAACAGGCTACTTGGACTTCAATAAGGTTATTGTACCAAATAGAATAACATTAATAGGGTGAAAAAGAACAGGTTAAAAAGAGGATGGCAGACAGGTATGTCAAGCGTGGAGTGGATGGGCTGGAGGGCGAAGTCCCTCCATGGAGGATGAGAATTCACTTGGGAAATACTTCTAATCCTTATGAATGATTGCAGCAGAAATGGCAAAAATACAGAGTGCATTAGTATAGTAATGATGATGGCCATTACCAGCGCAGACAAGGACACTCCTAACACCCAGTTAAAATTAATTGTAAATTTGCAATATAAAAAAGCAATTTTTCCTTAGCCATTTCCCTACCTATGTTATCACTGGAGTGATTTGTTCGGTTTGTTGAAGTCATCCTGCAGTAATCAGGTGTAGCATTTCTTAACCTCTGCTGGCACGATGCAACAGACAAACTGAACAGCACCAGGGAGGCTGACAGGCAGTGCGTAAAGCAGCTCTATAAAGACATGTCAAAGAATGAGTCATTGTCAAGCCTGCGAGAGACAAAAAGATTGATTACAGAAGAGCTGAGAAATAGGTCGTGATGATGACTCACCATATCCCACCCTTTCTGCATTCACAGACCTGCCAGCTGATTCATAACTTGCATTCTGCCTTGCTTCTCCCCTCTGTCACAACGATCAATCAAATAAGAGCCCATCAATTAAAATTTCCACTTAAAAGAGCGGGGTTGTGTGTGGGAGCACCCATCCCTTTCTGCATCCACACCTGGTAAGCCTCTTTTTCTGCCCTTTAGCCTGCTGTAGAGTTCATCATTGTGGGGAAATGACATGGTGTAGAGCCAGCACATAGGACACCGTGAAAACCAAGGGATAGATGGAGGGATGATGTTTCCTTGCTGAATGCCTAGTTTTTATCAAGTGAGATTTATCATGTTCCCTATCTTCACCATCTTTCTGAGGTGTGCAGATTTTTGGAGTAGTTTATCTGTGGTCTCACAGTCGTCACTCAAGCTCCTGTCATTGCCTTCACAACCACATCCAGCCACCTCAGCACTCCCATCCAGTCTGCTTATAGGACTTTCCTCTGCCAGTGACATCCTACTTTCCATATTAAGACCATCCTGAGAACTCCCCGAGTGAACTCACTTAGTTGTCTGTGGGTTATAACTGAGAAGCCAGGAGATGACAGGATGAAAGGGGTCAGAGACAGCAGACCAGGGGAAGCCAGAGGAGCCTCTGCCCAAAGCATTGAGCATGTAGATATACACGAGCAGGTGTTTGTTTTTAGAGAGTTGTGTGTCGATCAGCTGAGTGTCAACCAAGCAGGCTTGGGCAGCATCATGGCATGGCACTATCAGCAGCATGTGGGCAGAGAGCTGGTGATGACTCTGAGATCCTTAGTGAATATGCCAAGCCTACCAGCAAGGTCCTCCTTAGCCAGCAGTTTTGTCAGCCAGCCATGGGAAATCACCAGCCTCTCAAGGGTAGCACCCTGATAGCCCAAACATAGGCTTGTTTTACTGGTGTCCACTGAAAGGCACTGAATTCCTGCAGCAGAAATTCTGGGAATGACTTTGCATATGGGAATGACTTTGAGAAGGAGCTGGATCACTGTTTGTTTCCTTCTGAAATCAGAGGAGACCTAAGGAATCACAAACAGAAAGCAAAAAGCCACAAGTAGATGTTATCAGTTGCAACTTGACCAGCAATACAAAGCACATCCGAAAACCCCACCCCATGTTTTTAATATTTTCCAGGGCACTTAGAAACCAGGATAGACATCTTTTCAGGTTTGGTTTGTTGTTTTTTTTTTTTTTTAAAAAAGTAACATTTATTTTATATTGCAAGGTGTAGCCTTTTTTGTCTTTTGCCTACTTGCCTGAAGAAAGTTGAAATAGAATTGTCTTAGGGAAGGGTAAATACGTGTCTATAACAAGAAAAAGCTAAACACGTGGAACTCTTATCTGAAATACAGCTCTAAAAATAGTGCTGTAGGGCTTCAGGAGTGTTCACTTTCAAGAGGTTTCAGTGACTTCACCAGTCTGTTTGCTTGGGTTTAAATTTACAAGTGGTGTCATCTGCTAACACCTTTCCAGCACACTTGGCTTAGCTTCCCAAGACTCAGCTGGGTTCTCATTGCCGAATACATCATCACCAGTAACACCAAACCCAAGGGGCAAATTCTGTCATCAAGCACCCTGACTTGGTACTGCCTTGCTGGGGGGCTCATGCAGATACCAATGAGAAAAGGAGCTGTTGCTGTAGCTGGGATGTACCTGTTAATATATATTTACAGTAGAACACCTTATTAACAGCCAGATATTTTTGCATTCATAAATTTCCACTGGACTATTTCTGTGGGTCTCCTTCCTTCCTTTACTCTCAAGCTGCAGCTTCTTGTTTGTGTGGTAGGAGCAGTGGCTCTTGGTCTCTCCCCTCCTTCCTTGGTCAAAAAGAAAGAGAGAAACTTTCACCTACTTGGTCTTTTCCACATGAAAAAATTGTACCTGGGCAGCTGAAGGGTCAAGGCAGAAGGAAATACCAAAAGCTGCTCTTCTAGTGCTGTATGGAATTCTTTTCTTGGTAGGTGTGAGGACATCCTTGCCCATTGGTAAGGGCTACAAAGTACAGCACTACTCAGAAGAGATGTCTGCTGTTCAAGACAGCTCAAGTGATGCTGTTGGTGAACAAAGACTGGGGAAAAAGGTTTGCGAGGAAATGAATTCAGAAGCTTCTCAGTTACAAGAAAGCAGGCACCACAGACTGGATCCTGGCAAATAGTGCTGCTTTGGCCATTTGACCCTACCACAGATCTGTCCATGTGCAGCAGCAAATTTAGGAGAGTCGATGTTATGTCATGGCTCAATGACAAGAAGATGGTCACCGCAGTCCTCAAGGCTTTTTGGGGAGTGAAGCTTTCCCTCCCAAAGACCAGAGCAAAACTCCCCCCGGCCCAATTGCTGGTCCTGGCACAGGACGAAGGTGCACTCAGTGGCCCTGCACCCAGGAACGAATTTCATCCTGTATTTCAATCCTTAATACTTCAATTCTTCAATAGTACTTAATGATGTGTTTTGTTTTATACACCATTTTACTTTATGACTGTTCTCTTGGGTGGATTAATCTGTCATTAGTGCATCATGTTTTAAAGGTTTTCCTTTTCCCCTGTTAAACAGTTTAATAGGCTCAGCGAGACACTCCTGGGTGTGTGCTCTGTGGTCTGCCTGCGCATGGCTGGGGTGCAGCCGGGCACCCCACACACACCCAGCGGATGCCTTGGGGGCCAACTGGGTCTTATGGCACAGGTTTCTACAACCATAGCTCAGCCCTAGGAGCAAATGAGCCCTGTGCTACTACCTAGCATGCAGTGTTTGGTACCCAGCAGTAAGGCTGCTGGCATACATTTACCCCTGATAATTCATGCCATTGCCAGGGAGTCCTGTCCTGGTGAATCCTGTCCCTTCACAGGTGGGGGATGCCAGCCTAGCGTGGGGCAGTGTGTCCTGCATGCATGGGACAAGCCTTGGTTTCCCCACAGGTCTGGGCAGCACTGGGCACAACAGGGGAGCAAGGGTTCAGTGCATACTCAGGTAACATGAAGTCAGGCAGCAGTCAAAATGGGAGGCACATCCAGGCTCCAAAGGTGAACCCACCTTATAGAGACTAATAAATACATAAATAAATATTTTAAAATATGTTTATAGCCTGTGGTAAGTAAAACAAGTGAATTATCCTTGCTCAAGTTATAGACTAAAAGAATTAAGAGTAAGTGGTAGGACTGCAACTTGTTGATTGTGTTTACCTTTACCTACAGCCATCTATGTATAATGATAGGAGTCTTTGTGCTCCCTTTATATGAAATATGAAAGAAGAGTATCAATACTTGTCTGCTTTACACAATAAGAGGTTTACAAAATAAAAACACTATGACTATTTAGCCTACTATAAGATCAGCTTTGCCCCATGTCTTTTCAGAGAATTATAAAACTGGAGGAACCTCAGAAAATCACTTGGTACCTTTCATTGCTTCTGCCTGGTAGAGTGATTTGTTGGGGCTGACAATGTGCATACATAGAAACCTCTTTTCTTAGCCACTCAAATAAATAAGAAGATGAACAAAAAGCTTATAACAATGAATATGCTTTTACATTCACCTTAAATGTATGCATAGAGAAGGGTGAAAGCATCCAAGGGATAATTCATACATCTGCAAACAGGAGAGTCCACAAAACTGCTGACACACACAAAACAGCAGTGCAGCAGCATGAGCTCATTACGAGACAAGCATTTCCCTTTGGTGGGTGCATAGCTCCCAATGGTAGGTGCAATTGAATTTGGGCACAGGCCTCCAAGCGATACCACACAGAAACAGATGCTAATCTCCTCTTCACTTGAAGAGCCCTGATCCTGCAGATGTTTCAGTAGGAAGCAGAATTCCACAATGACAAGGTCTCTGCATGACAAGGATTGCTATGTACAGCCCAAATTTTGCACCTGACTGCATGTGTGTACAGTCATGCTCCAGGGAGATCCCCTGAACATGTGAAGTGGCTTGCACACACACAGGACCTCCCCTGCACTTCTAGCTGCAATACCCAGGGGAATTTTAGATCTGTAAAGCAAAGGTCTCACATAGCAGCTAGGAAAGGTGGAAAGAAGGAAGTGCTGATGTTTGTCCAGAGCTCCACCTCAGGTAGGCTCACCTTGTCAGCCCCACTGGCTTCTCTGAATGACCAGCTCTGATTAATTTGATTCTTTCTTTCAGGGGATGAGGCAGGAAGGAAGGTTTCAAAGCTCAATGCAGTCATCTGGAAGGTGACTTTCTCCAGTGTCCCTTAGGCTCGGATCCAGAGGCCCCAGTTCAAACTAGCATTCAGAAGTGTGCCAGAGTGATGTATCTTACAGGACTTGACAAGGCTAAAGTCGAACACATGCTAAAGTGCTCTTCTGCACCAATCCTGTGGCTTCATAGCTGTGTGTACAAACATTTAGGCAGGAGGGATCTTGCTGAAAGCATGAAGATGGAAAGGCAGAAGGCAATGATGATGCTGCTGGGGCTGGTTTTGCTTGCAGTGAGGAGAGGGGTGGGGGGTTGTGGCAGGAATCAAGGGACGTAGGGCATGGCACAGCAGAAACAACATGATGTTTGAACTTGATGCAGGGCTGGAGAAAAATCTCCTGTTTGAGTGAAATGTCCACTTGGATATTCATAGTGAAAGTCTTAAGTATTGCACCTAAGTGGCTGGTGAAAGGGGCAGTAAGTGTAGCAAGAAATATATAGATCAGCAGCAGGGAGTGAGATCATGATCTCATTTGACTGTACTAAACAGAAACAGAGGAGAAAGTGCCTTTCTTTCTTCAAAAAACATTTAGTCAGGCAAGAGATGAGAAAGAGGAATAGGAGGAGATAATGAAGCAGAAATGATCAGAGTGATGGACCATGGGTGACTTTAACACAACAAAACCAGAACTATGGTAAACCTTTTGGGGGGCACAATGGCAAAGGATAATTGAGTTTAAAGGAAGATGAGAGAATCAGTGCAGTTCAGCATTATTCTGAAAGGTTTTTTGGGTTTGTTTGTTTGGCTGCTTTTTTAGCTGCTTAGTCAGGGGATATTAGCTTGAATCATCCCTGGGTTGTGATACTTTCCTTTTCCACAGCCATCACCAGCTCATTTCACTGTTCTCCTAGTTCTGCCACATTAAGAGCTAACAGGGCAGGGCACAGCTCAGGCACTGTCCTGTGTCACAGGTCAGGATGGTTGTCCTCATGGGGCAAGGCGGACAAGGACACAGCTTTCGTGGGGGAAGTAGGAGGAAAATAAGAAAACCCAAGAACAAGGAATCCCAGGAATAATCCTTGAGGACTGCCACTAGTAACCTCTCTCCAGCCCCATACTTGCCTCTCTCCCTTACCGTCTTCCGCACAGTGAGCTCTCTGCCTACTTTGCAGCTCATGAACTGATTACAGCAAATCTTCAGTTAGTCTCAGAGGAGCTTACTCTCCATATGTACCAGTGACAATCATGTGAGGGTTCAGGAGGCTGCTTTCCTTTAAAGCCACTGACTTCAGTAGTGCTCACATGAACTGCCCTTAGTTACCAGTCATTGGTATCATACCATAATAGTCTGGGGGGAGGGGCACAATAAAATTGAAAGATGAAATTATTTGTTAGGTCTTTTCTAGGAATGAAGGATTAATTTGTCTACAGCAGGTCTTGCACTGTAATATTCAAACAAGCAGAAAAAATCAAGGATTGTTTTGATCAACTACTTTTTTCCCTAAAAAAAAAAAATCTGATTTCTTTCTTTTGATCCCTGTGGAACACCTTAGAAACATTTACAGCAGCTCAGCTGAAAAGGCAGAAAGCATCAGTGCCAGGGTGCAAAGAAGCCACCAAGTCCTTGAAGAGCAGGACAGTGTTTCCCAGAGCAGCTTTGCAGTCAGAGATACTGTGTTGTGGAGCAGCACCCGCACACACAAAACTCCCTCCAGCAGCCACTGCCCCATGGTGACTCATGCTTGTGCCCAAGATTCCTGCAGTTTTGGGGATGAGGGACTGCAAGCACATTTCTATCAGCTGAGTTGCTAGCCCAGCAGGGAGAAGACTTTAAGAAGAAACAAAAGCACCATTATCATTCTTTTTCCCACAAACACTCCCATGAACAGGCAAACACTGAGGTGAGCTGTGGTGGGTCAGATTTTTTCTTGAGCCACAGCTCTGAACTGGAGTTGCCTTCTTGTTCTGCCCCATTTTAGCTCATCCATGCAATGTAAGCCTTCTCTCACAGCAGAAGAGAAATATGTCCAAAAAGAGGGAAAAAAAAGATGCCATGTTTATCCCAGCAAAGTGAACAGGAGCCAGGGATATGCCTGGGCTTTAGCTTATTGATTGCCCATGCAGTTGGCATGGTCCTTGGAGTGGTTTTGGTGGAGATTCAAGTATTGTCCCTGTTATGGTTTGAGAGTGTTCAAGGCCAGCACAAGGTATGGCCCTGGTATGAGCCAAGGACAGCTAACAGCAGATGCTTAATGCAGACTCCCTGTTTCAGACTCTTGAATTTTTAGCCCTTGATTGGCCTCAGAACCAAAGAACTACCCACACTCTGATTTATTCTCTGGTGTAGATGTTGCTGATGCTTCTTTGGAGGAAGTGTTCATTCCCCTGTGCTCTCCCCACACTCATTTTTGCTTCTCTCCAGTTTCCTGAACACAGAGCAACATAGTGGCAATTTTAGTAATTCCTGCAGAAAGTCTGGTGGTGAAGTTCTTGTTTGGCAAATCTTTGGAAAGTTTCATTTCATGGAGTGGTGAGCTGCCTTTTCCAAAATCTTGCTATGGTTGGAGATGGGCCATGTACATAAACCCAAACCTAGATTAGGTTTAGGCTAGGACTCAGTGATTAGGTCAGATGATAAATCAAAGTTTTGATCTTAGATTTGAAGGCACCAATTTTCATGAGTGCTTTTCTTGCAAAATGTAACCTCAAAATTCTTTCTGATACTTTCTGGCAAAGGCATACCAAAGATCACTGAGTACAATTGAGCTTGTTACATTTATATTAAACCTCACATTTAGTTCCCTCTGTCTTCTACTTCCCCTGAAATCTCTGCCAAATAGTCTTGGAGAAGGAAAGAGATTTTTATTCCCTTTCATAACATCCACATTTTGTAGTGCTTTCTCTCTTCAGTGGCCATGTACAACATCCAGCCTCATTAGTGGAGTCAGCTGCAATCACAGTTCACTTTATAACCTAATCCAGCCTAGCTAAACTTGCTCTATGAGAGGAGGAAGTTAAAGAGGGAGGAAAGGCACATGGAAGCATGTTATAAGCAGCCATAGAGCAAAAATGGACATGGACTCACTTCTCATTCTACCATAGGGAGCTGGAGAGGCAGACAGTGTCTGCGGGGTCAGAAAGGGGACAGAAAGGTCCACAGATGGACACTAAAATGACTGGACAGGGTTGCAGGCCTGAATGTGGCAGTAGGCTGCAGAATGTGCCCAAGCTCATATGCTTTCTTCAAATAGCATCTCATGCTGCTGTCCTCAGGCACTGAATACTGCCTGGGTGGACCACCAGTCTGATGTTTCAGGTCCTTTCTTGTGTCCTTATGCACCTTCTATCAGTATGTGTTTGGTGTAAGATATATGTGTGCATGGAAGGAGACACAAGACAAAGTTCAGCCTAGCCTAATCAGTTCTGGGAGACCTTTGCCATCCCCACTCCACTAAAAGGCATATGGCAAAATATCACCCCTGGAGTCAAGGGTGAGCATCCTGTACTGCTGAGCATGGTTCTCAAGCCCAATTCCTGCAGGAGGATCACCTTTCTTACCAGTGTAGTAACAGTGCCATCCATAGGGATCAGCAATTCCATTTTCAGACATCTGTTTCTAAAACAGCTTAACCTGTGTATTTTCTCTACAATATGGAAAATTTCTGTATAGGTTTAATTCAGCAGAGTTTTGATTTCAGCAGGATTTTCAACAGATTTCTACTTTTTTTTTTTTTAATTTTCCCATAGGAAATAGAGAGGAAAAAAATAAGCCAAATTATCATTGCCAATTACCACAACCAAGCACACTCTGTTGATCATACATGTCACTATCGTTATTATGGCAGCATTTCATGTGGATTTTAAAATGTCATAGAAATGTTATTGCTCCCTCTGTCCAAAGATATATAACAATAACAATAGTCTCTTACAAGTTTATTTTTTCATCTGTGCATGTCAGAAGTTCTTTAAAAAGGTCAGCATCATTATTCTCCCTTTATAGAAGGGGGAAAAAAGACAAAGGCCAAGCTGTTTCTTCTAGCTTTAGGCATCTAGGATCCATCTAATGTCAGTGAAGGCAGAGAATGAGAAAGGTATGCGCAAGGAGATCTGAATCACTTTTTGGAAAGGACACATCCTTTCTGTGACTCCCACAGAAGGCTTCTACCCAAGAGATCCCTGGTGCCTTGCTGGGGCATCAGTCAGATACTTAAAGTCTGGAGGGTGAATAAGAGCCTGGTCATTTGTGCCAGTTTTCTACCCATTTAATGGCAGAGCCCAAAACAGAGCCCAGCTTCTGATTCCCACCCTCATGCTGTGCCCTCTCTTTCTTTCTGAAATGATGATGACTGAGTGCTTCCAGCATTACCCTTGCTGTCAGGCTAGCATGCTCTGAGTATAGACAAGATATAATGCTTGGTTTGTGGCAGAGCAATTTTTGCCTGCCCATGCATGATGGCATAGTAGATAAATTACTGAAACAAACGTGCACTGAATGTACTCTGCAGTCCTGCTTTCCTAAATACCCAAACTGCATGCTGTACTTCAGCTGAGGAACATGATCTTCCCACTGCTGTGTTATATCTGGCCACAACTTTGCTCTGAGATGTGCCAGAGGATGTAAGGTGAAAGCAGGGCATTGCTAACATGCTTCTGTTGCAGATCCACAGCCATGATGAGAAATTCAGCCAGCCAGCAACCCACTTTTCATCCAGCAAGGACACTGCAAACCAGCTGCTGATCATGAATCATCATGAAGTGTGATCATCTTTGGCCATGAAAATGTCCTTGAATTCATCTCATTCCTTGTGAAACTAATCCTAACATCACCAGTGTTTCCCTAATTACCTTTTTTCTTTCATGGTGGAGGGCTGCAGCATTATTGTCAGTGATTACACTCACAGCACAGGCCAACCCAGTGCCATGACTTTCCCTGAGTGCTTGAGACATGACTTATTCTACACTTATATTAATATAAATTTTAATATATTATGCACTATAACGTAAAACATACAAAGACATCTCACTACCCACCCACAACAGAAGAGTTTGAACCTGCTGTGCATTTATGCACAATGAATGCATTCAACCTAGTAAGACATTCCTGAAGTTGTGACTTGAGTTATGAAACCCACTTGCCTTGCAGTCTGCAGGTCTGCATGGCTTCTGGATGGGATAAATCTATGTACAGCTAAATTCATGTCCCTGTCAGGCTGTACTTGGGCTGGATGCCCATGTCCAGTCCAGAAGTCTGTCCCTTATCAAAAAAGCCTTGATCTGTGCAGAGTGCCCCAACTCAAGTAGAGTTCATTTTGGAGACTCCCCAGAAGTCAGATGGGTAGTGACAATGTAGTGTCCTCCTCCTGAACACTGACTGTGCCAAGCAGGAGTTGTGAAGGAAGCTGTGCTCAGACCATGAAAGACTGACACCATAAGTATCTCACATGGGAACCCCAAGTTGCTGACTGAGGCTGAGTCATGGTGCATCCAGGCATGAGAGCAGAGAAAGCAGGAAAGAGAAAGCCTGACTCTAGCCTTGTGATTAGAGCATTCATCTGGTGGTCCAGGTCAAGGAAACCTAAGCATCCAGCAAACTGATCTCACTCCACAGCTCACCCTACTTTTAGCAGGAAGTTGGATTAGATGACCTCCTGAGATTCCTTCCAACATCAATTTTCTTATGAGATTATGATGCCTGCCCCTTAAACTGCTTTTATTCTAATGACAACTACATTTATAAAGGGCAGATTACGCAGCTGACTTTCTCCCTCTTCAAGATGGCTGCTCTAGCAATGGGCAGTAGGCAAACTCCTGGGCTCCCTTGCTGGTCCCACAACTCTTGGCTTCAGCAGGAAAGGCCAAATGCTATCACCAAGGACCACTGTTTTCTGTGGGGGAGAATGGTCTCAGAAGATGTGGGGTCCTTTCCCTAGGGCTGAGAAGTGCTCATGATCTCAGTACCCCATTTTGCAGGTGTGCCCTGCACCCATCAAGCACACCAATAGACATCTCCAGACTGCTAACTGTGCTGCTAGAGCAGAAGCTCTTAGCTTTTTGTGTTGGTTCCTCAAACTCCCAAGGAAAATTCCTCTGCTTATGCAGAGGATGTGTAGAGGCATTTCTGTGGGCAGCAAAGAGAGGGGAGTATGTTGGCAGGCAGCCTGCCGCTCTCCCTTCAATTTCTCCAGTGAGTGTACTAGGAACGAAGGAAAGTAGGAGAACCTTCCCTAGGACAATGCACTTAAGATTGCAATAACACAGCATCTCACTGAAGCCGTGAGAACAAGCAAGGTGGATTCAACCCACAACAGGGACTACGAGGCTCTGGGAGGCCAGATGGGCTGGAAATAGGGACTGAGCGTGAGAGCTGTTTGGAGGTGACAGTTTGCAGAAAAGAGATCTTCAAGAACAATGCAGACCTGTGTGCCAAGATATCAGTCAGCATTGTCTAAAAAGTTTTTGTCTAACAGATCAGAAAAGGGAAGGAAAACTAGAACAGAATGCTCTCAGGTTAAAGAAATAACTGAAGATAAATTCAGCACTTTATTATAGCTCAATAATCAATTTGAGGGATTTCACTGTCACCCATGCAAGGACTCAAGAGAATAACAGCAGCTAGATAACTGTGGTATAGTTTAACAGTACAAACAAGGCTGCTTACAGTGATGAATATTCCCATACTTCTTGCTTCAGAATATTAGAGGTCATAAATCAAAACTTTCTCCCACTGTTCCACCCTGTGTTTGAGGCTATATTCAAAGCCAACTGTTAACAACAGCGTGCAGCAAAGGCCAGTGCCCGGCATGGTGCACACAGGTCCCTTTCAGATGTATGCAGCTTTGCAAAGCACTGTAATTCTGACCAGAAGGACTAGCAGAGAATAAGCCCTGCATTTCCTATTTTACTGTATTTTTTGTCTACTCCATGCCCTTTTGTACGAAAGAACACATGCATAGGAAAAGGTAAGTAGCTGTTGAAGGACATGTTTCATATTCATTAAGATCCAATAGTAGTGCTTATATTCAAATTATCTTCTTATCTCTTTGAAACCCAGGAGATTGTCTGAAGAGTAAGGTACAACATGACAGGGGTAAGAGCAGAGGAATTAAGGTTTTCGTTCCTCAGAAGCCTGCAAAATACTTTGGTCTTGCAGTGCACTTCTGTCCTCCCTTGATAACAGCACTGTTAGCAACGCTGATAACAATGGGCCACATGCTGTACCTGTTGCACAGCTATGAATACAATGAAAACAAAGGCCATATGTAACCTACCCACATAAGTACACCCAATCACAATTAGTAGAAGAGAACAGAGCTAGGGTTTGTCTAACTGCATGCCATGATCACATCCAAGTCCTGGCATCAGAGTATAAATTACCACAAAGCCAACACCATCAATCTATTGTACTTAGTCATAAATAATTCTTATCTAAGCACCTCCGGAGCTCATTTCAATATAAATCAGTTGATCAGTACAAGCTTCCAGTAGTAAAAGGGAGGCAGTGGTGATTTGGGGTGCCTCAGGCTGACCCTGGCTTGGTGCCCTGGCTTTATTCTGGCAGCAGACACTGCTGCTGGCTTTACTGCAGGCTGCCTATGTGGCCAGCGGCAGTGTTTCAAGTTTGCCTGGGCCACCAGGACCCACCTGCCTGCAAAAGGTAGACTATGCTTTCTTTTCCTGCTCTCTCCTCCCTTCTAGGCTATTTAGGCCTGGATGGCTTTCATTTCCTTTTGTTTGTATAAGGACTGCTGGGAGCAGAGTCTCCCCGGCTCTCCATTTTAAGTAAAATCTCCCATTTTTAATAGTTCCCACTAGATCTTCCTCCTGACTTTGTACTCAATGTTTTCAACATTTCAGACACTATCTGCTGTATATACTAACCAATTATTTTTGAAAACCTCTCCAACAACTGGTTTATAACACATTTGACAAAATATTACTGGGTAATTTTTGGACTTTATTTTTTTTTAAGTGTAGTTTAAGCAGAGTCACCAACACACAGCACCCATTGAGCCAGGCAGTGGTGTGTGGTTGCATGACATGCCACATCCCAGCCAAGGTCTGTGGCATTGCGTGAGTATGAGGTGGGTGATGTGGAGCGTCATAGGCTCCGTCCCTCGCTACGGAGTCCGAGTCATTCCCACAAGCCCAAGGATGAGACAAAAGCATACAGCCGATAAGCAGCGCAAGGCACAAGACTGTACCGATTGCCTCTCTGGGTGCTGTGCAGGGGCCTGGGGCAAGCGCAGGCCATGGGCTGCCCTGGCTGAGGAAGCATCCCTGGTACAGCCTGTACCACCCTAAAACCACCTGAGTCATAATCCCCTGTCCTCCTCCTTGCTCCTGGGAGTGGCAGCAATTTGCTATCGGCAGCCTGCCGGAGCAAACTGCTAACCCCAATCCACGGCCAAGGGACAAGCCTCCGCCCCTCTGCCCACATACACTTCTGTCTCCTGTTTTGGGAGGAAGGGAACAGGAAAGACTCTTGCTTTCCCCTCCACACCCGGGCCTCAGGTCTGAGCAGTTATGAGTAGTCAGAAGTGGTTTTTCCCAGGCTGTTTTTCTTCTTCTTCTTTTTTTTTTTTTTTTCCCTGCGTGCAGGGGAAGAATTTGTTCTTGCTCTCTATCTTTTATGTGGGTGTGCTGTCAGGCACTGGCTCTCCAGCTGCTTTTGGTAGCCTCTCATTAAGGGTGATCTTTCACCCACAACACCAGACCATCACTGGATCTGCTCACCTGGCCTTTTTGCAGAGGTTTTAAAGACTAATTCTCCAAAGGAAGTAATATATGGGTCTCAGTGATTTCCTCTTCAAAGCTGGGGTCAAGTGCAGATCTTAGAGGAGGCTCCTTCCATTTGGAAGAGCAGGCCACCTCATGTGCTCATCTAGCTCACTGATTTAGTAATAAAGTGGATAATGAATAACCATTTACCAACTTGAAATCTCCTTGCTGGGAAGTTACAGAGAAGCAAATGTCTATCCCAAATTCTGCATTTCCCTGCCCTCTGGACTAATGGAGTATGTGCATTAGTTCATTCAGGGATATAGTCCTGGTCTCCCCATTTAACCTACTTATCTTAAACTATCTTATCCTATTTGCCCCACAATTTCTAAAAAGGTCCTACCCAAGGACAAGATCATGCTTGTGAAATTTTTGTGTGTATTGGTTTAGTTTTGGCAAAGTTGGGAGGTAGTTAAAATGAGACTTATAATGGAAAGCTAGCTGCTAGCGTCTCTCCATAATACATGTCTACCTTGCAGGAGAGTTGTGAGGATTAATTAATTTGTGTTTGTTAAGCACTTTGAGATCCTAAGATCAAAGGTTCTATAGAAATGCAAATTGTTATTATAATGATAAATTCTTTATATGAGCTCATATGTTTTGCCTTAGAGGCACAGTCTCACCCTGAGTTGCGTAGTTATACACGTAAATCTTCAAACATTATGATGAAAATATACCTCTGAGGGCCTGATCCTTTCTTTTGCTCTAATGCTTCATGCACAGAACTCCCCTTTACTTCAGGTAGGTCCCATCCATGGGACAATTGTGGGATTCAATGCACTTGGGAAATGAAAAGACCATTGTTGTGCCTCTGACCTCTGTATTGAGACACAACTTTCCATCTTACTCCATAAAACCAGTGCTGCTGCCAGTAGTTATGTCCATCTGGTTAATTAAAGGACTCAGCAGATGATAAAATTTGGATCTGAATATTGACCCTTCCAAAGCTCAGGTTTTCAGAGGTTTATCTAACCTGCTGAAGAAGAACAGAGGTAAAAGCTTAACTCAGCTGCAACATGCTGCTGTCTCTAGTGGATACAGGATCTCAACAGCACAGCTGAATGTCATTGCTGATGGACAAGATGTCCCTGTTTGACCCTTTCCCCATGTGCTTTTGCAAGTAAATGAGGAATACAGGTTTTCAGGCACACACTGCACAGGTTGCAAAAGGACAGTAGGGAGCAAGGCCTCATCTGCACAAGCCTGGCAGTCCCATGTCCACATCACAAAGAGAGCTCTCTGCTTTTTCCTCCACCTTGCACAGGCTTGGAGAACCCCACTTTCTGTCCCCTGCCTGCTGAGGGCATCTGACTGTCCTAGTCAATGTCCTTGTCTGAAGTACTGGTCCAATATGGGGGCCAACGCAACAGCTGGGAAACGGGTTCTTGGCAGAAGTGCTCACCCACCTTCCACCACAGCATCCCTCCATGCTTTCCTTATCATGTCCCTGGCATGCAGACACCTCTAGTCACAACTTTAATGGATTGAGTCAGAAAAAATGTCATGAGCTTCGTTTGCATCACCCATGGGTTTACTTGAATGCAGAACTCAGAGCCAGAAGTATCAGCTGGAAAGGAGGTCTCCTGTCCAACATCACACTCAAAGTGGGACTATCACCAGGCACCAGATCACGTTAGTCATGTTTTTTTCTATCTGAAACTTGAAAATCATCAAGGATGGCCACCCTACCTCTGGCTTGAGGCTACACTACTGTCATGGAGAAGTTACTCATGATGATCAGAACCTCCAATGCCACAATTCATGGTCATTGTGCCTTGCTATATAGTGTCTGGCAATACTGAGAATAATTTTGCACCATCTTGGTAGTTACCCTTTAGCTACTCACCTCTTAAACTGTTCGTCACCAGATTAGACTAATCTTGAATTAAACTTGAATCCAAAATGTGAGGCTTTCAGCTGTGAATTGTTTCATCACGGCTGTTTGCAGTGGGCATTGTGTAGATGAGACTGCATCTCTCGATTTAAAAGTAAGGGACCAACACATTACCTCTTCAAAGTCTTTTACCTTTTGTTGTGTGGTCTCAAAAGATTTCTGGTGCATGACAGCCTTTCCAGGAGTGGAAGGTACAATCAAGATAATGCATTATTCCCTTCCCCCGACATGGAAACCTTCAGAAGTTCTCAGTCTGGGAAGCTGTCTGCTACATGACATATACCTAGTGATACCACAGAGGAAAATGAACAGTTGTCATCCTTAACATATCCAGAATTTATAATCTTCTAAATTTTATACTTGTCTCTCTTTTCCCTCCAAATGTTCTGATCCCTAACACAGATTTGATGCAGTACTTAGCCTGTGTACTTCTACCCTTCACATCATCAGATACTACTACTGCAGATACTAACTGAAGTCTAATGTTGCCATAAACCCCAGGAAACCATGTTGACTTCCAATTAGTTTCTTATGTTTTGTATTACTGTAAGAGAAAAACATGTCCTACATGTTCCTGTCATCTATCTGAAGACAGTAGCAGTTGGAGGAATGCTAAGCTTTACATCTGACCTTACTTTACTGCAGCATGTTAGTATGTACTCAGAGCTCTACACTGGCACATACATTAATCAGAAGACAAACCTTTGTGAGCAAATATCAGTATGTGCATCACGCACATACAAAGTCCTACAGGGCTGCGGTCTGCTAACCAACATGTGCCACGGGCTGTCATCATCCCATCTCTTCATGTCATGCATTGAACTTCTCACCTGCAACTGCAAGTTTGCTGGACTAATCTGTAACCTCACTCTTTGCACAACACTTGAAGATCTGATCCATGGGAGAGATCTTAGGATTTAAATTTTCAAAGTGTAAATTTCTGTAAATTGTGGCATATTTCAGGTCTTTCTGCCACACTCCTTGTTCAACAGCATTCTCTGAGTGGCCACTGTAGCATGTGCCAGACAAGATGCATACAGGGATCAGAATGAGGATCAGCAGAAGTCATTATTTGATGTGATACTTAATATGCTTACAAGCACTGTATGCTTCCTCACTCAAAACTTGAAACCTGCTCAAACTCTCGGGCTGCTTCTGGAATAAATCAAGGTCTTGCCTCCAGTGAGCTCAAAAACTGGCTGTGAATTATATGTGACAGCAATGCCCCTTGGTCCCAGCAGTATCTTCACCATGGCATAAGACAGTTCTCTACTTTAGAAAGAGGTGCAGTCTACAGGCTGAACACCACAGTGCTGTGCTAGCAGGAGCAGCCATTGCCTCCCACTTTCTGGTGTAAACAGTACTCTGCTGCCTGCAGACACAAATCAGTCTGTCACTTCCATGGTTTCCTCTCCACTGATCCCACAGTACAGGCTGACCTTGGCTTTTCAAGCTAATGATCAAGAGTTTGCAAGAGCTTTTCTCACTCTTTCTGACTCAGAGAATTTTGACATTGCCTTTGCAATGAGAGTAAGATGAGATGAAGAGGCTATTAAAATACAAAGCATTTTATGTTGCCTATAGAATCCATGTATTAAAAATAACAAATGCTAGAGCCAAATCTTATGATCTGGCTCACCTCTGCTGGGTGCTGAGCTCATACAGAGGATGATGATGCTGGAACACCCTGCTGTATCAAGCATATTTAACAATATGCCTATGAGAGCACTGACTTTTTTTTTTTTTTAATCTTGTATCTGAGATTAAATGTGAAGGACTGGAAAAGCCTCAGACTCAAAACTGATGCTGTAATGTTGGAGTTATGTGCTTCATCTCACGGCATGTGTCTATGGATGACTCGTTTTGAACATACTGGGACTACATTCTCCTAAAAAAGGCAAGTTAGAAAACAGAAATGTAAGCATTTTTGCATCATTTTGTTGAGTGGAAAGCAAAGCTTCCCAGTCACTTCACAAGGTTTTTGGTTACTCCAGAAGGTTTTCAGTCACACCATCTCCTTCAGTTTTGTTGCTGCAAGGAGCTATTCTAGTTTATTGCTCTAACTCAAAGCCATGCAGTACCACATTTGCAGCAATGGCTAACAAACTGAAAGGAAGTGAGGAGCTGCTGCCCCAAGACAGCCAGAGGTAACCCCACAGGAATTGCCTATGGGTGCATCCTGCAGCCTGCAGAGGATCTCCACCTCACACACACAGGTCCACGACTCAACACACCCCAGTGTGGATTTTGCCATCTGCAATCCTGGGTAAATCACTGAATCTCCCTCTACACCACTTTTTCATTCATGAAGTGGAGGTACTGTTATTTACTTACCTCCATGAGCTATCACAAGGCTTAATTTCTTAAGAAGTGCAAAACCCCTGAAGAGGCTCAGAGGGAATGAAAGCAGCCGAGGAATGCCAGGCATTACCTCGAGGTTTCCTCAAGCTGCTGTGATGGTGCTGGCCAGGAAGCCCATCCTTCTCCCACTGGGCAGCTCCTGTCTCCTGGCTGCCAGCTGTGGGACCCTGGGGCTTAGCTCCAGTTCCTGTCAAATTCAGGAGTCTGCAAGACCCAGGAGACCCATCACTCAGCAGGAGCAGGGACTATCAAGTTGCTGCTGCTCCTGCAAGACGTTGGAGACACTGACAGCTATGGCGCAGTGAGACAGTCCTCCCCATCCCTTGTCCCTCCACAGCAGAAAGTGCCCTGCTTGGAAAGAAAGTGAGGAAGGGAAACATTAGGAAGATGTGGCCACAGTCTACTGCCAACAAGTGCTTTTCCAGTGCCCTCTTCTGGAAAACATTTTTGGCCCATACAGCTGCTTCTTGTAAAGTAGTTTGAGACTGGCAGTGACTTCCAAAGAGCTGCAGGAGCATCTCCCAGCTCTTCAGACCTGGGATCTGCTCTGCTTCTATCGCCAGTGGATCTGTGCAGCTCCTCATCCCCTTCAGAGCAGCTTGGTCAGGCTCTCAGGGCACAGGCCAGAAAACAGGCAGCCGAGGATATGCCTCCTTGCTTTCACCTGATGTGCCTGAAGGCTGTCCCTGACTGTCCTCTGGCATGGAGAGCCAAGTCCAGACCCCTTTCCTCCCTGTACTTGAACACCTCCTGCAAACCTCATCCTCTTTGCAGCCAGTCCTTGCTAACAGCAGCTCCTTGAGGAGCCTCCAGAGACAAAAACTGTGAGGGCCATAAAACATTTTGGTAATCCCATCTTTTTGAGGAGCTGATAGAACATCGCATTTAATCACCAACAAACAGTTAAAGACTGCATCAGTTCTTCAGATAGTTGCACCCCCTGTTTGTTCTGCTGCCTCTTTCTCTCAGAGCAGTCCAGTCTTTACTCCTTAGGCTCATGTACCACTCCATGTTGTGTCACACCTGTACCCAAGCACTGCCTTCCCACCAGCAGCTACTCTCCTGACCCAGCCAAGGTCAGTAGGTATGAAGTCACAGGTTCTCCTCCAGCCCCAGCCAGAGGGTAGAAGGCAAAGGAGAACAACAGCCAATACTGGGGATGTGGTGGAACACGGGCTGAGTCATGGCCACTGTCCCCATCCCAGCCACAGTCACTATTTTCTGCCAGATCAGTGAGCAACTGGCTCCTGCCGTGGTGGCATAGCCCTTCTTTTTTCTCTTTGGCTGGTTTTAGAGCACCTAAGTTGCATCTGCTGCTCATTGATCCAAATCTAGAGGCTTGTGAGCCCCTCTATTTGCCCCATTAATGGGCAGGGGAGGTGTGAAACTCCTCTGGGGTTTTGATGAGTTGTCTCAGCACAAGCAATGCTCGTGCAGCAACAGGATTAGCTGTCAAGCGAAGGTGGTGCCCTGGGGACCAGCTGATGTGGATGCTACATGCTGGCATGTTGGCATGCTGGTTTTCCCTTCTGCCTGGTTGCTGTTATTTAGAAAACTTTTCCCAATTTGTGCCTTTGTGTGTGGCCATTTTACATACATGGTAAATATTATTTTTTAATTTTTTAGGAGCTTTTGTGCCTTCTTTCCTTTAATTATTTAAGCCAGCTCTGACCCCAGACAGGGATCCTGCCTGTTACTGTGACAGGTCCAACTCACTTTTTGTTTCTTATCTGCTTGATCTCGGTGTTTTCCTTAATTTTACTCCTTCAGGGGATTCTTGTGCAGCCCCAGTCTCATCCCCTCCCCTCTCCAACCCAACTGCGGCAGCTGAGGCCGAGGGGTGGGACAAGGGCATCCCATTGATCTGCTTCTGCCTGAAACACGGTGGGTTTTCCAAGCTGGGCTTGGTGGCACGGGTGGGAGGAAGTGACCTCTGAGGCTGGTGGGCATGACCTTTTTGGTACCTCCACAAAAAGACCACACCCAGTAGCAGCCAGCACTTCCCATCACCTTTCCATCATGCAAGGTTTTCACCACAACATGGTGCCCATCTGCCAGTTCTGCAGAAGGGCAGGGGCCAGCCAAATGTCTCTGCTTTCAGGAAGCCATTAGCTCTTAATTAGCCGCCAGCGATTAGGCGGTAGGGACCAAGAGCACCTTGAGCTCCGTGCTACAGCATGGGCTGCAGAAAGGTTTCTCTGACTTTCTTACAAATGCCCCAGAGCCAACAGCGTGTAAACATCAGCCTTTTTCGCTATGGCTGGGCAGCTCCATCCTTCAGAACTCCCAGGTGTAGTGACACTATAGAGACACAGTCCTCGTGGAGCTGTGTGCCAGCATGCAGGGAGACAAACTAACCTTACACCGGAAACACTGTCAAACCAAAAACAAAGGGAACAAAAAGATGATCAGTGTTAGAAGTGTTTGGATAACACTCGCATCAGGCACGGTTGGAGGCAGCAGCCAGTGCCGACACTTAAACCACAGGGGCTGCAAGTGCAGTGCAAACGGGATGCCTTTTGGGTGAGGAAAACGCTTCCAGAGCGTCACCGCACTGACACTGCGTGTATGCCCCTCCAGGTCGCCGGCTCAGCGTTTCCTTCCTCGGGCAGCTCTCGCAGCCGGAGTCCTCTGGCCTCCCGCAGCCGCGTTTTCCCGTGAAGCAGCAGGAGCAGAAGTGCTGTAACGGGGCCGAGGCAGAGAGATCCGTGCACCTGCCGGCAGCGGGCTGGACTGGGATAGCACACGTAACCCTGCAGGACCACGCACCCTGCGAGCCCCACGGGAGAAAGGACCCGGGGCGGGGTAAACATGCGGAGAGCGCGCAAATCCAAAGCCCGCCGCCGAGACCCGACGCGCTCAACGCATGGCAGGGGCGGGGCGGAGGCGTGGCCCGCCTGCGCGTGTTCGCCGCTGACGTCACAATAGCGGCTGGCCAGAGTCCCTACCCGGTCGCAGCCGATCGGGGCTGGTTTGAGCTGGTGCGTTGCCATAGCGACGCCAGCTGCCCTATATATAGGAGTGCCGCGGCGGTGGCGAAGCTTTGTCAGCTGCGGCATTCTGCTCAACCCGCTGGCCTCGCTCCTCCTCAGGCGGCAGGGCGCCTCCCGCCCAGCTTCTCGTGCTGCGCCCGGCTCGCAGGAGGAGGAGACGGCAACGGCTCGGAGCGAGGGGATTGGGCTGCCAAAGCTTGGCAGCAGCTTCCACCACCGCTGTTTGAGGCGAGGTGAGGCGAGGCGAGCGGCGGCGAAGTGTGCTGGGCTGGGCCGGGCTGCGGAGGGGAGCGGAGCAGAGCAGGGCGGGCGGTGGGTAGGCGCGTGCGGCGGAAGCCGGCCGGCGTGGAGCCACGTGTCTGCGGGGCCGCTGCCAAGCGGTGCGGCCCGGGCTGGGCGCCGGCTCCTGCCGCCGGGCACAGGGCCTCCCTCCGCGCCAGGGGAATCCCCAGCCCCCGCGGGGCTCTGGGCGGCTGCGAAGGGGCCAGACCGGTGTGCCTGAGGAGGTTGTTGGCGGAGCGTACCGGGAGCGGGGGAGGGGATGGCTCCGCCGCGGCCGCCTTGGGGTGTTTCCGGGGTGGAGAGCGAGGCAGGTGCGTGGCAGGAACATGGCTCGGGGTGCCCGTGTGTGCTCGCCTTTACGCGAGGAGGCCTGGCGGCGCGGAGCGTACCCGCGGGTGGGCTCTGTCCTGCGGCCTGGGTCCTCCTTGCGTGCTGGGTGCTGCGGACTCCGAGGGTCTCAGGGGTGTGTGACCTGCAAAGCGAAGCAGGCTTTAATAAAGAGTCCCCCCAGGGCAAACTGAAACGCTTCCTCAGGAAGCCAGAGAGGCTGGAGCCTTCAGTGCCCCGCTGCCGAGTAGGGTAGCGCAGCTCGAACCCGGACGGGTCGCTGACTTAGATGTGGGGCTCTTTAGATTTACAGGGAGAAGGACGGTCAGTGAGGATAGGGCAGCCAGCCGTTTTCTTCCCGATGGCAGTCAGCAGCGGTCTGCTAACTCCAGGGTCAGGAACGCCTCGGGCACCCTTTCTAGGCGCAGTTTTGGTGTTCGAGTACAGAGCCTGCAGGCATGACTCAGCTGTGTCTAAATACAGCTGCTGAATAAGGGAATGTTCTGGAGAACAACTTCCAAGTGAGCACAAATTGCCTTTCTTCTGGGAGGCTGCAGACTCTTTGCGCACAGTCCAAATAGAAATATACACTTGGGAGGCTTCAGTTTGCATCTACATGGTCATGTGCTGCCTATATCCTGTGTAATTATACTGTAGTTAAAACTATGCGATAAAGGTGGAGATGGAAAGCTTGCAAGAACTTAGTCTGCTGTCTTTTCTGCAAAACTAATTCCCCTTGCAGAGTTTAGTGTTTTTCATTCTTCATGATGGTATTGACTTCCTGAACTGCTTTCTGCAAAGCTGCAACATCTTACTGAAATCGTCCTGTGATAAGATGCAGCTTCTTAAACAGCTTCCTGAGAAGTGTTTAATTTGCTGTTTTTTAAGGTCCTTTCAAAGAGGCTTTTAAGAGAAGACTTTAATCCAGCCTCTGAGAGAATTAGTGCTGCATGTGAATGAGAGCATGAGGGAATGAGGCTCGGTAGATTGTTGGGGTTTATTTCATTAGAGCTAAAGCTTAATCTAGTTTGAATCTCAAATCTAGCTTGTCTCTCATAAGTGAGAATTGGTCAAAAGATGTGAATTACTTTTTGACACTGGCAGTTCAGGTACCGTATGTTTCTGAAGGCTGAAATGAAGTTGATGGTACATCACTGACTTTTCAGAGTCATTCAATAGGTAAATTCAGTTCAACGGATTTTACTATACACTGTATAGAGTGAATGATTCTGTTGGACTTAGAACCTCATTAATCTGAAACAGCTGTAAAATATATGTTCTTTTTCATCTATCTTTATAAACAGACTTTTTGAAAATAGAAGGAACAGTGATGTAACTAAAAATTAGTGGATAATTCAGAGTTTACATAATCTTCAGTCCAAATCTGTATGACTAAATTGAGTGTAAAAAATGCTGAGAGAAGCAGAGGGCTGGACCTAGTTACATGAAACCATATCTTCCCTATGAGTCACTTGCAGTGCTAAGGTCTTTAAAAGGTAGCACACATACTTCTGCTTAACAGATTAACGGAGACTGTCATTTTCTATCTGATCTACTCAGTAAAAGGATGACCCGTACGCTGCCATGGACACTGCATAGGTATTGGATGGCAGAGGAACACGGTTTTACTCTTTTGTTCTGATTCTCAAGGGGTTTTTTACTTGCCTTGTAGATTTCTGTTAAGAATGAAGATTTTTTTTTTACAACCACTGTAAAATCCTGTTATAAAGTGTTAACCAGCAACAGAGCAACTTCAACGAAGGCCCTGATCTCATGGCTGCTTTCTGCACTGTCTGAGTTGTGTTGAGAATCCAGATATTCAGCCTAGGGAGAGAGAGAGTTGTTACTATTCAGAAGAAAGTAATGTTCTCAGATTCTATTTGTAATAGCATGTAGGTCTTTTTTTCCCAGAAACTAAATGAGCTGCATTAGTGCTTAGGAGTTGTTTAAAAAAGTGATATGTATGTTGACACTGGCACTAGCTATAATATTAACAGCTCCTATTTGGAAGCGAACAATAAGACAGTGGAAACTTCCAGGACCTTAATATTAATATCCAATGCTATTTATTTGATTTGAATAGGTTTAGTGCATCATACAGTTGCTGAACAGAGAACTTGCTTACAAGCTAGCAAGATTATTTTGTGGAGTACCTCCTTGGTTCTCATTTAATCTGGTATGTCACTTCTGTAAATTTCTGACCTATGCTGCTATTGGTGATCACTGTAGGAATTGTATAATTGTAAATTACATAACGAGGATGTAATGGTCATATAATGGATTTGAATTTAAGTGCAGTAGTGAATGTAAACCAAATTTAAGTGAAGTAATAAATGGGGTTTGGGTTTTTTGTGTCAACAGCTTGTACTTAAATCCTTCCACATAAACCTGAAATCTTGGAAATCATGAATAACTTCAGCAATGAAGAATTTGAATTCACCTTCCTTGATGAAGGCTTTACTGCCAAGGATATCCTTGACCAAAAAATAAATGAAGTGTCGTCTTCTGTAAGTATGCTAGGAAAAGCACTGCACTTCATGACTCAAATTTATAAAGTAATAGAAGAGGCTGTCTTTGCAGATTGTCTGCAAGGCAATCTCCTCAGATGCTGACCTCTAGGCTTATCCTATTATCCATTGTTTGTAACTTTAAGATTTGTATTTGCTCTAGGATGATAAAGATGCCTTCTATGTTGCTGACCTCGGGGATATTGTAAAGAAACACTTGCGATGGCATAAAGCCCTTCCACGGGTAACCCCCTTCTATGCCGTAAAATGTAACGACAGCAAAGCTGTAGTGAAGACCCTTGCTGTTCTTGGGGCAGGATTTGACTGTGCCAGCAAGGTAAGATTTTGACCGTGTTCTCTGATGTCAGTATGTGTTTGGCTTTACAAGATGTGTTTATGTAAGAATAACCAAGCAGTGTCACTTTTCTTGTACTGATTAGTTTGATTATCCATCCAGTAAACCTTTCACGGTTGTAATCTGGTCTTTCTTCAGACGGAAATACAGCTGGTTCAGAGCATTGGTGTGCCTCCCGAGCGAATCATATATGCAAATCCCTGCAAACAAGTGTCTCAAATCAAACATGCTGCCAGCAGCGGTGTACAGATGATGACATTTGATAGTGAAGTAGAGCTAATGAAAGTTGCAAGGGCCCATCCAAAAGCCAAGTAAGCTATGCTAATTGTTCTGTAATTCTTCCCTGGGTTCCCAGGTTATGGGAACATCTACTGTTACCTGAACCATTTTCTTCATTAGTTAAGATAGGCTGCAAAGTTCCAAGAAAATAAATCTTCTTCAGCCAGTGAAATCTAATCCTGTATAGTTTACTGGCATGTTAGGAAAAGACAGACAGGAAAGTTTGTTTATGCAAAAACTCATTGTAAGGTCATACCTGGTAATGATGTCTTGTACACTGGAATTTAAACACTTATTTTGTCCTATTTCTAGGCTAGTCTTGCGCATTACAACTGATGACTCCAAAGCAGTTTGTCGTCTGAGTGTTAAGTTCGGAGCTACGCTTAAGGCTAGCAGGCTTCTTCTGGAGCGTGCAAAAGAACTTGACCTTGCCATTGTTGGAGTTAGGTGAGTTGATAAATACCAAAATACAGTTATATAAAATAAGACTTCTTTAAGTGGTCTGCCTGACAGGAGAGATGCCTTTGTGTGTGGTGACTTGACTTTTCAATAAACTTCTTGCCTAATTTAGCAAACAAAATACCTGTTTTGTATCTCTTCATAGTTTCCATGTTGGAAGTGGATGTACAGACCCAGAGACCTTTGTCCAAGCTATTTCTGATGCCCGCTGTGTGTTTGATATGGGAGTAAGTCTGGTTCTACTTTCTCTGGAACTACTGCTCAACTGTTGTGGCAAAACTGAATCAAATGTAAAGCCATTATAGGGTTAAAAGCAGCTAAGTTGCTAATTTTGTGTTGGAATTTTTGAGGTCATGATGGCTTGCTCTGGCACATTCTGCAGAACTCACCTGTGAATGTGCTGAAATTGGCAGCTCAAACTCAAATGACTATTGCTTGAACATGATGAGTTAGCTGTATTCCCACTGTTAATGAAATTACTTTATACTGCTTTTTAAGCTAAAATGATAAACTGTAATGGCTTAAGTGTTGCCATTAATTTCATTTTAGGCTGAACTTGGCTTCAGGATGTATCTGCTTGATATTGGTGGGGGCTTCCCTGGCTCTGAAGATGTCAAGCTAAAATTTGAAGAGGTATAGCTTTGCTAAGAACTTCTCAGCTTGTGAAGTCTTTCTGAATGTTGATCTGGATGAAACAAAATCTTACTTTGATATTGGTCTGCAGATATACTTGTAAGAGCTTGTCGGCTTGGTCAGAAATTGAATTTGGAGAAGAGGGGAATTAACCTGAAAACTGATAATTAGATCAACCCCTTACATGGATGGCTAAATGACTGCATAAATATGCAGAAGTATTGAACTTGTAAAACAAGTTTTAATTGATTCTTACTGGCATAGACTTCTTCCAGTTGATGCTGTACTTCAGATTATCTGGATTGGCAATGCTTCCAGATGCGGTGAAAAGATAGTCCTGAACTAATTACGTCCTCTGGGGTGGCATGAGCATTGATGTAGCAAACCAGATCAGTGTCTGATCTGGTTTAGAATTAGCTTTTGGATCAATTTTTAATTGATTAGTTGTCCAGTCTGTTTTTACACAGAAAAACTTCCACTTTCAGAAGAGACAAGGTGGCTGGGTATTAATAGGACTTCTACTTACAGCAGGGTTGTTGGAGCACCTGCCAGTCTGAAGTTGTGTTAAATTATGTTTTGTATTTATTTACACAAGGAGACAGCAAATGTCACAAAGTGAGTTTCCTACTAATAATGTGGGCTAAAGTTGCCTCATTTATAATGGCTCTTAATGAGGCTGGCTTCTTCTAGTGTAATACTGACTTACATGAAGTGTCAGCAGCAAATGATGTTGTCAGTGGGCTCCGTGGTGTAATACAGTCCTGCTGTGGTTGAAGGCATCTTAATCACTGATAACTTCAGAACTTGGAAAGGAGTGTTCGTGAGTGCAGCTGAAGTTCAGAGGTGATGGCAAACTATTGTGTGTTCTTAAGAAGCTGTGAGATGACTTCCTTAGGAGACAGTAAGCTGGGGAAAATTGTATGGTTAGTAGAACAAGCAGAATAGAAATTGAAGTGTGGAGACTTGCATTAATGCTGGCCTAATGAGTTAGACTCAAATGTGACCTGTTTGACATAAATTTTTAAGCTGCAAGTGATGTCTGCTTTTGTTGCTCTGTGCAAGCTTAATACCAAGCAAAACTAAGAGTAGGAAAACAAAGGAAATTAATACATATTACAATATGTGAAGGATTATTACATGCTTAGCCAGTATATCATTTTGAATATGAAAGCTTGACTTAATCTCAGATTTCTGAGATACTGAAGTAATATTGGCAACTAATTCTTCCCTAGATCACAAGTGTAATCAACCCAGCACTGGAAAAATACTTCCCCTCAGATTCTGGAGTAAATATTATTGCAGAGCCAGGAAGATACTATGTTGCATCAGCATTCACACTGGCAGTCAACATCATTGCAAAAAAAATTGTATTAAAGGAGCAAACAGGTTCTGATGGTATGTAAATCTAGACCTAGCTTAATTCTAGCCAACTGTATGTTTCTTTCTAAGCATTTTCTCTCTCGATTTCTTCCAGATGAAGATGATGCAAATGACAAAACTCTTATGTACTATGTGAATGATGGAGTCTATGGATCATTCAACTGCATCTTGTATGATCACGCACATGTTAAACCAGTTCTGCAAAAGGTATGGTCATTCAGAAGTATCCCATACTAGTCATGTATCAGGAATGTAGGAGAATCCTTGTCACAGCAGTCACTTAACAGTTCACTGCTCCCTTCATGTTGCCTGAATTTGGCATTTGATTTTTGAAGCATGCAGTGAAATTAATTCAAAACCAAGGATGGAGAAGGATGTGCAAGGAGTCCTTTCTCCTCCTACCTACAAGATAGAATGTTACACTAATTATGATACTAGTTCTGCAAGCTCTGTTTTAATAGCCATAATTATATTCAACTCTTCTTCAGCGGCCTAAGCCAGATGACAGCTGCTATTCCTGCAGCATATGGGGACCAACATGTGACGGCCTCGATCGTATTGTGGAGCGTTTTAACATGCCAGAGCTGCACGTTGGTGACTGGATGCTGTTTGAAAACATGGGTGCTTACACTGTTGCAGCAGCTTCTACTTTCAATGGGTTCCAGAGGCCAACGATACACTATGTGATCTCAAGACCAGCATGGTTAGTAATTATCTTCGTCCATCAGTGCTTTTGATACAGATGGCTACACTGAATACCCTCATGTCTGTTGGCTGCCCCTTAACAAACAGTGCTGTTGCTCTTGGAAAACCTTGTGGTGTGGAGAAGACGATGCTGCTGAAGGTTTTTGCTGTGTGCTTAGAACAATCCTAATGTGCTTTTTTTTTCTCTCCCTCTTTTCCCTCATGTACTCACTTCAAGGACAGGTGCTTCTAAAGGGGCAATGTTAAGAGCCTTGTCATTAACTTGGGCTTCTGGCTGGTGTTTCTCACTCTTGCAAAACCTATAGTCATTACAGATTCTTTGCAGTGAGCTTCTGTGACCAGTAATTAGACCAGTCTATCACAGTTCTAAGAGTATGCTGTCTTCTAAGTTGATAGCTTACTAAATCCTGGCTGCAGGAGACATAACCAGTGCTGCTTCACAGTATGATCTGTTTATTTGAGAGCTCTTCCTTGGTTTAGGTTGAGCTCTGGCTCATTGCTCAATGTAGAATGCTAGATCTACATGGGAAGTTATTAAACAGGTAAGCAAAGAAAGCAGGACTACCTCTTGAGTTTGAGGATACTGTGAAACTGCACCTTAAACAGTAGCTTAAAGTAACCTGGATGCTGTTCTGTACAAGGTTAACAGGTTGCATCTTCTATAAAAGTGGGAGTTCCCTGTAAATCAACCCCTTACTTCTCAATTGAAGTCTGCCTACTAAACTGCTGAGAGCACATTTGGGCAGCAGTGTTGCCCTAAAGCATGATTAACTTTGCTATTAGGTTGCTGACATTACTGAAGAAACTTAAGTTCATGGAAATTTCTGCTATAAAAGTAGAAGAAAGCTAACTCCATTCTTTTACCAGCCTTCTGTAAGGCTTGTATTTTTTTCTTTCCTTTAGTGAAACCTCCCATCAATTAAAGCATTCCACAAACCAAATGAAGCTTTTAGATTCCTCATAAGACTTCAAGCTTGTGTCTAATAGAACTAAAAAATGGCTCTGCAGGAGATTTAATTAGCTTTTTCACTATAGCACTGGGTTTATGTTAAAATGTAATACTTGGTCTGAGGCATGCTGAGCTTAATTGTGCAGACATAGCTATGATCCAAGGCTACAGCTCTCCTTTCAGCCCTACATGACTCTGCTCTGTTTTGACAAGAAAATTCTGATACAAGCTGGCCCTGAAATGAGGGGGATGTGCCAGTGAAATTATGGTGCAGATCTTTCTAGCATAGGTGAAAGCTTTTTGGAATATAATCTACATACATAAAGGTGTTACATATATGGGTAGATAACTGAAGATAAAGGAAGTCCAAAAACTCAGTGAACTGAAGTTTTTCTGAGTACAATACAATTTACAACTCCTGTCTGAGTATGGAAGGAGTTGCATGGTTCTCACTGGTCAGCTCCCTTTCTTTCCTAGTCTGTCATCCATACTTGATTCTACTTACCCAGGAACGTTAGGCTGGGGGATAAGGAATAATCAGTGACACAGATGTGAAATTCTGAACTAAGGAACACCAACTCATTAAATCTTCATAGCAAGTGGTATAAAGGTGTAGGTACAGGTATGTAGGTGCATCTTTGCAGATCAAGACCTTAGCCAAAAATGGCAAAACCAGCTTGGTATTGGCACTTGCCCTAAAGCCTAGCCAGCCACAAGTGACCTGCACAGATTCTGCTTCAGTTTCTCTTTTCTCTGTTAATATTGTCAGAACTGCAGATGAATAAAGAGTTGATTTTTTTTTTTCCTAGCATTAAAAAAAAAGTACTTTAATTAGCTTTTTTTTTTCTTTCTAGGCAACTGATGCAGCAGATCAAGGAGCAAGGGTTCCTAGCTGAAGTGGAGGAGCAGGATGTTACTAGTCTGCCACTCTCTTGTGCCTGGGAAAGTGGAATTGAGTATCCAGCAACTTGTGCTTCAGCTAGTATTAATGTATAGGTAATATTTAGTAATTAACTGCAAGGCTAGTCATGAATTTAGGGCATTTGGGGGGACCACTAACTTAATTCTTGCTAGAATTTTTAAGTAGGGGTTTGGTTTTTTTTAAAGTTTAGGTTTGGCATAAATGCAACAAAAAATGACTAGGAGATGGGTCACAATTATCTGTGTTCCTATGGAAACTATTTGAATATTGTTTTATATGGTTTTTTATTCACTTTTCATGTATGCTACTAAAGACTGACCCTCAACTGTCAAACAAGTATTTGTAGCTTGTGTATGGCAGAACGGGCTAAGCTTAGTGTTTTGTGACCTACCTGTTTTAAAATAAAAGTATATTGAAATAACTTGTCCAGTGTTTGGTTGATCTGGAGAAAATTAATCTGTCATGGGTGGCTTTTACAGCATATATGAAGGCAGATCAGATGCTGTGAGCCCAGAGCTGCTTTATAAATTAATTACACAATTGCCATCTCCTCCCCTAGTGAAGTGAAGGAACTTCTTAATGGGTAGGGAGACTAAAACATGTTACTGTGTAATTAGAAAAAGCTTGACTGTCACCAAGTTGGACACAAAGTCTGGAATCACATCTGTCCCTATTGAATGTGGTCTTAACATGGTTGCTTATTGCAAGTGCAGTGCAGTGCTGTTTTTAGTCACATTAGTCTGACTATTGGAGAGCCATGACTGGTGGTGCTATTTAAACACATCCAGTCATTAATGAGAGAATAGGGCACAGGTTCCATGGCTGCCACTGACAAGCTGTTTGTTACATGTGTGAGGTTCTTACCACCCCATTCCTCTTTCTTGAGTGGTGAAGCCAGTTGAGGTCTGAAAGAAGCCTAGCTGAGACCTTTTGTAAGTCAGCCTGTGGCTATACATAGCCTGTACTGGAGTTAAACTGATTATGTCCTTTGGTGCAAATGTAGTTCCACATACCAAAACCAAAAAATTAAGAAACTGGTCCTCTGAAATTGCATCAGATAGAAAATGAAAGGGGGAATGTGCTGAGGAGAAAGTGGGTAATACTGAAGTATGAGGAAGTAAGGGACAAGGAGGGGTGTTAACCAGTGGCAGCATGCCACGAGGCAGATGGCCCTTGTGTGCTGAGCATTTTACTCACAATTTAACTTTTAAGCAGCTAACTTGCATGCTACAACACAGGCCTCACAGACAAGGATCAGTGGCTTAATTCTCTTGGAAGAGTGAGTGTCTCATTTGCACCCAGACTAACACAGAGCTGGGAGCAGCCCTGAGCAGTGACCCCACAGCTCCACCTGCAGGAATGCTTCATCCAGGAGTCAACCTGGAGCTAGAGAAGGGAGTTCTCTAACAGACCTCACCACTAGCAAGTATAACCATTTAAACACATCTATAGCTAAACACAGCACCAAGACTGAAATGGAAAGCTTTCTTTCCAGGTCAAAACCAACCTCTTTCCACAAAAAAGTAAGTAAATCGTTATCCACAAGTACTGCAAGAAAAGGTTAGACAAGTGTTATTTGATCAAAAAGTAAAATGTTGTCAGTCATTGCAATAATAATTATTAGGTTTAGTTTTCTCTTGAAATAAGCACTGGTCAGTACCAAAAGAGGTGAGAATAATTTGCTTTAAAGAGGTGTCCCTGGTTTTGACATTCATTGCCTGGTTTCCTTTACAGTGTTGAAGGCAGTTGCTATCTTGGTGGCTGTGGTCTAGTTTCAGCAACAATGTTATAAATGCCTCTGATTCAAATCTTGTCTTTAGCCACTTAAAACTGCATTTGACTATCTTGAAAATGACATTGAGAACAGGGAGCATATGTGGGCCTGGGACTTGTATTTTGGCAACCTACTGCTTTCCAGCTGATTTTGTAGTCCTCTGTGTACAGGTGTTTAGAGCAGCTAAACCACAGCAGTACTGCTTTTGGCAAGCTGATGAGTGCTCAGAGAGTGCAGCCACCAAGACATTGCCCTTTGGAGTGTGAGTCTGAGGGTTAGTGAAAAAGTGAGTGCTTTGGACATGAACAACTGTGACCCCTTGAATCCCTTCCATCTCTGTAAGTAGAGGCCATGCTTGCTTACAGGCAAATGCTTGAGCACTGGCAAGCAAAAGGAGCTTCCTCAGGGGAGCATGCTGCAGTTTTGTCTGTCCATGTTATCTTGCAAATATCACTACAGTCCAACTAATATTAGACCCTTATTTGCATGTGTTTCTTGGGGCTTATAGTACAGCAACAGTTTTCCTGAATCTTTTAGTCTTTGCTTGAAGACAAAAACATTAGCAAACTGAAACCAATCCTCCCTCTTCCTCACTCTCATTTTAGGGAGCTGGTCACAGTCTTGCCCACAGTATTTCCACAAAAAAAGAAGTGTCTTCTATTTATACTGTCTTCAGTTTGCACTCTGAGTGCTTTGTAAAGGATCAATTAGCTCATTTGCCAATTGCCACATTTAGTCCAGAAAGTGGTCAAGAAACAGCAAAGCTGCACAGCAGTTCAGAGAGGGAAGCAAAGGCAGAAACACTGAGACCAGTGAGGTAAAGAGACCAGTGTTAGGTGGGTTTCTAACATCCCCTTTGCTGGGGAAGTACAGGGTAAGTCTACATACCTTGGGCATGCCGCAAGCACTACAGACAAGCTGAGAAAGAGCAACTTGTAGCAGATTCCCAAAGTACTTTGCAACCACGGGTATTTTATCCATGTTTAAAATGCAGTTCCCTACCTGGGGAGAACAGGATTTGGGCAATCATTGGCTTAAGCACCACCCTTCTATATCTGGCTACTGAGCTCACTAGCTGGGAGGAACAAGATACTAGCTGTAGGCTGGCATTCTTGCAAGGAACAGGGTTGTAATGCTTGAACATGATAATGATGCACTTTTCAGTAAGATAACAGAAGTGCTGCCATCCTTCCTGTGAGGACAAGAGGAAATCATCTATTGTGTTGTTAGATAAAAAGTAACAGCATTTCACTGTAACACCTCAGTAAATATTTCTCAGTAATGATTGTCCAACGCTTCTCTGCTGTCAAAACTCATATTAAACCATTAAAGCATCTGACCAAAGGGAAAAGCAAAAGAAAATCCAACTTGTCAGAGAGACTGCTGCTTTGGGCATTCCTCCTGCACCCTGCCATGGTGACTTGCCAAAGTCCTTGGGAGGTGGATGCTCTAGGACTCATCCTCATGTAGGTTTCATGCCCCAGTGGGTGATTGTAGATGACAGCAAGGGAAGCAAGGGTGTTCCTCTGACCAGAGCCAGAGGAGATCCTCTCGGAGGTAAGGATGTGGTGACTGATTAGACAAGCAAAAGCCTGCAAGATGGAGCTCAGCTCAAAAAAAAAAAGCATCAAAACCCCCTTGTCAGTCAGAGCCAGAGAAGGCAGGAGAAAACAGAGCTTTGGAAAGCTTTCAAATTAATCCTACAGTCCTGATATTAGACTGCAGCATGCATGAGATGTTATGAGAGAGAACAAATGCAAATAAGAAAGTACAAGGAAAAAGTATGTAGGGTAGTACTATTGCACAGCTCAAAAAATAATCCAGCTAAACAGAGCTCCCTTTACATCTGTTCACAGAAATGGGACTTGGAGGATTTGAGGCTTTTAATACACAGAAAACATCAAAAATAGTGGCTTTATTTATTTATTTATTAAGGCATTACCTCAGATGCCCTCTCAGCTTCCTGCTTGAAGCTCATTCCAAGGCTTGACCCTTCCATTAGATATTTCTGTGATGTTTTTTATTCTCCTCTATTGCTCCTGTCATTAATTTAGATTTGCTGTTGTCAGGGGGTTTTTTGGGGGGGGTAAGTCCAGGGAACTGATTTTTGCTGTCTACTGTAAAACAAGTTTGCAGGGTTGCTGACGTTAAGTGACAATGGGCACAAGCTGGAAGCAAGGAAAAACTTGCCCCATGAAGACAGCCAGAAAGGGACCTGGCTGCTGGCTAGACTCCATCTCTGAAGGTTCTGAGACCTGATGGGCCAAAGTCCTGAGGAGGCATGGGCTGATCTTATAGCTGACCCTGCTTGGAGCAGGAGCTTAGGCTAGAGACCTCCTGAAGTCCCTTCTAATCCCAATATGCTTGTCCTCACCCTGCTCCCCAGCAGGTCTGGCAGTGCCATGGGACTGAGCTTCACAGTGCTGTCCTGTCAGTCCAGCATAGTGTTTTGCCAACACCAGCTTCTTGTCTACCTTCCCAGTAGTGGGGCTCTGCTTGGTGAAGTGCCTGCACTCCACTGCTAAAATGGATCTAAACTGTACAGCTGGCTCTGAGGAGCTGCTGAGAGCAGAGGACCCATTCCTACCTCAAAAAAAGGTAAGTGTGTGTGTGCGGGGAAGAAGTAGTGGATGCTAAATCAAAGCCACCATGTGTCTGTTGGAGTAAAGAAAAGAACCACATCCTGCTCCACGGGGTGAAGAAAATTACTCATCCAAGAGCCATGACCCTCATAAGGTGGCATCTCACCTTCCTGAAGCAGTTTCCCTGTGTCCCCAGCTGAAGATGCATCAGACGGCCCTACCATTTTCTCCTCCTCCTGAGTCAGCTGACAGGTCTTGCAGTGAGCAAACAGCTTCAAAACAGAGACCCATTCCCAGTGTCAGATTTAGGACACTGAGCAGGGTAGTGAGAGATCTGCTGGGTCCACTGTGCATGCCTATCAGGGCACAGAGGGTATCTTCCACTAGGGGACATGAATCACACTGGGTGGAATAATGCAACCGAGCAAGTGTGGCCCCACAACCCTTGCTGGATGAGAGCCTATGGCATGGAGAGCAGGACAGAGCAGCTAGCACGTCCTGCTCTGGTTTGATCATTGAGCTGCTGCATGTTCTGGCCCTACCTAATGCAGCAGCTAGAGCAGCAGTCTCAGAAAGGGTGGGCTAAACAGATCCCTTAAAAGGTACCTTCCTGGTGGCACAAAATAGGAAAGTTTGCAGAAAACCAGTACCTTGCACAGAAAATAAACTAAAAAGGACTTGTTGACAAGAGCTATGCTGTGCCTGAGCAGTGGGCATGGCTAGATGGCAGCAACAGCTTGTGTTAGGGCCTTGCTTCAACCTCTCCCTCCTTAATCCCAAACCTGGAAGTTGGGTTTGTTGCCGCTTTCTCTTCAGCAGCTCAAGGCCTTCAGCTCTGGGACCTTCCCAGGGCAATGCTTACTGCCTGCACATTTCGTTTTTGGGAGGAGAGAGGAAATTTATTACCAGCAAATAAATGTGCCTGTGGTGAGCTGGGTTAAGGAAACAGTGGATGCAACGTAATTCCTTACATGTTTGGCTTTCGAGTTGGAAGGAGGGTGGTGGGAAGAGAGGAGACCACAGCAAACAGCACCAGTGTACCCTCTCCAGGATGCATCACTTCAGATGGATTGTCAGCTCCAGGCACCCTTCTACCCAATGCCACCAAGTCCAGGGGTTTGCAGGACACATCAGAAACTCCCTGGAGTATCGGGTGCTGCTGAGAGATGAGGGTAGGCTGATAGAGCAAGGGCTCCTTTAAAAACCCTGCATGCGTTGCGACTAGCTGAGCCCAGCTCCCTGTGCTGCTGCCTGTGTCCTCTACCCAGGGCCAGACAGCCACCCCATGGCCTAGGGAGGGTTGGAGCTAGTTGCCTTATTGCGTGTGGAAAGTGGAGGTCGCCCCATACCCAGGGCTGGATGGCTTAATCTGTCTGTAAGCCGAGGCTCGGATGCTCCTCGAGGTGTGCTCTAGGGAGGCTCTGAGTTTGTTCCACTGCTGCCCCCATCTGGAGAAGAAAAATCATCCTGCTTGGGCAGATGATGTCAGTGGAGCTGCAGTGAGGCACAGCACATCTCTGCTGGCCTTGCTGCACGATGCTGCCCCCACTAATGCCCAGAGACACCATGCAACCACCCTCTACCATCGCACCAGTCCCCCTGTGCTTCTCGAGAGCCAGAGCACGTGTGTGTGCGCAGAAAGGGGAAAAGGAAAGGGACACAAAGCTACCATGGTCAAGCTATTTATTACTCCGAGTTTTATGTGCTGAATTGCTGGTGCCTAATGAGAATTTCTCCTGTCCTGAGCAATACCATGCAATAAAGTATAATTTGTCTTTGGGAGAGGTGGATGCAGCTGAGCTGGTACCAGACTTGAGAGACAAGAGTATTGACATCACCCTCAGGAGTCCAGCCGCAGATGTGTTTCATCATCTCGAGCCTTGGGCCAAAGGTACAAGCCTGATACACAAATTACCAGGGCAGATTCACTAGCTTGCATTATCTGCAGGGTCGAGATGGTCTGATCAAAGTGTTCCCACGTTCCCTGCTGGCATTATGCAGCTGTGCAGGTATTTGCCATTTGTTTGTGTGGGTACCACTGACACTGTCTATGACCTGCTTGCTCTAGGGAATCCTGCTGTGGCAGGGGGGGTTGGAATAGAAGATCTTTCGAGGTCCCTTCCAACTCCTAACATTCTGTGGTTCTGTGATTTAGTTAGGCACTAGCTGCCACGTAAATAGTCTGAAAGTTAAAATTATCAAGCAAGAAGCTAAGGACATGCAAACGTGCACACAGGCTGCAGAGGCAGGAGTGGCAACACCTGAGAAATAGAGGGAGGGAGGGTTTGGAGGCAAGCTAAACCCCACATGATATGTGTGGTGCCAGGAGAACACTTTTATGCAGCTCATTAACATCCTAAACTCAAAGGCTCCCCAAAAGCTTATTCATAGTATAACATGAGCACAGAACTGATGTTTCCAGATCTCTACCAAAGCAATTCAAATATCATCCTAATTTGGATGTCAAAATGTATGAATAATTAGAGCTATTTTATCATAAGCCCTTTTTTTTGTATAATAATAGGTAAACTATCATTTTTATTGCCTAGTCATCAATGTGGAGAAACATGTCTGCAGTATTTTGCACCAGCTTTGGTGACTCTAGACAATCCTGTATCATTAGCAAACATCCTTATCCTACTGCACCCACCCATCCATCCATCCAGTCTTTGTCAGACCATTTAGGAATGTGTTACTCCTTCATTCTTGCAGAAACCATGAAGAGACTTCCATTTATAAAAGTCCATTTTCTCTCTTCCCTAATATATCACATCCTAGGGTCTGCAACTTCGCTATAATTTCTACCAATATTTTTCTGCTTCAGACATCAGGCTTACAGGTCTGGAGTTCCTTAGTCTGTGCCCTAGAATTATTTTAAAAAATAGTAATAATAACCTAGTTTCATATTTGCCAGATGGCTGATACAAAGGAGAGGTTACACTCTCATCCTTCTGCTCTCTGGGTGCATTCGAGTGGGTACGACCTCACCTGAGCAATTTGTTGCTGTTTGTTTTAACAGGCTGTTGGAAAACCCTTCCTGTGGTGTTTCAGGTGACATCAGCTCCTCAGCCTGGGTTTCTGTCAGCCATGGCTGTGGGGGACCATAGTTACAGCTTTTGATTAAGGAAATTAACTGTTGAAGCTTGGCTTCTCAGTGCCTTGCTGGTGGCGTAAATAGTAAAATACTACTATTCTGAGATGAACAAAAAAGCTTGCTACTCCAAGATAAAGGTAAAAACTTTCCAGTGTCAAATCCATTCACTTCAATTCTTATCTGTATGAAGCCTAAAGTCACAGCAGGTGTCTTTAGGCACTGGTTTCATCCAGAACTAGCCTACCTAGGTCTTTGCTGTGTGATTCCATCCTCCCTCCCAGGATGCCTGTGGGCTATAATTCACTGTCAATCACTAGTTAGTCATCCAAGATGTCCATCCAGCCTCATAAAGCTGTGATCAATTCCCTAAAGTACCAAAAATCCTCTTGATGCTCTGAACAGAGCTAGTGAATGAGCCTTTGAGCTTGGATTACAGAGGCAATCTTACCATGCTACCCCCTGCAGCTGGGTCTTAACACCTCTCAGCATCCCCTTTTTCTACATTAAAAAATAATTTTCTCCTATTTTTAAGGAAAAGGTATGACCTGGAGGCAAGCTGGAGGGTAAATCTCATCACTGTTCAGTGAGACAGGTAGCTACATACTGGCAATGGGGAGGCTTCTACATCTTTCAGTGCTTGATTCTAACTGCCTTTTGATTAAGCACTGAAACCTCTGAATTTTAGAGGGGGGTTGGGCGAGCCAGAAAAACATACCTGCTGTGGCTGTCAGCTTCTGGTGCAGGCAAAGGCAGGATGTAGGGACCACCAGTAGGCTCCAGCAGCCCCCCAGGTGTCCCTACAGAACTCAAAATGTGTTTTCCTGTATTGGTGTGATGCACAACATAGGAATGTGCCAATTTTTTCCTATCTGTGTCCTTTTCCCTCACACACCACAGCAGGGGACCAAACAGATCCAAGGTTGGCAACTCCTTCTCAAAAACCCATTAGAAATTAAATAGGTTAAGAGAGAAGCACCTTTTTCTCATTTAAGGTGCCAATTTGTCCTTATTGGCATAAGGTGTGGAAATTACTAGTGATTAAAGGGTGATTTAAGTAACATTACCGAGGATGGAATCAACTAGCAGTCTTGCTGTGGAAAAAAACTGTAAGAAAGACAGATTTGTGCAGCTGAGGGAGGTGAAGACTTTGAAGTTACTTGTGCTCCAGGGCAGAGGTGGGAATTGCTCATCACAGGGGAAAATAAGGCAAACTCAGAGGCAGGACATTTAGCTTTATCCTTAGGAAAATGCTTGTAAGTAGTATGAAGTGATGCAGCAAGGAGCCATGCTGCCCATGCCATCAGCTCCATGCTCTGCTGGTGGTGTTAGCTGAGAGGTGGACAGTTTAAAGAAAGTCCCCTTGCTTGGTGGCTCTAAATCCTACGTGAGTGATCTACCATCGTCTTTACAGGCTGCATCTCAGGGTTGGCCTGCTGCTGCTGGTCCCATCCTCTTCCTCATGCCCACTTGTCCCTCCCTTCTTTCTAAATGCTGCTGCTGCTGCTGAATTTTGCACTTGTGTAAAAGGTCCTGGCTGAAGAAAGCTTATAGGAAGATCCTGGACAGAGAGACTATCTGGTATAAACAGCCATTGCATGGCACCCTGTATTTCCATTCCTTGGCAGCTTTGCCCTCATGGGATATCCTCCTGCTCTGTCCTCACACACTTCCCTGTCACAGATGCTTGTGCTGCAAGCATGCTCCTCCCTGCCAGAGCCTGTCTTTGTGCACTGTGCTGGACCTGCAGGGGGGCAATTTGAAAATATATATTCAGTATAGCTGTAAACACATGGGCACACAGTCTGGTTGATAGGACTGAGCAGCACATCAGGGTGCGTGGAGCTGCAGCATCTCTGGCTTCCCATTGAGAAGTGCCTGGCCACAGCTTGCAAGAGATGGTTTCTAGGAGACATGGCAGTTCATGCCCCTCAAAATAACAATTTCTGGCACTTGGCTATGTCCAAAATTGCCACAGGGTCAACAGGGAACACGAGGACCTTCGTCCTGGCAAGATGCACAGTTGTCACTATTGCCTCCTGTCTGGAAGTAGGTACAGCTACAGGGAGGCTTGCTGAGATTTGTGGCATGCCCAAACTGTACATGTGTGTGCTGAGGGAGGAATTACCATCAACTGATGCTGGTTCAAGCATGAAAAGGAAGTTTAAAAATATAAGCCAAATAAAAGGACCAAAACTTGTAGCTGGGTGGAAGCAGAGTACAAAGGTGGCTGGCACAGGGGAACTAACTAGAAAAATAATGATGGCAATGCAAAAAGCTGCATGAACATCACCAGCTGGTGGAGGAATGGTCTAACGTCAGCTTTGAGAATCAGCTAGAAGAACATAGAAACTTGTTATAATTGTCCTTCACGGTTGCATCCCTTTCCCTGTATGGTGTCAGAAAACCCCAAAATGCAGAGAACTGCAAAGCACATTTGCCCTAAGAATAACTTAGCCAGAAGATTGCTACAATGGAGTAGAGAAATAGAGGGCTTTGGTCTCCTTCATTGCCACCTCACCAAATCCTCCCATGCATGGCTGAACACTTGCTGCTCAGTAGGGACTTTTTGGCCCATTCAAGCACCTTGTATGGATACTGTGGGCTGTACTGAGAAGGTGGAGATGGGGGGCTGCGAAGTCATCCAAAATGGGAAGTGAGTTTTTTCTTCAAGGAAGAAGCTTTGCTTTGAAAGGAAAAAAACTCATGGCTTCTTTTTTGGGTATTGCCATAGCAACAGAGGTGGCCCTGGCCTCTGCTGCTTGGAGAGCATTGCCCAGGTTTCATGGGTGCAGGAGGGGTCACATGTATGTGGCGGTAGGGTGGCCAGCATCCCTCTTCCTAGCCATCATGAGGTAGCATCACACCACAGGAAAAAAACCCACCAACATTTTTTTTTTAATTTTATTTTTTTAAGCTAGTTTCCAGCAGCAGAGCTGGCAGTTATCAAAACACTGATGCAGACTTGGAGTTGGTGCGCTGCACCAGCTGAGCAGTTCTGCAGATTTCACCAATGTGGCCCATGATGCCTCAGTCTCAAAAGACTTTGGGATCCTCACAGGAGAGCTGGAGCCCTTCAGGAGCCTGCTTGAGGAGCCTTGCTGTATGGTGCAGCCATCCCACAGGGGACAGCAGGCTGGTGGCAGCATGCCTGAAGGGCAGCTAATAGCACCAGCAGCTCAGTGAGAAGTGGCAGTGAAATCTCCTGCCAAGAATCCCAGAAGGTTTCAACAGCTGCTTTTAAGCTGTCTTAACCCACTCCTGCTTAAAAATGAAATTCTTTTCTTATGTGTCGTTATTTTTAGCCCTATAGGGTTTCCCAGGAGGGGCATGGGAGGGAGCTACCAAAGCCAGTTTTCCCAAAGACCATGTGTCCTCAGTGTGGTCTGGGTAGCTGGCAGAAGCAGCTCACTGGGGCATCACCACATGTGATGCTGGTGAGATGGAAGATGGCACAGCATGGGGTAGACTCATTGCACCTGCAACTCAAAAGCACTGTCCTTGGTGTGCACGCAGCTTTGCTCCTTGGTGTCACTTCATCTCTGCAGTGCTGCTATCCATGTCTTTCAGTGGGCAGCAAACCTGCTTGTTGCAAGCCTCACAAGTAGTAATAATTTAGAAGGAAAGCAGCACATTAATAACCACAGCTCTCCTACATTAGCATCTAAGTTAGCTGAGTTTATTTTATTTTCTCCAAGGCAAGTGTGTTTGTGTTTTGTTCCTGGTTATTAATGGCATATTAAGGCATAGCTGTTGTGCTCACCTTCCCCTGAGGAACCAGCTGCCAGTGTTGCGCCTGCTGCCCACGGCATCCACTCAGCAGTGGAACCAATGATTTGTCCTTTAAAGGGTCCAGGAAAGCATTAAAAATGGAATAAAGAGGAAAAACATATGGGTTCAGCAGCAGCCTGGCTTGGCTGAGAAGTTCAGTCATTCCTATGGCCCCAGGAGCAGGATTTTTGCTCAAACCAGCTGGGTCTAGCAGGAGGAGGAAGAGTGACAGCCTGTTGCTGCTCCTGCCAGCTGCAACAAGAAGGGGCTCCTGGTGTTCCTGAGAGGACAGTGCTCCCCAGCTCCATGCTGTGATGCTCAGCACGTTGTCTTTCCCCTTGTTGTTCCCAAAACAGTTTTAAAAACAGCCATAATGACATTTTGCCCCTGGAGGAACAGCCCAACCTTCAGACACAAGGTTATCTGTACTGGTTCTGCGTTTCTCCACAATGATGAGCCAATATCCTAATTATATGAGTTCTCTGGCAGTCTCCTCCATGTTTGGGCACATCAGCATTTCTCCAAACAAACCCCTGATTTCTCTTATTCTGGATTCTTGCCCAGCTTTATTCACATTTGGTTTAAGACCTGGGCTTAAAGACTTGGTTTGAGACCAGCTCTCACAGCCACAATGCTGTAAGTGTGGGCTGTTCAGGCAGCCACTGCTATGGTGAAGATGCAGTAGAGAAGTTCTCAGAAGCAACAGTGTCCTGCAGAGGTGAGAAGGAGCAAACCTTGGGGAGGGTGCCTGCCAGATACCTCCTCTGGACTTCTTTACCACTGAGGCATGCTGAATAGAGTACTGGCTACAGCCTGAACCCCACATAGGAGTTAAGAGGGTGTTTCTTCTTGCACTTACCCACACTGCAGACATCAGCTAGACACAGCAGTTAGCATTTTCTTATTGTGCAAACAAGTCAAGGAATGCATTAAAGGTGCTTTAGTAGACAGAAGAAATATGTGGCTGTTCTTGCCAGTGAGGACAGGCTGGAGCAGAACTGTGCTGACTTTAGACTCAGAATCATGCATGCAGTCATTTAGTTTGGAAAAGACCTTTAACACCATTGAGTCCAACCATTAATTGCTAAGTCCTGCTAAACCATATCCCTGAGCACATCTACACATCTTTTAAATCACCTCCAGGGCTGATGGCTCCACCACTTCCCTGGGCAGGCAATTCCAGTGCTTGATAACCCTTTCAGTGAAGAAATTTTTCCTACTAGTGCTTGCTTGGGTTAGAACAGAACTAATTCTGATCAGTGATTTTACTTTTTCGCTAAAGCTCCTCTAAGTAACTGTACCTTCTGAAATAACAGCAAATTTTTACAGACCCTGCCTACTTCCAGCAGCCAGCACCAGGTGCTGGATAGAGAAAACACCAAAGATATGCTTGGAGCTGTAACCTCAGAGCTGCAGGTGTAGTATGGAGCGGTTGCGGGTGCTGAGCATGACCCAGGGGGCCAGCCCTGACCCACGTGAGTCTTGGCAGCACTGAACACAAAGTTGTGGGAATGTGTGAAGAGGAAGGAGGCAACCTTGCTTCCCACCTTCAGGCGAGATGATTTCCTCTAGTGACAGCCTGTAATGCCACACAGCCCAACCAGTTAGGATTTTGTTTGGGAAGAGCCAGCCTACTGTTAGCCTCTTAAAATAACCTGCTCAACTTCTGGTCGTGGGCCTACTCCTGTGTCTCTGAAGACACTAGGCAGGTGCCACGACAGCTCCTTGCCTCCTTCTTCTGGCTAGTGGTTTCTAACTTGTGTGATGTGGCCATCTGCTTGGGATTTATCTGACTCTCTGGTGATGTACTAGCCACCCTTTAACTGCAGTGACCATGAGACAGTGTTCAGAAGCTTGTCCGAGTCCAAAACATCACACTTGATACAGAGGGGCAACAGGTAAGGTCTGCTTGCAGGCACACTTCTCCCAGTGATGCAGGCACATCTCCAAAGCTTCTACACAGAGAGTTGGTCTGCTCTCCCTCACCCTTCCTTCTCCTTTTCAGTGAAGCATCTCTTCTCCCCAAAGAGATAATGGCAAGTATCAGGTTCATCAGCATTATATCTGCCATCAGGCAGCCCAGGGATCTCAAAATGCCAGTCTGCCCACTGGACTATCAGAGTCTATGGCTGTTCCTAACCTTTAAATATGAATAAAGGGTGCCCTGCATAATGGATCAGGGACCATCTGTTGGTGGCTGCAGAAATGCTGACGTTGTTCTTCACAGGAATTTATTACTCAGAGGTTAATGCTAAAAATATGTTGCAAAGGGCCTTATTTAAAAACAAAGGGCCAAGTTAAACCTGGCAACAGAGAAACACAAGACCCAACACAAGCACCTCCACCACCCAGGCTGGAGTTAAGCTGCCACCAGACAGGCACTAACTTAATTTGAAAGGCAATGACATAATTCTGAATTAGCTTAATAGGACCTGCAATTCATATAGAAAAGCCTGAATTTATGTAGTAATTAGTCAGAACTTTCAGAGTGCTAGATATCTCCATGGTGAAAAAATAATTACATAGCTTATTAAAGTGAGGTAAAAATGGATCCACTGGTGGGGTTCTCTGTGCTAAACTCCACTTTCACTAGGTTAGACTCCATTTTTGATTAAATATATGATTCACCAAAACATCAAAGTCACTTAACAAGTTGAAGGTTTTATTGATCACTTGGACATAATTTTTGTGATTAACCCCCCTACACACCAGCCCCTCCCCAAAGGACACCCTTGGAGCCTGAGGAGCAGTAAAGCTCTGCAAGCTTTTCATTGATTTCTCCATTGCTTTTGAAGTCTGCCTGGATCAGCTCTCAAATGACACATCCTAGAGTATGAGCCTGGAAATTGCTCTCCCCTCCTAGTCCTCATTACCAGCCAGGGAAGCTGACATGTCCTCAGAGGAGCTCTTCAAAGCGTAGCCAAGATGTTCAAAGTTACCCACTGACTGTGGATGAACAACTTCAGCCTCTGAAGCAGGTCTGATATTTTAAGAGAGTTGCTTGGCAGCAGCAGATGAAGCCTTTTCCAGTACTTAGCTGGCTTGTAATCAAAAGGTTCTCCATATCAGAAGCCACCTTTGAAAAGCTCAGCATGGTCAGACTTCAGAACATCTCCCTGGTCCACCTGGGATGCCATATGTGACCACCCTTCCTGGGCATCCTCCTCACTTGTGTTCCTAAAGGCAAGATGGAAGTGCCTTGCTCACACACCTTGTGCTAGCCCCAGTCCAAAACAGAGCCAACTCACCCTACCTGAAAAGAAGAGTTTCCTTAAAAACTGGGAAAATAGTGGAGAACAATCTAAAAAACAAAAATCAAACCTGGGACTGGGATGTTTAAAGCAGCAATGAAAAAGGCAGAAGAAATTGGGTCAGATAAAGCAGGACACAAAAAAAACCAACAAACCCCAAACCAAAACCAGTGTCTAAACAGGACTGCTCAGGGGCTTGTCAGCCCACAGCAGGCAGCAACCTCCACCATGGATATCTCAGCACACTTCAGAGCAAAAACAACAAAGTCAAAGAAATACTATTGTTTTGACCACTAAAACTCAGACTTTGTTTGTTTCTACAAAAACAAGGTCAAAATGAGCTTTTGTAAGGAGATTTTGTTTCTCTTCAAATAAGAAGAGTTTGGCTTTGTTAAACAGCTACTTAAACTTGCTGTTCATTACAGACAGAAGTGGAAACCAGAAGAGAAGAGATGTCAGGAAAAGGTGGGAAAGGTAACAAAAGTCCTTCTTACAAGAGACATCAAAGATGACAGAAGAACTGCTGCATTTATGAATACTACAGCAAAATAGTTTTTACATCCTTGATATCTAAGAAAAGGATATTGCACGCTGCTGGACTGAAAATATGCCTGACTCATTCTAAGATTGCACAAACAAGATTCAAATGCTGTGGTCCCTCTCAGAGGCCACATCCTACAACCAACGTAAGAGATGTTTTTCCATGTTCTCCTGAGTACAGAGAGATGATAAAGCTGATGGTGGATGAGCTGTGTCTAAACCTTGTGCATCTAAACAACTGTCACCCAGCCCATGCAAGAAGAGCCATTAGCGTTAGAACACCTGCAGCAGCTTTAACACCACAATATCTTCTGGCAGCCAGCTAGCCAGCACTGAACACAAATAGGTTGGAGACAGACTTTAAGCAACCATGGAATTTTATTTTTTTCACTAGCTTTTTTTGCCAGGCTCACCCAGGGAAAGCAGGTAGGATTCTGATTAATCTCCCTTTCACAGTTACACTCCTCAGCAGGGTGTTGTGGATGAAAAGACTGTTGGTTTAATAGCTCAAATTTGGATTTCTAGGAAAACAGCGAACACATTTTTCTGCTTGACAGCACTGACATGAGCTTGTATTGTAGATCAAGTCTGACCTAACAACACATTTTAATTTGGATATTGCAAACATGTCACCCTTTTTTTTGGAAGTATCAATACTTCAACCACTTCAACCACTACTAGCACATTCTCCACAGCAAAAATGCCTTAATTTTTAAATATTAAAGTACTAACACATAACCACTACTAGGAGATTATACACAGCAAAAATCCCTTAATTGCATGCTTAACATTATTCTCAGGCCAAATCATATACTTTATTTTGCAGAGAGGACAGGCTTAAGCAGTTACCTGCAGACCTGATGAACGTGGGGAAAACTGCTTTCCACACTACCATTGTGAAATGCTATTCCAAGAGCACGTACCTGGTACCTGACAGAACCAAGATCCCTTTATTTTGTAAATTCCTGGTCACAACAGCCCAGCCAGTAGGGCCAGCAGCTTTCCCTTCATTGCCCTGAGCTGCTCAGCATGCAGCAGAAACTGAGTTGTCATCTTCTTGTGGTCTTCACGAAGGAATTACAGAATCACACAGAATCACAGAATCATTATGGTTGGAAAGGACCCTCAAGATCATCTAGTCCAACCGATAGCCCTACACTTCTCTTATCCCTAAATCCCTAAAGGCATGAATTGCCTTCACCCAGCACCCAGCTGGGATGGAGCAGGATCCCCCAGGCACTAACACCACTGCACTAAGCCAGCTACAACAGCGAGCTCCCAAAGAAACCCTAGGTACTTACAAGGCAACGCGTCTTGGACAAGACGGGGACACGTCAGGCAGGGAGCCAGCCTCATCCTTCTCCCAGATACGTGATGCTAGGAACTTGTTGCATGGGTTAGACCAAGACAGGCAATGACAAGAAAAGTAGTCTTTTATTTCAATTCATATTTCTTGGCATTAGGCAGATATTAAATAACACTGGAATGCACAAGACTATTAACATATCGACAGCAAATGGGAGGAGGTGTAGCCAAGTTGAGAACAGCAGTGCGAGTCACGTCACCTCGGGGCACTCAAAAGCCATTTAATGCAGCAACCACCAGAAAGTAGGACTCCACTGAGAAATACAAAATGAGGATGAACTCCTTTCAGGTCTTTTGTTAACACAGTAATGTTGGAATGATTGACAGTAAAAATGAACAAATATTTGCATTCAGGAATTAAACAGAGTGAAATATCCACAAACTGCTAGTCATGCATTTCTTTTGGAACAGCAATTTGCTAATGCATAAATATCACAAAAAAACAATCTCCAAGATTTGAATAAATCACGGACGACTAGAAGAAACAAAGCTCAAATTCTATTTATGCCTTAAATAGATGACCTAAATATTTAAAATTTTACTTCACCATATATATATAATTTATATATATATTAAAAGAAAATAAAGACCATTAGAT